>OX155648.1:9905000-10537500 GCA_944567765.1 Carterocephalus palaemon
ATGAGCGGCCTGGCGCCGTGGCCGGGGCCGCTGGAGGCGGACGCGCTGCGCAGCGCCACGCTCGAGAAGTCCTCCTTGCTCGCGAGCGCCGCCAGCGCCTCCGCTGCCAGGCCGCAGTTCGCAGTCACTGCGGATTAATAATCATTTAAAAAAATTATATCTATATATATAAAAGGAGAAGGTGACTGACTGACTGACTGACTGACTGACATATCAACGCAGGGCCTAAACTATAAGGGCTAGAAACTTGAAATTTTGCACAGGGGTTCCTGTTATAACGTAGGGGAGCACTAAGAAAGGATTTTTGAAAATTCATCCCCTAAGGGGGTAAAACGGTGGTGCAAAGTTAGTATGAAACATTGCCGTTTTTGATGTCATTAGACGGATAGACGTCGTTAATGGGTCTAATTCTACGCGAGTGAAGCTGCGGGCGTCCACTATTATTTTATATAATACAAAGGAGAATTGAAAATACAAAGTTAACAGACAACAGACAAGTCTATATACCTATTTATTTTGACAGTTCCCTACACTGAGCAAGTTGTTCCCTATTTAGTATCCATGGAAACGGTAGTCAATAACGCCTCATGACGTCAGGTAACGGCAAATCACGTCACACTTTTTCGTTCGTGTTGCTGGCGTTCATCGATTTATAAGACGTTATCCCGTCAAAAATAATATTTAAATAATGACGGGCCCGATGGCGCAATCGGTAGTGACCCTGTCTGTTACGCCAGGGGTCGTGGGTTTGAATCCCACTCAGGACAAATATTCGTGTGACGAACACTTGTATTTGTTCTGTGTTTTTTGTTTACTGTGTCTATTTATTTTAATTAATTGTATCAGGCGTTACTTTGCGGAACTCCATTATTTCAAACCCGTGTTTCGCCCCAAGTTTGTGGGTGTGTGTGTGTTGGTGTGTGTATTCATTGATCGCATGTGCATGTTTTCCTGTGGGGGAGGGAGGGAGGTGCTGCGTGCATGAAGGTATACATACATCACCGTACATTTTTGCTCGCGGATTAGTTGCAAAGTAAATTAATTTTTGGTTTGTATTAATTTACTAGTGGACGCCCGCAGCTTCGCTCGCGTTACACATTCACTAACTTCAAAAACGGCAAAGCTTCATACTAACTTTGCACCCCCGTTTTACCCCCTTAGGGGATGAATTTTCAAATTTTTCTCGCCGTAAAAACCATCCTTGTACTTCAACGAACATTTAAAAAAAAAGAATTGGCCAAATTGGTCCAGGCGTTGTTGAGTTATGCGCTTACCAACACATTTTGCGATTCATTTTTATATATTAAGATTTAAGTACCTACGTATTTAAAAAATATCTATGTATGTATATCAGAGTCTGACACCCATATTACAGGCTCGCGCCAACTTTGGGGTCAGATGGGAGTGTGTGAGAATGTCCAAGATATGTATTATTATTTATTATTAAATAATCACGTCCGAAATAGTCCGACTATTAGTCATCAAATGGTTGTGATGATGACCTACCTTTCTCCTTGAACAGCTGGTCGCGGATGTTGGTGGAGGGCGGCGGCACGTACTCCTCGCGCAGGTCGGTGCGCGCCGCGAGCGCCCGCAGCGGGTTGCGCGACGCCACGTGCCGCCGCTCGCGCTTGGCCCGTCGCGCCCAGTCGTCATCAAATGGTTGTGGATAGATGACCTACCCTTCTCCTTGAACAGCTGGTCGCGGATGTTGGTGGAGGGCGGCGGCACGTACTCCTCGCGCAGGTCGGTGCGCGCCGCGAGCGCCCGCAGCGGGTTGCGCGACGCCACGTGCCGCCGCTCGCGCTTGGCACGTCGCGCCCAATCGTCATCAAATGGTTGTGGACAGATGACCTACCCTTCTCCTTGAACAGCTGGTCGCGGATGTTGGTGGAGGGCGGCGGCACGTACTCCTCGCGCAGGTCGGTGCGCGCCGCGAGCGCCCGCAGCGGGTTGCGCGACGCCACGTGCCGCCGCTCGCGCTTGGCCCGTCGCGCCCAATCGTCATCAAATGGTTGTGGACAGATGGCCTACCCTTCTCCTTGAACAGCTGGTCGCGGATGTTGGTGGAGGGCGGCGGCACGTACTCCTCGCGCAGGTCGGTGCGCGCCGCGAGCGCCCGCAGCGGGTTGCGCGACGCCACGTGCCGCCGCTCGCGCTTGGCCCGTCGCGCCCAGTCGTCATCAAATGGTTGTGGATGGATGACCTACCCTTCTCCTTGAACAGCTGGTCGCGGATGTTGGTGGAGGGCGGCGGCACGTACTCCTCGCGCAGGTCGGTGCGCGCCGCGAGCGCCCGCAGCGGGTTGCGCGACGCCACGTGCCGCCGCTCGCGCTTGGCCCGTCGCGCCCAGTCGTCATCAAATGGTTGTGGATAGATGACCTACCCTTCTCCTTGAACAGCTGGTCGCGGATGTTGGTGGAGGGCGGCGGCACGTACTCCTCGCGCAGGTCGGTGCGCGCCGCGAGCGCCCGCAGCGGGTTGCGCGACGCCACGTGCCGCCGCTCGCGCTTGGCACGTCGCGCCCAATCGTCATCAAATGGTTGTGGACAGATGACCTACCCTTCTCCTTGAACAGCTGGTCGCGGATGTTGGTGGAGGGCGGCGGCACGTACTCCTCGCGCAGGTCGGTGCGCGCCGCGAGCGCCCGCAGCGGGTTGCGCGACGCCACGTGCCGCCGCTCGCGCTTGGCCCGTCGCGCCCAATCGTCATCAAATGGTTGTGGATAGATGACCTACCCTTCTCCTTGAACAGCTGGTCGCGGATGTTGGTGGAGGGCGGCGGCACGTACTCCTCGCGCAGGTCGGTGCGCGCCGCGAGCGCCCGCAGCGGGTTGCGCGACGCCACGTGCCGCCGCTCGCGCTTGGCCCGTCGCGCCCAATCGTTCGTCAGCCTGGTAGAGGGAATTTTTGCTTTAAAAAATCCATATGAAATAACATAACACATAGTGTATTAGACGTTCTAGGTTCGATCTCCGGATTGGGAAAGGAATTGTTGGTATTTTATTTTATTTTTATTTATTAAACGCATTATTATACCTAAATATGGTACAAAAGGCGGACTTAATGCTAAGAGCATTTTCTGCCAGTCAACCTTTGGGTTAAGCAGAGAGAAGCTAAGGCGGTATATTTTTAAAATTGTTTATTACCTGATTATAGATGATGGATGTAAACAATATTTATTTATATATTACCGATATTAATATAATTAAGAATGAAAATATAAAATGTATAAGTAATTTTATAATAATGAATAAAGTTAATATCGATACATATATATCATTTAATTATAGCAAGCTGATAAACTACAAATCGGGGTTATTTGTAGCAGTGAGTTATGAATATTTTCTAACTGGAAATGTTTTCACGTACGTGAGTGAGGTGAGTACGTATAGGTATACGAACGTTCTTGCCAGCGTGCGTTCATGCGGCATGGGTACGTTCCTGTGTACGTGAATGCATTATGTCCGTGTGTTGGTGTGCAAGTTCGTTTGAATCTTCGATCACGGAAGAAAAAATTGATGCAGTAGGTACTTCATACTTCACTAAAATACAAATGCGATTTGGCTTCGCCCCTGTTGACGTGACATGAATGTAGGTCACGTTCGGCATAGAATTGAACTAGTGATCGCCGAGTAGTCGAAATTCAACTGTTTTTAAAAGCTTTTATTTAACTTCACTCGTATGTATCTATCTATGTATGTATGTATGTATGTATGTGTGTATGTATATATGTATGTATGTAAGTCCTGGAATCTTGCAATCAATATTTCAACCACTTCCACTGAAGCTATCGAGTTGAAATTCGGCACACATACAGTGGTGGTCACAGAATTAGAAACACTTCTTATGAATAAAGAAAGTATAACTTCAATGTACAAATGTTCGTAAAAAATATATACATTCAATATTTAATAATCATACAATAATATAGCCACTCAATTAAAAAACTCATTAAATGCATAAAATATAAAACCTATTTTACTTTTAATTAAAAAATGAGTCTTACACATGAAGGAGTTTATTTTCTGCTGTTTGCCGCTTGGACGCCTAATTAGAAACATTTTCAAAAAGTATCCATAGCTCGTTTTTTTTTTAAATTGGAGAATATCATTTCATTCTTGGCTTTTTCTATTATTTTGGCGGTAATTCAAAATTAAATCTGAATTTTATTTTGTTTAAAATGGGCAAAAATAAAAGTTGTGACGCGTCAACTAGGCAAATAATTGTTAATTTACATTTAGATCATAAGTAGGCGCACACAAGAATAGCTGAGCATTTAAATTGTTCTGTTAAGAAAGTTTTTAATGCAATTGATCATTATAAAGCAAATGGAACTGTTGAAAATGCTCTTACAAAGGCTCGACTAAGAAAAACCTCTCCCAAAGAAGATACGCTAATCGTTCGTGTTGCTAAAAAAGACCCAAGTAAAGGCTCCAACCAGATTAATAATGAAGTTTTTTTCGCCTGATGACCCAAGAAACATCTCGTCAAGACTGATACGCCGAAGATTAGTGGAAGCTAAATTGTTTGGAAGAATCTCTCGATAGGTACCGCTTCTTACCAAGCAACACCGAGAGAAGCGATTATTATTCGCTAAAAAATATGTTAAGTGAACGGTATGAGAATGGGAAAAAAGTGTTATTTTCAGATGAAACAAAAATAAATATGGTAAATTCCGATGGAAAGCGCTATGTTAGACGTCCTGTAAACAATGCTTTTAATTATAAATACACAAGGAGTATATAGTCAAGCAAGGTGGCGGTAACATTAAAGTTTGGGAGTGTTATACCGGATGTGGAGTTGGACCCGTTGGGAAGTTTGAAGGTACAATGGATCAATGGCAATACAAAAATATCTTAGAGCACACAGTGATTCCCTACTCGGACGATCAAATTGCCTGTAACCTGGATCTTTCAGCATGACAATGACCCTAAACAGACGGCCAATAGCGTCAAATGTTTCCTTAGCGAACAGCGTATATCCGTTTTAGACTGGCCAGCAAATAGTCCGGATTTAAACCCGATAGATCTCTGGTATATTGTTAAAAAGAAAGTCTCAAACAAACGTAACACCAGTAAAAACGAACAATATGAAGCATTTGTTGAAGCATGGAATTCAATCCCCCTAGAAAAATGTATGAAATTAATAGAATCAATATCCACGTCATTGCAGTGCTGTTATTGAAAATAAGTGATACGCCACTAAATATTAATTATTACTATTGGTATGCTGTGGATAGTAGCTATTTCGTAAATAACAATACTAATTACTAATACTTAAAAATATATTGTTTTTAATACTTTTTTGTTGTTGTTTCTAATTAGTTGACCATTGCTGTTCATACCTTAAAACTGATTTAAATGTTTGTCCGTAATATAATATTGAAACTGCAATTGTGTACCGGGAATTATATTGCTTTTCTGATAAATGATAAATCTTTGAACATATTGTTACCCTATTTATTGTTTAATTTCAAAATAAAAACGATTGCGGTGAAGTATCTTACACAATGTCAAGGACCGTTGGTAGTGTTTCTAATTAGACGTCCACCACTGTATTTGGTTCCGATGACAATCAATACACGAAAATTATTAGTAGTTGGTTGAGTTAGTTAGTGGCAGCACTCACAGGTGTCGCGAGGCGCTGTCGATGGCGTCCAGGTCTACGTCGAGGTCGAGGTCGCGGTCAGCGGGCGCGCGGTCCGTCTGCTCGAGCGCGGGCGTGTAGAACGCCAGGAAGGTCTCGTCGTCGGCGCGCGGCACGCGCACCGGACACCCGGACTTCTCCGCGCCGGGGGAGGTCTCCTCCTCTGATAGCATTGAAAAATAACTTTTATATAAATAAGATAAAATTTATTTACCTGTGGTTAATCTATGTATAGTATTCAAATATCTCTATATTATTTTATTTATATATATATGTATATATATTGTATATATATTGTATTTATATTGTATATATATTGTATTTTATTTGTATATATTGTATTCTATTTGTATATAGTATGTATAATTTGTGTAAATCTTTTATACTTATAATAATTTTCACTGTAAAAATCAACGGTATAGTAAACTGCCTACCTATTTACATCTTTTCACCAACGCCCATGGTTGACTGGTAGATAATGCCATTAGGCATTAAGTCCACCATATTGTAATACACAATAAAAGGTTAAATAAATAAATAAAGGATACGATTAGAAACGATATTCACCTATTATGTTTAATGGATGAAATGTATTTTATACAAAAATGTTTATGTTAAAAATATATATTGCGAATGGGTTGGCTAAAAAACTCCTAGCCAACCTATCATAAATTAATAAATTGAAAGAGTGCGCATGCTATTAGTTTATGCATAGAGAAGGACACCCTGTTACAAATCTGCGAATAATCACATTGATCCAGTATTACGTAGGACAAAACAAAAAATCAACAAAAATAATCGATTCAAATAAATTATTACGGTTTCTTCTTTTTATTATTTTCCAGGATAAAAAGTAGCCTATGTAGCTCTCCAGGCCATATACTACATCTATCAGCAAAAATGACATCGATCCATCATTCCGTTCAGGAGCACAAGAAGAACAAACCAATAAACAAAAAAACACACTTGCCCATATAAATATTAGTAATAATAACTCACTCTCGTCAAGCCTGCTGATGCTCTCGCTGACAGAGTGGCTGCGCTTGAAGGACTCGCGGTCCTGCCGCGGGGCCTCCTTGGGCTTGGCGTCGACGACCGCGCCCATCACCGCGCACGACGCCGAACGCAGCGGGCCCGCGGCGAAGCCGTTCGTTGGCGACGTGGGCGGCTTGCGAGATCTGCGGGGACGAACACCGCTTGTTAAGTTTACCATAGCTATAACCCATAGAAGTCCCACTGGGCACATCTCTCCCCCACAGACACAGCTGCTGCTAATGACAGTTGCCACCGACCGCCCCTGTCGTTGCTTAACTCCAGATCTTAAGACCAGATTGTTAGATTTCACACACATTGGTTACCTTATCCTAATTATATTGATAGATGTGAGCGCAGTAGTCTCTCATGATGATAAATTAGGAGATGCGAACAACTACTGGAACTCTCCACCCCAACTCTTTCTTTGTCCCACTATTGGGCACGGTTCGAGAACATGAATGGAGAACTCTCATGCATGCAGATTTCCTCACAATGATTCCTTTTTTTTTTCATGGATACAGGATAACAAACGAGCTTGCAGCACCATCCATCCGCTGCCGCCCATGACAACTGTGACTGACTTAGAACAAGACTCAATTAGGGACTGGGATGGTTAGTCCAATTTAGTCCGTTTAGTGTTACCACAGGTGGCGTTTAAATTCTTAAATGGCACATAACTATAGATTTGAGCTCAGACCACTCGAGTGAGAGGCGAGTTCGATAGGTAATGTGCTGTCACCGCTGTAACTCTCACCTGAACTTATTTGGTGGCGGTACGGCGGGCGTGACGACGGGCGTCGCAGGCGTTGCGGGCGTCGCAGGCGGCGTGGCGGGCGGCGTGGCGGGCGGCGGCGGCGTCGCCGTTGTCACCTTGTCGCGCTCCAGCCGCCCCGCCACCGTAAACATTGTCGCATCGCTCTGCGGCACGCGTTTGCGCCATCCCTGCGATATAGAATATACGCAATTATACAATTTCATCTAATCAAATAGATTAGAATTTATTTTTATTTTTATAAATTTGTAATTTTTTGAAATTGTAGTTGTAGTGTAATTGTATACACCTTAGTATAATTGTATCAAAAAATGACATGTAACTTATCGTTACCAATAAACTAACTATGAACTATGAACTAGATTTCTCATGGAAATACCATACGAGCAATCCACCCCCGTCCACTGACGCACATTACAACCAAGCCAGACCCTGAACAAGACTGCGCAAGAAGTACGCAACGCAATGTGCGTAAGTACTACATCAGAGTTCATAAAGTTTGGCGCATACTAAAAAAATTTGAAAACAGAATAATATTTAGACTTGATCAAACAATCTTGAAATCGTCTAATAATATTTTGTTACAGATAAAATTGTTAACCAAAAAAATTGAATTCGAATCAGTTACATTTTCACGTTCACCGTTCAATGAAGGAAATTGCAAGTAGTTCAAGGGTTGTTATAAAATTGTAACGGTACAAATTAAAAATGTATACCAAAAATTTTGTTAACATAACCCGTCAATTAGAATGCGATTGCAAATACACGGAATTGCAATGAACATTGTGCGGTCACTGACTCACTTCGGGTAAGGTTCGAAATTAGTCATTCTAGGTATTTGTCGTATTGCTAAAACAACTATTTTATTATACATATAGTTACTAACTTAATGTGAACGTTAAGTTTGGTGTTAAGGAAGGAAAGTATGAATTTCCAGGTCACGCCAATTAACAATCGAGTTTGAAGTAAAGGATATAGCCTTGATATTTAAAAAGTAACTATTCACTGTTAAGGACTTTAAAATTAACAAAATCTTTGTTGTGTATTAATAATTGCCGTAGCGCGGTGTTGAGTGATCCTGACTGCCGAACCGTGGGTCCCGGGTTCAAATCCCGGCTGGGGCAATATTTATTTCACTGATAATTATTTGTACAAAATAAGCAAAATTTGATAATTGATTTCGTAAACTCCTAATTTAATTATGTAAGTAGATGGCGTGATGACGTGACAAAAATCGCCCGTGCACGATCGCCTTAAGAATAGGCTTTCTTCTATTGTAATACACCACTGCTAGACTCCTATCTACCTCAGAATGGAACCGGCAATGTATGCGGCGACTTGAAAGCCGGCTGATAGCATCTGATACAATTACTCACGTTCATCTAAGGTTCCATTAAGTGGCGTGCCGATATACGCAATGCTAGCAGTGGCTAAGAGTTGCCGATAAGCAGATAAAGAAATCTTGCGCAAAACGTTTTCTAAAATATCCGCGAATTTGGTGTAACAATGTTGACTGAATTGGTCACGCGAATGTAAGTCAGTATGACCGATCGATGATTAATAAAAATTCACTTTTAACCAACTTTGGGCTCATCATCATAACCATATCATATACATCTGAATTTTGTTTAACGTCGATATAGCCTACTATATAGTTTCGGTCCGTTATAACAACTATCAGAAAACACTATACTTAATTGAAATAATGAACTAAATAAAAGAGCATTCGCTTCAGAGCGAGGTAATCCAGTCACTGGGCACTGATGCTTTGCTCAACTTATTATACTCGTACCTATGAATTAGACCAGTATATGCCTATACATATTTCTATACCTGTCGGTCTATCACTTATCATCAAAAAGGTCAAAGGCTTTATTTCAGCGACCCCTTGGGTATTGCTCATGTTCATAGGCGACACTAAGGTTAACCCACAGAAATTAATCAAGATAAAACGGCGATCACCTATTATTTTCATTATCATGTCATTTTTTTCGCCAGCCCTGCCCAAGTCCCACCTACTATGTGACGCCACACTATAGTAATTAGTGAGCTGACACATTCGTTTTAGTTGTAATCAAATCTATCGATAACGTAACGTACCGTAACAAGTATCGGAACTTGCGAGATATCTTGCAGTATATTGCAAGATTGCGGCACGGAGTATACGCCCAGTTCACCGCTCTATCTTATTATATTCTGTGGTACCACCAGATAGCACGTTTGCTTGTTCGTTGGCCAACATTTATGAAAAAAAAATACTTAGCACATTCTAGGAGGAAGTGGAAACAATACCTGAGCCGCAGTTTCCAACTTGTTCCTCCGGTCAGCAAGGATGTTGGCTCCCAACTCCGTCTCGTCGATGAGCACCTTCTTCTTGTCATCTACCGACGAGTTTAAATTTTCCTGCAACAAGGAATTAACTATCTTAATAACTCAAGACACTTCCAGTATTACGAAAACATTAAACTCTGTGGTGCTTTGTCGGTCCAAGGTCCCAGGTTCTTCTCCTGGTTAGCACTGAGTGTTGAATCGAAACAGGCAAGAAAAATGCGAGTTCGTTATCATTTGTTTAAATCGCCACAACTACGTATATAATTTATTTGAAACTTGAATAGACTTCTTGATTGCCACCATGAGCAATTCCATTTCATCCACTTCTTTCTCCTTTGAATTATAATCAATCATGAATGTATTGTATTTACTTCTATCATATACACCTAATCATTAGGTATACCTAGTACCTTATGAAAATAACTGACGTTATCTCAACTAACACACTGCATCCAACATGTCCCATAATGATAACATTTATCAATTATTATTCTTCTCTACATACTCTTGACCATTAAATGACTGTGCAGTCACAAAATGTGTATGATACATTTAATAGTATAGAAACAGATAAAGTGCGTTGACCCATTCTCGTGAACAGCCATCTATGATTTTTTTTTATTAATATCATAAATAGGTTGGTGTTTTGCCTTTACTCACATACATAAAACTTGTTTTGCATAAGTATATCGGCTAGAGAGAAATCTTTTTATCTCGGAAATATTCCTGTGGGATTTTATGTAATGTTACAATTTCACGCGGTGAAAACTAGGACAAAATCTCGGTTTTTATAAGTTTTTTTTATTTGTGTAGTGTAGAATAAAACGCAATGCAAGAGAATCACTTAACGTAATAACATACTGGCAAATGTAAAGGTTTATTTCATGTCAACACGAAAGGCCTAGCCTGACTTCGAAGTACTACGTGGATAAAGAAAATTATTTTTATTTCTTACCGTTAAGTTTTCAATATTGTACTTGAGTATTGACTATTGATGTAAGAGAAAAGATGATCAGCGAATAGGTAATTTTAAGAATGAGCATTCAGCGAACAGGGCGTTTTTAGGCGTAGGGCACTTTGCGAATAGGTCCAATGTAGACGAAACTCATTTATTTGAACCCCGGACTTCCTGAATATGGCTGAAGATTAAAGCACTCGTCTATCACTGCATAGATTTTGTGTCGGTGTTAAAATGATCTAATCTCATGCATTCATGTCGTTATACTGACACGGTTTACAACAATAACAGTGTGAAAGATTTCAATCAATGCCATCTTCCTTGTTGCATGTAACGCGAACCCTATTGTTACGTATGAGCTTCATTATAAGCTCAAACGGTAGGCAAAGTTATGTAAACATTACCAAACTAGTCATATTAACTTCGACTTTTAGACTAGAATATATTGTATTACGAAACTCCTATTACTACTACTACTCATATTTGCTATATTGGTGTAGGGGCTCAAAATCAGTGTAACGCAAGGCTGCGGCAGAAACAAATTCACGAGACTGTTTATACAAATGTCAATAATAGTGTAACTGGTACTTTTTCCAGATTGTTAGAATCAGTGTTACAGACAAACATTATATTGAGTAAGTGCTTCAAAGTAAAATTTTTAATGTACGTAGTTAAAATTACTATGTTGTTTGCTACAGCTATTTACTATTATAAGGAGTTGTTATAACAGCCCCATTCAGGGCTAGGGTATTGGCAACTGTTGGTCAGGCAGGGTTTTAGCAGCCAGATTTTAAACTCTAGACAAGGCTTAAACGACTGCGAACAATGACTTAGAATGCTCAATAGAACGAAATACATCAAGAGCAGGCGCGTGCTATACATTTTTGTCTCACAGCGCTCCGTCCACGCGCCCGCTTGCTATATCAAGGACCCTTAATTATCAGCTGAAGCGAGGAATATAACAAAAAAAAGAAAAACAGAATATAAAAAATAAACATGCCTGGTCATTCTCAACAGTGTCGACATCAAACTTCTTGAATACTGGCTTCAAACCGTCGGTGTTTTTTGTTTTCAATTTCAGTTCTCCAATAACTGAACCGAAGTTCAACCCACTCGGCAACCCTGATTGTTTCTGAAGTCTTCTTAATAGCAATGGCTTACTTTCCGACGTGCCATTACATTCATTTATTTCCGTTCCATTTTCACCATTAGTTTGGTGTATAGTGTTAATGAATTCTTTATGTTTGATCTTATTACCCAAGTTGAAATCTTCTACGTTTACGATTTTGTTGTTATTATTCTGTGTGCCAAAATCTTGTGCAGTTGACGTCAGTTCATCCGATTTATCCAAAGATAAGTTTTGTATAATAGACTGCAATTTGTCATCGTTTAAAACAGTCCTTTCCAAGAATTCGGCAAATCTCTCTTTAGGTGGACTGTCTCTTTTATAAAGGTTTTCGGTGACTTTATACTCCTCTTTTTTGGGTGGTTTAGCTTCTGGTAAGTCCTTTTTATCTTCTAAAACATTTTCAAATAGACTATCCACCTCTGCAACTATAGGAAATGCATCATCTAAACATTCAACAATAGGAGTAAGTTTTTTGCCTGTTGCCTTCGCATTTGATTGAACATAGTCCAAATCATCCTTTGAAATATCACATGGAATTGTGGAGACTAGTTTACTTCCAGTAGTCTCACGTTTTTTAACTGTTGTATCCTGTATTTGCTTGAAGCCCAGCAGATATTTCCATATTACAACAAAAAAGGCAACGAAACCAAGTATCACTTCGTAAAACATTTTAAATTTCTTTTTCAATCACATCACTGACAATGATAAGTTCACTTATGTCTCCTTTGAGCCGCACACTACTATTCTTAACGAGGCTGTAATTGTTAGTACACTATTATGAACCATTCATTCATTGTTTACGTTCGCGATGTGTTCACAACTGGTAATACATAAAACATGTGATAACGAGACGCCAGAGCAATGTTAAGTGAGCGACTGTTTTGATGGAGCGCGATATGATTTACGAAAATGCTGATCAATTATGGAGCATACGGAATGCGACCGAGATGATGGATTGACAAACGCAAACTAAGATCGAGAAGGCCGTCAGAAGCGGCGCGTGGACACAACATAAATGACTCAGAACCAGATCCTAGTGCGTTAGTTAACATTATCAACCAGCGACTTTAATATATTATTATGACGCATCACATGTGATGGTAGAGGACTGAGAATTGTAGGTGTGCCAAAACCAGTAGTAAATATCGTAATTGCATGCAACCATGAGTATTTACAACACAAAAATGTTACTTTGTTTGTAGTAAGCAGGAAAGCCCTTTGGAACAGTGAGTTATGATCACTCGATGTTTGTAACACACAAATATTGTAAGTTGCAAAGAGATGACGTTGAACATGGAATATGTCTAGCATTCATGTGCAAAAATTCTAGTACAAATAGTGAAGTTATTGCAACAGGAGATAACAAGGTTGCAATAAGAGTCCGAGTGAGTATACCGCAGACAGTGGAAACAACAGATATAAAATTATATTGTAATGTGAGATCGATTTTCAATGTTAACTGGTTATATCGGTTAAGGTATTAAATATTTATAACGTGACAATATCAATGAATAAAAGGGCTTAATTTGGATAATTTGCAAGGTTTCCTTTACTTATGTCCTTCCTGTAAACCTGTATTACTTATAAAATAAATTATGAAGGAAGTACGTAGGTACATGTGTGCCATGGAAACACGTAAAATCCAATGTTTTAGTAATTCAAGTAGCGTATGATATGCTAATAGTGTGCATTCTCAGACACATTTATATATTGTATTGTAATAAACCTACATTTAACTTTAATAAGGTTTAAATGGTAGAATAAAATATACGTTGGTCTAGTGGTCGCAACTAGAGCTAGAGGTCATGGATTCGACCCTCGGGTCGGGCAACAACTATTGGGTTTTTCTAACATGAAATGCTCGGGCGCAGCTCAGAGTCTGGATTTGTGCCCGGCGTATGGCAATAGGCTCACCATCAAACAAGTTTAAAAATTTAATGGGTGTTTCAAACTCCCCGAATTGTTCTGAGTGCAACATCAAAGTCAATGTGCACCATGTTCTGATGGAATGTGTCCGGAATTAAGAAAGGACCTACAAGTATTTGTATTCTTAATCCCCAGTATCATAAAACCAAAAACATTATAACTGTATAACAGTACTGTAGTGTATGCGATCTATATATAATCTGTTAAACATGACGTTGTCTCGAGCACACGAGAGTGACGTAAACAGTCACGTATTAGCCACGGGCAGAACGGACGTTTACTGCGCACTGGTGTGGTAACGAGCCAATTAACGTACCCTTTATGACAAGGGTGACACGGAGCACTACATATGGCGACGAGAATAAAAGGTTAGTGGTAAATTAAAAATATTAAAAATATTTTTTCGAAATACGGAGAGAGGAAAGTTGAATAAGTATGTAGGTACATAAATAAAATTGGATGGTCTAAGAACTTTATGCATTGGATGTTTGTTACTTTATGATTGATTGTTAAATTACTGATGGATCAACATAAAATAAATATACATACCTCTGTCCATAAGGATCCCGATTACCTAATCATCGTGTCGCGGCATTGCTGTGCGGGAGGCAGGTATCGCGGCAGATTATTGTAAACAAATTATTACAGTTTTTATTCTTCATAAAATTGAGTTCGAATTCCTAGTTGTTCTAGTCAGTACTTCAAATATATCGCGACGAACAATATACACTTCGCCTCATTTGAAGTGGGACATTGTGCGCGCTCATTAAAAAAAAATAGGCTACTCTTACAAACTCGTGAAATTAGGTGGTCGAGACGTTAAGTTCTATAAACTATTTAATTTTCTTCAATAGAAAATTACATTTTAACTTATTACTAAACTAAATCTAGAGTGGTGAGAGACCCGTCCAATGTTAGGCACGGAATGTCTTGTTCGTGGGACCGCTGCGCGACCAATCGAATTGTCCGTACGTAACATGTATGTAACCGCCATTGTTTTCCAATACATTACAACTATTTACCGTAAACTGTGTGGTGGTTTTATATTGTTTTGAGTAATATTATACCGGAACAACAGCGGCAACACTAGTTATGCTATTATTTATTCGAGGCTATGACTTTAGTAATCAATAATTTTAATGAATTACAACTAAAGTTGGTAATTTAATAAGCCATAACGGTACTAAGTATTGACCTAGATAGGTTGATTTCTTGTATTTAATTATTTATTAGAGTTAAGGCATCCTAACAACATTTCACAGATTATTATACGAATTACATTAAATGGTGTTGTGTGCCAGAGTGAAAATGTCACTTACAAGGAAGCACAACTTACACAGAGAACATGCATATTATATTATAAAAATAAAAAATAAAATAGCCCTTTATTTCCATGGAAAATAATACAAGCACAATAATTACAATTTTCGTTACACAAATTTCACAAATACCTATGAATTTCAAAAAGAGTAGGTAGGCTCTTTGTTGTATTACCTGTGTTGTATTTCATTCCAATACATAATAAAAAATACGCTTTATAAATAGATTGAATTTACAGCATTTTTTATGTAAGTTACTACAAAAAACTCGTTGCCTTTGGCCAAGGCATATTATATTAAGTTATTATTATATAAGTTTCAAGTAGACAAGATGATATAGGCTCTTATTTCAGTGATAACAAAATCATAAATAAATAAATTGTATCATAAACTCATAACCAGGTACTTACACCTACCTGAAGGATTGTTCTTAAAGGGATAAAACGTATAGATTTTAATCTGTACTGTGTGAAATGGATTGCCTACCTGAAGGATTGCTCATATGGGTGTAAAACGAAAAGATTTTAATCTGTATTGTGGACATGTGTGACATGTAACATGGATACAGATACTCTTCGGGGATCATCGAGATAAAGGGTACCTACATATCCTATGTTTCTATTAATTAATTCGACTGCAAACATTTGTTGCTAATATGAAGCAATTCATCAATTCTATTCATCCTTTAAGTAATATATCTGAGACTACGCTGCGCGGGGCCACCCACACCGCTTTATTTTATAAATGCATTATTTTCCTTAGACGGACATTTTAAATTCGTTATTGGTATGTTTTGAATGGAATTTCCGATTTTAACAATTTGTATTTTACAGGTATTGAAACGGTCTTTAATAAAATATCATTTAATGCGATAAGGACTGATACAGAGGTATGAATAATGTGGTTTGATTATATTGAGCAAATTATATCAACTTTTAAAATGTAAAAAAGTTGTTATAGTGGCATAACTACAGTAGTTGGATATATGGTATCGCGACACTTTTGTAAATAATGAGGTGTCTGCAAAGTCGTAGTACATTATTTAATTTTTATTCTATCATCAATAGTTTTCGCAGATAGCAAGAATATGTTTGGTAGTACGAACCTACATGAAATTGTGAATCGTGCGTGATCGTGTGTAACTGGTAGTACGAACCTACATGAAATTGTAAATCGTGCGTGATCGTGTGTAACTGGTAGTACGAACCTACATGAAATTGTGAATCGTGCGTGATCGTGTGTAACTGGTAGTACGAACCTACATGAAATTGTGAATCGTGCGTGATCGTGTGTAACTGGTAGTACGAACCTACATGAAATTGTGAATCGTGCGTGATCGTGTGTAACTGGTAGTACGAACCTACATGAAATTGTGAATCGTGCGTGATCGTGTGTAACTGGTAGTACGAACCTACATGAAATTGTAAATCGTGCGTGATCGTGTGTAACTGGTAGTACGAACCTACATGAAATTGTGAATCGTGCGTGATCGTGTGTAACTGGTAGTACGAACCTACATGAAATTGTGAATCGTGCGTGATCGTGTGTAACTGGTAGTACGAACCTACATGAAATTGTGAATCGTGCGTGATCGTGTGTAACTGGTAGTACGAACCTACATGAAATTGTAAATCGTGCGTGATCGTGTGTTTAGGTAGTGCGAACCTACATGAAATTGAAAATCGTACGTGATCGTGTGTTTAGGTCGTGCGAACCTACATTAAATTGAAAATCGTACGTGATCGTGTGTTTAGGTCGTGCGAACCTACATTAAATTGAAAATCGTACGTGATCGTGTGTTTAGGTCGTGCGAACCTACATTAAATTGAAAATCGTACGTGATCGTGTGTTTAGGTCGTGCGAACCTAAATTAAATTGAAAATCGTACGTGATCGTGTGTTTAGGTCGTGCGAACCTACATTAAATTGAAAATCGTACGTGATCGTGTGTTTAGGTAGTGCGAACCTACATTAAATTGAAAATCGTACGTGATCGTGTGTTTAGGTAGTGCGAACCTACATTAAATTGAAAATCGTACGTGATCGTGTGTTTAGGTAGTGCGAACCTACATTAAATTGAAAATCGTACGTGATCGTGTGTTTAGGTAGTGCGAACCTACATTAAATTGAAAATCGTACGTGATTGCGTATAAGGAAGTAAATGCATTATGATACTAGTTGACTGTATGTAGATGTGGGGATGAATCAATAATATACTGTAAACTTGTAGTTACCAAGATTTACTTCAGTTCTACGTCGCCCCATATCTACCTACCACGAAAATTACAAACTTATTGCCAGCTCCGGAAAAGCTAGATTTCGAAGGAGACAACGCTACAGTTGCTTTAAGATTTAAGCAATGGAAAAGATGATGGTCACCAGGTTGTTTCCCTTTTGCACAGGATTCGTAGTGGGAATACCAGACAGGTCTGTCACCTTTCCTCCTCTTGCACTGCGCTGTAGGCGCTCCTGCGCTGAGGGAATTTGGAATAAGGGGAGATCCCCTCTATCCGGGAAATTGCTCCAGGGGTAAACCCCGTCGGTGACTTCCCCGCTGTTGAGCGTGGGAGCCAGTCGATCGTCGCGCACGCGACTAGCCGTATGTCGCGAATTCCCCCTAGATGGTCGGGGGGAAGAAGGTCCAACAGCTCTCTAGGTAGCGGTCGGCCTTCAGGGTTGCGCGCGTGCAGCGGCGCTATCCCCCTTAGGTGAGGATGGGGCCCATTGTCGGCGCGGTTATACATAACACGTCCAGTCTGCTGTCGCGCGCTGTCACCGCGTTCCGGACGTAGCGCCCCGCTCCTGTGATTTCTCGCAGGGCGAGGTTTTGCTGGGCCTGGAGACGCTTGCGCTGCGTGGCGCCGCCAGAGCATACCATGCTGGCACCGCGTACGTACTCGTAAGCCTAGATCGGATATAGCACTTGTAATGGGAATACCCGTGTCTGCACAAGATGCATCGTCGGACGGGCGCATTTGATGCGTCGTGTTACAGGTGCGCTAGGCGGTCGCGGTGCTACGGTGACAGCTGCAACAGCGAGTGGTTACAAATGATTGGATAATGCCTACCTACTAAAGAAAAGTGGTGTAACCAATGCTCCTGAAGAAGTCCAAGGTGCAGCCGAGGACGGCGCACGATCTACCCTCACTAAGCGGTCAACTACCCGACCGTGCCTATAAAAAGCCAAACGCAGCCAACGAAGGGTATGGTTGCTCAGCCGTCGAAGGGAAAGGTTGTCGGTACCTATGCTATGTGTCGGTAACTACGCTGCTTTGCTGTAAGTACGTTCCATATTTTAAGTAGCACAATTTGATGCTACAATTAAAGGTAGTCCCTCACTCTTACCACTGGGTGGTATGCAAATGTCATAGTAGGTAAATTAATGGGTCACTTAGATTATGCTGTCACAATACAAAGTCTAAAACACATTCCGTAAGCATTGCTTTGGAGGCCTGCATTTTGGGAAAGGCCTATGTCCGTATCAATTAATGTCTAGTTTATACTGATATTTTTCTTTACTCAATACCTTTTTGTGACTTATGTATTGGGATAGGGCCATTGTAATGGTGATAGAAAACGGCACGCCGAGTATCCAATACTTTTTGAAGGATGGATGTAGTACTAAGGAATGTACTTACTCGTCGTCAGATAGGTACCTAGCTCATTTATTTCTAGTTGTTTCATGAATCTACGAGATCTACATATGGATTTTTAGAGCGATACTTTATTAAATAATAAATAAATAAAAATCATGGACCCTAAACTGGGTACTTACCTGTGCAATGGGTGTCGGAGTCTCATATGCATGTATGGACGTTTTGGAAACATACTTAAATGTATAGTATCGACATCCGGATGGTGTAACATGCCAGTTTACAAGATCGAATACAATCTTAGGCTTTGTGAAAACACAACTTGAAACCTAGTACTTTTTATTGACTGCAGTTGCGACTATACGAGGTAGTATATGATATCCGTTGATGACTAATCCAAAAAACAGTACTCATTATATTACAAGAGGTAAATACGCCACCAACGCACCAAACGCGGCGCGTGTCGTGTTTATGTCTGACATGAAGCGACTTGCTGGCGGTTGCTGGCTGGACTGTTACTGACGATCTGATCAACTGGTATAATACTTAATAGATTGGCAATGCGAAAGAAAAATAACATAGATAGTCATATGTTAGAGCGGAAAAGATAAGCGAGACCATTTGCGTACACGCTATCAGCCTGTATAAGCCCAACGTCAGTTGTACACGAAAAAAATTTTGCTTATTTTTCTAAATCTTACGTTTGAAAGCATACATTGGGTGTTAATTAGACAAATAATTATGGTTACGTATACAGTACCAGAAGGTAACTCATATAAGAAAGAAAATACATAGAAGTATGCATTTCATATGTAAGTAAGATTGAAATATTTAATTCTCCAATTGCAATGTTTGAGAACTTTGAAAAAAAAAAAAAATTTAAATTAACAAATGAATGGGTGGTGCTGCGGGCTCGTTTGCTATCTTAATGTTCTCGATTAATAAATTTATAATAAGGAAGGGATGTAGTGTATGCGATCTATATATAATCTGTTAAACATGACGTTGTCTCGAGCACACGAGAGTGACGTAAACAGTCACGTATTAGCCACGGGCAGAACGGACGTTTACTGCGCACTGGTGTGGTAACGAGCCAATTAACGTACCCTTTATGACAAGGGTGACAACTACAAGTACCTACTTACGTTACAGTACTGAGTCAATATGTGTATTTCCTGTACGGGGGTGACATAGTCCCTTAAATAAAAAAAATAATGTATGATAAAATAAATGATAAATTTACAACATTACATGGGTACCTCAACATAACTGGTGAAGTGTGTGTATACCACATCTTTGCCTACCCCTTTGGGGAAATACATGCATGATGTTTTATGTTATTTATTTTACACAGTAAACACCGTCCATGATGATAAGGAAAACCCGAGTCGTTTTTCTCGCGTTCACCTTTCAACAGATTTCGAGAAGAACGCCGCCCTCCAAATATGTCAGCTGGTCGTTGCCATAAACGTTTTGATGTAAAAAATGGCAACTACGCCTCAATTTAATACGACATATTATATAGTCGATATCGACCAACGTCGATTAGACAACAGCTCTCAAAATAGTAGGATCTTAAAAGATTTTTCTGTGTTTTTCACGGCTATATATCACCATTTTTTATTCTGATAATTACTAAAAAAATAGTACATACTTATGTACTTATAATATTTCCGTATCATCAACTTTGCCCAAGCGATTTGCGATCGATTTTTGCAGAAATGTTTGTAGGATAGGATTACTTATAGGAAAGTAGTGTGGAGGTCTGAGATTATTTGAATAAACAATGCAGAATGGAGTCGCCTGAATAAGTTTATTTATGCCTATTATAAACTTGTAACAAACACGCGAGCAGATATTGATACCGCGACCTTAGTTCAGCATCAATAGTTTCCATCCTCAATCTGACTCATAAATGTCAATAAGGTTTTATTGGTGTTGCGACACATGCTTCCTATCATCAATGTTTAAGAACGCACAGAGACGGCCTCCTGATTGACTGCCTGATGATATTAATCATTTGTATTGGATATAATTAAACCAAGCCTTTCAATTGGATAAATATTCTCAAACTTAGTCACAAATTATCTGTTTCCCGAACGTACGAAGTTAATTCTAAAATAATTATACACAAAATAGAAAACAGTACAAAATAATTACTTAAGCGTTTTAAATTATAAAATTTAGTTATTATTCTGTAAAGTCAGTATGTATTACGAACAATATTTTCTAACTTCTCACCGATATGCTACTGAAGTTACATTTGCATAATCACTCATTTGGAACAGGATTTTATATTCGTCATGTCATCGGTCTGATTAAGGTTACTTCTCTCTGTATGAATGATTTTAGGTTTCAGGTTATGAATTATAAATGGAAAGCTTAGCGAAAACAATAAACGTCATGAAATATTAAGGTTAGCAACTACTATAGCTGTGATCCCATATTAGTCTTCTCTCCAATACTTATTTCCATGAATCAGAAATTGCGGAAGATCGCAAATAGTTTCAGGAAATGCGTAGTCATCGTAAATATTTGTGAACCTAAATAAAAACCTAATGACACTTATCCATTGAAATTGCAGTCATTCATCCCATGGTATGTCGTCTGCTATGAAAGATATTTAGTTCATTTAATGACTACTAGAACGAAGCCAAGAGAACGACCTATTTTTAAATTATTTATAACTATAAAGATGCTATGACCTAGTTATAAATACTCCACTAATCGCACTTCAAAATATGCATCCAAACAACAGTTAGAGACAAGGCAGGCGCGATAACAATGATTTGATGAACAATTTATATGCAATTTGCATAAGTAATCCTGGCAGTGTACAAAAAGTGAAGTGAGTTTGTGTACATAAAAGGCGTGGAATAGGTCAATGTTTATTGCATACAAATTAGGTGAGTAGTAGGTTCAGTTTTAGAAACTGTTGACCCCAATGTTTATTGGTCCAACAATGCCATATGTAACTGATATGGGTAGGCTGATGAGTGTTAGTAGGGTAGGTATATATATATTAGTAGGGTAGGTACACGTATAATATGTAGGAATAAGTATGTTTTAACTACAATATTTTTTTATGAAGCTAGTACTTAATAAAGTTTTTAAGAATAAGTAAGTATTCATGAAAGTGCATATTGCTCTCTATTTGGAACGGAGAAACCAAATGCCTAATAAATGTATTTAAAAGGAATAATAATATAACAAAACAACAACAAACATTTACATAAATGCAAATGAAAGATGACTGAATTGAACATACTGATGTTATTTATACCCGATAAGTTACATACGATAAAAACCTCAATTAATCTACTTCAAATCAAGATGATAAAAAGTAAACTAGGTACCCCATACTTTCGTAGTGACAACAAAATAAACTTGCAAATTATACTGTACGCCCGCCCGCAAGCTGTAATTTCCTAAAACACATACATCTTTAATCTAAACTTCATCCTCCGGCTGAAGATAGCGAGAGATAACTCGCGATAAGGAACGATAGACATTCGCTCAAGAACACCATAAGGTCGGAGGCACAACAACAGAACGAAACTCGGACCATCAATCTCAATTGAGGAGTGTGGCACAGTGCAGCAATCAAAACGCTTGCGTGCAATGAATCATGCCGCAAGCTTTTAGCTAGCGCGTACCGACCAACATAAAACTTTAAACGGTATCGCGCAGTAAAAGTAACAAAATCTTCCGACACGTACGTAGGTATGCAAAAAAAAAAAAACAACACCATTCACAATTGTTTCACACGCGCGAGAGTTGATAGTTAAAAGGAAACGAGCGCTCCTCCTATTCACGAATCAAAAAATTTCGCTTCGCAGCTTTTGGAGGCAGATTTACGCATATAAAAGTGTTTGCGCGGCCGGCGCGCGCGCACGATACTCGACAAAACAACGACTGGCTTGCCATCGCGCCAGCGAGGTGCCAACCAGTCTGACCGACCGGATGGGTCATTGTCGAGTGCGTGCAACACATACACCGCTTTTGGTAAAACGATATGCACTATCAATTAACTTTAACTTGGACCGCGTTAATTGTTCCGATTTTCAAGTAACTGGATCCGATTGAGGATATCCCCTACGATTATCTGCATTAAATATTTGTCTGGTATTTGTTTGGTAAATTGTGTAGTACGCCAAAAAGTTATGTCGATACATAATACATAAAAAACGAAATTCATTTAAAAAAATATTTTTAATTACCTTTCATATATGAACTAACTAAATCGATATAAATTTCACTAAATATTATTTAAATAAAATAAATATACATTACAATAATTACCTGTAATATTTCACGTTCATAGGTTACCTACGGTAAAGTATTCTAAAACTGCTCATAACCGTAGCAAGTGAAAATAATTACCTGAATTATCATTACAGTTAAAAATGTTCAGATTATTCATTTTAAAAGTAAAATTTTAACGAAGCGGATACGTAGCTATTTTTTTATGTACGTTGGGTACATAAAAAAATAGCTACGTAAGTACATTGTAACTCATCTATACAATATACCAATTTGGTAAGCCTATTGAAGTGATGTATTTAATTAATTTCAACCGCAACATGGTAATTAAGGATACCCTTCAAATAAAAATATTCGCGAATTTTGCGATACTTTTGCAAAATATTTACTGTAGAGAAATAAACAGTTCCGTTGCAGGGCGGAATCTCGAGCAATTAAAATTGTTATTAAGGCTAGGTTTCTGCTAAGTATTTTTCATCAATATTTCATTACTTATCGTAAGCAAAGTTGAAAGTATAAGTGATATACTAGTACATTATTTATATTTCTAATATTTTTAGATTTACAACTCAGATTCTTTATAAATTTTAATTACTACGAGCTATAAAAAAATTACGATAGAATTGAATTCGAAAAGCAAAAGCGTGTCGAAATTGCCTAATTACAAACACTGAGGAATAAAAAGTAATTAAGCCTACGAACACTGACTTGCAAGCGACCACACGTTACGGTATTCCACATATTCGTTTATATCGTGTTAATGCCTAGTGTGAATATTCAGCAGCGGTGACAGCCTAGTGGCTTTCGAACTCGCCTCACACTCGAGCGGTCGGAGTTCAAACCCAAGCGGCACGCACCAATGACTTTTTTAAGTTATGTGCGATTTAAGAAATTAAATGTCACTTGCTGTAAAGGTGAAGGATACATCTTGAAACCTGCATACCTGAGAGTTTTTTATAATGTTCTCGAAGGCACGTGAAGTCTTCCAATCCGCACTTGGCCAGGGAGTCAGCCAGCAGTCCACCGAAGGCCTAATCCCTCCCATTCTGAGAGGAGACCCGTGCCGAATAGTGGGACAAAGAAAAGAGTTGTTGTGTGTGGTGGTACATGAATATTTTTGTAGTCCTCGTGTTTTTGCGGATTTTGGCTTCATTCCAATCTATTCCGTCGCCGGCTAGTGACCGCGGAAGGTTCCAGGCGTTTGATTCATGCCGGGAACGTGTCCAACGGCCACGTCCAGCTACGACGCATGTTTATAACAAAGGCGGAATAAGAGTGTGCGAGTGATCTATCTATACAAATATTATAAAGTGGAAGCATTTTGTTTGTAATGTCTTCACACAAAAACTACTGGACCGATTTCAAAAATTCTTTTACCATTAGAAAGCTGCATCTTCACTGAATGACATACTCGTAGGCTATATAATATTACTAAGTGTAAACGAAACGAACTAACTAACTAACTATTGTTATGTCTAATTCCACGCGAGCGAAGCTGCGAGCGTCCACTAGTCATCTATATTAATGTGTGTTGTATACCAGTACAAATTTTTAAAAAAATTTATTCAATCCACAAAGAGTTAAAAAATGGGAGGAGAGCTCTAAATAAAGTAAAGTGTAATTACTGTTTAGAAATAACTTGCAAAACATTTCTTTTTTCATTAATTCCCGGAAAATAAACGGGTTCGTATAAATTACATATTGGAACGTATCGTAAGTATTAATGTAGGTACCCATACAAATCTATAACTAATTAGTAATTTTGACAGTAAGTAGCTATAAAGCGTCCTTGTAACTAAGTAAATCTGAAAAAATGCTTAGCAAAAAGTTATTTAATAATAAAATAATAAAATCTTTATTTAATAAAAAAAAATGAATAGGTACTCGTGCAAATGTATCGTAAATATGGGACGTTTAAACTCACTACAGAAATATTGCAAAAGGAACTCGAGGAGCGAATCGGCGAAGTAACCCAACCTCCCCGAAACCAGTCCTGGAGAGGTCGTATCGTGACGCGTCGGTCTGAAGGCTCCTAGGTGTATATCTTCCTATACACTTGCGGTTACTGACATTTAGAACATTCTTTCAAACGTAAACTTCGCTTGGCTATTGGTATTCCACATTCCAAAGTCAAATAGGTGAGGAGGATTATGGTTCTTCTAAAATTTTGAATCTAAATGATCCTACACGGCTTGGGAAATTGGGATTATAAAATCGCGTGCAATTTTGGATGGCTTTTTTACTAAGGCATAATAATCCCTCCCATTCTGAGAGGAGACCCATGCCCAAAAGTAGGACAAAGAAAGTGTTGTGGGGATGATGATGATGATGATATAAGGATTAAAAACGACGTGCATGGTTGCAACTATTGGTCCTTCAGCAGAGTATGCAGAAAATCATCTTATTATTCATATTTATTACGCTTGCTAATACACAAATAAATAATTTCATTCATTCATTAATTGTATATCAACCAAATATACCTTCTTTATTGCCTGATGTTATTGTGCCTGATGTTTGTACGGCCCGTTTCTAAATAGCAATAGAACGATTCAATGATCAGAAGCGCTCTTAAACCACTAAAGCCATCTACAAATTCCGTTACGCTCGGTCGGAATTTGTAGATGGCTTAGTGGTTTAAGACTGTCCCTTTCGACGATTAATACACGAAACCAGAAGCTAGTATCATACATCAAGGAGCCCAACACTAGCAGCGGTCGACTGCGTCGGACACGACCGCTTGTAATCGGATCGCGCGATCGACGCCTCGCTCCAAGTGATGTTAAAGCGACGATGACCGCGCCATATACGATTGCAAAGTAAACACAAACTTCAACATATCGGTTACGGTTAAAACGACACGGAATTAAACAGACACTGACGCGGCTGTGAGACGAGGGTACCTAGGACTACCTAGGTAATTGGCTACATAAATTATCTAGGTACACTACATACATATTTTTGTAAACAGATAACTCAGACCGGTAATCAAATATAATGTAACGAAGTCAATCGCTCCGAGCAATTGGATTCACCCGTGATATGATCGCGACGAATATGTTACTGAGAATTAGGCTTACAAGGATTTCCTTACAATGGTACGCTACTCAAAATCTGCTGAGCCAAAAGCACACTATATATTTTTATTGTGTAGCTAACTTTATATTGACAAAACCCGTAACCACATTGTTCAATTTATTTGGCAAAATAAATGAATATTTAATTTTATTCTTTTAACCCTACACTGCAACGGTCAGTCAGACGCGTCGACGACACATATCGCTCGACGTAATCAGATCGCGCGATTCACGCGTATCGACTATCGGGTCGCCTTGGACGCCGCGACCCACGCCTTAAAAGGCTGCAAGGACTGCATTATGCAGATTAGAAGACATCAAGGCATCGATTGGTAGTCACTGACATATATAGTGTATAACTGTAAACGTTATAATTCGTATTTTTTTAATGCACTGGTAATTATGTTTTATTTGGTCTTTATTGCACTACACTTGAATTCAAAGTCAATTCTGATCCTCATTCAATCTAATTACCAAGTAACAACAGGCCATCCAAGAGCTGGCAGTTTTGTCACTCGACGTACTCGTATTAGTATGTATTGCAATACAGCAAGGAAATCCTGGCAGCATCTCGGGTGCAATGCCACGGGGGCTCAACTATGTTATTTTAAAGAGTTTGTTTCCTTAGTATCTTTTAATTGTTAAACTTTAGTTTGTAGTTTAGATTTTAATTAATAATTAAATATTATAATGATTTATTTGTTGAATAACTTTTGTATAACATAACCTAGTACGACGATCTAAATTAGAAGGTACACTTGAATATAATTATTGTATTTTAATCGTTATGGAAATTATTGCGTCGTTGCAAGTTTCATAGTCAACGACGTTTAGTGACGTCATGAAGTATCAATAATACGTTACAACCAAACCTCGGATTTCCATTCTCTATTTTGGATCTCCAGAAATGGAGGCCTAAGTCTTAATCGCTCAGCTATCGCCGCTTCTTTCTCAAATTTTGAAATTCTATTACATACACGTGTAGTAAAATGTTCAATTCGATTTTCCGTAAGCTAACGAAGCTAAAGTAATTTGGTTGATCATGCGCTATCAGTAATTGCATTATTGATCACCAGAGGCGCTTCGAGTATAACTTAGTTTCAGCTGCTACGTATAGATGGCGCTGTTATTCAATTACATTGACCCCTTGCTTTTTTTACGTATGTATATGTATCTATGTCTGAAACACATATTAATTACACAAGGATAGCTTTAAAGATATTGCACACTAAATATAGTTGTGTTAAACAAAGTAAAATCACTACCCTTGTTTTGTTAGAACTATTCTCTCCGGCGGCATTACTTACCCTTTATAAATAGCAATCTTATATTATGGTAATAATCAAAGCAATATGAAAAGGTCGGGGACAGGCGTTTCGAGGCATCCAAAAATAGGCGAATGTCATAGTTTAAAAATAGGTTGAACTTTGAGCGAAGTGGAGTTAGGGAAATGCTGACACAGCGAAACGTAACAGATGAATAGAGAAATATTATGCTGAGGTCGCAGAGCGCTATCTATGGCCTCTCGTGACCTTAATGGCGGGGAAATTTATTGTTTTTGCCAGCAAACATTGAAGTTTTCGCCAAACTTAATAGGTTGTTGACAAGACAACCAAGACCAAGACAATGACAAGCTAGAATGATAATGATAATTTATTATAATGGAAACGTCATTTTCCATTGCTATAAGATAGTGCGTTAGGACTTCAGTCTTATTTAGTTTGTAGTTAGGTTTTGTTTAAGCCTTTAACAGATATACCTACTGGTGGCATTTAATTAAGTAATTCTCATAAATCGATAATGACGTAGGAAATAAATAAATAACATTTTTACAACTGTTAATTTTTGATAACGCTGAAGAATTTTTGAAATCGTTCCAGTAGTTTTTGTGTGAAAACATTACAAACAAATCTTTCCTCTTTATAATATTAGTATAGATGTAGGTACCAACATTTTATCTCGGTGATTTCCTTAGGAACATAGTTCGAAAGTACGAATTCGGAATTCGGAGGAATCGATCGGTACCTAGTGTTTAATTCTGCGAGCGAACCTGGGCGTCCATTTATAGCTAGCAACATTTTCAGTTTAACTCTGTGACGAGCTTCTATTTTAAAAGCTTTTATTTAACTTCACTCGTATGTAGGTATGTATGTACTCGTATGTCCTGGAATCTTGCAATCAATATTTCACCCACTTCCACTGAAGCTATCGAGCTGAAATTTGTCACACATATTAGGTTCCGATGACAATGCATGAAAATAAAAAAAACAGTTATAAAAGCTTTTTAAAAAAAAAATTTTTTTAGAGTATTCTTTATTAACTAGTTACTCTAAAGATAAGACAGCCAGGCATCTTTCAATTAACACCGTAGCGAGTTGACGTCGACAACTAGAACGGAGCGGTCATTAAGGGTTAACGTTCCCCCAAACGGGAAATGGGCCGTGACCCATCAGCCTTTAACGTCACGTAATGAATACTGTTCAAATACCATCTCTGCGCCCCTCAAATTACGGCTAAAATTACACTGAATAGCAAGCATAACCTACCATGTTACATGGTTGGATGTTTTCGTCACGAAATCAGCAGCAATTAGTATTTTTTTACTATTATAAACTATTAATGACGTGTTCTAATTACTTTGGGAGGCTCCAAAGAGAGTAAGTGAGTTCTTACAGAGTACTGTACTGTAAAAAATTTAGTATACCTAAAGTGAATTCTCCAATTTAGCAAGAAATTCAACAAGATTTTGCAGACCAAACCAAAAAATTGAAAAAAAAAAAATACTAGACTGAGCAAATATCTGTGTGGTGCAAGATCTGATTTAACCCAATATTGGAAGAATTAAATGAAATTAAAATGGCTTGGTCATCACACTAATCAATGTCAAATCGCAAGACTTCATACGCCTTCGAGAACATTATGAAAAACTCACATTCAATTCCCTATAACGCACAAAACTTGAACGTTTGTTAGCGCATGTCTGGTCTGCGAATATCTCGAGTACGAGGGCGAATTCATAATTCTTCTGTCATTTGAGCAGGGATATAAAAATAATACGTGATTATCCTGATTAGTTCAACCTTAGAACTTAAAACTGAAGTTACCACAATTTTGTTTAGATTATAGCTGAACGAACAAAATAAGGCTACGTTAAAGTCGTCGCCTCGTTCCAGAGAACACTCGCCATTGCATCACTGTCGTTATAATTACGACGTTCCAGTATGATAAATAATAAAATAAAATAATTTCCATTCGAGGGTCCCAATTTTTTATAATGATTGTCTAACGAAGAAGCACAAGGATCGTCTGATGGTGACTGACCACCGTCGACTACAGCCACGGGCAACACCGTAAGGATTGCCTGTGATCGCCTCTAGCCTAGAAGGTGGGCTTCTTTGAATAACGTAATGTACCTATGCTTAACCCAGTAAGAAAACCTCAAGAGGAAGCTCATGCCACATATTCTTCATGACAATTTCGAAGGAATAGATGGAGCGGTAGAAATAAGTATGCGGGTATGATATCCGCAAAAGCACTCGGAAAACACTCCTAGCAAAATTTCAGTGCCATATCGACGTCCGTTTTAATGAACTGAAGCACGGTATTTCCGCATTAAAGTGCCGAAACAGGAATGCGGCATCGTCGAGTGCTGTTCTGTTTACGGTTTAAAATATTTTCGACAAATTTCTGGATTTAAAATAAATGACCATCCCTGCGGCTACTGCGATTTACATGTTAAGCGGACTGAAAATACTGTGAAAAGTTATAGATGTGGTAATATTTTGTGTTTTTGATACGGATCCCACGATCGTTCTCCAGCAGAGACAGATTTGCAGAAATTTGGCAGACAAATTTGTATGCTTAGGTTAGGGCATCTTTGTATTTATCCCATCTGATTATGTCCATAACCTTTCAGCTGCAATTAGCACACATGGTTTTTAGAGGAAAGAATTCTCAGATTACACGGGTTCGTTTGCACGATCGACGCATCTACCCTTGGAGGGTTAACCTGTCATTTAACTATACGATAGTCCCTATGTAAGGTGGATAAACCGCACCTTGCGTGCGTGAATATTATGAATGCGATAAATCGGAGATATTCCTAGCCGGTACGTTCGCTCGTGCCCTTGACAATACCCAAATTACCGATTCCCCATCAAACTATCGCTACGTCAAAGGTCGTAGGAATGGGAATTGTTTCGTGCAGACACGAAATGTTATCTAATCACGACCATTACTAGGCTTTTATACTTACTTGGGATTCCTTATTGTATAATGAACCAGTTTCATTATATGTATTATTTTAATTCTTTCTTAATGAGAGTATTTCTTTTGCTTTAAATTTATACATGTACTTTAGACTCTGAGAAAAATAAGCACAATATCTCATACAGATATATTCAACAGAACATTCAGATCAGCTGAAGTTTTTTTTTAAAATTTAGATACAAAACTATCAACCTTATACAAAATATCAAAACTTTATTTATGGAGTTTCGCTGCGACCCATAGACGTCCCACTGCTGGGCACGGGTCTCCCCCACAGACGCAGCTGCAGGAGGTCTAGAGCATACTCCACCACGCTGCGATAGTAATAACTACGCTAGTAACTATATCTAATACTCAACCCATGCAAGTTATCCTCTAACAACATTAATTCATTAGATAACTCACCAAGAATCAACCAAAATAGTATAGAAAAGAAGCGTATAGAAAACATAAACTAAAAAACAAAATGGCAGCTTCACCGAGTTATGAGAAGTTAATTTCCTCCTTTCCCGCGTGCGAATAGGATCGCCAAGTACCTACGACATCACAAGGCCCACGGATGGGTGGAGCGAATTAATTGGAATTCTTTAACATCTGCCACCACAAAGGCTGCCCATTCACAGTGGGTAAGGCTCGGACGGCGTATTGTCGGCGGCTGAATATGAGAAAGACTGTGAATGAGCTCCAACGTGATCGTGTTCTCTTCACACCTTATTTATTTCACCATTCCTTTTTTAAGGATATAAGATGCATGCGGCATCGCTTATCCGCTGCCACCCATGACAACTGTGAAAGATCTTGAACAAGAATCAAGGTTCGTTCAAAGACGGATCCAATCCATCCATCCTTCCATTCCAATCTTAAGTTCAGGATCAGGACCAGGTTTGGTGATTAGTACTCAGAATTAGGTCAGCTTCTGGAGATCGAAGCTTATTAATAAATACTCAGGTTCTAAACCTCATCTCAAATTTTGTGAAAGGACGGGGCGAAATTCAAGTCGCCCCGTCCTTTCACATTTTTTTTTATTAGTGAGCCGGCTGAAGATCGATCTCAATCTTGGAATTAATTAATAATACGGACCTTAGATTGTTGCCTCTGAAGAACTGTCACCAGAAATCAAAGTTCTAAGAAATTAGTTCTAAAATGAAACTAGCTAAGCATTTCGAATCAAAAATAGTAATTACATACTTATTTCACGGGTAACAACACTAACTAACTTACGTACTTACAGTACAGAATGGCAGGGTTCTCAAAACTACGTAATAGTTTTGTGAACTGGACCACGTTAGTATTGTTTCTGTTCTGGCAACTTTAAATTAAAATACGTCGATTTGAATGATGCTATTACTAGCAATACCTAAAAGGATTAGACGCTATGTTAGTATAGTTACACCAAAGTACCAACTAAGCATTTAATTCCTGGAGTAAACGTAAAAGTAAAGTTTTAGTAGTAGAAGAGATTGCATAAGCACAATGAACTGCTCACAGTAAGTACCACTGAGTAAACACATTCATAAGATGGTGACTTTCATCTAGTAAAAAGGGAAGCAAGGCAAGCTAGGTTTCTTGTTAGGTAAATGAGGCTTTGATAACTTCAGATGACGTCAAAACAAAAGGCCGCTTCCGACCCTTGGGTAGATGAGTAGGTAAACTTGATGCATCGTTCTGTTGTAGCAATATAGGTTATATTGCTTAGCTACACAGACTCCCCGTTTGGCACGGGTCTCTCCCACAGCATGTGAGTATATTGCCGTGGTGTTCCAGTAAGACAATTCATGGGCAACGTAGAGCGATGTGTAAAAAGAATATTGTCATTGAAGTCTCGTCAGCAACAAATACTTCGCAACACGACAACATCGTGAGCATCGCATACAATGTTCTTAAGGGGGGAACAGCGCTGCAAGGTGGCCGGTATCAAGTGCTTTGCCTTTGGCTTTTTCCAACCCTCGGTAGCTAGTTACATCGCCGCCGCTACGGTACGTGATTATAACAATCACTCACGGCGTCGTCACTTCAAACCATTTCTATCTCTACTTTCCTAATAAGCAAGGCGAGGCTCGAGAGAAACGCATAAAAGATTCTCATATAAAATCGAGATCTTTAGTCGTCGCAACAGCCCCCAGCAAAAGGGCTTTAAGTGTTATGAAAATTCAAATATTATGCCTTTTTGAATGCGAATTTGTTTACCTCTAGTTCTTTTCATCATCATCATTAGGTCATCAGTAGGTCAAGGGATAATAATTTCAAAATGTAGGGATACGTTTCATTGATATGGATAGAAACACATAGGGAAATACGCTGCTACGAAAAATTTCACATACTTACCAAGTTAATTGTGTTCATTTGGTAGCATTTAATGTAATTATAACCATTCTTATCAGTCAAGGGACTAACTTTCGGCCCACGGCTCTAAAATAGACCAAAATCTCGAACAAAAAACTTATTCTCTACGCACTATACTTATAAGAAAATTAGCTAACGATGCCGAATCGTGCGTTGCACAACAAATTATTCAACTTAACTTCTACGAACGCATTGATTCCGGTAACAATTGGATGGCACCCATTGAATGTAATGAGAATTAGCTTAACAGAACACATGCACCAACCTACCTGCTTGTGATTCAGTTGAATGCAGTCGCGGTTAGTTTTATTCTGTGAGAAATGCGTGTGGAGTGTGTTTAAGTGAATCGCAACCGTCTAGACTCACTGTTAATTTGAATGTGATTTACGATTGATATAAGGCAATGTACTTACGTACAAATTTGCAGACGTTAATTAAAGCTCGGAGGCGTTGAGACCAACGAAGCCATTGACCGTCTCGCGATCATACTATTTTAACGCACAGACATATCTTTATTCTTACTAATACAATATATATAAATATATAAATGGAAAAGTGTGTTTGTTGGTTTGTCCTTCTTCTCCTCCTCAACGGAATGATTGATTGACGATAATTTTTACATAAAATTTAATAAGGGTCCGGAGAGTGACATCGGCGATTTTCTCTTATTTTGATTGGCCGCACTACCAAAGAGAGTAGTAGTAAAAGAAGACGAGCTAATAGTAAAATGATAGTGTTGTGTAGGCAGTTGTACCTACATGTCATATCATGAACTATTCTTTTGTGCGTAAAAGCAGCGATGCGCGTCGTAGCTAGAGAACACTTACACGATCAACTTTAAGGAGGGCTGTTATTCGCTTACTAAGAGTTCAAGTAGTGGGGTGTTAATCGCAGATTACTACAAACTGAAGGGTTACACAATAATAGGTACTTTAGTAGGTATTAATACTGTACTACTCTCTCGATTGCTCAAATGAGGAAAACACTCACAATAGCAATTAGTAGGGGTGACCCCCGCAAAGATTCGAAAGACATAATTCCTCTATAATACTTGATCCTGTATACTACATACTTGATCGTGTTTTATGGCCCTCTCAATGATCTTCGAAAAAAAAAAGAGTAACGAAACTGGTTGTCTCATAAAAATGACTAAATGCTAAAGTACATACTACATGCAGCTATAGTGCAGCTACATACTAATCTAATCAAAAACCTGTCCATCTTTGGCCTTTATAGAATGATGTCATGTCCAATCAAAAAGTTTTATGGCTTAGAGAATATTAAATGTGAGATACTAATTACAAATTCGCAATTATGGTTCTAATGTTTAGCCTACTCTGTGTTCTCAAAGAGCTTCGAGAGCAATAGTCACAACACTGATTGTCACATTCACATAGTTGTCACATTCTAATTTTTCAAAGATGCTCAAGGATCTGGCAAAAGAGTCGCAATACAAAGTTATGGAGGTTTGATCAAGAATTTACTGAAAAGCTAAAGGTCCCTGTAAATTACCATTGGCATAGTGGTTACGTTCGAAAGACCAAAACCTTAATGTAAAAAAGGAATAATAGAAAGCTAAACACTCTGCTACAGATACACGAAGAACGGTAGCTACATATATCGGCCGTATTCTCGCCAAGATTCATAAGATACAGTCGTAAGGGTGTCTAGAGCTAAAGGGTCACAACAACGGGTACTAACGTTGATCCTGTTCTTGGCCCTCTCGATGGCCTTAGAGTCCTCCCGCTCGGGGCTGAGGCGGCAGACGCGCGCGCGCCAATCGTTCGCGCCGGCCGCCTGCAGTGCCGCCAACCTGTAAATAAAGTTACAGTTAATGTAAGTAAAGTTACAGTGTATGACAATTTCCGACAATAAACACTCCGATCCAAGAAACGTGCTGGAGTAAGGCCTTGAACGAGAAGATCATGGAAGTTCTAGTGATTGGAATAAATAAGTAAAATAGCGTGAAAAGCACTATAGAAACCGGCCATTGTTCCATAAATCATAGAGAGCTTAGTTAAAACTATTTTTTTAACATTTAGCTAAGCCTGATTCCAATTTAAACCAATGAAGGATTACACAAAATATATACAAGAATGGAATTCGTCAAAACTTGAACGGATTCGTCAGTCTGAGCATCAAATTAGTCTTTGCTCATGTCCAAGTTTCTTTGAATACTAAAAGAGGCTTATCGCATCATAAACATGTAAATATTTAATCCGTGGCCGTTTATTTGGTCACCTGTTTAGGGTCATGCATTATCTGTGTTCTAAACTAATTAGTTACAACCGAGTAATTAGTTATTAACCACAGCCAAGTACGTAAATATGAACGATAGTTTCGATATAAGTACATATTAAAACCTACTTTGAGTGATAAATGAGGAGTATCTACTGCTTGATGAGTTATGTCATTGGCTTCTGTTTTGTTTACTTTATGAGTATAGCTTGATGTTAAATCCTTTACCAAGAATATTGCTATCAAGAACAAAATGCAATTTTTATTTTTCTCCACTGACAGTCCAGATATATACATATATTCAAATAAAAAATCTAACTAGCTCTATTAAGACCCTACGGACTGATTGGATTGAATACGAGGAAAAATGATTGCAAACAGATCGATTGTGATCCGATCTTGCAAGTGTGAGTTCGTGCAATCGAGACTTGATTAGTCCCGGGCCATGTTTACGAATGCAAATCAAAATAGAATTCGATTAATTGCATGTGTAATGTCAATGGCCTTCTGCGTTGTGTTATCACTCCGCTCAAGTCCGTCAAGTGCTTGTGGAAGGGTAGATTACCTATAATAAATTTCGCTGCGTATATCAACTGTGCAAATTATAAAATATATTCCTATCATCAGCGTATCATCAGCCTTAAATGGTCCACTGCTGAACATAGGCCTCTCCTAATCGACGCCACTCCAACGCAATAAGTTAAACCTAACCTAACAAAGTTGGAGAGTTTGTTTGTATTTTTTTGTTTGAACACACCAATCTATGGAACGACTAGCCGGATATGATATACATACTCGTATTATTTTAGGATTTGACCAATTACCCAACCAATTACCAATTTAATTAAAACCTAGTCATTCAATAAGAAGTTAATTAGAATGTACAATGAATTAATGTATTACATTCCTGTCCTATTGTGATTTTCTGTTTTTTTTGGTGTAGAATAACGCACTTTTAGTAAGTATTGTATAGTCGATACCTATTACCAGGTAATACCACCAGGTAACTAGGTACCACCATATGCTCTGAGGCTTTCAGGCGTGTTCGCGCTCCACACTACCATAACTACCACATTACCACACTAGATATAAGACAGATAACCGTGAGCTTCTATGACCCTATATCTGTGGAAATAATGTCTCTCAAATTAGGCTATACAAAGGCGTAGCTAATATCCACGGCCGACGGCAACCTTACGATGACGTAGCTCGACATCCAAGCAATAAAAACCGTTATTCCCATCCATCTCCAATGCTGCAGTCGTACTCTGCAGTGAACTGTACGAGGACGACTGCAGCATTGCCGCGTCTGTTTGTTGAGCAAAAAATACGCGGAACCCACCTCTCGGCAATGGTGCCCCCGCGGTGCGGCATTTCGGCATGGGTGGCGCTGCGCTGAACTCCCCCGCCCGCCCTGTCGACAATTAAAAGCACATTGAGCATTGCATTGGTACGAAATAAACAATACATACATACCGCTAGAGTTAGGAGAACAGTGACATGGGTACAGAAAACATTTAATTTACAACAATCTATATTAGATATGTATTTATATTATCCCGAAGGGATTAGGTATAGTGTGTAAAATAACATCACGCCTGTATTTACCCGAAGGGATTGGCAGACGTGTATAATGTAATACACCCACTTTTGACCAGTTATGTTATGGTCCCATGGTGGTGAGCCAATTACACCGGGTACAAATCCAGACTCCGACCTGCTACCAGACAGTTTAAGTTAGAAAAACCTAATAGATGTTGTCCGACCCGGGGATCAAACCCAAGACATCTTAGCTTAGCAGTCGCGCTTGGAAACATTAGACCAGCGACCCACTTATCAACAGATGTATTTAGGGCCCATGTAATCTATGCCATATACCGAGCATAAAAACAAGCCTATAAAAATCCAATACTTTGCTCGACTCACGGATCCAACCCAGGACCGTTGACTGAGCAGTCACGTGACATCAATCACACTAGTGGACGCCGGCAGCTTCGCTCACGTAGAATTAGACCCATCAACGAACGACGTCTGCCCGCGTTCAGGTTGCCCACTTGACTCTAACCCTTGTTTCTAACCCTTATAGTTTAGGCCCTGCGTTGATATGTCAGTCAGTCACCTTCTCCTTTTATATATATCGATTTTTAAAACCAAACTACACGGTAGGTACAGAAAACGGATACCTGCCTAATCCGGTAACGATGCCTAATTACTTAGCCGTAAGGACCTTTCGTAAGACAATGAGCTTATCAACAAAATGAGTTCATTATGACATACCTTACAACGATAAGATAGTTTGATCTTAGGTTTTGTTAATGTTAAAGAAGATAATAAATACCGCCGCGTCTCTATTGAGTATTTCGTATTCAATAGAGACGCGGTAAAGTATCATTTAGTGAAAAAAAAGACTTAAGACGGTACTTATCTACTATTAAAAGTAATACGAAGACATACTTTGTTATACCATTGAAACCGCAAATGCTCTGTATTTATAACTGACTTCGGAAAAAGGAAAAATGTATACCCCTAAGAGTAGTAAACAAGCATTTTCTGTGTTTATCTTTCTACAACGAAATGAAAGAGAGAGGTTAAGAGGTGTGCGCAGGCGAAGCCCTCACACTTAAATAACAAACTAACATTCATTACAAATAAAATAACGATATAAAAATTTTAAAAACCCAACTTCAAAACTAAAAAGTCAGAAATAATAGTAATTAGTTTGTGGGCACAGGTCCCTCCCCATTCATAGTTGAGGGAGACCGAGAGCATACTCCACCACACTGCTCCAATGCGGCTTGATCCATGCAATATTTTGAAGTCAGACCACAGCAGGCTGCCAACTTTCATCCATACTAATATTATAAATGCGAAAGTAACTCTGTCTGTCTGTCTGTGTTGCTTTCACGCCAAAACTACTGAACCGATTTAAATGAAATTTGTTGTAAGGGGTTGAAACGGGGGTTGAAAGTTTCTATGAAAGTTTTGTCATTTTCAGAACTAGAAACATAAAATTTATATTATAGGCTGTTGATTAGATTATAAATTAATATGGCATTCAAAGTTTGTAAAAATTTTATAAGGGTGTAAAATAAACATATATTATTATGTCTAATTCCACGCGAGCGAAGCTGCGGGCGTCCACTAGTGTAGATGTAAAATCAACAGCCAGCCTGATTGAAACCACTTGAATAATAATTTGACTAAAATCTATTTCTTAAAGAAATTTTTTATTTGAAGCAATAATAAAGTACCAACTCGTACACAGGATTCCGCTCTTACAAGAACCTAATTATGGCGCAGTATTAAAAGGAAAATGAATTCAAATTTGCAAATTTGTTTCTCTACGCAAAGAACCACTTTTCCTGTAAAAGGCTTTTGAGTTTTGACCTACTGCTCTAGTGAATTTGAAATGCATACCTACTCCCTTTGTTACTTTAATTATTTTGAAACGAAAATATTCATCCATTTTTGTATAAGTGCACCGAGCTGTCGCTGCTGGGTCGCTTGCGACTGTATTGTGAATTAAACAGAATACTTTTCATTAAAAATTCTTTGAAGCTTTTCACATACGAAATAATATTTACCTGCACAAGAAATTCTCATTATAAACATTGAAAATGTGCTAAGGCGTTTTGAACTTTTGAACAAACATAAACTAACTTACGAGTAGGTATATAAAAAAAAAAACTAAATAATACATTGAAACGTTAATAACTTTTACATAATTACATAAGTTCATGATATAATAATACCAATACAAGTAATTTTAAGATTTAAAAAATCACATTTTGATTGGACCGTCTCTATTACTAAAAATTATGAGTACTCTACTTGACTCTATTACTGAGATTCAAAAATGAATCTTAGTAATAGAGACTAGTTACGCGTTGTAAAGCAATTGTTATTATGTATTAAAAAGGTTGAAATAATAAAAAATGATACCTAGGCTGCTCAAATTTCTCCTTCAAAATCTTGAAGCTGAAAAGCCTCTCCTCTGCCGGTGGTCTCATGGATAACATTGTGTCAATCCTCTAATCAGAACAAATTTAGACACAATTTCCGATCGGGTACGTCCAAACACTCAGAAAGTCATTAACCCGTTGGCATTGATCAATAACAGAGTGAAACATTAATCAACTCCTTAATAACATTAGAAAATTATGGCACTAAATCTTTATTTCCTAGTCATTTGCTAACTGATTTCACGGAATGCTAGCAACTAAAATTCGGGATTTACAAAAAGCAAAACCGATGCGACACTATTTCACCAACAAAGTACACTTAACTATGAATATGAACCAATTAAAAAATACATTTTTACATTAAATATATTCATATAAAATACGTTATTATAAATTGTTAATCCTGCTTGCACACAACGGTCTTTGCACACGACAGACTGGTGACAAGCAGTCAGTGTCGATGTCATCGGTTCGATTCCGGTCGCGTTCCGAACACAACTGAAGTGTTGTACTTAACTCATTGTACATTCGTTTGTCCTTACTGACGTCACAGGCGTCGCCCTTATCCTTGGAGCCATTAAATGCATATAATTTATCGGCCAAACAAACATTATTTGGGATTACACAAGTGGCGCAAAGTTTAGTTAGTTTGTTTGTTTACTTGATTCGGTGACTTATTCACAAATATAAAATAATAATTCAAGCGGTATTTATGACAATTATACCTATAAATGCAGGCAGGAAACTACGCTACATCTTAAATGTACCTACCTAAAAACCTGTTGCATAAATAAAACTGCCTTTGTCTTTCAAATATTTTATATACCCAACAAGTTTAAGACAGGTTATGTAATAAAAATAATAATTTGGGGTATGTTAGAACTTATGTTAATTAACTGGTATGTTAGACTTAAGTTAGTTAAAAAGTGTGAAATTAATTAAATAAATACAAAACCAACATAAAAATAATTCAATCTCTAGTTCGTATGGGTTAAAATTTGTTAACAATATATCTTTATTGCTCCTTAAACGGAACAATCGAACTCTATAATAATGATGTCGACACGGTATTCGTGCACGCACTGAACGAACAATAAGGTCGATAAAATAACGTTAGCTCGAAAATTACCACGTTCAGTCTATGGAGGAAAAGAGGCTTCCTACTGATAACGCGGAATGTGTGTCAATGTGGGAACATACTTCATGTTTAATTTAAATACATACTCTGTTCTTACAAATGCTCGTAGATAAACATATATACAATACATGTCCTATGAGTGTTCTCTTCCATTTGAATATTTAAATCTTCAAAGAATCAAGTCAATACGTCAGTAAAACTGTCACTACAAGTGAAATCAAGAGCGAAGAGATATTCTCCAGAGATAGAGAGTCACTTACTTTATGGCACACCCACGCTGGGCCAGCCTTAGTCCATCAGTGGACAACATGTGGATGGGAAGTGTTCAAAGGTCAAATACTATCTTTTTAGGGTCGGGTTAGAAAATAATTAATTAACTTGTAATATATTTACATAATAATTTTATGATACCTAATCAGTCCTATGTCTATATAGGTAAAACTGGGAATAATATAATAACTATAATTGTATTACTGGCAACACAATATTATTTATTTACAAGGTAAATATTAAAGTTTACATCGGACCTAAGACCAACTAAGTGGTTGTCAACAACAATGTTGCTATCACAGTAATTTACTTGACTATGATAAGGACGGATGTATAAATTCTTTAGCCCGTGAACTTCAGCTATTAAAAGCTTTATAAAATGCCGAAGCCATACCGTAACGTAGGTTATAATAATTAGCAAGATGACTTCATATAAATTAGCAAAACTAAGAAAATCCACTACATTGTATCTATTACGTATCATACTACTCTTAATACTCCTTTATAACAGGGAGTCGTAATTCTTTTATATCCTTCTGTATTCTAAATAATTAAAAAATACTATTTTTATTCATATAAAAATAACTCGAAAATTATAAAAATAATCTAATATAGGTACCGACCGCGACGAATCCGACTTCTACTATTTTGTGAGCCAGAAATCTAAAGAACAAATAAACTTATTTAATTCAAAACATACTAACCGTCAGTTAGTTCGAAACAGAACAAAGGGATAGAGCACGTTTCACACGAGTTCGCCCTACGGAGAGCGCTTTTCAACTGTAGGGCGGGCGGCGATTTGAAGGCAGCAAGCGTGAGTTCTTACTATGAGAAATCGATACTAACTCGAAACGTTATGATTGGTATATTCGACTGTAGATTTAGTCTTTACAGTAGGCATCATGAATTCATTCAATGTATTGAAGAAAAAGAAATAATGAATCTGTAGTTTAAGACCTTATAAAATTAAAACACAAAGATTAACCCATTTACGCCCGCCGTCCCCATTTGGGGCCGTTTCTTTAAATACCCACATATTTTCACTTTTTTAAATTATCATTTGTTACGATGCAGATTCGTAATGCCAAAGAGTCTAACTTCGTAATAAAAATCATAGTTTTGTGATTTACTGGATAAATTTGATGAAATTAGTGCTTTAAGTTACTTCATCGAGTAACTAGTTGATATACCAAAGGTAAGTAATTTTGTTTATATTTGCATAGGTATTTTTTATAATTTTGAAGTATTATTCACTTGCCTATAGTGTTTACTATTACATAATACTATTATGTGAGGTACTTTCTAAGATTTGACCATAAGGGTATATATTTTTATATGATGTCCCCAAATGGGTCCGATGGGCTGATTGCTAATATTTTTTTCCTTATTATTCCCAGGTTTAGTTTTGGTGTGAGCAATGTCGAAACGATTGTTTACTGGTGCAAATGAATAGCGAGGTCTCGAGGAAGATCTAGAAAACATTTTGAGCGAAGAGGATGATCATCAGGATCATCCTCTTAGTTAGTATTGATTTAGTGGCGATTCCTCAGGACCCAAGCATTGTCACGGATGAAGAAGAAGGCGATGAAGATACGTACAGCATAACACTCTTCCACGGGATATCCCAGGGAGAGTTGAAGTGTTTGAATTGATGAGTGGGATAGCAGTGACGATGAACAGTTACAAAGCTACAGGGCAGTGAACATTCAGGAACCACCTGTCACGCGTTGCTACGAGATTTGCGTAAAGCTGGTTATCGGGTAACTGGCACTGTGAGGGAAAATAGAACGAAGAAATGTCCACTAGTATCTGTCAAGGATATGAAGTAGAGAAAACGAGCCGAATTTTGTATTTTTCTGAACTACAATAAAGGCATGGGCAGAGTCGATCAAGCTGATCAGTCAATCTCAGTATACAGATCAGCTATACGAGGTAAAAAATGGTGGTGGGTCCTATTTACCTACATGCTAGATATGACTGTATCTAATGCGTGGCGTCTTCATGTCCTGAGCGTGGAAGAGACTGTACCAGCTCCAATTTCGCCGAATTGCCCGATTTTATTTGAGGGGTGCTAGCATTCAAAGACTCGATGGAAGACGTCGTAAACCTTCTACTTGGACTAGATGGTGTAGGACAGTTTCCTCAGAAGCTGCCAAGCCAGATACGATGCGCCGAATGTCGCATGAAAGCACGCTGGCAATGTAAAAAATGTATCAAAACATTGTGCATCAAAAAAGGATGTTTTGAAAAATTTCACACATAAGCCCATTGGCCCCATTTGAGGACGGTAGTTTTTTTTATATATACGGAAGATTTTTTTTTGTTTTTTTGCAGTAAAATGTCTTACTAAACTTCAATAGATACGACAATAAAGCATTCAATAAAAAAATCCTACTGGTTTGTATTTGGGTCTAAATGGGTTAAAATGACATTAAAACCAAATTATACAATTTTAAAAGTGTAATCGTTAATTGTTATGTGGTAGATATCAGAATGATTAAAAAATATCGTTAGAATACAATAAAAAGCAATTTGGTTATTATGATTGTGTCACTGTAATCGTTAGAAAATTAATAAATGAGGGCGAGTGTCGCTAATATTATGGATCTACAACAGAAATGATTTAAAATATATAATAATATGTTAAATTTACAACACAATTAACTTAAAGATTAAAAATATTATTTACTATATTAAATAATCCCATTATATATTATAATTGCCAATTCATTAATCACATCCGATTTATCAAAGCAATGTACAAAAGGAGCGGAACATATTAGAGTTATTATCACTTAAGATTACAAATCTCCCAAATCAGCCAAAATCGTGATGTGCACGTGCATCGTGTTCACATGCAAAAATTATCGCATCGAGTCAAAATTTGCGTTTTTCAATCAGCTTCGAGTTAGTCTCGAGTTCGGGTAGTAGGAGACATGACTGCAACAACGTAGGCGTGCATACTCGCGGCCGTCGGCACTACAGTTTTCAGGGACCTACTCGCTTTTTGCGGCGCAGCGGATTGCAAATCACGCCGCTTGTGCTACGTGCGCTAACAACTACTCTTCCGCCGGCGGCGGCGTCGTCGCGCACGTTCTCAGATGATAAAAACATGCTTTACTATTCAACATACTCAAACGTAAAGGCTTCCTACGTTAAAAAGCATTATATAGATTTTTTTTAAATAATATAGACAGACAAACTGACATACGGGCCAACTGATGGTAAGTGGTCACCGTCGTCTATGGACACGTGCGACACCAGGGGTATCACAGGTGCATTGCCTGTGCCTTGAAGGAAATGTTTTACACTCTTTTTGAAGCGCTCCATGTAAATGTAATTAAACAAAAATATCCTTTGAATTAGAATATTTTTATTGAAGACTAACGCGCCAGTTTAATTGGGGCACTCAACCTGCGTGCCTTGTTGTGACAAGGGGTTGAGTCCCGGGTTTTGGGCCCCAGGTATCATATCTAAAAGATAACAGAAGGTATCAAGAAAGTTTTGCTATTTCTGAGAATTTTGTACAGTTTATGTATCTAACGTTAGCTTGTAAGGCAAACCAATCAAGTAATCTTTTTTTCAGACAGGAAGATTCTTTCGAGTTTGCACGCGCTCGTAGTTGAACGCTCGCAGCCGTCGGCACTACAGTTTTTGCGTTCGCGGATTGCAAATCATTCCGTTTGTTGTTACTCGCCTCGCTACGCTGTCGTGTGTTTACATCCACTCCTCCGCTGGCGTCAATGTAGAAGAGTCTCGGATGGATAAAAACATGTTTTGACTCCGTTTAAAATCTCAGACGGTATGGTTTTTAAACGGTTTTATTTAGCTTGCCCTGTTTGTTTATTTATTTATTTGGTTCAAATCTAGTTATAGTGTTATATTATCGTTTGTTTATAGAAAACTTACTTCTTGTTTTCAAAAAAAATTTTTTGAATGTCTAATTCAAAATTAAGGATTGTTAGTAAATTATTCTGGTAAAACGTATTATTTACGAGTACTTATGTACTTAAAACAAATTGCATACTTGTATCTGGCTTTGTAACTGAAAACTGGGTGAAAAACGGAACGCTATCAATATGTCCCTGCTATCTGTCTGTCAGTAAGAGAGCACTACTACCATGTAGTAAGTACATGGTAGTAGGTAGTGCTCTATGAGTAATCATATAAAGTCTATTGCCACATAGGACACTGATTTATTGGGAACTTACCATATCTTGTTTTACCGATTTTTTACGCACGAAACGCATTAAATTAAGCCTTATGCATTAAGTTGCATGCAGGAAAATTGAAATGTTTCAGCACGCTCACATCGCGCGCGGCGGCGTCAGAGCTTTTGTAGAGCTTTCAGAAAGCTCGGTTATTGCGATGGCTGAATGGTATAACTGCCTACGCTGTACATTTCCGCAGTTTCATTTATTACTCTGCTCATTGTGGCATTCATTATTTTAAAATTTAATAGCGTTTCACACTACTTTAATTAGCTCAGACAATTTAATTTTATACGTATCGTTTCGAATAAAGACGCGTTAATATCTACTGGAAAAATAAACTATGTATTTCATACTTGCAATCGGATTTACGAATTGAGATCCTACAAATCAAACGTAGGCACTAAAAATTTAAATTGACAGTTTTGCCATTTGAAAGAAAAAAATCTTCACTGCAACGCAAACGTAGTCGTACTATAGAAACCGGCATCAAAGCTGCATCTTGTATGCGCAGAAGTCCTAATAAACATATAGTCGGACGCGGTGAGTTGTCAGTCTTAAGCTTCGTCGTAAGCGCTGATTGGTTCGCCAGTCGTATTATGTCCCCCGAACTAATACCCCATGCGCAGCTATCCCCTCCGAATTTTGTTCAGCGCTGACTTTCGGGCCGCGAACTGTACAATACTCTACGATCAGGCATTGACAATATTTGCGGTTTTGGTTCGGTAACGTTTTAATAGCATGGACGGTTCCCTTACCCTTAACCGCAGGACCACTAGCGCTTTAGGCATTCATCTCAATCCTACTAGTTAACTAGTAACTACTAACTACCTACTAGTATGTTTTCGCACTAAGTGACGTATGCCACGCTGACCGAGCGTTCTTGGTGGCTTGTCTTAATGAGCGTCGCGCCGGCAGCCGCGTGGCCACCTTTGTTTGCACACAATGAAGTCTGGGAGTGCGGACGGGACGCGAAGTTTCCTTGTTAATATTCCATGTTTGGAGTCTGTTAGCTAAGCGACTACGGGAGCCGCGTGCCACGGGACACCTAGTGTATGCTATGTGTATGTATCGGCTTGAACAGCGAACACTTTGTGATGGTAATTGCGAGTAAGTCGCTAGAGGCCGATAGGTCTTGTGTTTTTGAAGATTCAGTTGCAATTTACTTTTTAAAAGCTTTTATTTAACTTCACTCGTATTTATGTATGTAATGTATAATGTATGTGTCCTGGAATCTTGCAATCAATATTTCACCCACTTCCGCTGAAGCTATCAAGCTGAAATTCGGCACACATATTTGGTTCCGACGACAATGCCCGAAAAAAAAAACAAATGTAAAGGCTATTTAAAAAAAAAAATACAGTAAATTTTCTGATTTAATAGACGCAGCGTGAAGCTTCCGAACCACGTTACTAAGTCGAGAGCTCTCAAGAATTTCTTCTGGATCGCCGTTGAAATTTACGGACCGTTTGGACAAACGAAAACTTGTATTTGCCGCAGGCGCAATAGAACACATACTTGCTTTAATTATAAAGGTCTCATTGCTCTGAGGATCAAATTATGAACGGATTGGCGAAAAGTCAATTGACAGCTAACACGATCGTACTCCCCGATGTCTTTATTGAACTACATACAACGTCTGATCCCTCTGACTCTGTAACCTGTTGTGTCAGCTGGTGCCAACGATGTTAATGACATGCGATTATTGGCAATCGGCCGTTGACCCCGGCTCAGCCGGCCAAGGGTGAGGCGCCCGCGCTGAGCCGTAAGAGCCGCTTAATCAATTAAGGAGTTCAGCGGATTACTTACATCCTAAGGGTTCGAGCTTGTTAACGCTTACACTACTTACTACACTACCTACTTAAACTTTAGGTCTAAACATTAGAAAATCGTTACAGGTGTAAAGGGTATTTTGAACTTTGGAGACATCACAGCGGAAAATTAATTGAATTGCTATTATGCGATTTTTTATAAAACACAGATATTTAATTAAAGAGACAAATTATTTATTTTAATGAGGTAAGGTTTTTAAAGTTGTCTCTTTAATTAAATAACCGTGTTTTTTTATAAAATATCATAATAGCAATAGGTACAATAAATTTTCCGCTGTATTATTTATATATGTATATGTATACAGGTGTTACAAGCGTCAACCGATCCATGCTCGTTTGCTATCTTATATCCATAAATAAAACAATGACCGCATAATAAGAATGCAATTAATACAGAAGCAAAAACTTATAACAGTTTATATCATAGGTTACAGTACTACCTCATATGAGGAATTTCATAAATTTCCAGCGCGCTACGAATTTTCCATCGTCTATCCGCGTTGCAGTTGCTCAGGTGGATATCCCCTGCACGTTCCATACAAATTAAGTGGAGACACATGGCTGTGTCTACGGGAATTTTCCCTCACACCACTAAAACTGTTGGACATCGCCCGTCTCGTTGTCCACCGCGCACACACACGATAAAAAGGCCCAATAAGGGCACGTGCACACGTTTCAATATAGAACATTTTATTACGTACTATGTAGTAAGTAGAGGCTAAAATGTATAGAAACCTTTTTGTATAACAAAAAAATCCCTCCCTCTAGATTTAGCTCCCCTTTTGATAGATTTTCAGCCGAAAGATAATCCGGGGGCCTAGACAAGTGGCAAAAACGCTAGTAGAATAGATTAACAAATGTATGGGATTGACATTCGCTATCGACTAATTAGTCGTAAGCGAATGTCAATCCCATACATTTGTTAATCTATTCTATTTCTATTCTACTAGCGTTTTGCCACTTGTCTAGGCCCCCCGAGTCAATCATGCTTGGCAGCAACTACAATCCTGCGTGCTACGGTGCGGTGCAGTAAATGGGGGCCAACCTAAGGCATGGCCAATTCTGACAAGATTTGAGTAGTTTTAGATTACGTTTTAATTTTGACGGATAACCACTATATTGAATGGGAAGTTCGTGGTTAACGCTGGATTTCAATAACCTATCTACGGATAGATTTGGCTATCGGAGATAGAAAATTGACATAAGTTCCATATAAAATGTGTGAATTGAATTGAAATTGAAACCCAGCGTAAAAGGATGACGGATTACTGCCAAGTTAATAGCACGTCACTATGTAGAGAATAAAATGTCTTTACGTGAACTGTGAAGCATGGAATACGAAAATACTTATATAGTGTATTTATAAGCAGGCTAATACCGAAACATAAACACGCAAGAATCGATATCTAGTCGTAGGTCCAAACTACCTGGTTTCCGGTAATTCCCCGATAACGCTAGCGCAAAGCATACGACCGGATGGAACAAAATCGCGCCGGGAATTCGGTGGTATTAATTTACGAAACGGTTTGCACGGTTTTGACGTTTACATTCGGGATCCCGTTTCGATAATTTATTGCTGCGATTAAACTTTCGAGAGGCGGTGAGCGGGTGGCGAGCGCTGCATTATTGGAGACTGTTTTGAAAAGAGTAACCACCGAGTTTCGTGCAGTGCTCTTCTCGTTAGCATCAACTCTGTGAACCGGCGGTAGTTTAGTTAAAAATGTAATGACGTTCATTAAGCGTATACAAATACCATATAATGAAAAATAAATTAATCTGAACCTATCCTAGTTAATGGTCATCCAACATCACTGTGGGCCAGTGATGTTGGATGGATATTTTACCAGAATATGATTTTTTGTTCAGTAAGAAAAGGGTTTGGTCGTATCAATATCAAATTAATTAGTAGTAATTAGTACTAATAAACATAAAGAGTTTATATGAAATTAATAAAGAAACATCTTTTACTAGATAACTATATGACTCGATAAAAGTTTATACACATATGTTATTTCGCTCTTAAGGTCAAACACCCTTATCGAATGACAAAAAAGTTTATCTAAATCAAGGATAACCTAAATAACATGAAATTGCTCACTAACTAATTACTATTTCAGCTAACACCGCTTAAATTCCTGCCTCCAACAATATCTAACTATACAATAATATTAGATGAGAGACACGACACTGAAGCTAATCGTACTGTCTGTCGATTAAAACATATGACTACAATGAAATAATAATATGATACCAACCAAACGTGGTACCTACGTATGATACCAACTTTGTCTGCGATAAGTATTGCAACTGTACAATAAGCGCATTCTGTACTCGGACTGTAGGGTATAAAAAAGTAATATAAATAAATAAATAAACAAATAATAATTCTTGAGTTTTGTAGTTTCGGTACGGCCCGAACCTTGATTAGTTACATCAGAAATAGACTTACACAGCTTATGGTTTTTTTTTGTATTTGTACTCAAGAAATAATTTTATTTGTCCTGATTCTACAGCATCATTCCTAATATCTACTGAAGACTGTATTTTTGTTGCTAGCATTCACTATTCACGCACCCTACATAAAAGTTAAAATCATATTTTCCAAAACTGAAATATATGCTGTACCCCAAATACGGAATCTAACCTGTATTGCGGTAGGACATACGACAAAATCCCATATTAGAGGTACTATTCCATATTTGGTTACATTCCTGTATTGTAGTAATAATATTACCAGATCTCAAATTATACACAGTGCCATAATTTTAAACCTTGATGATAGTACCGAACTCTGTAAAAGTTATGTATATTCATCGATTCCACTATAAACATCACTCTCAACAAACAAAAACTAAGTAGGTACATGAAAAATTACAACAATTTACAAATTCACGACGTAAAATTTACCACATCACTGTAGAAAAATAAAACTGGACAGTCTAACCAAAACAGAACTTGCGAAATTAATGAAGACATACTGATAATATAGATAATGTCACCGTAATGATAAATTTACAATATTGATAATGCCATCATTATCAATTAATGTTTTCGTGCAGCTAGTAGGTAAAATTTTTAATTTAAGACCAGCATAAATTGAATCAGAAGAAGAAGAAAAAAAAGAAGAAGTTAAAAATCAGATCAGAAGGATTTTTCGATTAATGGGGTTACTAAATAATTCACCAATCCATCCATCATTCATCTGCCGACCGAGGAGACCGAATAACTATTAGAGCTTTAAGCTATGCTTTTGTATTGATAGTTATCTTGTGACATGTTGTATCTCTAAGGGTAGGTTTTATGCGACATCGTCATAATACTGTAAAGGTAGCATGTTTTTCATTAGATTAGTTAGAGCCTTATAGAATGTTAATGAACCGCTAAACACCTGGATACGTCAAGTGCACTGAAGCCGTATATTAAAGCTTCATCGTAGTAATTAACCGGTGTTTCATGGTTCGGAAACCAACGATACTGCCACAGCTATACGTTATTCATCGCCTTGGTTATTTACCCTTGTACCATACTGGTAAATACACATTTATTTCTTGTAGATTTAATTTATGTAGAAATATAAGCGTGGTGATCACATTAACAGCCTTTTATATTGGCATTTCATTAAATGTATAGAAAAGATATGCAAAGATACTTGCAAAATTGTATAATATTATGTATCCATAACATTCAGGAATATGACAAGTTAAGCTTTCGTATTCACTAACTTACTCACAAACAAAAATTGTTATAGAAATAATGGATTTGTTGAATGGAATGTCTCGCCGTTGAATTTCAGAAACTTGCAGTCCGACAAAACCGCTTAGTAAACTTATTATTTACGGGAAACGGCTTAAATACAGCCTCACAACAGCGGAACAATATCTGTGGACGAGGGTGAGGCTCACAGCTATCTCCTTCGTATGGCAGCGTTCTACAATAGCACTCTCATGCCTCTTTACCGTGATGTTTATCTACACAGTGACAGTTTTCCTATAGAGTACTGCACCGACTGTGGGTGGTGGTATGCTGTGTTTCGACGGAAACTCCGGCGTTTGTCACTTGTCACATTCTCCATGGCATGGCTATTGTGACAAGTTTGCAAACATGACGGCTGCATTACGTTACTTAGATAGAAGCGACGCCAATTCTTGGCGCCAAGACAATTCATTAGTTTTCATTTCATCGTCTACCACAAGTTTAATTAATGCGTTTACTTAATTTCGTAATTATTTTTATTTATTTAACAGTTACATCCTTCAAATTCTTAAAGGATAAAACTATTCAATAAACAGGCGCAAACAATATTTTTTTAGTCTTCGTTATTTTATTTATCGCACCGATATAGTATGATGATTAACAGCTCCCTTATAACAGAAACTGTAACGTAACAATGTTGTATAATAACATACTATGCATTATAAAGAAGCACCATATATTCAAAGTTACATGTGGCTGTGGAAATGCTGTACAGTTTACATGGAAATGCAGTTTGCACGGCCGGTTGCCGCGGGCGGAAGTGAATGCGGGACATTCGGCCTAGTTCAATTTAATTCCGCAGCGGGCAGGTAACATCGCTCTGCGTCTGTTTAACTGTACAACGAAACATTGTTAGGTACGTCTGAAGTCTGAACAAGGGAATTCAGTTAGCGCGGAGGAAAGTCGCGAGATAAAGCGAAGCTCGTAATAGAGTTATCTATATAACATGACAGGTTTGTTTTTGACACCTCAATGCGAGTTGGATACTGAATTTGAGGTAGGGGATCCTGAAGTTTGTCAGCAATAGTGATTACTTCATCGGGGTCTTCTAGCACATGTGTAGGTCGTCTAAATCGGACTGGTACTCCCTAACATGCAATTCGTAAGCCACGGTCCAAAAGAAGTAGTCATACAATTGATAAACAAGTATATACACCTAAGTAGATACAGAAGGTGCACTGCATGTAGGTACTATATAATCTCTTTCGATTCGCGCTTTTAGTTGCAATACACCTTCCAGTAGGTACGTATAAACTAAATAAAAATTACATGGAATATTAATAATTCCATGGAATTATTATTCACCTATTAGTAAGATGGTTCGATGATGATGAATCGCTGATCGCTAGATGACTGCTTTTTTTGCTACCTAATAGACCAGATTCGATCTCAGTTTATAACATTTTAACTTCAACAAATGAGTATAAAACTGGAAATGACAATACCACGTACCTACTGACAAACTGAAATAAATAAATCGGAAATTGAATTATAATAATGCACGCTAAACAGATTAGAACCCCGGTGTCCGTTATTGTCGGCGGAAGGTTACGAATCACAATAGTCATTGATAAGAATGCCATATCAGTGCGAGTAAGTTATCGATAAGGCCTTGAAACTATACCTATATCAACAACTTCATCACAGAAATATGACGATACTAAAGTTTGCATCGTAAATCTAGATGGGTATATCTGTTATTAGTATGCTTCCTTTGTCCTAGGTAAGTACTAGTTCGACTTTGCTGTCACATTAAGCCTCATTTGTCCCACATTCAGCAACTTTGTTGTTCAACTAATACGTTGCCATTGTTCACGTGGATGTGAAAATAATAAAGTCCTGACACAGTTTGAAACAGCGACATTATGTGAAGCTAAGCTCTGCATTGATGACACTGCGGTAAAATGTATTGTATTAAGGTACCTCTCGCATATGAATAGCAGAGAAAATAAATAGAAAAAATTATATAGATATATGCAGTATAACTTATAATAAATATAATATAATATAGACACTTATGAATAAACCTTCAATTCAACACAAGCAACAAAACACTGAAAAGACAACGTAGCCGAATCAAATCAATGTTAAAATTGATTAAAATCGCATGAAATATAACTTAAAAACCTATTAGGTATAGAACAAATTAATATTAAGTAACGCATTAAATTATGACGTAATTTAAGACGCAAGTTGTGCAACGGACATGCATTGACAATGAAATAGACAGAATTTGACAATAAATAACACTGAGATAGATAGAATTTGATATTAAAATTAAAATCTAAATCTTTACACAGAGTTTAAAAGCAATATGAAAAAGTTTCAGTGTATACTATATACTATAACTACTTTCAATTAAAAAAAATCTGCCATGAATAGGAATGGTATGATAGTAGAGGGTAGGTACCCGACGCTTCGGTCGACAGTATGCATAAAGAAAGATATCTTTAACGGAGGGTGGGTTTTCACCAAGTCTAGACGATGGCGCAACGCGGGGTGGTTTCTTTAGATACTGTTTAACGCTAGTCTAGTTTGATACGTAGGTAGGTACGTGAACTTTCAGCTTTCATTACTAGTAGGAAATATAACATCGCAATAAAAATCAAATAAACTATTGTGTGCATTGTGAATTTTCAACGCTCATGGACAGTTGCAAAAATGTTTTTAATGGATATAGATAGCAAGAGAAATTGCACCATTAATTGTCTGCTGTCACCCACAAAACTATAAAGATTTAAAAAAAAATACTGGGAAGAATTCAATTACATAAAAAAATCAGAGAAAATTGTAGGTAAGTAGTACTATAAGTACGTACATATTATTATTATAGACATGCACAGCACAGTAGCACAAGTGGTAACGAGCTCATCGTAAAAAGACATTTTCAACATTAAATTATGGAGACAACAAGTGTTTTTAATGAAATCGAACTTCAAAAGTATTTATTTACTTAAATACCGACCCACAGTTAGCGACGTCGTAAACATTTTTCAGCGAGTCACCCTCAGTCACGTTCTGTCTGAATTGCTTATCAGTTTTTATTCCAGAATTTTTCACCCGCCGCTTCGTCTGCTACTTTGTGAGCAGTTTTTGCTAGTTTTATGCTCAAGTAATTTTGCAAATAGTTAAGAAGGCATTCATTGCAACAGAATCAGGCCGCAGCCGTATAGCCGTCGGGGTTGTAACAATGGCACTTGGAACCATTAAAATGTTGTGGACCACTGACTTTCCTTGGCCTCCAGTATAGTATTAAGTATTCAATTATACTTATTTTAACTTGTGTTTAACTATTTTATTTGGCTCTGGTGTTAGTGGATTGGATTTCCGGATGTTACATGGTTACACCGAACACTTGTAAACCATCTTTTTATTGGTCCCAAACCCAATTTCAGGTGGTTTTAGAGAAATACGACTATCGAATTTAACTTTGTAGGTATCACGTATTAATCCCATAAAGCAGACGCAGACCGAATAAATAAATTCTTTTATGTTTTTTTTTTTTTCAAAATTAAAGATTCATATTATTTTTAAAATTAGTTTTATCAAAAAAAACAGATACCTGCAGAATCGAGCAATGGGATCTTAGACTAAACGTTCTTAGGCTGCTATTACCAGTGACAGGTACACGAGGCTGAACCTTTAAAGCCGGGATAATTAAGGCCTCTCGCAATCAGGAAGGGCCTCGTAGAGCATTATGCGCTAACGAAGCGCTATAAGTTATTCGATCAAGGGTGAGAGGTGATCAGCGGTTCGCGCCGCTTGTTTCAATGTTCTAAATCTAGATGTGTATTTCTATTTCTATTCCTCACAACTGAAGAGTTCAGCGTATTCCACCACGCTGATCCAGTGCGAGTTAGCGGAGGGATTAGTGACCAAATTAATAGTCAGAAGTTTGAAACGAAGACGAATGAGGGTCCTGCACGAAATTGCGGAAAATGACGTTTTTTAAAATCATTAGTGCCAATTTACCAAATATTGCAATGAATGACCTTGTTTAGGCTACTAGGAATTGGAATTGGAATTTGTACGAAATTATATATTTACCAGCTGACCCGGCAAACGTTGTTTTGCCATATAAATAATTTTTGGTTGATCGTAGAGGGTTGAAAATTCAGGGTTGTATGTATTTTCTAATGCTGTATCATAAAAAAATAAAAACAAAAAAATTCGTCAAAAAATAAAAAATAAAATTTTTGGGGTGGACTACCCTTAACATTTATAGGGATGAAAAATAGATGTTAGCCGATTCTCAGACCTACTGAATACGCATATAAAAATTGGTAAAAATCGGTAAAGCCGTTTCGGAGGAGTACTGCAACAAACATTGTGACATGGAAATTTTATATATTAGATTGATTATAAATGTGTAAAAACCAAGTATTTGATAATCTTCTCTATATATATAAAAGGAGAAGGTGACTGACTGACTGACTGACTGACATATCAACGCAGGGCCTAAACTATAAGGGCTGGAAACTTGAAATTTTGCACAGGGGTTCCTTTTATAATGTAGGGGAGCACTAAGAAAGGATTTCTGAAAATTCACCCCCTAAGGGGGTAAAACGGGGGTGCAAAGTTAGTATGAAACTTTGCCGTTTTTGAAGTCTTTAGACGGGTAGACGTCGTTAATGGGTCTAATTCTACGCGAGCGAAGCTGCGGGCGTCCACTAGTATTTTATAGTGAAAGAATTTTTTTAATCGGTCCAGTAGTTTTTGCGTGTTCGCTGCGACCCATAGACGTCCCACTGCTGGGCACGGGTCTCCCCCACAGACACTTCTGCGGGAGGTCTAGAGCATACTCCACCACGCTGCTCCAATGCGGATTGGTGGAGGGGTTAGTGGCCAACCCAGTGTCGAATGTTCTCAAGCCACCCGAAGGTCTTCGACAAGGCTTAACGACTGTTTCCAGCATTGAAAACAACCGGGACCGACGGCTTTACGTGCCCTCCGATTCCTCCGAAGCACGGTAGCGTCCATGAAATTTTGCCACTAGCGGTCACCCATCCACAAACCGACCGCGCCCGTCGTTGCTTAACTCTTTCGATCACATTGGATCGAAGCAAGCCATTGGGCTATGGAGCGTGTAAACATTACAAACAAATCATTCCTCTTTATAATATTAGTATAGATAAAATCATTAGTTTCATTTTATATATCCGTTCTGTATTTTTTAATAATTGGCTTTTTTAAATAATCTATTGCGCCACCCTGTATAAGTACATACTTTGAGATATCAAAGCAAGATCCCTATTTACCCTCCGCATATCCTAATAATAGACACCCGTGGCGGCGCAGGGTGAAACAATGCCACGGGCGGATAAAAAAACAGATATGCAAAGAAACACTTGTTAATAGTTACACCCCCGTTGAGGGGTTATGAAGAACGTTATTGTCTCGGGAAGGGACACAAGACACTCCTTAAAGATACGAATACACTACTACATGCCTAAACTTTTCACTTTATTACAAAAATAAGTGTTTTTCCTTAATGATCACAAGTGTTTTTCTAAACATGGAAGCGACGCGGAAGGTTAGAGAAATGTAATTGAAAGTGTAATTTTTTTAGCGAAGCAATTGGTAATCATTTTTTGTCATCCCTACCATATCGATTGGCAATCTGACGTAAATCGACAAACCGACAATCCAGAGAAAGCTAAAGCCACCCTTGGGAAACCTGCATGCTTGAGTCTACCAATTCTACCAATCTGCACTTGGCGAGCAACTATGGCCTAGTGGGACAAATAAAGAGTGGTGGTGAGGTGATACAGGCGACATGCTCGACAGTGCGTTCATAGCTTTACAATATTAAGTCCCCCGCTCCCGTTCCTTGCAATTTCTCTGACGCCACACGAGCACCCCCGCTTGACGCGTCAACGAACCTTTGAGGGTCGCAGATTAGCTGCCAAACAAAGCTGTTACTTTCTCTTGCCTGTACTACTGAAGCGCTCTTGGTCGATTAGCGAGTTACAATCGTTACTAAACACCAATGTTAAGCAAAATTTCATGATCGCTTCCGTACTTCGGATTCGGAGAGGACGTTAAGCTATAGGTGTCGGTTGTTTTCAAATGTAAAACAATCGTTAGGCCTTGAGCATATCTTGAAAACATGTTGGAGCAATGTGATAATAAGCACTTCAACATTACGCCGACGAGGATAAAGGTGGAAAACGGAGAAATATTTAAATTTAATAAAAAACAACTGTTTGTTGCATTCAAAAAATTAAGACAAAATGTCACTGCCAGCTGTTTGATCCTATCACAACTAAACATAAGTAGTAAGCCCAGATGGTAAGGAACCGATATGTCAAGCTAAAAATAGCGGTTACACTCACCATCAGATAAAAATTTTATGACGGGAAGTTTAAGTGTAAGAACTAATTGGTTTTTCTAACTTTAAATGCCAGGAAGCAGCTCAGTCTCTGTATCTGTTCCCGTATATACATGGGACCTAAACATGACTGGTGGAACGTGATGTGATGTTTTTTTATCCAGATTTCCATACACAAAAAGTACCTTAGCTTTTTACGTTCTGAAGAAGTTAAGTGTGTAAGAGTGAATAGCATTATCGTGCGATTGCGATTCGGTAACAACAGGAGTATTTGAACACGATTGCTTCGTAGGCGCTAGTTACTACCTATAGACATTGAGCATACGAGTATTATAAATGTCTAATTATTTTAAAAAAAACTTTACATTGCACATTAAAAATCGACGTATAATGTAAAGTTATTTTCAATATTTTATACAATATATTGACATTGACATTTTTCTTTCTGTAACATAAACTGGATTTGAATTTAGAATTATAAGTTATTAGTAAATTTGTGTAAGTTATTAGCATGAAATATCAAAGCACACTCCTACCAACTATACCTACCACTACCTACCCAATCCACTTCAGACTTAGTATATGTCTGTGCTATCAAAACAGATTAAATATCTTAGTTAAGGCGACGGCGCCGTAAGGTTTTAATCTCGTATTTTCTCATTTCCAACGTAGCGACGTCTGTCTTAATAAAGGGTCCTCGTGTCTGCCTCAAGTGCGCCATACGTCCCTAACCTAAGCCGCTCACGTCGACGGCACACCTCGCTGAAGTCCGCAAATACTTTACAAGATTAATACCTACCAGAGGAATTAAAAGGTAGTAAAAGCATATTCAAATTGTCATCATTATCATTTCAATTTAACACCTTTTTATTATCGTCTTAGTTTACTTTTAGTGATGTAATATAATAAAAGTGATGCCCATGACGGACGACTGTGTCCGATTCTGAACATGACATAAATAGGAAGTAAGTAAGTACACAATTCCAAGTATACTAACTAATGAATGTATATAAATAACTTCGAGATTCTAGTATTTGAGTATTTAATGTTTTAATTTTATTTTAATTAATGTTGAAGCCATGGTCAAACTGCTTGCCTATAAATACCTTCCTCTTGTAGATATCCCTACTTATAAGACAACATTTGACCCGTCTACAATTTTACCTTCACTGAATCCAAAGTCTCTCTTTTTACATTCTATTATAATGTCAGTGAAATATTTAGGTACTACTCGATAAGCATTTCCGTTGCCCAGGGTCCGGTCGGCGTACCGGACCGGAATAACGGAATCAGACGCGTTTGCGGGTACGCAATTTGCAGGCACGCCCGTGATAAACCTTGTTACGGTTTCCGCGCGGGGATGATATACGGCAAATGCGATTAAACAAGCCGCTCAGCTCGTACACACATTTAAGTGCGTTAGATGTGAAATATTTTACAAAAGATTAGTTTCGATCTCCTAGTAGACAAGACCTTAGTAACAGGTATTATGTATGCGACTTCATTGCTCTTCATATTTGGGTTATCTTAAGAAAAATGGCGTGGCTAAGTAGGACATCAATAAAATGTGATGTCATCATTTTGTGAAGAACATTTAAATTACATTATTCAAATAAATAACATAATCAGTATTTTGTTTCTATGAGCAGTCTATCAGATAGGTGTTGATGCTTCGTGCATCGTTTGTTCCATAAAAATGTAGCGGTTCGTAGCAGCGTAGGAGCGTGGAACGTGGGATATTAAAAACCACATCGCAAATGAAAACATGGACAAAAATATTGCAAAAAAAGAGTCACACGAAACGACATCGCATGCAGACGAAGCACGCACACGGTGCAATGGGTGAATATAAACCACATTATACCACTATCTTCTAAAATTAAACTGAAAATATAGTAAAAGACCTAAGATTATTCAGATGTAGATAGGTAATGTTGTGTACTATCCACAGGAGAAATGCCTCCGAGAAAAATCAGCAAGTGAAGAGAGCTAACACCTGGACATAGGCCTTCAGTGTCGCTACTCTTCCGAAAAGAAAAGCTAAAACTTAAATTAACACTTACTAAATGATTAATATTTTAATTTATAATCACCTCTATTAACAAAGAATCGAGCCACATAATTATCAAAAATTAATACTTAATTGGACCTTCACCAGTCAGAAGTGCTCACATGCTTAACACAAAAAATATCAATGCATACTTATTAGTTTACTTGTTGAACAGATCTATGGTGTCCTACAGCGATATATTATTATGCAAGTTACATTTCCGTATCATCATAAATAACAAGGCAGCGGTATCCATTAGTTGGCCCGCTGTGAAACCAGTCGGGCGCTGCGGCCCGCCAAAGCACGCGCGTCGTTTCGAGAACGACCGCGCCCTCCTAGCGCGTACGCGTATGCTAATACGACTAGGTACGTGACGTAAGCTTAACTCATGTTAAAGTCTATGACCCGTATCGTAAACAAAGCCAACTTCACTATTCTGTCGACGTTTTTCGAATCAATTGTTTGTGTTTTACATCAACCATCACAAACTGTTTGTAATGTGTCATGTGCCTAGCTAATCTATCTTTTTTTTTCTTTTTTTCCGGGATCTCCTGCGTTCCGTAGGAGATCCCGGAGCCTCACTATATGCGCAGGAAGGCTGCCGAGGGGGTTTTAGTGAGTAAAAATCTCACATAGTACCCCGGCCTCCCCCCAGCGGTCGGGCATCTTGCGAAGTTTCCCTCCCCCTCGTTAAAAAAAAAGGAGGGTTAGTTAGGCACATGACACATGACAAACAGTTTGTGATGGTTGATGTAAAACTTTGACACAAACTATGTTTCAATAATGCCAATCTTTAAAATTACATCTAATTTTTAAAATTACATCACGACGAATCTTTTTATAAATATGTGTTTTAAGAAAAGTACTGTGTCGAAGCACTGCATAAAAGTGCTTCGTGCGTATTAAAAATATAATATTATAAGTATTACAACTCACAACCACATTCCTAAGTCATATACATACATATACAACCTTACCAACTATTAGAGATCTGTGCTCGAAGCTCGTTTATTGGATACTAACCTGTAACAAAAGAAAAAAAAATTACAAACCATAACACACAATAATAAACATGCAAACTTCGTGGTGTTTGGTAATGGGGTAATGTGGTAATGGGCTATGGCGTAATCGCAATTAACACCATAATAAGTAGCGTTATCTGGCGACGATCTGTGTTCATACTAACTCATTACCTTGGTTTAAAAACGTGCACGCATAAGTTAAAAGGTTAATTCGTATGGACGTGTTCGTTCAACTTTTGAAAAATACACCTGTAATGGGCTAAGGCTTTTTTATGTTATACCTTAAGTAAGTATTATTATGTATTTGATTATGTCGTTTAGGAGAGGCCATAAGGCTGATGGATGGATGGAATATATATTTCAGTATTAAAATATATAAGGTAACTGCTATTGTGAATGAATGAACCAAGCAGAGACTCCGATCTACCGTAGTCTACTGTCATTAAATGATACACTAAAATTTTTATATAGATAACAAATTGAGACATTATCAACCCATCGGTAGATCGGTTACTAGTGAAATTTTTTTTTCGGACGCTTCCGTGCTTCAGAGGGCACGTCCGTCTGCCCTGGTTGTTATTTTGAACTTAACAATGGCTATGGCTAGTAGCCATAGTCATTGTTAGAAGTCACTCCAACTTTAACTTTTTTATGCAAGTATAATCCCTCACAGACAGACACAAGACTGATCTTGTGAGATTCAGATACATTTATTTTTTTCAATATAATATGGTATTCGTATACGCCTAATAAACGTCATTACCTTTCATATCTACCGCCTAACTAGGTTCCACTTCGTTTTAAATTCGAGTCATTCTAATAATTCGGGAGAGTACTGGAATAACCGATGTATATCGACCCATAGCACTCACACAGTAGCATTAGCAATTGATAGCTCTGGCACAGGTAATTTAAAGGCGGTACGTCCCAAAGCACTCATTAGGTTTCCCGGACGAAGCCGGCTATACTTCATTTGCAATTTGCACTAGACTGCGTCCGGTGTAAACGACACCTATATAGGAATACGTTGATTATAGGCAGACAAAATTATTTATTTTGTTATATACTCGTACTCGTCCATTAATGACATATAGATAGGTAGATAGATGAACAAAGAATGGTTACTAAGTAAGTAGCCATATACACTAGAGTATATGTAATTATATATATTTAAAGGCGAGGATTTAAAATTATTGTTATTCGTATCTTGATATTAAACTTTATCTCTTCGCGTGGTTTATCAGTTGAGGACATTATATTATAATTAAAGTATGTAGTCTTAATAAAATGGATATTCAATTTAAGTGAAAACGACAGTTTTTTGAAAAATTATAAAACACGTAGGCTTAGTTTGTCTTTTGCTTTTTTATAAAATATTAATATGAGTATTTCAAAATAAATTAATATCATCATTGGACCAAATTTATAAATAAGGTTTATTGATATTCTAATTTAGATATACATAGATGTAACCTACTCTGATGATGAAACTCTGGCCTTGTTTGCACCCTAAGCTTAAAAAGATTCATAGTAAGCAATTAAGGCAATCAACATCTCATGTATCACAATAAAGAACTCAGGTGTATGAGTATCAGACATTATACCTCTCAAAGTCAAGTGATCCAATTCCAGGGGTGTTGACGCTTTAATTATTCACTTTACGGCTAATTCTAGAGGGGTGCGGCAAACCTTTGCGGCAGGAAAGCGTGTGTATAGCATCAAAGACGACATAATTATGACGCTGCTTTGTAGTGCATACTACAAAATACGGCTTCCTACAAAATGTACTTTGTCTATTAAAATACTCCTAGTAAAAAAAATTGAGCGCTTTACAGATATGGTCAAGAAATCACATTTGGATTCTTAAGTACTTACTTAGTGATAGTAACAAAGCTTAGATGGCTTTTCAGAATAAAACCAGTAATTTTGCTGACTATGCCTATCAAGTTATTTATCTTCTCTGAACGAATCTACGTAATCTACTGTCGGTAAACATACTTGACCAACCTCGCACAAAACTTCAGTCTTGTTTGAGAACTTTACAAACTTCTTTCATTAGGGAGGTAAATATGAGCTCGGGTAGATGGAGGTGGGGAATCGATTTCACAAGAGAAAAAAAGACGAAAAATACTTTGCATAATCTCAAGATAACCATGGACGAAATCAATAATTTTAAATTTCTAAAAAGCCTTAAGTACTTTTAAGATTTTTTTTCATAATACATATTAAAATTTCTCTGGTTGTTTTTGGTATTAATAGAAGTGAGATAACAATATACATATAAGTCAATTTATAGAATAGGAGACCTCCCTTCCTATTTGGCATTCATAGGCATTCACGGGGAAGTCCGACTGATTTATGGAATCATTATTCTTCTTCACTACAATGAGCAATAGATGAATAGTCCATTCCATAAATCGTTAGCTCGTGCCCCCAACTGAGCTGAAATATAGACATCGCACGTTATTACGAAAGCCCTATTTGCAAAATTTAAGCGAAAGACAATCCACCGTACCTATTAATTCCAGTAAGGTAGAAGATATTACTAGTGATCTATACATATACATACTAATGCCTAGTACCTACCCTACATAAGACAAGTTAATTGGAAGACATTTTAATTGGAAATCAAAAATGTATAAACAAAAGATATCAAGTTTTTTAGAGTGACATTTTGTTACATAATCTAGAGGTCTAGAGATACTCTTTGACATTTACTTGTGTGATTAATGAAGTCTTTAAATCGAATGATACATGTATATCATTCTATCAAAGCGATGGACCGTGTAATTTGTTGTTATGGCTTTGCGTCTTGTTTAAAATTCCTTTAATAACACATTTAATTTACGACTTAACATGCCCAATGATTGATATATTTTTAATAAAACTTTGACTCGGATTAGTTGCTTTACAATACGACTTCATTCTGTGTGAGAATAAAAATGAAATGCATAGCAAGGGGTATAAGGGTATTTCACAACGCGATGGAACGTATCCTGTGCAGCGAACGCTTTTCCTATCTGCGGTTTGATAAACATGCCGTATAGCCACTGCACCCGCTGCGGGCGATACCGACGCCGGCGGCCAAGCCATACCAATTTTCCGGCCATATTCCACACTAAATACCACCTCACCGCAAAATGAATGAGCTCCAACATGGCTATTACTTGCTGCATTTATGCATTCTGTTTTCGTATTTACGCTCCAATTGGTATGTGACGTCATATACTTGAACCGCTGGTTTTGTTTTACCTTTAAGTACAGAAAATAGTAGATATTATAGTAATATGTATGTATTGCTGTTTCGGCAACAGCAACATTTTAAAAGTACATATTAATCCCGATACATGGTATCCTAGACCTGGACATAATCAATGTGTAAACGAGAACGACAGTTTGATTTTCTCGTTTACCGCGGTCTTAGAACCTAAACTAGGCTTGATAAGATCAAAAGATTAGTCACACTAATAGTTAAGCAACCATCATTTTAAAGGAAGTCTCAACTCAAGTAAATCCATGTAAAGAGTAATCTCAAAAAGGAAGCGACGCGTCCAAGCAACCTTGCGGGATGCCCGCAGTTTTATATTATAAATGCATTTATTTGACTGATCACCCGACGGGTACTGATTAATTGAGACCTTAATTGAAACTCCTATTGCAAAGCCAATACTTTATAGCGCGCAGCCAATAAATAACATTGATACACGTCCATTTGCATTGGACGGTACGTCTGTCATGTCAAAGATGCAGCGTGATGCGATAAGGTACCTCCTGGCCTTGTATTGAACTGTGGTGCTAATTGATGCATCTACGCCGACGGATAGATAGCTATAACGTTAGCTACGTTACTCCGGTCCGGTGTAGTGATCTATCGTGTTTAGATCGAGAGAAAATTATTCTCGGAATATTTATTCCGATTAAGGATCGACAAGGTCGTATGTCAAGCAGTCGACTACAAATGATGATGTTCAATAACATCAGAATTAACAGGGTATCATCAGTAAAGTAAGTAATTCAGCCTGCATACACATACAGTAGGTTTGCACGCCCATAGTGTACCTACACCTATACACAGTAGGTACTCAATACTCAAGATTGAGTACTGTCTTCGATTCATTGCCAATTCATACTTTATTGCATTAATTATGTACATTGTTACAAAAAGCCCTAAGATGGTGTTGCAATTTTTTAATTATGAGTGATCAACGGTATGGTGACCAATTCAAATAAAATTCTCATTATAAACGTTTTGTAAACTTACACCAGTGTACAACTCGGTTACCTTGCTGTAAGCCATACAGTAAGGTAACTGTGTAGGCTTAGGATGGTCACATCATAAGTAATGCATAATTTACATAGAAACACTATTCACGAAGCTGCGGAGGAGGCTGTCTCCAATCATCGGCATCAGCAGCGTTTAGTTACTACGTGCGATGAGATAGCATCAACGAGGTGTCGGCCCACAGACCCTAGCCTACAGGTGGCACTAGATAAGCGACGATTTGCGACGCCGTTTGTTCGAAACAAGTCATTGTTTACTTCTGGCCGTTTATCGTATCGCAAGACTCTTGCTTGCATATTCCCACATTTTCGTTGACTGTTAAAATCCTATTCATATTTGATTTTAAATATTAAAGAAAAACAAATAGAGTGTTACTTGTAGTAATTTAATGCATTTAAAACGAGAAAAATTGACAATTATTTTCACCACTTTTCCCTATACAAAAGTATGCATTGTAACTAAATACTGTAGGCAATTACGAACACAAAGATAGTCTTAGAAACTCAAGATATGAATCATAATCGGGAGGCAAGGTAATCAAATATTATGATGCAAATTTGAATCGGTAGGTACTTGATCATTGATTAAGCATGATAATTGGCATGTAAACGGTTTGTTGCAACCAGTTACGTGGTATAAAGTATAGATAGATAGATGGGATACTAGATAAGATTCAATATTAACGAGTGTAGGTAATGCATTCTTATTTAAAATCCAAATCCGTTGAATTGAATATCTACTGATGAATTTCGAAAGTTGCCGACAAACAAGTTCGTATACAACGCCATATGAAGGCAATAGGCGACTGGATACAGGACGCTTATAGCCCATGAAAGGGCTTTGCTTATTGCGCAACGAGTTGAAGGTAGCGATAACCCACGCTAGAATTTCGCAACAACCGACAAGTGAGCACCTTTCAACTATTAGCAATTCCATTTGACACCCACAGCAGTACTAAGTGTAGGTTGAGTTATTGGAGCGACGCGTAAAGTAATCGATGCCGGTGTATGCATTCGTAACCTGCTGCGACTTATTCAATAGTTTGCGTCGGTAAAAAGGAAGGTGATCGCAATTATTACAATTATCAAATCGACCTAATATCGGCATGTAATATAATAATATGCATTCGTTAAACAAACAATTTTTTGACAATGTTGACTATAGCTAACTTCATCCTGTTGGTTTTCCGTTTCGGTGTGCGCGCGCATCGTAAAAATTTACTCTCATCATTTTTCCCTAACGCGCCAAAAGAAGTATAACTTCAAAAAAAGGTTCAGTTCTAAACGCTTCATAAAATTTTTGAAGTTTAACACAACACATAATATATTTACCATCATCAAAGACAAGCTATGCATGGACGCAGCTTTGTTTCGATCAGTGATATTACATAAATTGTCTATGGTAACTTAGCAGATTCAACTTTCAATACGTTTTTTATCACATCATTGCCCTCTACTCTTGGATCTTTAAAACAGGATACGAGTGTCCGGACCACCTGCGAACCTAATGGTGTGACTGCAAGTATGTAATCGTTAATTTATCTTCCTGTTACAAATCAATATTACTGACTACATACATTTTTAAGTACCTACACATATATTTTTTGTGTGTCATGCCGCGAACAGGTCTAGCGCGAATGATGGTTTCCTTTTGGTACCATACAAAATACAACGAGTATTTATATTTCTTCGGTTATCTGATCCTATATTCCTAAACAGTGCATAATCGAATATCAGTTCCATGTGTACATTGTCTTCTCTCATCCAAGAACTTTACAACCTTAACTATAAAATCCTATTACATTTATTTTTCATAGTATTATGTAATAGGTAATAATAATCGATACATCTACGCATACAGTATTAAGAACACATGAAGAGTTATACTTTTACCATCACTCACGTGAGTTACGTGAAGTCTCCAAGCTCAAAGACTCAAAGGTTTCCTACTGTTGCGTGACGGGCGATGGAATCTCGGGGCGTCCGACGTCGTGTCTGATAATTTATTTCTATAATCATTCTCCCATACCATTACCTTTTTACCGCATCGACGCAAAGTCACCCTTTTGCCGACGCTAACGAAACATCAGTGCCACCACACATTGGATGCACGTGTATTTATGTGTAAGTACATCTTCTGGCATTAACTGATACAGCATGTAAACGATTTTACTAAATATAAGGGTTTTAAATTAATACAATACATTTACTGTCAATCCTTATAAGCCATAATTACACTTAGACAGTTATTGTCTGCTACAATAAAAGAAGTAAAACACAAAACTGTTGCTGAATCCTTAAAAGTCAAGCAAAAGGGCTTTGTCGTGCCACGCATATGGCGAGATAGGACCTTGTAGAATTTCACATATTCACGAAGGAAACCATATAAGTGAGACTTTAAAAAAAAATTTTCAAATCTTACTTACGCTTTGTCATTAACTTAATTGATACCATTTAATTTTTATTATTACAATTTATACCTTAAATCCATTCTTCATAAAGTCAACCTTTTTATATGTTACTTTTTATATGTTGCTTCGCATAGCCCGATACAACTTAAGGCATAAGGCGCATAGCAATCAACCAACGTGTTTCAATATAATGTTTTTCTGGATAAGCAAATACCAGTAGATATGAAAATTGGTTTCGCCTTGAAGCAACATTAAAAGCTCCTCAAAGCGCAAGCGTTAACGACTTATAAAATAAACACAGCCTATGAGGAGCGCCTTCTTTGATGATTTATAATAATATATGTTTAGCTGCATAGTTTGTTATCGTAATCATATCGTAGGGATTTATAAAACAAGGCAAGGCATCAAGTATTAATTGCATCTACGTTATCATACGTCTAAAGGCTTGAGTTGTTTTGGATGACAGCAAACAATAAACTAATTCGTTTATTAGTTATTTCTGAAAAGATCGCGTGAGACGTTGAGATTAGTAGCTAAGTAAATCAATCTTTAAAATGCTACATTTCTAGTGTAAAGCGAAGAATGTTTGTGAAATTTCGCAAATACGGCACTCAAAAGTATTTTTGAAGTTATACTTCTTTTGGCGCGTTAGGGAAAAATGAAAAGAGTAATTTTTTACATTGCGCGCGCACACCGTCACAAAAACCGTCATCATGAAGAAAGATAAAGTCAACATTGTCAAAAATTGGTTTGAAACACACAATACAGCCCAGCTCTTTAGGAGGCAGCCCTAATCGGTTAGGGCTGCCTCCTAAGCGCCTCACGCCTAATGAGCGCGCAAGTTCATTAGAGATAGCCCATGTCGGTGCACCGTTACGGCTGAGGACGCCGGCTTCCCACACCGCGGCCTCTTGCCTCACCTGAAGTACGACAACTAGACGTTTGCTGGCCACTCTTACGCGCTTACGAGACAGTTCAAAGGCCAAAATCCAAGTGCATTTAACTATGCAACATTTCTAAGGCGAAATATACATTATACAAATGGTGGAAATTATTGATAGGTATAACATCTCAAATATTATGATTCGATAGATCGAATAATAGATATAAGAAAGAGTAGCAATATGCGTCGTAAAGAAAATTAAACTAAGAAATCATTAAATGATCAAGGTCAAGAATTAAAAGTTTTTTTTTTTTTATGGATACAGGATAGCAAACGAGCTTGCAGCACCACCCATCCGCTGCCGCCCATGACAACTGTGACTGACTTTGAACAAGACTCAATTAGGGACTGGGATGGTTAGTCCAATTAGTTGAGAAAGTTAATTAGAACATTAGTTGGTCAGTTCGTTAGTAGGTATGAGGACTGGGGACTGTTAGTAATAGTTAGTCCTGTTAGTTGGTGTTAGTAATAGTCCAGTTAGTACTTGTGAAAGTAAAGTAAGTACGTGGTCAAGTAAATATACTGAGTGTACCAACCAAGTAGTAATGACGATAAAAAAAAAGAATTTAAAATCATTTTTGAAAGAATATAAGTATGTAGGTATTTAAGTATTATAAGGGTAAATGAAAAACTATCTATTATGATTAATTCATTATATATAATGAATCAACTGTTTTTGCTCTGAGTATCGATAACATAAACAAATATACTTTTGTTATTCTATAGCTAAGAAAGCCCCCGCAAGCTGAGATACCGGGGACATACAATTTTGACTTAATGGTTTCAATAAACATAATCAGTACCTACAAGCAAATATAAACTGTGATAAAATTCGTCATTACGTGCGAGTAATGTGACATTGAATTATACAATCGATTCGCGTTCCGGTGAGAACGTGTGCGTACCAACTCGTACGTCTCTGCTATTCCTTGTTCAATATTTATAAGCATACGAATCAGTCTCTGTATTTTGTACTAGTTCTGATGGTATCACGTAAAAGTTAATGTCTTATTATACTGTTCAAGTGTTTATTACACGAAAGACGATGGTAGTAAAATTTGGAATAGGCAATAGTTTTTTTTGCTTTCATTTCGGTCATGACTTATGACTCGAGTATGAGGCGAGTTTCATCAGTGTAATGTATAATTTGAATAACAGAGAACTGTAAAATTTACAATGCAATTTGTTTTGTAGATAATTTTTGTTTCATCTACCATTGAAAAATAATGCTACAAATTCAAAAGTAATTCAAGCGGAACAAAAATATGAAATAAAGTAATTGCTTCAACATAAAACATTTCATATTTCGTCATTCCCTTTTTAAGGGACTCTACTTTTTATGATATGAAGATACTTAAAGTATACCGGGTTTAGTATAATATTAAACAATCATAATCCTCCGTAATGGCTCAAGCTTGCACATGCACAATGAGACAGGAGATAACGCTTAGTGGAACAGGTCTCGTGCTCGAATATGACTAACGATCCACCGAGCGCTGGTTATCATCAATCTTCCCAAAGAAAATTACATTGCAGTACCTTTGAGAACAATTTATTAATTTTCAGCATGGAGTAGGTACATTCAATTTACCTCCTTCGCTTTTTACTTGTTTTTATACATGATCAAATTGGTTGGTTTGAAAAACTAGACCTATCATTATAGTCTAAGACATTTATGGAATCTGATTTTTTTTTTCAAACTAGCTGTTGCCCGCGGGGCTAAGCCCGCGTGAAATTTATATCCTACTGAAAATATATAGGTAAATTGATTTTTTATCCCAAGAGAACACAATATCAGGATATATAATGTTAATCTAGAGTGTCAGCTACCTCCAAATCAATTTTTATCAAATTGGCCTAGCAGTATGAGTGTGAAGAAGAAACAAACTTACAAAGACATACACTCACAAACTTTCGCCTTTATAATATTTTTAGTATGATTCTATTCAATTTCTACAGCTACATACCTACGTCATGGATTCAATTATTAATTCAATGTATATTCGGAAAAGTCAAGTGTGTAAATTAATATTAACCCTGATCGGCATACGAACAATTAATTACGTCACAGAACTGAGAAGCAGATGTTAGCACATTAATTAGATATCGTAATATTTATTCAACTGTTGTATATCTGTGATTTAATATACGTGGCACTCTATTTAAGCATTTGCTAAAACTACTGTAGTAGTTATTGTCTAAATGATATTCTAATAACTTCATTGGTCCAAATGCCTGTTTTCTTTTGTTGACCTTAACACGATTTTTTAACAGTTATTTGACAAAAGGGGTATTAATTGAATTTAATTGTTATGCACTTATTAAAAGTAACCTTTGAAAATACACGGATACTACTAGTATCCGTCCAACGACAGCTGAATCTTAATTAAAACTAGTAAAAGATTAGGTATGAAGATTCACCTAGCGATATTTCAAGGCCATTTTATTGCTGCAAATGAAACAGCTGTCGATTCATAATGGCATCACACCATCGGCACCAGCTGAGTAAATGTACGCAATCAAGTATTAAATAACTTGAACGATTTGACAACTCCATAGCGCGGTGGTGAGAGACCAAACCGTGGGTCTCGGGTTCGAATCCCGGCCAGGCAGATTCTACCACGGGGTGTGAGTGTCTGAGCATGTATTTATTTAATTAATTAATAGGTTCGCTGCGACCCATAGACTGCTGGGCACGGGTCTCCCCCACAGACACTGCTGCGGGAGGTCTACAGCATACTCCACCACGCTGCTCCAATGCGGATTAATTAAATACTTAATGTTTTTTTTAAATTATGTATTTGTTTGCTTATTTATTTGAAAATCTATTTCATGCACAATTTGACTTTAACCTTAGAAGATTAACAATGTATTAAAATATATTTAGTTAGTAAGCAAAAACACAAAGTCCAAAAAAAGTCCAAGTTGTAGTTAGAATGTGAATCAATAAAAAAAAACATATTTTTTATGTTTGCGATGCTTGCTAATTGCCTGTTAGTATTTTAACAATGAATGAAGTACTTAATGCCATATAACGATGAAACAATAACGCAGTAGGTACCTACTCTTCAAATACCGTGTCAAACGATAATGACAGTCTTCAGTTGCGTAAGGATTGTGTGCATTGTTGTAACGATATGAATTTTGAACAGCTTGCCACTTAACCGACTCTGTTGATTACCTTTAACCTTATTACAATAACATAGAGTTCATAAAGCAAGATTGTTACTATCTCATAGTGAGCTAAGTTAACACTATTTAGTCATAAAACTTAGTCTATGTTTGGACTAAGAATTAAAAAATACAAAAACAAAATTTAGAATACAAAACAAAATGTAGAAAAATGAAACTAGCATAATTTTACGATTGATTGTCGTATATATACGTAACTTATATAAAAACATCGTGTCTATAATAGATGTGACCTTAGACCAGGATGTAGTCGACAAATCCTAAACAGGTCTAACAGACACAAGTAGGTAATTTATTAAATAAAATCGTGACTACATGTCATGGCATGTGCAATGCGAACGACCTTAGTTTAAGGCAAGCGATCACTGTTCTTGTATACCGTAACGGACCCTTTGACCTCTGATAGCCAAAACTGATCCAATTCATCGAGAGAAAGTCGCTTTCACGCGACGGAAGTGCGCAATACAAGGACGGACAAAAGACAGCCTATTTGTATATCGTGAACTAACTGACCATGGCTCGCTAGTAACAGTTGAACGAGTACAGACAGAAAGCAACACGACAAAATTATGTATTCGCTTGAATGATATGTTAAAACATCAGTCATTTCACCATTTTCTATTGACAAGTTTGTCAGTCAGGAGAAATGAAATCATCCAAATGAATACTAAAAGTAAGTATAATAGAACATAGAACATTTGGAATCTAACATAATACATAACATGACTCAAGTCATCAGAACAATACTGTACTAATTTATTCAGGTGTATGATGTATGATTGATATGATTATTCTATGGGTTTACTGCTACTGATTTGATTTTAAACAATCCCTTAAATGTTAGATTAGGTACCGATAACTATTTATTAAAAACTGACTAATACTAAATAATTATATTAAGATCGAAATAACAATCAAGAAGACGATTATCACGACACAATAGCTGTAATTACTGCTATAATTAACGCAATTTGCTTGGAGAGTGAATGACACGCCTACACCGGTATTTCGCTGGCCGTGCGTTGGACGAAGAAAATAATCTATTCGACTGCGATTTACCAAGAAAGGCAAGGTTTATTAACATTAATTTCCGCTCATACAAAAATACTACCAACACCATATTTGTAAACATACATTTGATATTGAATAAAAATTTGATCAAGTAAGAATTATGGTAGGTATTATTATATTGTATATGTACTATGGTATTGTGATTTAGAATATAAGAAGATAATCAAGAACAGGACTTAAGTAGAAACATCGAGAATTTAAAATTAATACTTGACAGAAAACATGGATTCAAACACATGGCTAGTGCATGCAATGAAATCGTCATCAGTCACCAGTCATGTCTATTTTCAATCAAGTAGTCTGTCAAAGAATCCACAAATTTACTACGAGTAGGTATTTTATCTAATAAAATTAAGCCAAAATAATGATTACCAAGCTATCCCGCTCAATATAGCTAATAAATGTCACCAAATCTCACCTCAGCAGAGAGCCCCCGATTCCCTGTTCTGCGGCATCAGCGAATGCGCGCGCACCCTTCCCAGGCACCCATGGGAGTGGCCCGGCAACGAGTTGATAGCAACTTGTAATGCCTGGTAGCCCGGGGCGAGAAGCCCTCGTGTGTTATTAACAACACGATTATAAAATAGAAAAAATACCAACTGCATTGACGGATTTTATATTCTTCCTACATAGGTTGCTGTTTTAAAACAATCTTCAAACTTGATCTTATACCGCACGTTTTCACAACGACATTAATCATTATGAAGAAGCAAGATACATTCTTAAACATTAGTCCTTTAGTATTTAGAGAGTACCTTCCTAGACCTAGTACGTAGTTTAGGTCTTAGTACTCAAATCTTAAAACATGTTGTTGAGGTACTTATAAATATAAAATAACACGAATATGCTGTGAATACGGAATCATATGTGCATAAAACTATTAATATGAACAGAATATCATTGCAATATTCATGGCGATAGTGCCAATTAACGCTATTCCTGCTCTATCATATGTCATTTCCTTGTTGCAACCATTAAAATTAGCGAAGCTCATCCTTTAATACAAATGATGCGTAATGGCGGACAGAACAATTTACAAGCAAGTATGTGGATAATCATTATAGACAATGTATAATGTTTTCATTTAATGAGCCAAAAAAAAAACAATTATACTTTACAATACTTCCACTATAGTAAAGTTATTCGAAACTGTGTGTGGACGTGTGGCGAGCATTTACAGATAAGTAAATGCTCGCTCCATTCAAGCAAAGTGCATTCCGATACCACCGGAAGCACTCGAACACAAAAGCCCAAAAATAAACTTTTTTCCTGATCCTAAACACTCAGAGTATCAATCAACGAACCAAAAATAGGCCAGGAAACGAGAACCACAAACGGTTCAACTAATTGCCGGGACAACGACGCTTCGACTAAAAATGGACCACCGTACCTTCAGCTATGTCCGTAATTAAGTTGTAAACAACGATGGACAGACAACTATGGGATGGGAATGGATATTTACGGAATAAATCGAAGTAAAATAAGTTTATTGTTTTAAAAACCGAGGAACCGTGGGTAACAGTTGACAGTAATTCATGACACGGAATCATCATGAATTGAAAGAATCACTGTTCGAAAGCATGGTGATACAGACGATCATATACAAAATAATGAAAAAAATTGGTTACTTTATTAATATAACACCTAAAATGATTGCACTACCAAACGACTTTAAGAAAGAGTATTGACGTGATAGCCAATATATAGGAAGAAGATTGATGAGGTTCATACCATAGGTTTGCATCCTTCATATTAAAAAAAATGTTGATAACTTAGCTATGTAAGTTAAGAAGAAGAAAAATTATGAACTAGTACTATAAAAAATAACATTAATCAAAACACGCGAAGGCTGGTCATATAAATACAATCAGTCATGTAATGACAGGCAAACTCGAGAAGACGTGACAAATTAATAACGCGACGTGCCTTATTACACAGGGACTCCATCACAAAACCGCAGACTTGTCGCTGGGTGGCAAAAAATACACCGCATTATATACGTACTAGAGGCAGCCTTGAAAGTTGATAAGCTCTATAAATTACAATAGAAGTGCTAGCGGACAAAGTCATTTGATTGGTTTTAAGATTTGATTATGAATCACGTACCCTGATTTAACCAGTAGTTCAGTGAACAAAAAAGTTCTATAAAACATCGTGGTTACTACCAATGAATGGGTCAAAGTACTGAACAAAAATTTGGTTGAGACTTTTTCTATATATGATCTCTAGACATGTTCTAAGAAGCACTAAAATGGTTGCACAATAAAAATAATAACAAGTTCTAAGCAAATATTTCCCAACTGAAGAGCCACTTTTGCAAAGAACATCAGGGCCTGCTATTATGTAAACAATACCAGTCACAAGTAGCTGTTTACCCGTTTGTTAAAAGTGAACAATAACAGGAGTGACATAAGGGTCACAGTTATGTAACGCGATGTGTGGAAAAAATTAAACGTAAATATATAAAACAAATCTGAGTCACGCTTGAGAGCTCATCACGAAAAAGGGTATATAAAGCTTTGGCGGCATTAAAAGAGAAACAAGCGGGCGACGATCTCTAAACAGAGATAGATATTGTTGCTGGAAAACTAAAGGCTTTGCAAACAGGCAATTTCAAGGTATTTTACTTCAGATCACTTTGTTCTTGATGCCCAATTACTAACAAGACGTGAGTGAGTAATGGGTGTACGATGTTCTAGATACGGATTTATCTACTGCAAGTGCGCTGTAGCGAGCCTTCCTGAGCACTTCCTGGAATACGAATGAAGGTGAAACTCATGAGGCGAATAGACTAAGAAGAGATTTGACCGTTTTTCGTGGATCCGTGTACCACGCATTGAATAAAAAGCAGTTGAAGCTTTCAAATAGAAATGTAAACAAAACGATAACCTTGTAATCAAGCATCAGACAACAAAGCGCCAATTACAATTTGAATAACAAGAAGATAAGGTGTAAACGTGTAATACATTAATGGATATTAAAACAATTGTACTTCCTGTCAACAATGTTCGGCGACGGTGAAAGTCCTTGCTCTTTCGGACCTACACATCGCGTGCGGATTTATTAGATAAGATACCATAATAATTTCCATGCCCACTCTCACCGGCCTGATATCGATTTAATGTCTACAATGTTGATTAAATTACAAAGAACACTAATTATTATGACATTACATCGCAAGCGGCAACCGTTTGTACCGAATATTGAATTTTAAATTAAAATAAATATGAATCGACAAAGATATTTGGGACAGCAAACGAATCCATTTATTTATGATTTCTTCTTGCTCAGTTATTTATATTATTTGACTGAATTTATTCCCGGATAAGTTCAACCGAATCAATACCCTTTAGTCGATAACTTTAAAGTTGGCTTTTAGATATTGATGTTTTCAGTAATTACTAATTATTACTAGTACATCGCCATACGCTCTTCTCAAAGCATAAAGGGATGTAGAGTAGAGTTGAAAAGGAATTGTGTTCGCGATCAAGTTGGATGACCGCCCCGACGCGGTTCAGACTAGAGGGTAACGCACCCCTCAAGTTCACAGTCAGCCCCGGGGTTGGCTCGGATATACGACACTCACACAGACCCCGCAGTACACAAGGATACGAGGGAGAGAATAAAATTTGCAGAACATTTTAATCGAACTTCTCCTGAACTCGCATCAATAATCACCAAAACATACACAGGATAACACATTATGATTAGTAATATTATCAGATTTCAATAAATATGCATTATAACGAAATCAAAGATTAGAAGGCAAGGAAATATGAACTTGTATTTAAAAACATATAAATGCAATTTACTCACTTGTTTGAAAGATACCGAAGACTAAACGGCAAAACCACTGGAAATTACAGTCAATAGAGGATATCCATTCTCACACACGGCACTAGAAAAACTCGCGACCAGTTTCTTACTCATCAACCGTAACTGAAACGAAATCAGTCTTGGCTAACAAATTCGATAGTCATATTCGTGATTGTTGCAACTGTTGACATATTGCACCAAATAATGCCTGAGCTCTATTGGTAGAGGCTGGAGGTGCGTTTTCTGTTTATCGATCGTCGCTTACAATTTCTATAATTCCTATCTTCGCACTCAAGAACTAATCGAACCCCTTTCGATGAGTTGTTGTCGGTGAAAAGGTGGTTAGTTTTCGTGGATTTTGTGTGATATTTTTGTTGAGACGGTACGTGATCAGCTGTTTTGTGCGCGGCGTTGGTACGCTGTAGACGAGCGCTCGCATATGCCGCGCGCGACGTACTGGCTGCCCCGACCGACAGGCGGTGGCTGGCTGGTTGGGGCCGGCCGGCGGAGGCGCCTCGAAGCCCGTTACACCGTACAATCTTACTACAGAGCACACGTAAACAAACAACTCGTATTTTGGTGATGGTATGCGTCCGTGTCATGAACTTTAAATTTCCATATAAATATAGAGTTCTTCCCAAATCTTATGGTGGAATGTCCGTTTATACATGGTTGAATCGTAGCATACGAAAATTAATACATACATCGTTATTAATCTTAGTCAATTGTAACGTACAAGGCCAAATTAAGTAAGCATGTGTCCAAATATTCATACACAAGTTTTACAAGTGCAAAAGCCAATTACAAAATCAAAATAAGTACTTATGAATTATATTTAACAAACCAAAAATTACACAAATGTAATTACAATATGTACTCATACGAATTTAAATCCTTACGAAACATAGTTTTGGAACATCGCCTCACATGTATATCAGAAAACTTACGTTTTGGGAACATAAATTATGAGTACGATTACCATATGTCTACTTTGTGGTACGATTGTATAAATTTAATGACGCATCTAAATATGACATGTGTTCAACTCGATTCGAATAGATTTAATTACAGAAAGTCATCAGTATTTGTTACACCTAAAAGTGAACCAAGAGAAGCAAAATAAATATCAGGTACTACCAGGTAGGTACAGGGAGTGTTATAAAAATAAAATAATATTATTAAGAAATTAATTATGTAGCCAAAGTACACGTCGTACCATCATTGTAACGACATTTCTCAGAAAATTGTTAGATCCAGCAAAAATCCATTTGATTTTACATCTTCCTGGTGCACCCACAGTTATTGTCTGTGAACAACCGAGACGATTCAATTGTGCAAATATGCATCTGCCAGGCATTCTATTCAAAGTGCGACCTTTGAACATCTCCCTCACTTCAAACACGCGCGGTTACTAAATATCTAAGAGAAGGCAGCTTACATCGATAGAAACATTGACATTTCCACGAAATCCAAATGCATCAGAGTTCCTATATTATAGGAATTAGGCCACCTTGTTCTCACAGTTATTGTAATAATTGATTGAAAATGATTGATCTTTATCACATCATATTTATGATATGAAAGAGGCGATCCTATACTAAATTATATATACATACACATTCGTTTAAAATTCAAACATAAAACTAGTTAAAACATCAACACCAATCTACTAAAAACAAAAAAAAAAACTATAAAAGAAATTGGATACTAACGCATCGATTACCATTAGTTGCGCAAGTTGTAACATTAGGAGTGATACATGGAAAAAAGCGACGACACATGAAACGTGGGAAAAAATGTGTGGGTGATGTCGAGTAGACCGCACATCGGTTGCATCGATGTTTTTATGGAAAACTAGGTAAATTGAGCCAAATCCCACAAGGATGTACCAGAGATCGGTATCCATCGGTATCCATCCAACACAACTCCATGTTCATTTGTTTTGAGCACATTTTTAGCACTAGAATTCTATGGAGGCGGCATAGCATATCTATAGTATAAAAGATCATCAAGTTTGTGGAGAATTTGACATCGAAAATTTATCATAGCATTAGGGACTTCTACATAAGAGAATCCTCGAGCGTTTATTAAATGAGGCGGAACTAAAGATGACAGAGAAAATATAACTGATCTACAATTGGCACACATGCTAAATTACATGATGCATACAATTTTTATGAACTCTCTAGTATAATGCAGTATGCAAATTGAGAAAAGACATGTTTTCATTGAATTGAATCAATTTTAATGCAAAGCTTATACTAAATTATAAAACCGTATGAGAGACTAGCCAGATATTAAACATCGATTGACCATAAAATACTAAAAATAAAATTGGGATTGATTCATATCGCTACCACGCGCGGACGATCTATCAAAGACCATTATCTCACAGGCATTAACCTACATTGGATTCGTAAAGCGTAACTCGCAGACTCGCAATAGATTGCGCACGAAACCGAAACGAAATCACCACACCGTGCCGTCACTAACGCATTGCGCATTTCTGTCGAAACCGAAAGTAGTAAGTCTTCTAATGACAATGATGGAGATTCAGTAGCACTCGTGGCGTTGAGCACACAGAGGAAACGCCATAGATCCCTTGTAACGTACAGCAAACTTACTATGGCTCTCTTGTAATTGCAACGTTTGAACCTTTTGTCGGAAACACTATTCAGAATACCTTGTTTCCGGTTATTATCACAGGAGCAGCGATATAAAATTATAAGAATGATATAAAAATTCACGCGTCAAGTTTAACCTAACATGTAATTTTACTAACATGTACCTAACTGTTAAAGATATACATGCGGGCGTTATTGGAGCTATAATTTTAGTCGTTACGATGGTAAACATTCCAAGTAAAGACGATACAAATGAAAATACTGTCTGCCACCAGCAAATTTTCTGTATCCACCCAGAGTTGACTGGTAGAAAATGCGATTAGGCATTATGTTGGCCCTATGTTAGCATATGAGATGAAATGAAACTTAAAAAAATAAAAACATAAAATACTCTAACAGACAGCACAAAAAATATTAATGTATTACACAGGAAGTCCGACTATTTTTCACGAAATTTACGACTCCCGAGGTCGCACTACCATATTCGTTTTAATAAAACTTTCACTTAAAGTCAGAATTTAAAACTCAGTCGTCTAGACTGAATCTAATGTAGATCTCCCTGTCTAGCCCATGACGCAGTTCACGAGTCCCTGGATAAATCGATAACATTGTCTCGGATAGGAAGAGCTTTCACCGAACTTGGGCGATGTGTAGATGACGCTTGTACAATGTACAGCTTTCCATTTCGTTCATGATAAATATTTATTGCCAAATAACACATTGTACTGGGTCCATCTATCGAATGACGTATCAAAATAAAGAGTCGTTTGATACAAAATTAATGTTGATTTCTACCACATCCGACGACGTCTATTCGGACTGCGTAAACACAAATGTGAGAGGAATATTGACAAAGGAGGTGAAAAGTTGTCTGTAAAAGGCGAACCGACATCTGCGAGACGTATGAGCTAAGTTATGGTTGGAGTACTTTGCTGTCTTATATAAGTTTGTTCTAATTGCTTTCCGCGTACCGTTATGGTCAAAACGGAAGCGAGCCTTACGTACGTTGACAATACTAAAGTACTAATCCATCTAATTGATCGCATTTATTGCTTGATCGTAGGATAACTGTAGTAAACAATTTACGTAACATAAGATTTTTTATACGTTCTTTAACAATTATGCCCATATTTGGTAACTTTTCTGCATTTCTTAGAGAAATAAATGCAGGCACTAGTGCATGTAACAAATCAGGTACGCACGATTTATAAGTAGGTATATTTGTTTAGCTATACTTATAATCGAGTAGAATAGGTCAGCTAGCACAAAGCCCGTGCAGATTGTATGCCTTGATTAATATTGCTTTTTATTGACCGGTACCTAATGCTTGGTAATTCCCCGCATGAATCACTTACTAAATCGTTCTTGTTTGCAAAAAATATACAGCATTTAAGACATTTGCAACAATTTTCATGATTAGATAATTTGGTAAACATATTATTTTTTTTCCAAATATGACATATTTGTCGGCGTTAAGTAACTTTATCGTAATACCCTGTTAACTTGTTCACTCGCAGCGTCCAGACGCCTGGTAATGACAATAATCTCTCGCCTTCTTGTTAACTCGTGTTCCGACTTAAATTGACCGCCGCTCGATACATTAAGTATAACATTGTTAATGAACTATACAATTTATAGTTAGATATCAACAATCGATTTTTAATTTCTTCAACAGTTTTATTATCATTATGTTTTTGCCGTACGATACCTACTTCTAGAGAAAAACTAAAGCAGATTCATACTTTTTTAACAGTATCCTTATTGGATTTTATTTAATACATATGTTTCGATAATTAAAAAGAAGAATGTTTTGTATAAAACTAGTTTTGTGTGGAATAATAAAATGTTGATAATATACGTCAAGTCATTTTGGTAATATTTTTTGTTTAAGTCTATCGTACGTATATTATCAGCATACATAATCAATTGCTGATTAATAATATTACCAGACAACTAAGACTGTCTTAAAGAAGCAATGCCAGGACTTTCCCGATAAAGTCTTATCAATACAACCATAATTATTACCTATTCGTGCTACATATAATGCTGTTAAAAATATTTAAAAATAGATTATTGGATGTACATTTATATTCTAATGAGCCAAATCTACAGAGAGCAAAATGTTACAAAATTCTTAATAGAAAATATAACTTATTTATATAATGGGTCATAATAATAAGAAATTATTGAAAGTTTTAGTGCATCACAATATACGTGCCAAGGGTTGCCAATTTTTCGACTAAATAATATAGTATTTTGAAAACTAAACTATTAAAATAAATAATATACATACTTACTCCAAAAAAAAAAAAATTTGAAGGAAAGAGAACATTTTTTTTGCTTACCTTGAATTCGAATCATTATCGCGACTTACGAGTCGCGTTAATGAATAGAAATGGAGGATTTATTCCATCTAATTGAAATATAGTATTTTTGCGTACAATATTTCTTCAACTTCAACAGTACTATACAGTACGCAGACCCGAAATAAAGTACACTACTATACATTATAGTAAGATTGACAACCCTATTACGTGCCACAAAAACGAGCTATTGTATCAAATCTACACACTAAACCTAATGAAGGTAATGCATGGGTGATTCATAGATTTTTACACAAGCGCATAGGTACACTAGCTGCAGTTTTGCATCGATGCGCGAAGTCGTATTAGGTGTCCTGATACCGATTTCACTGAACGAACATTCTAGACTTAAATCTGCAAAATGCTGAATGACGTCAAAAATCATTGAAACGTCATAGCATTGTAAACAAACAGTTGTTATTCCTGAGTCACTGGATAGAGGAGTGGATATGGAGTTATCAGCACCGCTCCTTGTCTTTTTGCGAGATATAGCGATATCTTAATTAGCGCTCGCGAGTTGGCCAGCACAAGAGCTGGGTTTGTAGGCCACTCGTTGAATGCCTCGTTGTGTATTGTATTGTGTAATGTATAATTGCATACTTCGAAACGTTTGCGTGTACTGGACTGTACCTTATGCTACCAGCACTTGAGAATCGAAAAGCAGTTGCATTTAGTTTTTAAGAGAGTATGAAACGGTTTTTTTTTATAGTATGTTTCCATAATATAAAGTGAAATCTGAAGTAAGTAGGTATGTAGGTACTTACTTAAAGCTGTAACTAAGATACTATATTGAAATAATGAAAATATGCCTTTTAAGTTGTTTGTGAAATAATTGTTTCGTAAATCGTGATAAAAAAATCCGTAAATTGACTTCAAGAATATAGCATTTACCTAACGAAAATCTGTATGCATGCCAAATCATTTTAAATAACAATAAAAAAACGATGTCTACTTCATGATTGAGTTTAGCGATATTAATATCGAAATATAACATGCACTCTATATGAAGATATAAACAGTTTTTTTCTTTTCCATATGAAAAGAAAAAAACACAATTATTGCTAGCTCAACGTCCGTCTCAAACAACTTGATTCTAGATCAGATTTGCACGTCTGCACGTTGCAATTTGCGTCAACCATGGAAACGAAATAATTGGAAATAAGCTTACGAAATTTACACGTCATAACGAACATAAATATACACTTGGAACGGGCGTAATGTTATATTTACGCAGTCATAAAACTGATTTGAAGTATGCAATGCAATTGAGTTTTATGGACACCTAGTTGTCTCCCACTGAGAGAGTGAAAAATTAAAGAAAGATAGATATCTAAGATAGATTATATTGTGAATATAGTATGGATTAAATTATACAATGAAAAGCTAAACATAGGCCGCCTAATCCTACTTATAGGAATACTATGGCCGAATGATAAATAAACTGCCTCGTTGGTGTAGTGGTCGTAACCGCGACTGCTAATCTAGATGTCCTGGGTTCCATCCCCAGGTCGGGCAACACCTATTGGGTTTTTTAACTCGGCGCTTTTCTCTCTTTTTAGGCTCGGAGTCTGGATTTGTGCCAGATGTATGGCAATAGGCTCACCAAGACCTATTTCATTTTCATCATAAAGATTTAATTGGGCCTAAACATAACTGGTGAAAAGTGGGTGTATACTAATGTATACACCCAAATAATCCTCTGCCTACCCCTTTGGAGAAATACAAGCGTGATGTTAAGTTATAAATAAACTATAATATATACCGCACCGAAAATAAAGCTACACACTATTCCAATGAACGTTACTGAGAGTGATATAGAAACAATAAGCAATGTTTTTGTAACCGCCGTTACATAATACCATAATACCTTTAATACCATTAGGTCACAAATCGAAGTGCGGTGGCAAAAGACACTATCAGTAGCTCGGGCGAAAAAAGAAAACATTTTTGGTTCGCTAATTCATCTCAGTAAAGTGACGTTGGCCCCACTTGGCAGGGCTGACCTTTTCAACATTTCGAATTACGACTTCTCGACAATCATGATAAAAGCCGCTTCTATAATTTCTATGGCTGTCAGCCATAGATATTATAAATTTCATATCAACAGCGACAGAGCGAAATCGTATTTGAACATTTGAAGTATGAAGTATCTAGTTTGTGTTCCTTGATCGAAGAATCTAGGTATATCATTATTTTGACTGTCCTCATTTATAAAAAAAAGTTCCACGTTTGCCCTACAATTACTATAAGGGAGATTTATGAATTCCAGTGACCACCAAGAGACTAGTATTGTAAATGAATAATAACAGTTGTGATAGAATGATAGTTAACTTCATCACAAAATCAAATCTAAGGGCCCCAGTGTGGCCAATATTTTAAGAGGTCTAGATAAGATACGTAGCCGAGCGGGTTAAAACCCGCTAAAGTGAGTAGAAATCTCACATACCCCGGTCTCCTTTCAAAGAATTACCCCTCGAGAAAAAAAAAGATATATAAGATTATTTAACCGACAAGTGGCAACCCTACCTGGCGCTAAGTTCCGATGACTCACGGCGAATACAAGGTAGATCGCCTTCTTGGGGCTAACCGGTGCGAGTGAAAGCTCCGAAACACAGATGTGTCATGTTTTGATTGTCCTACGATGGTCGGTTTGTACGTGAGATGACGTCACGCTGCGCTACTCCGACCACTGCTTTATAGAGTTGTCGCGCAGTTGTACGTTAGAGTTACGTGAAAAATATGGGAGCGGAATTTGACTGGATGAATTAAGTAAATGAGCAATGATATCTCCGTGGATGAGTCTTCGGGCTAATATTCGAGAGGTTCAAGGTTCATATTTCAGGACAACAACGTTTGTAGTTCGGGACCAGTTATGTTATAGTTATGTTTGTCTTTAATCATAGGACAGGGTTGTATATATATAAACTAGTGGACGCCCGCAGCTTCGCTCGCGTATAATTAGACCCATTAACGACGTCTGCCCGCGTTCGAGTTGCCCACTTGACTTCAAAAACGGCAAATTTTCATACTAACTTTGCACCCCCATTTTACCCCCTTAGGGGGTGAATTTTCAAAAATCCTTTCTTAGTGCTCCCCTACGTTATAAAAGGAACCCCTTGCAAAATTTCAAGTTTCTAGCCCTTATAGTTTAGGCTCTGCGTTGATATGTCAGTCAGTCAGTCAGTCAGTCAGTCACCTTCTCCTTTTATATATATAGATTTGCCGACAAAGTAGATAGCTTGGTATGTTACTTATGAGTTTAACTCTGAATAATCTCCGTTTAAGAAGCAACTGTCTGAGTTATGTCCGGCGTGCGGCATTACGCCTCCATACAAACAATTACATCAAGTACACACACACATTACCGTTCTTGACCCTGCTCTGTCAGTTAATTTGACACGATTTAATGAAACAGTTATAAGCATAATGGTATAACGGAGATGCTTATCTTTAATTGTTCTTAATGGTTAATTAAAGTAAGTATGTATGTGGTAATTAATGCACCTTTGATTTATATGTAGAGTCATCCTGTGAGCCTTAATTGATAGAAAATCTGGTATGAAAAGATCAGGCTTCGCGTGAACAAGTCTTGATAGTCTATTATTACTCAAAGGACTTAGGCAACAGGCAGCAAAACTTACTAACTCTTTATTTACAAATGTGTTCGAATCTTGGGCAACTCATAATAATATGCATTATATGCACATTTGCTGATTTCAAGATAAATTTTTCTTTTTTGCAAATGCATACGGAATATTACAATTTCCTCCCAAACCGTTACGATAGATAGAAGAATGAATCACAATCACGTTAGTTTTCTTTTGAATAATTCCAACCATAGATAAAATAAAACAATAGGCAGTTTGTCTTCTTAATTAGAAACCGTTAACAATCGATACCTAAACAGTTGAATGACAGTGATGGAACCGTTTTCGTAATGGTGGAACAGTTAACTTATTTAACACAACGGTGGTGGGGTCACCGTTGAAAACCGAATGATTTACGGTGTAACAGTTTCATTTCATCATTATTAAAAGCTTTTATTCTTTTTATTGTCAGTAACACTGAAAATATGGCGGTTGAATGAAAACCTCCAGAATTAAAGCATATTAATTAAAGCATGATGAAGCGGTGACAGCCCAGCGGCTATCGAACTCGCCTCTCACTCGAGCGGTCCGGGTTCAAACCCCAGTGGCACGCACCAATGAGTTTTCTAAGTTATGTGCGTTTTAAGAAATTAAATGTCACTTGCTATAACGGTGAAGGACACATCGTGAGGAAACCTGCATGCCTGAGAGTTCACCATAACGTTCTCGAAGGTATGTGAAGTCTGCCAATCCGCACTTGGCCAGCGTGGTGGACTAAGGCCTAATCCCTCCCATTCTGAGAGGAGACCCGTGCCCAACAGTGGGACGTCTATGGGTCGCAGCGAATTAAAGCATCTTAAGTTTTTAATCGTTAAAACTTTAGGTAAGATCTAGGCGCATTATACACATAAGCAATCAAAAGGTAAAAACATATTGTCAAATTCTTCTCCTTTTTTATGTTTTGCAGGGTTAATGGAATGGGTTAACAGAGGTTAATGGTCTCGAAATAAATTTTAAATTTACTATTCATAAAACGTTAGCCTCCGACAACCCTGTAACAATGTCCAGTAAAGTTTTTAGTTGAAAAATAGCATATCTCCCTACCATAAAAAAAATAGCATATCAATGGTAACACTGTAGTAGGTGAGAAAAAGGCAAGATTGGGTCCAAAAATAATTAAATTTGCGAGCCGAGTAAAAAAACGCGTGTGCCCGTGACGGATGAATTTATTGAGAGAGAGATGACAAGTTGTACAGATACAGAATAATAGCAAAAGTACAGATAACAAAAAACGTCAAGTAGGTAATAAAAGTTAATGTTTCCAACAATAGGTACAGGTAGTCTGTAACGACTGAAACCTCAAACTGCGTAAACTTGTAATTAGCTACTTCTTAAACGGATGCAACCGCCAAATGTAACGAAATTTGGGATATTACCATAATTGATGTACCGGATATTGTAACGTTACATGCTATGTTTGATTCATGTGTCCCGTTGAACCTACTTTGTAGCAAGATTAAATGTAAATTTATTAATATACATAATTACTATTTATTAAGAAAAAATTTACTAACTACGTTTTCACAAACCATCTAGATTTGACAGGCCCGTTGGCGCAATCGGTAGTGACCCTGTCTGTTGCGCCAAAGGTCGTGGGTTCGAATCCCACTCAGGACAAATATTCGTGCGACGAACACTTGAATTTGTTCTGTGTCTGGATGTCAATATTATCTATTTAAGTATGTATTTAAAAATATCTATGTATGTATATCAGTCTCTGACACCCATAACACAGGCTCGCGCCTACTTTGGGGTCAGATGGCCGTGTGTGAGAATGTCCAAGATATTTATTTATTTATTTTTTACCATACTCATATTAAAAAGCAATACCATTATGTTTGATCATCTAGACTTGAGATACTTGTAAATCTATATACAAATATATTTCAACTTACAGAAACCACACATTAAATTATACAACATTATTAGACATAATTACTCAAAATAAACAAATAGAGATAGATTCCAATATAATTTATACAAACTGATACAATGTCGATAAACTTTTGAAATTGTACCTTTTGTGTACCCTTTTATACATGTACTATGATTTCAATATTTTATATGTGAAACCTTTATTTATTAAGTCAGATCGACAGACATCAAAGGAACTATGATAATACTTTATTTTTTTATACAGCCTTAAAGTATACAATCGTAACCAATTACTAACAGAGCAAAAACAAAACACTTTATGGTAACAACAACGAATTCGTCACACGAATTTACAAATATTTTATTCAAAAATAAACAGTGTGACATTCATGGTAACGTAATAGTAGTCAATTTAACGCAATTTGTTCAGTAGTTATCATGCGGCTTCGTTCCGGACACATTCCATCCAAGAAATTTGCACATCTCATGGGCAAAGTCCCCTCACCGAACTGTCAGCTTTGCGGTGTACCCGAGGACTTAGTGCATGTCTTGCTGGAGTGTGTCCGAAACGCGGCCTGCCGCACTGTTGAGGGTACTAATATCCTAAAAAATATAAGTGATCTTAACATTATTTTGTCTAGCCCTCATTCTAATTACGTAAAATTGTTAATTAAGCTCTATTTAATTGCATTCTCGGATCAGCCCCAATGATTTTTTTGTTTTCCACTGCTTCCTCCACAGATTGTGGTAATTTTAGTTGCCGTTAGTTGTGGCCGAAGCAGTCGAAAACCACAATATGTAAATTGATTATGTATTTTATTTTATTGTCGTATTGTGATTTTGCTTGTATAGTGTGGACATATTTTATTTGGGCGACATAATCATTCGTGATTAAGCCCACAAATAAAGAATTAAAAAAAAAAAAAAAACGCAATTTGTTTCTTACGTCATATGTGCGAGGTTCCTAACCATTTGATAAATAACAAAAAAAATTACTACTTGTGCTAAAAAGAGACACACAGAGAGAGGGGGAAGGGAAAAAGTTGTGCTCAGATGGGTCAAAACACTTCTTTATCTGATGAATTCCACCAGCTTACTCCTACCCCAAGTCTCGTTGAAAAACTTCACTCCATATAAATTGGATGTGACCACAAGAGAATGTCATTTGAAAATAAAGTACTGAGTACGATACTATATGATAATGTTTAATGGCATACTAGATATCCGGAGGTATTATTTCTCAGAGTACCAAACAAATAAAGATACCACGACAAGCAGGTACAAAACGTATCTGGTTTGCAACAATGTTGAAAGCAAAGGTAACCGTCCTCTGTTTTCTGTTTCGATTAGCCATGAAAAGCGTGACGCAAGAGAAAATGACGGGGCCGATTGTACGCACCGCTACGCCCGGGCCACTTGCCACGGCGTAAGTAATTGATAACTTTCATCGGCCCTGCTGGAAAAGATACTTATCTTAAGAGGTAGACAGTAGAACTTGGCGTTATTAATAATGTCTACCTACCTAGCAACCTAACTAGGTTGTTATTTGTTGTTATGTGTCCAGTCGATCACATTGAATCGATCCGAGCCATTGGGCTATGGACGCTACACCAACTAGATGAAAAGTACCTATTCATCAAATCTACTCGGACAAAGCCCTCGTATAATTATGATAGAACTTCACTCCAGGTAAGTTCGTTTAATCATTAATTGTAATCGCTGACAAGGATAAACGAATGTGTAGTTTCTAAATATAGAATCCCCGTAATGCAATCCACATAATTATAATAAAACTTACCAAGATCCTCGTTTATAAATGTTCGTAATATAAAAGCTCATTAACACATTAAGATTCGCTTTTGATAATAAAATAAATGTTTTCTATTTAATGCTAACGACTTAAATAAATAGTGTAATTAGAGGGCAGAACGAGTTATCAAAGCGGGCGAGGAAGGACGAAGGCGCAATGAAAACGGAAATGAAAATATTAAAAGCCTTATTAATAGCTGCGAGAGAGCGTGCAGTAATACGCACTATGCAATTGTATGCACTTGCATTTCAATAAAAAGAATCGGCAGGATATATTTTCTTGGTTATTAGCAAATGAAATAAAATCATTCTGTACGACCAGGGCATATTTGTTTTTTATTTTATTTTTATTTATATCTTTTCTTTCACGTTTATCTAGATTATTTAGTACCTACCAATTTAAAATAACTAGAGGTTTTCCGCATTATTTAGCTATGTGCTACGATACTGGAAAACATAAAGATGATCTCAATGACTGATGACCTTGACTTGACTAATTATCTAATAACAATGACTTAACCAGTGTCTCTGATTTGATTTATAGATTAATTTTTGGTAAAATTTGCGCTCGCTGGGGCATTCAAGCTGGTATTTATTTCCCTTTGAATCAACTGGATCGTGAGCATATTTCCACCTCAAGTGTTATTAACACACATTATGCAATTCAATTATGTAATGTATTAGATCACGAGCATTATTGATATACATAGTTTCATGTTAACAACACTAGATAGTCTACACTAGCAAGAAAAAAGAGTGCGTGGTCAACTCAGATGAACCTTCCGAGGACAATGCCCTATGAAATTGTTGACAGTCCTAGTGCGGGGTTTCTAGTGTACGTCAATTGGAGAAACGTATGGCTATTCATTTCTACTTGACGCATTAGGTAATCTAAGGAAGTGCCACGTAATTGAACAAATATGTGCATTGATTGAATTCAACTTTGACGCAATGAAATATTTATGCAACGTGCAATATGCCGCGAATGCATGGAGCTGCGCAATGTTATACGAAGATGTCATGTCACAAGCTGACATGAACACGGAAATTGATTAAATACTTTTGTGTAACACTTCGTAACATAATTATCACAAAGTTAATTATATCGTTCGCGTTATTTATTGCAATTAAATGTCCTTATTATATAATGTCTTTATTATATAATGTCCTTATTATATAAATTAATTTTTTTTTTATATAAAAAACAGACGGACAAACAGGCATACGTCATTAGGAATTCTACAACAAATTTCGATTAATATTATCTTAACAGTATGGTTACTCCCAAACGAGTATAGATCGGTCTGTTTTAAGCTCAGTTTATTAATTTATTATATTGGGGCGTGAAATGTAGCTTGTAAATAAAACTACGCTTTATATTACCTTAAAAGTACAAGTAGGTATGTACTCACATTATCAAAAACCACGCACTAGTTACAATTAAAAATGATTGTCCGCAATTAAAAGATTAAAAAGTGTTTTTAATTAAATCGGCCTCGATATCTATAATAATGATGACCTATCCTAATGTGATATAGCTGTCAATGTGGTGAGGTTATCTACGATATTGGCAAAATAAACGGTACCTATATCGACATGCCGCACAGTCTCGTTACAAGTGTCAATCAATCATCAAGGTGTGCGTATGTCGTCTAAAAATAAATATGTAGTCACATTTACATAATATTGTATTGCTCAACACTGTTTTATTTGGACGCTTATCTTTGTTATTTCGGGATGAGAAGAAATATAATTATTATTTAAAGTTAACGTAACGTTATTATGACTGCTGTTTTTATAAAGCGGACAAAAATGTCCAACGTGAAACGTGAGTGGAAACGTGGATTGAATGGATTTACAAGCTTAAGGGTCGCTCGGTGTGCCATGGAAAGAGCTATGCTTGGTGTTTCTCTTTGGGACAAGATCCGGAACGAAATCATTCGTATGAGAACGGATATCGACATAGTCCCGGATTAATGACTGTTATCGCAGGATAACAGTCGCTGTAATTAGATCACTAGCACCACAATACTCTCGGAATGGGAGCTCCCATATGTCACCAAGCTTGCCAAGTACGGATTGGCAGACTTGACTGCCTTCGACAACATTTGGAGAACATTCAGGCATCGCGATGTTTTCCGACACCGTTACAGCTTTTAATTACCTAAATTGCACGTAACTCAGAAAAGACACTGGTGCGTGTCGCTTCAAATCGATTTCAGTCCCCCTCAGAGTGGGAGGCGTGTTCGATAATAGAAGGAAATGGATATTGTATGTTAGCACTAATCGTGCGACCACCTAGTATTCTCATTTCAAAAAAGATTGCCAGGTTTGCTGGTCCTATTTGTTCATAGAAAAACAATCGAATTTCGACTACTCGCCGAAACTAGTTCAAGTAAAATGTTGCTTCCATAATTTCTATGCCGAACTTTTTGAATGTTACGTCAACAGCGGCAGAGCAAATATCGCATTTTAACAATGTGCTGCTGATCTATTTTTCTATCGTGGTCAAAGGCGAAATCGCATTTTGACTGAAGTGAATCATAAGGTCATTAGGAGAGGTCTATGTCCAGCAGTGGACCTGAAAAGGCTGATGGATGGATGGATGGAATCATGAGGTACTGCATCATCCATACTAATATTATAAATGTGAAAGTGTGTTTGTTTGTTCGTCCGGCTTTCACGCCGCAACGAAGCTATTATATGGTATGGTTTTTGTGTGTGGAGATAGTGAGGAGGGTGGAGAGTGACGTAGGCTACTTTTTACCACGGTAAAACATCCCCATCGAATAATAATAGGGAAGATATCGATACTTTGTTATTTGCTAGATATTTAGTTACGGATGTTGTTAATAGATGGCGTTAGTAAAATTCATTTGCGAGTTCTGAATTTCGCTAACAAATTATACGTCATGTATGATAAACAACTCATTGTTCAATTCCCTTTAACCACGCGGGCGGAGCCGCGGGTAAAAGCTAGTTATTTTATCTTCTGTGCTCGAAGGGGTCAGGCTGTCGTAGTTAAGAGGATATCACAAGCGAACAAGTCGACACTTTTTCCATACAAACGTAGTCCCCTGTTTCCTCGTAGGATAAGGAAGTAACAGAAGAAAAAAAAATACCATACGATTTATGCGTACCTCTGCCATGACTGTACGTTTTGTTTTTTTTCATAATTTGATTAATAGAAGAGAAAAAAAATCATTTAAAATCAAAAAAATCGACTTTTTTTACATACATTTTCAAACATCAAGCAAACTGGTAATTACTAATATATTCCAAAAATGCAAAACGTACGGGCATAGCTTAGACCCTGTTCTACATTTTAACTGAAAGAAATATTGAAATCGGTCTAGATTTCGAGGAGGAAACAGGGGATTACGAAAGGACGATTTTCTTAATTTTACGTAGGTAAAATCAGTTCGAGACTGCACTTCTCTCTATCGCACGCTAAGGGGTAAGGTTGGGCTCAGCGCGACAGCAATATTTTTGGTAAAAACCTATTCTTCAAAAGTGACGGTCGACTGGAGTCCTCTTAAGCAACACATTGAGACTAGTGATGAGTAGGACACGAAATAAAAATGAGTTTGTAAGAGTAGCCTCTTTTTTGTATTGAGCCGCTACAATGTCCCACTTCAAATGAGGCGAGGCGTTCGTCGCGCGCGATACATTTGTACTACGATGTCCCATTTCAAACGAGGCGAGGTGTTCGTCGCGCGCGATACATTTGTACTACAATGTCGCACTTCAAATGAGACGAGGTGTTCGTCGCGCGCGATACATTTGAAGTAACTAGAATGACTTGGTACTTGTATTGTCCTACCTTACAATGTGTGACTGACGTAATAATTATTATTTATTTTAAACGTCATTGTGTGTGTTGAACGTACCGCGACAACAAATTTGAAGTAGTACATAATAAAATTTTGAGCCGCTCTTACATTTCTACGTCATGTCCGGGACAAATGAAGTGCCTCTTGTATGTCCTACTCAACACTAATTGAGACACAGTACCTGTGCCGGCGCGGCGTGTTGATGCGGCGCACCTCGCGGCCGCCGCTGCTCTCGCCGTCGCTGCCCGAGCCGCCCGGCTCCAGCGCGTGCGTCGACACCGACTTGCTCACCTGCGTACAAACAAACATTACATACAAATACATTGGGATTTACACAAAGTAAAATTCAAAATATGTACATTCTTTTCGAATTTAACTGCTGGTAGTTTTTTTTTTAAATTTGAGATACAATTTGAATGTACATCTGTGTGTACTTACGATTTGGAGCATAATAACTTACTATAATAATCTATATAATAAAAATGAATCGCAAAATGTGTTGGTAAGCGCATAACTCAACAACGCCTGGACCGATTTGGACAATTCTTTTTTTTAAATGTTCGTTGAAGTTCAAGGATGGTTTTTACGGCGAAAAAAATTTGAAAATTCATCCCCTAAGGGGGTAAAACGGGGGTGCAAAGTTAGTATGAAGCGTAACGCGAGCGAAGCTGCGGGCGTCCACTAGTTTAAAATACATTCTTTTCGAATTTAACTGCTGGTAGTTTTTTTTTTAATTTGAGATACAATTTGAATGTACATCTGTGTGTACTTACGATTTGGAGCATAATAACTTACTATAATAATCATGATATAAAATTATCTACAATTAAAATTTATTAATCTGTATACTAAAGTTAATTTCAAAGTTTTGGTTGCCATCAAATTGGAATGAAGGTTACAGGTTACAATTACATTTTAAAACGTTGAAATAGTTTAAAAAAAAATTTTGATGTTCTACATAGCTATTGAAGTATAATAACAGATGTGAATGAAATCAACTAAATAATGAATATGGGGTACATCGCTCGCTGCGACCCATAGACGTCCCACTGTTGGGCACGGGTCACGGAGAATAAGAATAAGAATAGTTTATTTCGACAAATTTCATACAATACACAACAAAAATAAAAATACATTGACCTAAAACCTACTTAACTTAAGGTAAGAATTTCGTCGAAAAGGGGCCGTACTCAGCATTAGCCGTGGCGGACCACGACCGCTGGTTTTCAGTACGACCCCTGATTCCGAGCAGTTCGGACAGAAGCATATTCTTAGGCTGAATATAATTCACGACTGTGTTGACGCCAAGGGGCACGTAGAGGCTACACTCTTTAGAAATGGTATCGTAGCGTTCATAGCCCAATGGCTCGCGTCGATTCAACTGCGGGCGCGGTCGGTTTGTAGATGGGTGACCGCTATTGGCAAAACTTCATTGGCGCTACCGAGCTTCGGACATGTTAAGCCGTCGGTCTCGGCTGTTTTCATCGGGAAAAACAACTGTTAAATGACTTATAATGTAATCATTGAAAGTTTGGCATTCGTTTTTGTGCTAAGAAAATGCCTTGAATACAGGCAATCGCCGTGACACTTTTGACTACAACCGTACCTCAGTCCGCAATTATTTTTGTTAAACTAAGGCCGGCCCTACACGGACAGCTCGAGCAGTTAGCCAGTGATAAACATACACGGCAGTCACAATCAACAACTTGAAACTCTCATTGATAAATTTACCTTAACTGCTCGAGCAGTTAGCAATGTCAATGTTAATTCAAATCAGTAGCATCATGGATTTTAAAGAAGATAATTTGAATTTTGAAAATTTTGAGTGCGCAAAAGTAGTCGACGGCTCGAGCAGTCAATGTTTGCCAGGAGACTGCTTGATGAAAGATGATTTTTTATCGTGCCGTCAACCGCCCGAAGCAGTTGTAACTCGAGCTGTTTCGTGTATACGTGCGTAGAAGGCTGTAGTTTACTATGCAGTCGCAGCTTGAAGCAGTCGATCCAGACTGCTTCAAGCTGTCCGCGTGCGGCCGTCCTTACGCCGCGGCACGTAAGGACGGCCGTACACGGACAGCTTTATTATACTACCCTCACCGGCGGAATGAATCTCCTCACAGCGGCCGCCAGCTCGTCGACGGTCCTCTCCCTCTTCCCCTTGTCGTCGAGGCCGAAGAACTTGGTCTTGGCGGCGTGGTTGTGTCCGCGTACGGCCGTCCTTACGCCGCGGCACTTAAGGACGGCCGTACACGGACAGCTTTGTTATACTACCCTCACCGGCGGAATGAATCTCCTGACAGCGGCGGCCAGCTCGTCGACGGTCCTCTCCCTCTTCCCCTTGTCGTCGAGGCCGAGGAACTTGGTCTTGGCGGCGTGGTTGTGTCCGCGTACGGCCGTCCTTACGCCGCGGCACTTAAGGACGGCCGTACACGGACAGCTTTATTATACTACTTTATTATACTAGTCTCACCGGCGGAATGAATCTCCTCACAGCGGCGGCCAGTTCGTCGACGGTCCTCTCCCTCTTCCCCTTGTCGTCGAGGCCGAGGAACTTGGTCTTGGCGGCGTGGTTGAGCGCTGCTATGTGGAGCGACGGCGTCTCCGCCGGCGGGGCGGCCTTGTCGCGCCGCAGCTTGCCCAGCTGGATCGGCTCAGTCTTTACCAAGTGGCTGTATCTGGGGCAGAGAAAATTAATAAATGTAAGATTTTTTTTTATTTCCTAACAAAATTATTTACTTTTATTTGCAACTAGTGGACGCCCGCACATTCACTAACTTCAAAAACGGCAAAGCTTCATAATAACTTTGCACCCCCGTTTTACCCCCTTAGGGGATGAATTTTCAAATTTTTCTCGCCGTAAAAACCATCCTTGAACTTCAACGAACATTTAAAAAAAAAAATTGGCCAAATTGGTCCAGGCGTTGTTGAGTTATGCGCTTACCAACACATTTTGCGATTCATTTTTATAATATAGAAGATACACAACATTACAACAACAAATTACAAAATAAAACACAGACTTATCCGCACTAACTCCGTTCAGTCTAGTCTCATCCCGCGAACCTCCGCTCTCGATACAAAAATGCGCGGCAAAACAGATGCCGCGCTCTGATTGGTCCTAATCATAGAGGGAGGACCACAGAGTATGGCGCGTTCCGTTTATGTGTTCGTAGAAAAGTAAAATAAGTGTGTTCATATTCATTACATAAATAAATATCTTGGACATTCTCACACACGGCCATCTGACCCCAAATTAGGCGCGAGCCTGTGTTATGGGTGTCAGAGACTGATATACATACATAGATATTTTTAAATACATACTTAAATAGATAATATTAACATCCAGACACAGAACAAAAACAAGTGTTCGTCACACGAATATTCGAACCCACGACCCTTGGCGCAACAGACAGGGTCATTACCCATTGCACCAACGAAAAAATTCTCAAGTACTTTACAGGCAATGGAATTTCAATATAAAACCGAGTTTATCAGAGAATATCTACAAAATTTGCACCAATCATGAAAATAATCCGACACTATTTTAACTAATAATACGGATTGATTTTGGACACTGACTTGAAACTCAATGTTCTAGAGCCACAGAAATGCCATATATTGTTTTACATTTTTACTAGCAAGCTACTTCCCATAGACGTGTCACTGTTGGGCAAAGTTCACAGACTCAGCTGCGGGAGGTCTAGAGCATACTCTACCACGCTGCTCAAACGCGGATTGATGGAGGGGTTAGTGGTCAACCCAGTGTCGAATGTTCCCAAGCAACCTGAAGGTCTTCGACAAGGCTTAACGATTGTTTTTGCCATTGAAAAACAACCGGGACCGAACGGCTTAACGTCTTCGAAGCACTGTAGCGCCCGTGAAGCTTTGCCGCTAGCGTTAACCCATCCACAACCCAACCGCGCCCGTCGTTGCTTAACTTACTAGATCATAGAGGACGTACATATTAATAATACTACTTTTCTTTAAGTAGTCTCTAGTTACCTAGACTTTCGTTAAGCGTCACCTCATCTATATCATCATATAATCACCTCATAGCGAAATAAATTATTTGACTTTGACTTTGACTTTCCCCTCTAATGCTCCTTACCTCGTCTTCTCGTCATCATCCGCCTTAACCTCCTCCGACGGCTTCTTCCCCAACTTCCCGAGCATCGGTATCTTGACGTTCTCATTTCTCGCCTGACTCAACCGCTCCTTTAGCTCGTTCGCTCCCGGCAGCTGTATCTTGCGCGGGTCTTGGAGGACCCTCGTTAGGTCCGAATCGGTCCTGGAGCCCTTCAGCTTGTTGCTCTTGCGCTGGAAGCGGCGGGGCTTCGGTCCCGGGCCGGGGGCCTCGTCGGAGCTGTCGGAGGACGAGCAGCTCTTCTCGGACGACGACACGCTCGAAGCGGACGCTGACTCGTCGTCCGATGAGCTGTCGATGCCTTCGTCTTTGAGGCCCTGGAATTATACAAATTAATAATTAATTTTTTTTTTTAAAAAGCTTTTTAAAACTTTTTTTTATTTTCATGCATTGTCATCGAAACCAAATATGTGTGCCAAATTTCAGCTCGATAGCTTCAGTGGAAGTGGGTGAAATATTGATTGCAAGATTCCAGGACATACATACATACGAGTGAAGTTAAATAAAAGCTTTTAAAAAAAAATCAGAAACCATTTTTTTTTAAATCTTTTAAACTAGCAATAACGAACAATAGCGCGACGACTCCGTGGCATGGTGGGGATACCCTGACCCCGAACCGCGGGTCCCAGGTTCGAAGCCCGGTCAGGGCAGATAAATATTTGTACTCGGGTCTTGGTATGTGAAATTGTGTTGTTTTCTGTGGGTTCCGCCACCCGCAACACAGATCTACGCCTACAGCAAGGTGTGAGTATGTAGCGTTTTTTATTTTTAAAAAAAAGCGCAATGGAACATCGTGGTAGAGCAGTGTTTCCCAACGTGGGCTCGACGCCCCACAGAGGGGCAATTTGATAGTTAAGGGGGACAATTTAAAAATGGACTCAACACGACTTTAACCCTTACGCTTTGGCTTATTTAAATGCAATGCTAGATATCGATGACAAATTTAACAAAAAAGGCAAATTCTTAAAAAAATGCTGTAAATAATTGTTAGGTATAATTTCGTTCGACATTACCAAAACATTAACTGAGTATTAGAGTCGTCGAGTAAACATCGTCGGGGATTCACGAGGTTAAAAATTTTGTACGGGAGGCATAAAAATTTTAGAAATGTTAGGGTCGACTCGCACTGGCGCAGAGTCGAAGCGACGCGACGCGTCATGTTTTTCCGCCTACAGCATATTCAGCTCTATTGCTCTATTATTAAAGCACAGCTCGACTCCAGCCCGCTCGACACCAGCCGCGCGTCGACGCGCGCCACCATATTTACATAGCAGAAATTTGTACTTAAATAATAGAGCAATAGAGCTGAATATGCTGTAGGCGGAAAAACATGACGCGCCGCGTCACTTCGACTCTGCGCCAATGTGAGTCGACCCTTAAGGTGGCCTAAAAAGGTTTGGAAACACTGTGATAGAGGATCAGATGAAATACATACAGTACGCACCTCAGAGCTCTCGCCCTTAGCCAGGACCTTCTCGGGGCCCTTGGAGGGAACAACAGTGGAGCCGGCATTGAGGATGCCGCGAACTTCTGGCGTAAGCATTCTCTGGGCGCGTTCCGTTGGGGCGTCGTCGCCGAGATCTGGAAGTAATATCTAACCGTAGACAATTGTAGAAGAAGATATTTAATTTTTATTTCCCACAGCATTAGCTCGAGTCAAATATCTAGAGACTAGCTAGCTAGCTACAACCCATAGACGTCCCACTGCTGGGCACGGGTCTCCTCAACAAACTTAGCTGCGGGAGGTCTAGAGAACTCCACCATTCTGATCCAATGCGGAGTCTCTTTTATTCTTGGTATTTTTGAAAGTTTTAATTAATGGTCAAATTTAACATTTCCCGCCATAAAATGTATTATTACGAATTGACTCTTATACTTCTACCACCTAGCAAAGGTATACATTTACACAACATATAGAAATAAATACTATATTATTTTGTCTCAACAACAACGACAGGTAACATAACCATATCAAAATGCATGTCAAATCTGCCAACCTATATTGGCAGTATGTGAGTTGGCAGAATTAACATGGACAAATAAAGGTCACTGAAACCTATGCTCAGAGTATCAGACTAGAGATAAGTAGAGTTTTAGTTTTGTGCTATCACACCTTGCCAAACTTAAGCGAACCATGGCTCAGTGATATTTGTTAATAGAATAACCAAGCATCTGCAAGTAATCAGACGAAGTATATTACAGTAAATAATTTAGGTATTAAAGATTTTGGTTAGCATAATATTTAACACCATTGAAAATCGTTCAATTATAGTCTTCGTTTATTAGTAAGTGCCTAATAAGAAAATTACTCAAACAATCAACCTCATGTTATTTTGCAAAATTAAACCCAGGATAATATAATGTTACTGATATTATATTATCTGTACTAGGTATAAGGACGAACCATAAATAACAAAATTAACAAAATATATTCCAAGTTATACATTAGTAGATACAATAATTACCTACAACACTGTTAGGTTTAGCTTTTACAAAATAATAACCACACACTTATTTAATGTTATTGAAAACAAGTTCCTACTTAGTACAAAAAAAAGAAGGTAGGAAGAAACACTACAATTAGAAAAAGTATTTACAGTGAAAGGACCCAAATTATTGTCTACGGTTTCGAAGTAAAAAAAGTTTTTAGAAACTAGTTATACAGTAATAGTTATATAACAAGTAACTAATAAAATATTATTACACACATGTTTATAACAGGAACGATAATCGAGAAAAATCAATGATCATTATGAGTAACGATCGAGAGAGCGAATGATCTATACGTTCAAAATAAACATTACTCAACATTGGATCACGATGAACCCACAAAGGATATGATTTATCGAACCGTTTTATCGATATAATAACAAATGTATTTTTACAGTGGTATGGCCTTTGAAATATTTTTGTTTTGCATTAACGATCCACTCTTAATTATTTATGTAAAAATATAGATCTAAGTATAGAGAGCTTGTTGTTTACACCAATCAATAATTTATTTATATTAAAAGTTACAGTCTGATGACTTCCACTTTGTATAAGTATGTATATTTTGAAAGGTCTTAAAATTACAATAATTAGTGTGAAGAGAGCAAGACCATTACAGATCTAATTACACTTCTACATATCATCAATTCGTATTTACATCCCAGTAGTCATTAGTGATAGTAGAAACGTTAACACTTTTGTACAAAGTAAATTAGTAAAGCATGCATAGAGAGGGCATGCACGGGCAACACCGATACTTACGTGTCTAGCGCTAGGGATCAAATATTAGTGCTAACTCCCAGGAAGCGAAACGACCAAGCATTAGAGGTTCGACAAAAAAAAAACCAAACTCAAAATAATGAACAAAATCAGACCTAAGCTTCTAAATTTCGCGTTCTGCCGCATTAGATACTCTAGGGACGTGTTCTTGGCGCTTGCCGATCGAAACAGTTCCATTTTCAGCTGGAAATCTGGATTGCGGGGGACCTCTTCATGAGTTAGCGACTTTGTTAGTCTTTCGTTTTGCTCCATCGCCTCTTGGACTTGGCTTGCGAGTACCGGCATTGTTTTGAGCCGAGACGCTCGTAGGACCCGTTCCTCTCTAGGCCTCCCAGTGGGCAGACCGCCCGCGGGTGGCTTGTGAGTCAACTTGGAGTTAAACATCTTCATCTTCTCAGACAGTGACATCTTGGCTGGATCGTCCTCGTCTAACTTAGCTGCCACCGTGCGCGTGCATACATATATTACATTGTGCAGTGTGTTTAAGAGCCCGGGACATACACATAGTGGAGTAGTCGAGGACATGCAAAAAAGAAACAAAGCCGACGATCAAAAGACAGGAAGCTTATTCGTCTTACTTAAATGCAATTTACATGCCATTGAGAGCTGATGAACTCGTCGTCTTGACCCTAATGATCTATTACGAAATTCATTTAAACTTAAGTATTACATACAGCTATAATCTAAAACTAATTGTAACAGGTGTAATAACATAACATGATTCATCTGCCTGATCTGTCTTGCAATACAAGTTATGCTGTTGTTTGTAAAAACCGACCAACGGCTTATCAATGACTACTATACAATTGGGTATCGTCCATGAAACATGAAAGGAGAGAGGAACATATACGACTGTGGCCTGTCTCTTGAACTGTGTCCTCTGTCGTCAGTGCGGTAGGAGGGGCTTAGGTTAGTCTTGGTGTCACACTTTTCATTAGGACGTCTGGAAAATGTCAATTTTACAAGTTAACGTACGCCACATAGTATCGATCAGCAAAACCTTTTTAAGAAATTCAGAGAAATTTTATTAACATGTATGGAATATTAGTAGTTTTTTTTTCAATACCTAAATATACATTTATATTTTTTGGGTATGAAAAAGAAGTATTTTTGAATATTTTAAATGCGGTCTGGTCTACCGGGTATTGGCAACTGGTGAGGGATAGCAAAATTACATCAATTGCTACTAATATTGATTCTTTGCTTGACCACCAGATGGATTTAGAAAGTACCCCGCTTAACCCAGCAAATCGGCGACACTAGTTTTGTATAAAAATTGTGTATATTGCATCTCCTCTCTCCTTTTCTACTCTATGATACGGTCGATTGGGGGTCGGTTATTCTAGCAACTCTTTAATAAGGCTGTTTGCGAAAAGTACCTATCACCTGAACGCGTTATAAGCAACACAATCTCAATAGTAAAAAATACATCATATTTGCTTGTAGAGCGCAAAAAATTATGCTTCAACAAATACAATGAAGGACAACTAAATAATCGTACTATGCAAGTTTCAATTTCGGAGTAAGTGCAGCTGTGGTCGTCTTACCATCTTCGTCTCTGTCTAGCACGTTGGCGGTGCTTTTCGACTGAGCGAGAGAGGAGAACCCTTGCCGCGCCTCGGCGGCGGCGTCAGCGGCCACGGGCTGAGTCTTGAACCGCTCCGTCACGGACGGCCCCTCCTTTATCTTTGAGCGACTGTGACGTAGTAACGGTTTCGGTGTGCCTGCAAGTGGGAAACGTGAGCCGTGAGTGTGCGTACTTTATAGAACGTTGGGAAAACCTTTAGATATTGATTTTGTCTCGAGGCCTCCATGAACCACTGCTTCAGTAACAATGTAACGTTTATATGACGTTTATTTAAAAATAATTTAAAAATAAAAACAATACGATTACAATTACATGACTCTCAAAAAATAAATTGGAATCACCCAATTTATTTAGATAAACACGAAAACCGGGTAAGCTGTATTCCTTCTGTTACTGTTGTAACTACGATAAGGGGAAATATTAATTGGTATTGGTACCTGGCGTAACACCACGCGATATTTTTCGCTACCCACAGCGGCAGCGAAAGTCGAGTAAGTACATATTAACAGGGACTTACTTTCATCTGCGGTAAAGCACCTGACCTTACGTACGAGTTTATAATGTTAGCAACTAATAAATGAATTTAAGTAAATGCTTCAAATTGCTTTAAAACACAATTACTACAATGTACTCAGCTACATATTGAGTACGAAAACGACAATGTCTATGAGTGCGGGGGACACAATAAGACAACTCGCTCACTATACCTTAATTCTGCACACCTAGCCCTTGATGCCGGTTTCCGTAGGTCCTATGTACAAACACTATAAAGAGGTAGTGTATTCAATAATAGGGGATAATCTCAGAAACTACTGGACCGATTATAAAATACTTTCACTAATAAAAAAGCTACATTAATCCCGACAACTATACGCTACGAGTATTTTTTACGTAGGCTACAGAGCTACAGATACTCAATCAATATACTCTCACCTTTGGCTTGCTGCTGCAGCTGTTGCCACATGCTGGCGCGGGCGACCACGCTGTTGCTCTTCACCAGCCCCAAAGCGAATCCGGAATGACCGTTGCTCTCATCATCGCTATCCGGACTCCGGCCTCCCATCCCCTCCGGACTCTGGCCACCCTCCGTTTCCGTCGACTTCCTCTCGCGATCCATAGCGAGTAGCCCGCGCTCGACAGACGACGCCGACCAGTTGCTACTGTTCGTCGCGTGGTTATCGCGTATATCTTGACTCTCGATCAAACCCAGCTCCTCGCCTGAAAAACGACATACACACCCAATTGAAAGCATGAACACAAATAGACGCACAGTCGATCGTTGTTACATTGCGTGCACATAAAACAGCGCCAGGGGATTTGTACTATAGCCCCAGAATTATAGTACAAGTACCTAGTATAGCTTAACTTAAATATTACAACAACAGCGCAATTTTAACACACCGTGTAGCGATCCAATCAATCCACCATTGATACCTGATTATGAAAAAAACAGTCACGAATCGCATAACACCTCCACAACGTGTACAATTGAAAACACGTGTTGACAGTGAATACATGAATTGCATTGACCTAAATAAAGGGACAGAAAGACGTCGGCAAGGTTGTTACAAGTTTATTTTCAAAACCGTCCTAATATGAGTAGCGACGCATTCACAAATCTAAATATACCAAACACAACATAAACAAACGGCAAGTTAATGCAGGCCGAACCGCCTTTCCTTGCACATGTTTTCTCTACAAAGTTGTTTACGGTCGGTTCAGAACGCACTAAATAAGCGAATAAGTTTGTTTACGTGATACACTGCCGGTCGGCGTGCCGTCAACTGCGATAAAAATAAAAATGTCCATTCAAACTAACCATTTGGAGATAATCGATCGTGACTAATAACGAGCTCGGTGAAATACTAACCAGAATGCGGACCGGAATCACGGGACGACGCGCGGTTGTACACTCCGCTATCGCAGGACACATTTAAACTCCAGTTGTCGGCCTCCGCTTGGTTCCTCTCGTCCTCTTCGAGGGCGCGGCTGTCTTCGTCCAACGCTTCGCGGACCTGATTCACTTCGTTCTCAATTTCGTCCAACGTCGACTGTTTCCTTTCGGTTGTCTTGACTATGTTTTCGAAATCGAGGAATGTGGCCTCGCCGATGCTATCGCCCTTCGCGCTCGGACTGTCCGACAGGCCGTTGACGATCGGCTGGTCGCCGAAAGCGCAGTCGAACGGCGGGGAGTTCAAGTCGGCGAAGGGATCTCTCTCGGGTTCCCCGTCGTAGGGGCCCCTGGGCGAGAGCACGGCACCGGACTCGACGGGACGGCTCGGAAAACTACAGCCCGCTGGGCCGAACGCTTGGAAACTCTCTTGGCCCGGCTCCAAGCTGCGAAATGAGAAAAGAAACGCGATTATGTGGAGCACAGGCGTTCGTGAGAAAGAGACGACTGGCTTTTTAGCTCACCTTCATAAATTTCGATGAATTATAGTGCGAGTGATCTGGATGGACGTCGATCTATCGATTTAGGGAAGTTTGACAGATTAGTCAATTCAATCTAATTATAAATGTACGTTGTCATTGAAACCGACATTGATCGTGCTGTTATCAAGAGTCGCGGCTGTTTTAAATATTTCTTTTATGATTAGACACAGTAAAATGAACGGCTTACAATGCATTAAATTAGGTGGTAATCAGAGAGTGGTAATTCATACAAAAGGATTAATAATAACCGAGAGAAATGATTGTGTCACTATGTATTAAAAGTGCAAATATTATACTCATTATATTACATACAGAACAGAAATGAAAACATGCAATTAAGGGCAAGAAAATTTTAAAGCATCAGATGGTCCAGTCATAAAACATTGGATGCGTGCTGTGAAGCATAACAGAGCCAGAAATAGTGCTTGACCCAGTAACGAGTGGACTGGAGCGCTTATTTCCGTCATCAACTCGCCGCTTTGTCTAGCAATGCGAGTAACAGAATCGATGTCAATCACTCAAGAGATAATGTAAAGAGTAATGGAATATTATCGTCAACTCACTACGAGGATGGTTACTCCCACAAATAAGATTACTCTTACTTTTTACTATATTGGCTGTTCATGCATTATCTCCTTATAAACAATAGCTGGTCAATGAAGCAGATTTACGATCCTAATGGTGGCCATACAAGTAAGGTGTATGCATGACGATTATAACCTTGCATGCATAACCGACATGGATGATATGGATAACGTTACAGTTTTACCCCATACACGTCAGGTTATGCATGCAAGACTTTATATTATTATAAACGTCATGCATAACCTCCATAATACGTCATTACCACTTGTTCGTGGTAATGACATAGCGAGATTTCCTTGAGAACCATAACGTCATACGAGTCCAACAATTGCTTTTTCTACTAAAAATTAGGCATACCCTAGTTTTTCACACAAAAAAATCATAGTTATCATTATAATATTATATTTAATGATAACTATGATTTATTTTTAGAAACCTTACTAGAAAATTACGATCAGTTCAATCGTGACAGGAAATCAGTAATTTTAGTTAGAACTAAGATGTTTATGAAGTGTCATTTTATTGTTAATGAAATGCCGTAAATGAAAAACATTTTCATTCAATATCTTTCTTTTTAAGTTTTTAGATTTTAAACATTCAACAAACAACAGAAATATCAGCTTTGTCTTGTATGTCTTGGAATTAAATTTCTGAATATAATAGGCCCATAATAGGTCGTATATTATTCACGAATGTTATATCTGGGAGAAATGAAGGTTACTATGACTTCATTACACTGTAGTACATTATTTATACGGCGCAACCTGAATTTTTGCACAGAAATATTTATCAGCGTATTTGTTAAAATACAAGAACACAAACAGAAATGAGTATGAAGCAATTTTAATAATGGAATTCCTTAGTTATTTTTTACTCACGTTTCATAAAGAGGCCACTCGAATATGAGACGGTACATTTTCACGATACAATGCTATAAACGTATTTAGCTACGAGCAAACTTAACGGCACGTCCGAAATTAGTTCTTTCACTATCTGTAAAGTAATTATGATGCAAGAAACCGAACTACGAACACTGATGTCAGAGACTGGAATAGTGAGAATCACGCTAATATGTGTGAACTTGAGGAGAATCAAATTGAACAAAATCAGATTTTACAATTTGGCTTATCTTTGTAATCCTGTTAGCCAATTTTTACCCTGCATCTAAATAGTAGAGCAATAATTGAAAACAAATTTATGGTTTATGCGATAATTCAGCACGATTCGTCTGATGACTCCTCTGACTCATAATATACGCCCAAAACAACCATCGCTTTATAACTACTTGATGAAGTCATCATTTTTAAATCAAATTACAAAAAGTCGTACCATATTGAAACAAAGGTGTAACAAACAACAGCAAGTGAGGCTATTGTAATGAGAATTTATGTTCAGTGGATGCAACACCGACAAAACATTTGGTCGCTTCCTACGCCACGCGCTTGCCCATCAAAATAATGGCGTCAAGCCAAGATTTGGCTTCCAACGTCCAACTACTGCCGGTACAAAGCACAATCACCTTTGCACATGAAAAACATTGAGAATAATTACAGATCTAACGCTAAGTACTAAACGTGCAGAATTAAAGCAAAGCACCGTCTGACGCTTTTCATTTTTTCTACGAAGAATGAGGAAATGGAATAAAGAAATGAATTACAATGCTACAACTGAAGAATGGAAATTGTACGTGCGTCGCATATTAACGAAACATACTACGAAAAGGTCGTACAGGACTTATTAAAAAGTGTGTTAAGGAAATAAAAGTAAAAAGGAAACTTACTTAGATGTTATTGATCGCATTTCGTCTATTGTAACCGGTTGAGTCTTGTAGCGCTCCTTATCCCGATTTTTGGACTTCAGTGAAGAAGAAGAGGACTGATCTTTTAACAAAACCTCCTTAGTGAGAGCCTGTTCCATGCTCTTTATTCTGGATGCAATGGATGGAAATGCTTTAGGTTCACCGTTTACAATGTTATCTTGATCACAAAATTCGCGGTTTCCGTTTTCACAGTTTTCATCCACTTGAATTCTACGGTTATTTAAAATTGAAAGTAATTCGTCATTAACGTCACACGCCAGGCTCATAGAACGTGGGCTAGCCTTTGGCCGTAAGTTCCTTCGACGGATCACAGCACTAGGAAAACTTTCTTCCGGATCGGGCGCAAGATTCAAAACACGTCTCGGCCCAGCCGCCAACAGGTCGTTCGCGTCGCTACTGAAATTTGTCACACTAATGTTCGCATCGTTGTCCGCGCAGAACGAGAGACGTGGGCGCGGGGATTGGCTGCGTTCCCTAGTGAGACTGGAACCTCTCTGCTTTAAAATAGGTTTCACTGTCGTCTCACATTCGGAGCCAGAATGGTCTGAAGTGCGGGATCTGAGGAGCGAAGGTCTTCTTGAACTTCTGTCGTCTTCACTCAAATCGAAACTAGAAGTATGACCTTCGTCACCTGAAAGTTTTTTAGATGACTTAAGGATCGGCTTTTTTGGGAGTTCGAACTCGTAATCGTCGTGCTCTGTGGATTTCTTCTTAAGTATTGGCTTTGGTGTTTCAGATGTCAAAATATCGGGAGACGGTCGTTCCTCCGAAAAACTTTTCTTTTTTAGTATTGGCCTCACTGCTTCTTTATCTTCTTCAACAATTTCAGCACCACCTGCAGCTGCTAACAGCACCGCTTGGGCAATCGACACATGTGATGAAGTTGTACTACTACTGGAACTAGAATTGGATTTACGCTTTAGAATACCATGTGGTTCAGGAGAACCATGAGAAATATCATCGTGAGTAAGATCCTCTTCTCTGCTCATTTTTCTTTTCAGAATTCCTTGAATATGTCCATCAGGAGAATGATTTCGCACAACATCTTCTAACGATGACCTTCTATTTTTCAAAATAGGTTTATTAGTGTCCAATGAACCATCTTCAGCAAATGAAACTTCAGGGCTACAAGATCTTCTTCTAGCAACCTGTGATTCATCGAGACTACGTCGTTTTTTAAGTATTCCTTGTCGTTGTCTGTTTTCAGAACGACAATTTCTGGGTTCAACGACATTTGGAGAGAAAGTCACTGGAGGAGAAGCAATAGCGTGGTTTGAAGTGTTTGCTGTGGCATTGTCTTCGTTTATTGATTTTCTTTTTAGGATTGACACTGGTGTATTAAAAGACGTCGACGAATTATCAATACGGCGGTTTTGACTAGACGCATCATTGTTGAGATCAGAAAACATTGCACTTTGCTTTTCAAAGTCGATCAGTCTCTGAGCTGCTATGTCAATATCTTTTAATCTTTCTGTTATTCCTCTGTTTTGAGGCTGTTTATCATTTAGGAGTCCATAGTTGTATGTATGATTGTTATTCTTTTGTTCTGATGTAGAAGCAAAATAGGTGTCAAAACGGGGCTCCGATGAATTTATATTTATCTTATTACTATTTAAGTTATTAGACAATTTATTAACTCTATCTAACGTTTGTTTTGTCAAAGCAGCTAAACTATCCATTTCTTGTGAAAGCCTAGAACTCCCATGAGATCGAACTGTTTCATGAAGAGTAGACATTGTATTAGTATTTTTAGAATTGTCTACTACTTCAGAATTAGAATCTAGTTTAGAATTTGAAAGTAAATTATCACTCAATATAATTTTACGTGTAGGACTTTTATCATCATACGTATCTCTTGGAGAATTCTCTAAACTAGTCAGTCTTTTCTTTAAATAATGATATTTTTCATTAAGACTTTCACCATCCTTTTGAGCTCGATGTTTTTTATCGTTACGACTATTTTCTGAATCACTTTTTGCTTTCTCGGGACTTTTTCTAGTAAATCTTTTCGATGAATCCAGTTTTAATTTAGTAAGAGTGTCTAGTTTATTAGTACTATTTTTCGTTAAGTCCTGCTTAACGGGCGATGAAGATGATCGAGTAGATTTCTCAGGACTCTTTTTGGAAAGGGGAATGCAGCTGGGTTTTGAGCCAATTTCTAAGTTTCGTCGTTTTTCGCTGGTTTTCGTAATTGAAGTAGCAGATACAGACTTATCTGAGTAAGGTTTATTTCCGTTCGTTATACTAATGTTATGTTTAGGAGATATTCTGGAAGACGGCAGTGTGCTTTCAGTCTTGGAATGCGGTGCTTCGAGGGATCTGCGATTTCTTGGTTTAGCGACAGTTCCTGCAACAAGAAAAACAAAAATGAGTAAATATTTTCAGTACCTATACTAGGCAACATGATTTTACGTTCGTTGGACATTATTAGGCGGAAGAGGAAATTATTAACCCGCGCGTGCGCATTGTTTTACGCAAGTTCAGTGACTGCGCCAGTGCTGATCGGTGTTATTTTGCGCGATATGGCGACTGATGCTATTGTTGTACATTCCCTACAACGCGTGGCGCATTGTGTAATCCGATCGCCATGTGTAAGCAATGAAAATATTGCAGATTGGTTGTTTGAATACAGTTAGAAAGTATTACGTATAAGTAACTAGTAAATTATAATATAATACTATGATTAAAAAAAGTGTAATCTATTCACAATGTAATCAACATTCTATATAATAAAAATGAATCGCAAAATGTGTTGGTAAGCGCATAACTCAACAACGCCTGGACCAATTTGGCCAATTCTTTTTTTTAAATGTTCGTTGAAGTTCAAGGATGGTTTTTACGGCGAGAAAAATTTGAAAATTCATCCCCTAAGGGGGTAAAACGGGGGTGCAAAGTTAGTATGAAGCTTTGCCGTTTTTGAAGTTAGTGAATGTGTAACGCGAGCGAAGCTGCGGGCGTCCACTAGTTGTGAATAGATTGAGATTGTATTAAGCATAAATAATTCAATTAATAACTTTACAAAAAGAAACCTTAGTATGGAAATAAAATAGTCGACTAGATATAAGATTTCTATAAAATAGTTTAGGTATGAAAAAGAGAGGCACCGGTCCTGAAAAATGCAAAATATATGTCACATTTATACTAAATGAAGAATGCCGCACCTTACGAATTCACAATTTGACTAACACCGCACTGACATTCGTACTATTAGTGGGCCTTAATATCAATACCTACATAATAGCCAAACGTGACGTTTACCGCATCAAGTAAATACTGCGTACCTACTGTAATGCCCGTATTAATTCAGAATCTTAAACAATTATTCAACAATTATCAATTCCACCATGATACAAAGGCATACAAACAACTCTCAAAATACAGCCGGTGCTTTCGACATTATCGTGACTATATTGACTCGTATTATTTTATGTAGGAGATACAATCCCTTGAAAGTTTTACATTTTTCATAAATAGCTTTCTTTTTTTCCACTCTTTTACCACCAATTTTAATATCTATGTATATTTTGTTTAATACAAGCGTTGCTTATTCTAGCTATATATTCAAATAGTCACTTATTTTCTAGGTATTAGAGGAATTGCTCATTGAATAGTACATACTAGTACAAATGGGGCAATTTGCGCACGATCCACTAATTGTGCTGACCTGGATCGCTACATTTAAATTAATAGTTCTGTTTGGATTAATTTGAAAGTGCTTTTAGAGAATGAAATGGAGGATGAAAAAAAAGATTTTTTTTTAAATCCGATTTAGTTTCTATAAATTTTATATGGTTCGTCATTGTTAAATTGAGGGAAATATGAATGTAAAAAAAGTAGTTTTAATAAATTCAGCAGCAGCAGCAGCTGGTAGCTGGGGTTTATAGAAACATTGTTTGTCCGTATCAAAGTGTTCTAGTTAGGTTAGGCCCTGTAAGCGTGAGCGCATACCCTTATAACAGGTAAACTACAAGTTCGTTGCAATGCAATTTCCATACAACAAACTATGTCGGAATTTTCATTATCATCGCTAGCACTGAACAAAATATGCGCAACAACAAATAGGTTAAGGGTAAAAATGCCAGTATGCTTCCAATCAAATTCTGCTATCACTCGATGCAGTTTATTCGACCTAAATCCATTTGGTTATTGGATGCGTTTGAATTCTTCTGCACTCTCTCGGAACGCTGAGCACTGTAAACGAACAGAAGGAACAAAGTAATAATGTCTCATTTAGCAAACCAATATCTTTATTATTTTCAAAACAAAAGGTCCAAAGTACAAAGTCTCCATGCATTAAAACTTGCTGGCTCGAGTATGAAGGCTGTGCAATTTACCGAGTTAATGCTGCCTAAACGCACTAAACATATTAATTTCTCATTTTACTTTTACTTTTGTTTACCAGTTAGTTAAACCAGTGGGAAACCTTTAAGGGTTATGTGGCATTTTTACCCACTAAAACCCACTTGGTGACCTCAGCGCCTCAGGACCTCTTTTAGAAGGCGCCGGATCCAATAGCGCTGCGCCTGACACAGGCCCATTCTTCAATTTTAAGTCATCAACCCCTGCACAAATTTTTGCAACCACACACGTCGTCTTTCCCCGGGGTGAAACGATGGACTGTTCGCTCCTTAGCTCCCACTCTTGCCGCCCAGAAGCCCCCGTTTAGTTGCCTCTTACGATAAGCAGAACACAGTATAGGTGGGCGGGCATGTTTTCTCTAGACTTACGAATTCCCAACTTATGTTGTATAAGTACGCAATCCGTAAGTCTACTAATTATTATTCACAAGTGATTTCTCTTCAATCCGCTCACTAAGTATTTTAGCGGTCTCAAAAATTTAAAAAGTTTAAAAAATTTGGAACGATATTTCTTTTCCATCCGTAAAAATGATTAATTATAAAGTTTAATACCGACTCAGACTACCTCCAGCAAATTTTCGGCTTACAACCCTTTGATCCGCCGACGTTGTCTGTTGGATGTAATGTTTGCAACACATTCCTTTCAACAAAGATTACGAAACCCAGAGCCTTGTCTTACCTGTCTACGTCTAGTGTTATTTGTAGCCATTGACTAGATTTATATCTTCAGTTTATTTGCTTTATCAGTTTAGCGAAGATAATTGATACCGGTTATACTGTTCGTTAAATTTATTATCAAAGGCTATTAAAGAACGCGGCTGTATCAAGGTAGAATAGCAGATGTAATAATAATAATTTAACAGCAAAGTACCTACACTAACTGTTTTAGTACCAATTAAGTAAAATTTTATTACAGCTGTTACGACGACCTCTAGACTCCATCTGACTAATAATATTTATAGGCTAAAAATTTTATTCAATTTCAACTTTTAACCTTTGATATTTAACAGTTTTTTCTTACTAACGAAATTCCAATTTCTTTGGCCCTTGCGTACCATACGTATGTATGGTTTCGTACTGAAAATCGTGCTATCTTCTGCTTATTCTCTCGGCCAATTAAAAACACGCTGTAAAAGTTCATAGAGGTGTTGGAACCCTGAAAAATGCAATCGCTCGGCTCTTGCTTTTCATTAATTCTATCAAGCCTACGTTATGAATGACGGTTTTATTCTATTTACTCAAGAAAGTTTAGCATCAGCTCAGAATACCTTCTGAAGATAAAGTAATCTAAGTACATATATTTAAGATAAACTTATTTATAACTGACTTCGAAAAACGGAGAAAGTTCTATGTTCGACTGCTTGTATTTTTAATTTTTTTAGTCCTCCGAGACCAATTTTTTGTGTACTTCATCTCTTGTTTACACGCTTTAAGTTGTTACTTACTTTATATATACTATCTGGTTTGTTTTATGCATAAAAAACATTGTTGATTTTAAATAAGAAAATAGGAAATTCTTTGTTATTTATACCTGTACTATGCTATGATTATGAACCTCAAGGTACACTCTGCTATAGAGAGTACTAAAAGAGTACAGAGTTTACAATGCGACAGTGCAAAGTAGGTACTCCTCAGATGAATTGTACAGTAGTCCCCTTTCATTGGAGCACCTATTGTTTGATCGATTGCGGCGGAAAATGTCATAACAACTCTTTATGTGTTTGCGAATATATTTTTTATATCCTGAGACGTAGGAAAGGTTAGTGGTTAAGTTAAATTCCAGTGTCTTTGAAAATGTTATAGAGACTGGGTTGCTTCATATAGTTATATCGGCGAGCAAGTCATAAAAACATGTTCTACTTAATGTGGATTCGAAAAACTGATTACTTATAATATATGTATTATAAACAATTTATTTATCAATTTAAAGTTAGTTTTATTACACTAAGGCTAAGGCACTAGAGGTCTTAGGTTCGATTCCCGGTTCAGTCAAATTATTCTGTTATTATCAAATGATTTTGTATTATCTGTACTTAAGGTGCTTTCTATGATGGGGGATGCAGGTAGAGCGGTCTTCTTTAAATGCTAATCGAATCAAAAATTATAGGGGAAGGTTATGTTTAGTTCAGGCTGACAATGACGAATGGATAGATGGATGGATGGATGGATGAAAGACAACGCCGCAATGCAAGCGTCAACCAACCCATCGTTAAATGCGCCTATCCTACTACAGAGTGAACTGCAAACCACAGCGATAATGGAAGCATAAAATTAATTCTTAATTGGATTTCCTAATACGTGTATCTTCTCTGACGCTGGTTTAATCTTCACGCAGACCGTAAACTGATTTAACATTCTGGGGAAATTAACATACTTGGAGGTGGTAAATTCTCAATATTTTGACCATGGTTGTAAATAATGACAACTTATTGTACTATATATTCCCAATGTGGACTAACAGCAGGACCGGAATTCATTCATAAACAATATGACAATCTAATTATTAGTGCCTAAGAAAATAAAAAATATTTAAAAGACTATATATTTTATTTCTACTATCACAGTAAAATCTAATACATGATTACTGCTTAGACTCGAAATACAATTTGGAAAATCTTTTAATTAGTAGGGCAAGAACTAACGGGAATGAATCCACAACATAAATCTCGAGCGACATGAAATCCAATTACGATCGACTGAATGAACCGTGGTCGGATGGATTCGGTCTTAAAATCACTGATCCCATAGAGCATTTGAGTACTGACGATGCCACTGGAAGACGTAACGTCATGTTAGATGAGCGTCATGAAGAATTTACGGCGTGACAATAAAATGTCTAACGGCTTAAGAATACGCAAGACAACCAATCAATACACGAGCAGAGTTTAAGGATTTGATCATGTTGTACTAGCGAGCGGCAATACCCCAGTGTTTATAAAATCGTCCTCACACAATAGGCTTTAGTTCAAATCACGCTTGACCAATAACAAGCAATTGAATATCACCTGCTATATTGGTTAAGGAAACATCCTGAAAATACCAGAATGCCCAAAAGTTGTTTTTGGTGACGAATGAAGACGTATGAAGTTGACCCATCCATACTAGAACACCGAAGTATATATGTCCATTCTTAAAGAAGAATCTGGGTATTCGTGATTTAAAAATACTTATTAACGTCGACACCGCGTGTTGTCCTTTCAGTTCATGAAAAAATTAAGTCAATGTTAACACTGTTTAGAGCCAGTCTAGGTTCAGTCGCTATGACGTCACTGGCAGATCCAACTGCGACAAGCAGTAGCATCATAGAGTGCGTTCTACTTACTTTGTGTATGTATTTCCATATGGCGATATGGGTTTATTCAAAGAAGAGATGGGCTCTCCATAAGGGCCAGCGACGCATTGGTGACTCGTCTCGTGGATCGTCTGCTCGTTCGTTAGACTAAAATTTATAAAAAGTCATGCGTTTGTTACAGACAACGCGTACGCGACTCAACGTGCACAAGCGCATAAGGTTTACGGTCGCCCCCGGCGATGTAACGTCAAAACGACCGGACGATAAAACGAACGGTGGTCTCTCCGCCGCAGTCATTATGCGCTATAAAAGAATCCCCGATAGGAAGAGGTTGTCCAATTAGTTTCTGCGATGGTAACAACCGGATACGGAATGGAATTCAAGAGAACCCGTTGGAGCAGGAACATCGCACATATTGATTTATTTGAATTGCTATTGTACAAAAATATAAACAAAAGAAACAATAACTATCGTATCGTTCGATGGAGTTCATAAAGATACTGTTCAAGATATTAAACTAAAGACTTATTTAACAAAGTAACTAGACTAAGGAATCAAAAACTCTAGGGAATAAAATAAACATAACGTAAACATAGAAAGGCGAAGGCTGTTAACTCCAGTCCAGCAATAAATGTAACAAATCCATCCAAGCATTCAAAAAATTTACTGACCACGCTTTGGATGATTTTTTGTATGAAAATTGTCAAATAAATATATTTAATCAACAAACATATAGGTAACTACATACATTGTATGAGCAGGATCCGAAAACCGTACAATTTATAAAATGTTATATTAGGTACGTATGGTAAATGTCAGCAATACAGCAATCCCATTTGGCGCCACTAATAGCGAATCAAGCGGAAAACGATGCCATTAATGTACATATGTTCACCATTCGTTATTTCGAAAACACAAAATGGTAAGAAATAAAGAGAAGCCACTAGACAATATTTTCAAGAAACACTAACACTAAATTGAAATTTTAAAATAATATTCAATTTGCAGAAAAAAATATTTATTACAGTATCTATCTACCTACTACTTGTAGATACGACAACAACACAAATCCGAACCAAGCCTAGACAATTACGAATTCATCATAAAGAAATAACTCCAACAATCGTATTCAAAGATATCATATAAATTTTATTTGATTGTGAATATTTGAAATATGTTTCGAGGCGTAACAACACGCATTCATTCAAAAACATATGAGAAAGAAAAACCAAATATGAACTTGTCATAAAAGGCATTATTTCAAAAGAAGTTTCGGGTCGTACCGTAAGTGATTGAGGTGCGGTGGCCGCTAATCCTACAATCCCGTGGAAGAGTGATGAGCTTCCAGACGAGAGGTCGCGAGTTCGCGGCCTGGGTCGGACATTCACCTCTCCGGTGAAATGCGGGAAATTAGAATGCCTCCCAAACATTCGGGTCAGCGTTCGATTCGGGTGTATTATGGTGGAAGATTAGTATTCTGCCGCTCGTGCAGTATCTTTTAGAACAGGACAATTGTTTGAAGCTAATGGTTATGTTACTAATGGTACCTACTCAAGGTATGGTCACTAATTCGGAGTAGATATGAGTATTTAGAGGCGATAGGTAGATCGTACTAAGTTTAAATTATTCATTTTAACTTTAAACTGTTAAATTTTAACATCGTCCGCAAAGATGCATTGGAAGAAGAAAGAGGCATTTTGATAGCTACTTGTTAATTTTTCATTTATAAGCCATAATCCACTGAAACTCGATTGCGGATTCTAGTGAATGTAGCGAAGTAAAATAGTAACAAATCGTGGCTTAAATGATTATTGTAACATCTTACACTTCATGTCATGCTTCCTTGCTTCAAATTAAGAAGTTGAATAAACTGTACTCAGCTGTAGCCAACTTCAGCGAGAGCTTTTCCACCTCACACCTGCCATAAGTTTAAGTAATAAGATAACAGACCAAATAGAGATTGGTGTACGAGGTTAAATAGCATTAGGTTTCTTCTCACTACTCAATAGCTCTATCCATATAGGTAAGTCACTCGGGGGATTAAGAGAAATCTAATAACCGTTCATTAATTAACTTGGTCTCACTCAAGACATTAATTCCAACCTATCTTGTCTGGAGATAGATAGAAACTAGTTGCCGGCCGAGAAGGATACGATTTACACTCATTTTGAAGCGCTCCATGTCGTAGCTAAAAGGAAATACCTCAGCTGGAAACCCATTCCACAGGTGACTTGTTCGCCAAAAGAAGAATCGTGTCAATGAGGTTTGGATGGGACATTCCTTCCTTTCGGAAGTTTCTTTTGAGCACTCTGGTAGATGACACAGAGAAAGAGCCTATGTCTCTCCGAAGGTATTCCATGTGCGGCCGCACTTGGGTGTTAAAAAATAGAAGCCGGTGCTCGAACGTGAAATAACATCCCGCCCTATTCAGCACACCAAGCTTCCTGCACATCGCTGGAGATATCGACGCCCAAAATTCCAATTGATTTACTAATGGTAAGTACTATGCCCTCAAATCAAATCGTGGAGATACGATTACTTAACGGAGAACGCGCCAATTTTTTTTTGAAGGGTTAAAGTACATTATTGATCGAAGGTTAAACTGGACTAAATTTAGTCGTCCCCATTCTGAAACGTTGACCTGAGAGTTCTTAACTTGAGACACAAGTTTATTCCTACTTTTCTCTACAAGATAATGAGGTACCAGTACCTACACTTCATATAGTGTGCGTCCCCAGTCATCTGCATGCGTAGCGCATTCATATATTTCATGTCTGAGCAGGGACTGTCAACAACAACCCGAATAGCACGGACAAGAAACTGGCAACCCGATTGCACATCCTCTCAGGTAGGTTTTATTGTGGTGTACAATAAAGAGTATTTGTATTGTATTGTATTGTAGGCCGTAAGATGGTAACTTCGAGAGATGGGCCCTATGCCAAACCCTATCAAACGCCTTTGCAATGTCCAAGCTAACATACATGTATATGTGTGTAGTTGTGTATTACAAGGTGGAGAATACTATTACATTGAATAATCTATACAGATTGCTTTAAAAATTGCATTTCATACTTATGACACAAAGTAGCTTTGTGCTTATGATCATACGCCACACTAATAAAACATATTAACATCGTTTAAAATTCTAAAAGCTTTGTAGCTAAACTCTTTTGTAGATAACCGAACTAAAAATGTAGAAATTTATTTCGCTTTTTGTTGTTTTAATTATGTATTGCATTGTCATCGGTCCTTGATAAGTGTGCAGTTTCAAATAAATCCGACGTTTTGGAGTGGGCAAAAAATCACATTTCAAAGATTTCGTTACATACATACTTATAAAATCTAATAAATTATAACTAATAAAAGCGTGTTAATAATGGAAGAACAACATTATATTTTACATGCTTTCACAGTCTGCACTTTGCAATTAAGTAATGCAGTATCTAGGGATCCCACCTGACTCTTGCAAAACAACCATTCCACCGTAATGTAATGAGAACAGTGTGTTTGTTTATCTTCTTCGTTAAAAGTGAAATGGAATATTATGTGGCAGGAAAATGGAGGGAACGAGGTCACAAAGGTATTTGATACTTTTTCCTGCGTTAAGTGGATTCGAAATCGATACAGTTTTGTATGTTAATAGATGACATACTCGTACCTATATGTAATATATAATAATTCTATGAAGATAATATCTGAATGAGATAGCTTATAAAATACAGCTTTTATGGGCAATAATTTCCAGGTAATAATTTAAATATTTAAAAAAAATATTGGGTAGCATGCTTAATGTGGGAGAGACACGTGTCCAGCAGTGGGACACTAATAGGTTGTTGCATAGCTTAGCTAATCAGAAAACCGGTATGTTCATAGTGGCACTCTATGTTGGTATAGTATGTCTGCCCAACTTTGGCTAACATAGTACTTAGGTACTACAAATGATAATTGAGCAAATCACAACGCTTATCGCATGTGAAAAATTGGCTTTCAACAATTACTAAGCTTTTTAATAAATTTTATTTGGCTTCAACACCGCAATCTGGTTTTGATGTCGTTTTAATTGAGGCGTGTAAGTAACTTTCGAATGGCCCCGGGGGCTGTTGTTAACAGAAAGATGAATATATTATTCCAAGCTCTCAGACCGTGTAGGCGGGAAAGTACATACTTGTTTAAAATTCGTGAAAACCTATTCATCTTCTCAAACTCATTAAAATTTTTTTTGGTTAAATGTACAAACATACACTTCCCACAATTGGGCATGGGTCTTCCACACAGACACAGCTGCGGGAGGTCTAGAGCTTACTCCACTTACGCTACGCTTACGCTGCTGCAATGCGTATTGGTGAAGGGTTAGTGGACAGCCCAGTGTCGAAGCAAGCCGAAGGTCTTCGACAGGGTAGATGTTAATGAGAAGAATATGCAGCAACAATACGAGTAAACCAAGTTGCCTCAGTGTCTACCAAATCCACGCGAGCGAAGCTACGGGCGTCCCCTAGTGTTGTTATAAATTCCATGACCATTTCTTTAGGCAGAACCCTATAGAACCAGAACCATAGACATACTAATGTTTTATTAACACTCTTTTACTAACTGAACTAATACTACCAAACCCTTTATGAGTTTTGTTTGCAATTTGTTACATTTGTCATGGGCGGCAACGGATTCTGCTGCAAATGAATCTATAAAAAAAAATACTTAGTTACGACGCACAAATTTGCAGCCAATCTTACAGACACTGCACCCGTACATTTAAACGTTATCAGAATTAAATGGATCACCCAATAACCTATCCAAATTATTTTTAATTAAAAACAAACCGTAGGCTTAAGGTTTAGCTTGAGAAAATGGAAATTTACTGCGAAAAATAACGCAGTTAAGTATGCTTTGTATCTAATCATTAAAGTAAAAAAAGGTGGCTTTATCGTGCAAAAAAATATTTTGGTGCGAAAGCGTTAAATGACAGAAATAATATCAGTGCATTACAAAAGAATATATGTAGCTTTATTTATAAATAAGTTTTCCACTAAGTCGCTTCATCATTTTGTGAAAATAGAAAATACTTTTTATGTTAAAACAGTGATTAAAGTAAACAGCCTCAAGGAGCCGTATAAGATATCTAGATTATTATTATTAGAGGCATACCGAAGTAATGAAATTATTTTTAAAGATTTATGATTGCAAATTAAGTTTTTATTTTAAATTCGTTCTATAATTTTGAAAAATAAAATCCTTATGGAGAAAGCTCAAATAAAAAAAACATTGAAGGGTTAAAATAAAAGTTGTTAAATCATTATTTTTGTAAAATTTTTATTGAAAACAAATAAAAAAGTTCGTCATTATACGTTGCCAACCTTCCTATGTTTGCACGTTGCAATTCAGAGGTAAAGATGATCCCGCTCTACCCGGTAGCTAGTAGCCAGCTATGAAACCAAAACAATGATTTTATCTACAACCAATTGCAGAGCTATAGAGCTAAGCAAACCTTTGCTTAGTCTAGAGACATTAAGACCCATTAAGGATTATCTCCCTTGAGCACTTTGTTTCGTTAGCTCTTGCACGTTACGTCCGGTCTTATTTGCGCAGTTTTTAAAACAACAATGTTAGTTTCAGTAACACCTACGGAGTTTCTGAAGGAGAGTTATATCAATGTTGTTGCGTGGTGGTTATGGTTGCAGAGTTAAAACACTATTTATGTACTTATTTGCAGTGGATTTATTATATTATATGTTTTACAATACAATTTTATTTTATTTTAATGCGCTGCGCACAGCTCGCTATTATAGGTTACAGCGGAAGAGAGGGAACCAGTGTTGACATATTTAAATCATTCATTCTAACACAGATTATATATACTCTTACATTTATCTATAATAAAGACACTTTAATAGTTTTCTTTTTATACGATCAACACCTTCTCCTATTTTTATAAAATTTTAATTTTAATTTTTATAAAAATATTTCTACTCTATTTAATCTTATCTTAATATACATATCTATCTATGTGACAATAACTATGCATGCATCTATCAATATTACTTTACTTTAAATATCTAATTTTAAGTTCTTATTTAACAATCTAACACTAACTTTAATTATGTACTTTTACTTTTACAATATTACAGAATGAGTTGAGGTATTTTAAAACATGTAGGCAAGTTTAATGATATAAACAAGATACAGTAAATACTCTCTAAGCAATATGTTTATATGTAAATAATTTAACAATATTGAATCAATATAGTTGTTATTTAATTATATCTAAGTTTTACATAAGTTTCAGTTTAGACAAAAGCTAATTTTTAATTTATTTATGAAGTTACAGTACTTAATAGAACTTAAGTTACCGATCTAATTTATTAATTTATTACAATGAAATTCAAATTTTAATTTTCCAAGAGGTTTAGTTAGAATATCTGCTATCTGTTGATCTGAAGGACAGTACTCAACAATAATATTACCTTCAGTATACTGTTCATGAATAAAATAATATCTTACATCAATATGTTTTGATCTTTTATTGAATGATCCTGTTTTAATTAACTGTATAGAGCTTTGGTTATCAACATGTAATGTAATACCAATTTTACAATTTAGAAGTTCTTTCAAAAATGACTTTAAAAACAAAGTTTCTTTAATACAATCAGCTGCAGCAATATACTCAGCTTCTGTTGAAGACAGGGCAACTATAGGTTGTCTTTTTGAACACCATGAAATAGGTCCATCTGCTAATAATACTACATAGCCACTTGTGCTACGCCTACTTGTTGGATCATTTGCATAATCAGAATCACAGTATGCATTTAACATTGATATTTCACCACTATTTTTAAACTGAATGCCTCTACTAACTGTTCCAACTAAATACTTTAATATCTTTTTTACTGAGCAAATGTAACTGTTACTAGGATTTTCTACTTTTCTGCTAGCTTCATTTACTGCCTGAGCTATGTCTGGTCTAGTCCGTGTAGATAAGTAGAGCAATGCACCTACACATTCTCTATATGGAAATTTTGAATTTATCGTCATGTCAGTTTGTCCAATATTACTACATTTTTCAATACTACAAGGTATACTCACAGGTTTAGCATTTATCATATTAAACATTCTAAGCAAATTTTCTGTATATGTTTCCTGTTTTAACAAAATTCCAGTGTCATGTTTACATATTTCTAAGCCGAGAAAAGTTTTAGGATTCATATAAACTTTAATTTCAAATTCTCTTTCCAAACAATTAATTACAGTATTTAAGTCCTTAAGATTTTTAGCAATAGCAAGTCCATCATCTACATAAATTGCAATAATAATATCTCTACTTAAATTTGTGAATACACACCTATCAGTTTTTAATGGAAATAGTCCTAGTTTTAACAGACATTGAGAAAATGTTTTATTCCAAGTAATAGGAGCTTGTTTAAGCCCATATAAAGCTTTGTTTAGTTTACATATTTTATTAGAATCTTTAACATAACCGTCTGGAATATGCATATAAACATCATCATCTAGTTCACTGTACAAAAATGCAGTTTTTACATCAAAAGTTACTATATCAAATTTGTTAAACGCTGCAATTGCAAATAAAGTTGTTAAAGCTGACTGACTTACCACTGGACTGTAGATCTCACTGTAGTCAATACCTCTTTGCTCAAAGCCTCTCACAACAAGTCGTGCTTTGTATGTTCCATCTTCTTTGATACGGAATACCCATTTATTGGTGAGTATTTTCTTACCTTCTGCTTCCTTCTCGTCTACCAACTTCCATGTATTGTTTTTATGTAGTGACTCCTTCTCCGAATTTATTGCCTTCTCCCAACTTTCTCTGTCTTCTCCATTGGTTGCTTCACTGTATGTCAGTAGTACATGATCTATTAATCTATCTGTTCTTTTTCTTATTCTTTTAGTTCTTTGTTCCCTTGGTTCTAAACTTTGACTTTTCGGTATCTCTTCTGTTATAGATCTCTCATCATTTATGGTGCCTTCTATTTCTTCTACTTCTGAAATTTGTATTGATTTTTCCCTATTGGGCTCAATAGACCGATTCTGTGTAGTTTCATTTTCAGTAAACAAAACAGATCCGTTATTATTGGTAGCTGCGCTGACCGAAAATAAATTTTGTGCCAAATCCGGAACATAAAGTGTTTGTGTTAAGTTACATTTTTCCGAACAAACAGTTCCTGATCCCTCCGAAATAATAATACTGTTGTTAGCTACAGATATCTGTGACTTATATTTTTGATAGTCATCCAAAATGTTCAAGTTATTAGTCATATGAGATGTACTTCCAGAATCTACTACAAATTTTGTGTTTTTCTCTTCAAATTTAGTCAATAAAGTTGTATTTTTATTCTGTGTATATTTAGTTTTGGATCTAAAGTAGCAATTTTCATCATAGTGATTAGTTTTCTTACAAATTGAACAAAATTTTGATTTATTTTTGAATCTGCAATCTTTTTCCAAATGGTTTGATCTTTTACAAATTCTACACATCTTGCACTGTGACTGGAGATGTCCCATTTTATTGCATTTAAAACATTTCTTATTGTGAAACTTGTTTGAAGTACTCAATGCTATGTTTTTCTCATCATCGCTTGTGATCGAACAGCGAGATTCTTCTAACAATAGTCTGTTTGTTAAGTTAACAAGTGTTTTTTCTGAACTCGGTGTGGACTCCCATGCAGTAGCAAAATATTTGAATTTATCGGGTAAGCATGTTAAAATTTTGGTGATAACCATGTCATCCTTTATTTTTTGACCCAAGTTATTTAATCTGACAGATAAATTCTCAATATTTGTAATCAATTGACTAATGTTTTCATTTGTTGTATGTTTGTAATTGAAGAATTCTTGTAAAAGATTAGTTTTGTTTCTTTCCTCACTGCCTTCAAACAGTGAACATAATTTTAAGTACATTTCCTTTGCAGACTTACAGTTTATGATGTGGCACTTCAACTTCTTGTCGATACTGGTGATGATTAATTTTTGCGCCTTTGCATCCTTGACTTCGTTTACCTTTATATCAATTTCTGGATCACTTTTTGACATAACCTCACAGCCATGTGCCATGAGAAAAATTTTGATTTCAAACTTCCATAAATGAAATGATTCAGCATCTGTTAGCTTCTCGATTGTTTCATCGTTTGCCATTTTTTAATTTTATTCTGTTTTATGCACTGGTTAAGTATTTTACTATATTTTTACTCACACGCCGGTTCGACAAAATTATTGCGTCACTTTTTTGTTCTGCCTGGCCTGGGTTCGCTTGCCTGGCTTGCCTGGGTTGCCTGGGCCCATAACCTGTTGCGTGGTGGTTATGGTTGCAGAGTTAAAACACTATTTATGTACTTATTTGCAGTGGATTTATTATATTATATGTTTTACAATACAATTTTATTTTATTTTAATGCGCTGCGCACAGCTCGCTATTATAGGTTACAGCGGAAGAGAGGGAACCAGTGTTGACATATTTAAATCATTCATTCTAACACAGATTATATATACTCTTACATTTATCTATAATAAAGACACTTTAATAGTTTTCTTTTTATACGATCAACAAATGTTTCTTCTATAAATGTTCCACAAGTAGGTACACCAAACTATCAGTAAGAATAATTCACTTTTATCATTTTTTATACATTACTGCCTACGCATCGATTTAACTGCGAATTGTAAACAAGCAAACAAGAATAATCAAAATCGGTTAATGAACACCTATTCCACCAACTAAGGATTTGATTTTCATTCTTTGAATAATTCATTTTATCATATTAAATATATAAAAATAGTAATTTATATCGATACCACCATTCGTAACACTATCGTACGTAAAACTATCACTATCATAATATCTAAATCTACCTTCCACTTTTTTACTGAAGAAATCTTCGAAGAAATGAATGTTATTGTGTACCTAGTATGGTTTTATAACTCACACATCCTTAAGTAAAGAAACTTAAAATAATCTTTAAATGTCCTTTAGTGTGAAACTCATATCATTCTACTTCAGACTTCAGTTCCAGGAAATCAAAATTTCTACATATTTCATGTAGGCATAAAGTGCATTGGTGACCGGTGACGACATGATATGGAGATATTTTAATCAGCCTCCGATATATCGGTCGTAAACTCCACGTTTATTTACGGCAACGGGCAGCTGCGTGGCGACACTGTTTCAGAGAATTTATTTTATTTCCTTGTAACACATGTATACCTACCCTTATAAATAAGGGTCAGTTCATTCCAGACATTAAATACAATATGAACACATTTAAAAAAAATATAAAACGAATGATATCAGAATATTAGGTTGTAAGTAGACGAAAAATATTTGTCTCATAAATACCTTGACCGGGATTACACAACAAAATGACACTCGACCCAACGACCATGAGAATAGTAGCGAAAGTCTATTTAATTAAATGTCTAGACTCTCAGATAGAATAAGAGATATCGCGAAAGTTTATCGTAAAAGTATTCCTACCTGAGCTTAAGATACTTCAGTCTTTACCTGAAATATTTTATTAACGTTTCCATGTTCTGCTATGAAAGTAGATTGGTAGTAGGCACCTACTCCAAACTTTGTTAATCTCTTCCTAATTAATGAGCTTGCCATTTATTAAAAAATAATATAATAACTTATTTAGACGTTACATATTAGTAGATAGATTTAGATTCAGTAGATATTCCATTTATATAAGAATCGATAGATACAATCCTTATTCAGCATCACATAACCTAAGAGCAAAAAGACAAAACGACAGGTAATTTTATTAAGCAAAAGAAGGCGTCATCATCAGTATGCATTACTATGAAACGAAATAAACAAACTACTTCTACTAGTAGACCAGTGCAGAAGCCTTTAAAAATAATAAAAAGTGAAAAAAAATAATGAGGGTTAAAATTATCACAAATAGTCACCCCTATCACCTGATAGGGGTGACTATTTGTGATAATTTTAACCCCCATATGCATTATGCAAAAGTGAACCATTTTCGAGTTATCAAGCTTTTCAGCTTTTTTCAAAATAGGTCAGAAATGCAACATCAAAAATTTATTTAAAAAAAAGTATCAATTAAAATCAATTTTTTTCTTCTGATTTATAAATACGATTAAACAATGGTTATTTATCAACATTAAAACTACAATTATCGGTCCAACTTTAATAATGCGAGACGATTAACGATATTACTTCAAGATTTTTTGAGATTTTTGTCCACTAAAATGCCTTAAAAACAAAAAAAACTTATATCAAACTTGGCTTGCAGATTATTTTAAAAACATAACCGTTTTCTTAGCTTTCCAACAAGGCATAACAACTATGAACTTATTTTAAAAAAACTGAGAAAAACCGATCACAAAGGAAGCAAGCGGAAATTTGTATTCAAACTAAACTTAAGGTCGTTCTTTAAAATTTCAATAAAATTAATTAAAAACAATGCCCAATGTAAATAAAACAAAAAATATAAATATAAAATTAAATTTAGAACCAGTAAAAGTTTAGTAATAAGAACAACTAATAATAAGTAACAATTACGACATTTTGTAATTTAGCCTAATTAAAGTTCTTGCTCGAAGGGACTTCCCCTATTGCGTACGCAGTCTCATTATTTTTCTGAGGAGTAAGTTAACTACCGATTTAGTCAAATTATTATGCATTATGTGCAATATGTGCAAGAATTTATCGATGAACCAACTTTGCTCGCTTACGAATTTTTTAACAAATGAAATGCTTGAAGACGTGCCTTTAGTTATAAGGTAAAACATGATATACTAGCAAGACGGATGTCCTGCAAATGTGATTCGGAATAATTTTAACACTTTGGTAGTTAAGTTACACCTCAGAAAAAGAATGAGACTGCGTACGCAATAGGGGAAGTCCCTTCGAGCAAGAACTTTAATTAGGCTAAATTACAAAATGTCTTAATTGTTACTTATTATTGATTGTTATTATTACTAAACTTTTACTGGTTCTAAATTTAATTTTATATTTATATTTTTTGTTTTATTTACAATGGGCAAAAACAATTAATTTTTTTGAAATTTTAAAGAACGACCTAAGTTTAGTTTGAATACAAATTTCCGCTTGCTTCCTTTGTGATCGGTTTTTCTCAGTTTTTTTTAAATAAGTTCATAGTTGTTATACCTTGTTGGAAAGCTAAGAAAACGGTTATGTTTTTAAAATAATCTGCAAGCCAAGTTTGATATAAGTTTTTTTTGTTTTTAAGGCATTTTAGTGGACAAAAATCTCAAAAATCTTGAAGTAATATCGTTAATCGTCTTGCATTTTTAAAGTTGGACCGATAGTTGTAGTTTTAATGTAGATAAATAACCATTATTTAATCGTATTTATAAATCAGAAGAAAAAAATTGATTTTAATTGATACTTTTTTTAAAATAAATTTTTGATGTTGCATTTCTGACTTATTTTGAATAAAGCTGAAAAGCTTGATAACTCGAAAATGGTTCACTTTTGCATAATGCATATGGGGGTTAAAATTATCACAAATAGTCACCCCTATCACCTCCTAACGGGAATACGTCGAATTACCAATAACCCTGTATATTACACCTTTTACGTCTGTTATGACAATTTTATCTTCAGTTGCATAAATGTGAATATTTATCCCAGTTTCTGTGTTTTTACCTCCGCTGGTTATAAGTATAATTCAATATAATTTATCAACACGTAACACAGCTGTGACAGCCCAGTGGCTATCGAACTCGCCTCTCACTCGAGCGGTCCGGGTTCAAACCCCAGCGGCACTCACCAATGACTTTTTAAGTTATGTGCGATTTAAAAAATTAAACGGTGAAGGACACTTCGTGAGGAAACCTGCATGCCTGAGAGTTCTTCTGAGTGAAGTCTGCCAATGCGCACTTGGCCAGAGTGGTGGACTAAGGCCTTATCCCTCCCGTTCTGAGAGGAGACCCGTGCCCAACAGTGGGACAAAGAAAGGGTTGTGATGATGATGAACACGTAACACCTGAAATTCAAGCTATTATCGCTTCACTATTTTTCCCTGCCCTAAAACTTTAAATGCTTTAACTAGTCACAATATTACTTAGCTTCTGGGAATTCACATAAGATACTACTTAGGCGAAGGCGCACAAAACAAAGGTTGCCCTTAGCCCACACGACTCATACCCGTACAATTATTATCTAAGATAAACAAGGCATTGTTTTATGAACAATAGCTAGCCTCGGTCTAGGTGGACCTATAAAAACTAAGCTTAGAACGTTTGATCACCTCAACTGCCTCGAACGAACAGGTGCGGATATAGCAGGTTTCAGAATAATTTATAAGCTTTTTCATCCATACGGGAGCCAGAAAAACATGTTTACCACATACGTAGAAATGAACGAAGTCATCGTATATATTTCCAGCCTTCTCATGAAATTGAAATGAATTCTTAGCACTTATTGTTTGTACCATCATAATCATCATCACCGCAACCTTTTCTTTGTCCCACTGTTAGGCACGGGTCTCCTCTCAGAATGGGAGGGAGGGATTAGGCCTTAGTCTTCCACGCTGTTGTTCCATGTTATTACAAATTTTGAATGAATTTTTACATTTTATTTTAATTATCTCACTGACATCGGTCCTTGATAAGTGGGTGACGTTTTGAAGTAGGGGAAAATCACGTTCAAAGATTCCGTTACATACATGCATACATACATATATACATACATACTTACAAACCAAGCTAATAAAAGCATGTTAACATGTATAACGGAGACCAGAGGAAAAAATTTATAACCAAACTGACACCAGTGTTCACATGTTCAGGTATCAGCTTACTGTAAAATATTTTTTGACAGCGCCATTGACTTATGGCGCCTTGCTATATTAAGGAAACGGGGCCCTTATAACGGATCCCATCCATCCATCAGCCTTTTGAGGTCGATTACTAGCCATAGGCCTCTCCGAAACGACACAACTCCGACCAGACCTGTGCCTTCAGAATCCAGCGGTTTTCCGCCGTCTTCTTCAGTTCATCAGTCCACTTAGAATACATTATGTTTATTTGTACTTGAAATGCTCAATTTTTTCTTACATTATGTATTGCGAGCTAATCGAGGAACATACTGTCTCGATAAACTCCGATGTAAACATTTAACTAAAACACTCTTAACAAAATTTAGGTCATTAGGTACGTAATAAAGCATAGATAACGACGTTACCGTTCAATCATGCCGTATATATGCGATGCTGAAGATAATACGATTGCGCGTGGGTGTCGCATTTCTCTCACGTTTATAATATTAACTGTTTACCTGCGAGATTGATCCGTAATTACCAAAGAACTGACAAAGGAATTTTAAGTAGATACATACATAAAGCATAGTATCCGGAAAATCAGATACTGAAATATTTCAGTTGACACTGCAAGATGACAACACGACACGGCTAGATGTGTTGCGACTTGGTTGTGGTCAATCTAAAATTTTGACAGGACCGGTCGGAATGGTGTTGTTTAGGAGAGGCCTATGTCCAGCAGTGTCCCTCAAAAGGCTGATGAATGGATAGAATCAAAACTTTTAATACATACATATTTCTTAAAAAGTATGTCAGGTAGGTTGATCGAAGTAAAAAAAGCGAATTTCGACATCAAGGTATCAGATTGATATCAGAAGCATCTATGGTATGTTTTACCTTGGCTTTACGCCGGCCAGGGAATCCTGTAGCACTTGCTCCTTTTAACAGAGAAGTATGTATTAAACCTCATAGAGCAGCATTCAAGATCCCAAATATTCCCGACTTTTTCGCAATGTACTTACAATCATGCGCACAATCCAAGTGTGTTTCAAATCGAAAGTGATAGTCAAAATCAACATTGAATCGATTTTGTTTTCCCATATTATTACGTGGATTAATCTTATCTATGCCAAGTACAAATCCAGCTGGATTTAAAGATAAGCAATTGTTAAGATTAAAACATGATTAAAACGATCAATATGACCGTATATACTGGTAGCCTTTGGTGGAACCGGGAATTTCAGTAGGTACCGGGGAAATCTGGTACCGGAAATTCCTGGTACTTTTAGGTATGTCAGTACCGGTAGAATAATTTTTGAAATGTACAATTAATCTTGCTTAAAAAAATGAAAATCGGGTTCGGATTACTTGTAGGTATGCATGTCGGCATAACACGTAACAACACTAAAAATTTTTATTTAGTTGAATATAGACTTGACAATTTGAAATACATAAATCACTTAATAAAAATGATTTACCAGACACAAAAGCTGACCCCACCGGAATTCTAAGGACCCCTTGCACAGCTGACAACAATAATAACCACTGTCCGCTGGCCTCAGTAAGCGTGGTACTACCAATACCAATATCAATATCAACATGAAATCACCGCGGCACACACCGGGCACAAATCCAATTCCAATAGAAACGTCTTCCAGCAGCCCTGTGATTGGAGACGTATCAAAGAAACGGCAGAAATATGACATATACTACATTATTTAATAATTTGTTTCTAGTCTGTCGCACTCACACCCATCGCCCCATCGCATTCACGTTTCCCACGTGAGACACAGAGAACGCTACACAATCATAATGTACGAAGACCAGTGTTCAAATTAGGGTACCTACCTGTCAAATAAATATTATTCCAGCTGTGGTATGGAAGTGGGCTCCGAGGATCTGGGTCAAGGTACTGAATAAAATACCAAGAATTATATTTGTATATTGCAATAATTTTAGTCATACTCAAAGATGTTTTACTTAAAATTCAATGCTAAAAATATGCTCATAAAAAAAATTTGATAGCATTGTGCTCGTTGCCCTGCGCGACGCAGGGTAAACAGAAAACGTCCCAATACGGGACGTTTTCGAAGCTTCACTTGTACAGCGCTTTATGCAGATCTACTTATTTTTTACATCTTCTTATACATAATAATCTATGGTCTTACGACAGGGTTGATATTGATAGTGCCTCAATGCAGCAATGGTCTAGTGGTCGTTACCGCAACTGTTAAGCTAGAGGCCCTGGCTTCGATCCACGGGTCGGGCAACAACTACCGGGCATTCTAACTCCGGGTTCCCGGTGTATGGCAATAGGATCATATTACATGTGACCTAAAAATAACTTGTGATAAGTGGATAGACCTCTGCCTACCCCTTTACAGAAATACAGGCATGATGTTATGTTATGTTCTGTTCTACGCATTGTTATTGCAATAATGAACACAAATAAATTTATCTAATCCTACTAATCATCAACCTTTTATCTTGCGCCTCGCATGTACTGAATTGGGCACATTTTTTTTTATAGATTAGCCAAACGAACAAGCGGACGGGCCACCTGATTGTAATTAGTCACCCTCGTCTATGAACATAAGCAACACTTGAGGAGTAGCCAATTCGTCGCCGGCAACAACAATGGCTCAAAGACAGTAAACTCGCTTTACACGGCAAGCGGGCGCGGGTAGTCCACCGTGCAGTTGCAATTGTATGCTCAAATCGCAACCCGTTACGAGCGGGCGGGCCGTGACGACACCACACACATGGGTCACTGTGACGCCCCAGTTGTATCACGTTACCTTGCGTATACGTTGAAGCGCTCACGGCCGCGCCGCACGAGCCATTTATATATGGACGGTAGCAAGCGAGCAAGTAGCGTCCATAGCCCAATGGCTCGCGTCGATTCAATGTGATCGAAAGAGTTAAGCAACGACCGGCGCGTTCGGTTTGTGGATGGGTGACCGCTAGTGGCAAAATTTCATGGACGCTACCGTGCTTCGGAGGGCACGTAAAGCCGTCGGTCCCGGTTGTTTTCAATTGTGGAAACAGTCGTTAAGCCTTGTCGAAGACCTTCGGGTGGCTTGAGAACATTCGACACTGGGTTGGCCACTAACCCCTCCACCGATCCGCATTGTAGCAGCGTGATGGAGCATGCTCAAGACCTCCCCCAGCTATGCCTGTGGGGGAGACCCGTGCCCAGCAGTGGAACGTCTATGGGTCGCAGTGAAGCGAGCAAGCATCACCGACTCTCCGCCACCAGCCAATCACATCACACAACATAAAAGTCGAACGCGACAAAAATCCGCCGCGCCCGTGGCGTCTCATATTGTCGCTGAAGGCCCCGCTGGGATTTAGTGGGTATTTTGGTAAGCCGATGCCAACGAGTCCCCGCTCAGGTCTCTAGTACCTGGGCAGGATGCGTAAATATTTACCCAGCGAGAAAAAAAAGGACCCAAGTAGCTTATTATTATCTATTAAATATATAGCTTATTATTACCTATTTGTCTGAAAAATAAGCACCAAGCCTGGCCGGGATACATACAACATGGTGGTAAGGGTCAGTGACCACTTGGTCAATGACCGTTGTCAAGTGACGACGAGATATACAAATCCATAGGTACATGTATTACGTCGAAAAGGTCTGACTCCACTTCTATGGGTGAAATTTTCATCCAAAAGCATTGTATATTTGCGTTTATCACTGATTAGATAGGTAAAATGAGCTTGAGAGTTAACACACTTTAAAAATAAATGTGTATGTTTTGGACTGATGGAAGGAAAGTTAAGGCAACAAAAACCTACTAAGCTTAGTAGCTAACCTAACATACGAACAGTTGGTACATATTTTACGTCAAAATTATAAAATAACAAGCTGTTGCCTGCAGATTTCCCGCGGAAAAGTGTAATCAAAATAAGAATTAGTGTCAGCACCATCTGTTGACGGTGTGCTAGACAACTTTACAATAAACGTGCAAAGCATCCCAGGGGAACATATTTTTAGGATAAAAATGTGCTAATCCAGGTTATCGTCTCTCTATTTGCCAAGTTTCATCCAAATCCGTTTTGAAGTTTTTGCATGATTAAGTAACAAACATCCTTATCATCCATACCTAAAAACTTTAATATTAGTAGTATAATAATAGTAGTAGTACTTGAAAAAAAATGTGTTGATATCTATATTCATTTAATTTGAAGAAAATATTTTTATTTTCATTATTTAATACTTTTTACCATTATGTTCACAAACCCTAAAAATCTCATAATAACAGTGAACGAAAAATTGAGGTCGCCCAAAATTAACAAGGGAGGGCGTGGATACCACTGTGGCATTTATTGGGAGATAAATCTTCGCCAACCAGCGGTGGTCGAAAAGAAAACAAAAAGTTGGCAAAGCGAGCCATTCGGCATGGGCCGCCACTATTTATACTCCTTGCATTGAATATATCAAACCGGAAACGTATTTGGGTTTATCGCTGCAATGTTGCAAAAGATGGTCCCAAGGGATAAAGTCGTAAAGATTCTTTCAGAATACGAATAAATGCGAATAAAGATGCGATAGTAATTTGGTTTTCTGGTATCCATATACGGAGAATTGAAGAATCTCGAGATTCGTGGTGCACTCATAGGTAAACCAATTTCTTTGGTTGTAGGGAGTAAAAATATTAGATACTAGTGGACGCCCGCAGCTTCGCTCGTGTAGAATTAGACATAACAATAGTTTTATTTACACCTAGTAATATTATACATATAGCCTATGTCACTCAGTGATCTTCACTAGAGTGAAGCAGCTTTCTAATGGTGAAAGAATTTTTGAAATCGGTACAGTACGAAAACATTACAAACAAATCTTTCCTCTTTATAATATTATTAAAGATTCTAATAAATCCATTCATCAATTTATCAAAAAGCTTAAAACAGTATGGATTGTAGAAATGAATTATACACCCAGTGAACTTATAATAATTATACACACTTATAATGTATACACTGACGTACGCACTGAAAAGATTCTCTAGGTCTCAGATTACAGAACTAAAGGCTCTGGGTCAAGGTTCGAAAAAATATGGGATAGGTACAAAATACGCAGCGCATTTGAGATGTTAGTGCTTAGCTGAAACCATAATGGGAATACAATAATGGGTGATAGATAAGTTTTATTAGGAGAAACCGCTGTAAGATAAGCGAAACTTCTCTTGAACTACGTCTATGGACATCGGGGACTAACGGTCCGGTAGGTAATGTTTGGTAAGTAGGTAAGGTTGTAGGTAAGCAGTTGGATCATTAGATCAAGTTTGAAAATTCCTCAAAGTAGATCAACTGCTGTGGCAAAAACTGTCATGTTATGTTACGTGAAACGTATTATGTCACAACGAATAATGTTGATGGTCAACATCAAAATAATCCCCTGGACTGGAGGTCAGAGATAAAGCGCAACGGAGGATAAGGCGTTAGTAATATTGTAGCTGGTAGCTGCTCTAAAATGACGGAAAGGTCACGATTTCTTTGTTCGGGAAATACATATTTTCAGGTGATTTGCAATCCTAGCATCGCGAGTTGTGACCAACTCGAGGTTTATCGATAATTTTATTACTTATGTAGTTTTAAAAATCAGTTAATATTGCCGCCGGAAGTCTCACTCTAAACTTTTTATTATCAACCTCATTATCAATAAACATAAACAAAGGTGCTATAATAACGCATTTTTATAATTCAGAAACAAGCGATTTGTGAGAATTTATTAAGGTCGTTTACAAGTAAACGTCTAAATATCACACCATTCATACGCCTCTTGTATGACGCAGGAATATTTTAAGTACGAGTATGTATACATTTTGTTGCTTTTATCAAAACGTGAGTCATTTCATTGATGAATTAACTTTATTCCTGGTGTACTGTATGAGAAATTTAAAAAAATATTCTTTGTTCGAGCACGTTCTTTTCTTCTTCAGAAAGCGAATGACGTGATGAGCTCGAATCATGAGTAGGAAGCAAAGAAATCTCTCCTACCTACGTATCCTCAAGATAATTTGCCAGCTGCTCAGATGTAATTTTTTCGAATCCTATCCCATCTACTAAGTTTGTGTGTTGGTGGTATTTGCTAAGGATGAAAACAGCAAGTACCAATCCGTTCTAAACACAAATGACTGCTTCATTTGTGCCTGGAATAGATTTCACAAGCTTTAGAACCTGTGTAAAATCCAATTAGCTGATGTGCAGATTACCTCTCATCAGTAAAAGGGGGGTTTATTACTTAGGAGTAATCAACTTACTGTTGTTAAATTTCACCCGTGAGCACGGACTGTTATCCATTTTTGTTTCTTTTGGGTAATTCCTTTGTTTATGTACCTACTAAATTCGACGATACGCGTCTTAAATTCATGGTAGCGGAATATTTCAAGAATCTGTTTAATCAACAGTCAATATTTTCGCTGCCAACATTTCGCATTAATGTAGTTCGGGTGCAGAGAAGTTTACACGAAATTTAATATTACATACGTGTCAAAATATTCCAGTCGTTGTTGGTTATTCAATTATTCTGGATATTTCAATAGATATATTGCGCGCACCATGTTTTGAGGATAACATTACGAAAACATTTCATTTCCAAAGTATCTAATGGTGTCTCTGTTCCATATATTTTCATTTCATACATCATTATGTAAATTGTTTCCCGTGCAGGAAACTTTATTATGTATAAAGTAAATCAATTTTGTTCCCTATGTCAGCAATCTATTCTTGTAAACTTTCACGTGACTGATGATCATCGATATAAAAACGGCATCTTCAAGAGAAACTATTGCGTTATTACCTATAATATTAATTAATTACTTATCTATTTTCTTCATGTGTAGAAGTCTAAAGAACTACGTAGGATCACTTCCTCAGTGCAGATCTTCTCTTTATCTCAAGCAATCTGTACATTTTCAGCCATCTTATCATTTATCATTATCAGATTTTTCTTTGCCAACGGTTGATAAATTGTCATAACTGCAAATGTATCTTACACCGACAAATAATAATGTACAGAAATACAGATGATCTCAATAATCAAAACCGTAACTAGCTTTTGATTTCATACTTATCGTCATTCTTACTCGTTCTTGTATTTAGTAGAATTGAATGAAAGGATTGAGGATTTAAAAGGCTATCGTTTACATTGGTACATTTGGTACTTTACATAATAATATGTAACATATATCAATAAGATTTATCAGGATATCAAAAATAAGCATTATTATTATAAGCATTATTATATTATAATTTAAGCATTAGGTATAATAATCAACTGACAAAGTTTTCAACAACTTTTCAGTAACTTATTAATATTTATCATAATTTCTTCAGAGTTTGTTTAAGTAAACCGCCGATATATCTACTTGGGATGATTATGTACAGATCTAGGTAGGATATTTATTTATTTATTTATTTATTTAATGCTTTATTGTTACACCAAAAAAGATGTTACAATGGGCGGACTTAATGCCTATTGGCATTTTCTGCCAGTCAACCCAGGGTGATGGTGATATCTTATAAACTTCACTCGAAGCTGGAAGCCTTCAAAGCTCAATTCATGAAATCGAGTTTACTGTTTGTGGCTTCTTATTAGATATTAGAATTTTTCATATATACTCGCATCCACAATATAAATATAGTGTTTTATTTGATAAGTCTTCATAGAAACACATGTAAGATGTTGGTACTTCAATGTCAATTTTACAATGTATTAGTATCTACTTAATCATCTTGTGGACCTACTTGTACTACATACATATAGTACGAGCCTTGGATATTAACTCGTACTTATAGAACTTGATCGCATCCTCATAATGTATGTAGGTTTAAATGGTATGACGCGCCATCGATCATACCCGTCAAACCCTTGTTACCAGCCACACTCCGACGATCACATCTCCGTACAATATATGAAGTCCCCATAATATTGCATCTATATAAACAAGCTCAGTCGATTCGTTCGAACAAAAATCCGACTCCAAAACTAAAGTCAGAAATAATAGTAATTCGTTTGTAGGTCCCTCCCAGAGTCTCAGTCGGAGGTCGACAGCATACTCCACAACTCTCCAATGCTGATTGATTCTTTCATTCACGTTATATTTTTCATTAAGCTGGGAGTTTATCAGTGATTCAAACCGTCTTGTATAAAACAAAAATCCTAATCTTTTGGCTGCCACGTGTACATAAAGAGGTAACACAGAAGTTCGTGCCAACACAACAAAGTTCATATCACTGTAAGAAGTTCCATCCTATTAAAAACTCTATTTGTGACAATCCTTGGATTGGAAACCTTATACTGATGAACTTTTAACTCGTTCATAAAGCCCATTTAGTTAAACCCGGTAATTTTACACGTGTCACTTATTTAACCGGTACTTGTAGATGTATTTCTTATACAATAATGTCAAGAAGTGGCTTAATGCATAACTACTCGTAGATGCAGGTAGCAGGCTTCATTTCATATCTGTTACAGCTGGCGCGGAAATGGCCCTTCGTTTTATGACGCAATCCAATATTAAGATGCGGAGTGAGCCCTGATAAAAACATAAGACATGTCGTAACTATAGTGCGCATTATATAAATCTGCACGCGACAAAATCAGGAAGAACCTAGATAATTCAAAAAATATACATAGTTATGGTCATTTATGTAGTCTGACTATCTGTCCAACATTTTATCTAACTCTTCCTTCATGTGAGCTGGGTCCCATTGCACAAGAGTTCCAGTTTTACATGGATATAATAGTCAGCATCAAGTTATCAGCAAACGGGAAAATGAAAGTTGCCATATATAGTCGATTTACAAAAATTGTGGATACGCAGACTCAAATACCTTCAAGAACATAATGGAGAATTTGATTGCAGGTTTCATCACGATGTTTTCTTTCACCGTTACTGATGCAACATAACATGAAACATATAACTTTGAAATCATTGGTGCGTTTCGTTTAGGTTTGATCCCAGACCCCTCGAGTGAGAGGCGAGTTCGAAAGCCATTGGGCCGTCACCGCAGTCACTGTCTGCTGTTATCGCTGTGACTATCTGATAGATATCACTCAAATATGATGTTTATCAGATTTCTATTAATTTTGTTGCTTCCATCCATCAGCCTTTAGAAGTCTACTGCTGGAAATAGGGCTCCCTTAATCGGTGCGACTCTTCCCGATCCTATGTCTTCTGAATCCAGCGGTTACCCACCAATGGAGGCCTGTGCTCCCTTTTCAGAGTCGTTGTCATACCCACCGTTTATCAGTCCTTCGATCGACGTGGCCTGCCCATTGCCACTTCAACTTGCTATCTCGACGAGCTATGTCGGGTACGGATTTCATCATAACGATTCCTGTCTCGCAGAGAAATATTGAGCATAGCTCTGTCCATAGCGCGCTAACCAACTTTGAGCTTGCAGATGAGGCTGACGGTAAAGGACCACGTCTCGGATCTTAGTGTTATTACACTTGTAACACACACTGCTCGAACACTTTTGTCTTCGGGCACTTAGGTAGTTTCAATGACAAGAACGTCGTAACTTCACTAATGCGCCACGCGTTCGGGATGGTTCTGCTATTGAAAACGGAATCAAGCAACGTCTCGAGCGCCACTAGGACTGGATTCCTGTCAGCTCTTAGAATCTATGATGTGATTCCTTCACCAGTTCACCACTCAGTGCTTTGTTGGTAGTCTCCTTAATTTCGTACGCTCACGTCAGTTGACGTGTGTTTCTTAGTAAGATAAACATGCTGGCAGAGACTAGCACTAGATCAAAGAAATTTGAGCTGACTAGACACTTAAACATCTGAATCTAGAATCTGGAACTGGGTGAACACTAGTTTTGCAGTTAGAGTACCTGTACAAGAAAAATTATGTGACATAAAAAACTGACTTTATAAAATAAAAATAAATGTTATTGAAAAACCATACTAACATTCAATTCACGTCACGCAAGGGAACAAAAACTTTATAACAATGACTTATTATTTGGGAACAAATTGTAATCGTATGTCATTTTTATAATTACAAATGAAACACCTGTTTAATTCATACATTCAGACATCAGAGTTTGTATTATTTATTGGTTAAGTACTTGCACTGCGGCTATTTTACAAAATTTTCCACTCTCTGATCTACTTGACCGATAGATATAGATATTTACATATTTATTTAAACTTTAGAAATAGAATAACTTTATTAAGGAATTTTTGTTGTTGCAATGTCACAAATCTGAATGGAATAATATAGATTTTATAAATTATGAACTTTTAAACCAAACGAGATAGTCGAACTGTTCTTTACCGTGATAAAAGAATTAATTGATGTCTATGAAATTAATTACATGACAGGTAAAAGTTCATTTGAAATACATATCTACAGAACATCGTATCGTTCTAGATATCACTATGTAAGATACATTATAATAATAACTTAATTAGTTAGGTACTAAGCATAAAGTTCAATGTCTACTCTCAAACCTATTCTTATAGCTCGAGCTAGAGAATAAGATCGTTAAGGCTAAATATTTAAAACACAACAAACTAATTTTGATCATAAAAAGCGATCGTAACCACAACCCGTGTTAATCTTTAACCCTCGAGTGTTTCAACGCTGATGAACAGAAATGTAAACAAACTCACCATATTACTGTAAACACTACATCAAGATCGACGCGTAAAATGTTCGATTGCTTTACAAACAACTTTTAAAAACTTCCTTTATGCACTTCAAGACAACTTTCTGTGTCAACGACACGATTTCGTATTATAAATATTCGTTCTAAATAAGGGTCGCGGTGTTCGCGGGGACAAGGGACGTGCGCCTTCGTCGACGCTTGGTGCAGGACTGAGTGACTGAAGAATGGCGCCACGTGAAGTGAAAAGATCAGGTAAGGACAACTCGCGCCTCGCTATCTGATTATCAGATCTAATTGACGCTCATCGCATACGAGGTACGTTAGTCTGTAAACAGCCACATGCCCCGATTGGATATGGATGCTTATCAAATCGCTAGTACCTCGTGAAGTGATCGCCATGACTTGCACTGTCCATTTTGTTCCGTTTTTTATTAAACCTTTTTTTAGGAGAACAATTGGACGCTACGAGCTATGGTAGTCGGGAGACGTGAAGATTAATTGAATTCGAGGGTGTATAGACGAAGCTAACCATTGATTAAGTATCACGAATCATTGCATGGTTCAGAAATGGTACAACTGTCTACTTACTTACGAGAGTATGTAACTCTACCTAATAAATGCGTAAATAAAGGAAAGGTGATGTTGTAATGGTGTGTAGATATGAAGGCCATAGAGCATTGGGCATTTATCGAAACTTAAAGTAGATATTGGAACACCAACAACGAGCAACAGGCTACACGGGTCACTAGGAACAGTCATGAAATTTAAACTCGTGGGGACATTAAACTAAATATACCGTAAATTTTTTTTTTTTAAAAAGCTTTTTAAAACTTTTTTTTATTTTCATGCATTGTCCTCGGAATTAAATATATGTGCCAAATTTCAGCTCGATAGCTTTAGTGGAAGTGGGAGAAATATTGATTGCAAGATTCCAGGACATACATACTTACATGAATGAATACATACGAGTGAAGTTAAATAAAAGCTTTTAATTAAGAAAATAAAATAGAATACTTTAAAAAGTAATCTATTCCTATTTTAATGTGATGTTGAAATTTCATAAAATAATGGCAGATAAGGAGGGTTATAGCGGAGAGAAAATGTGGATATGTGGGGAATAAAAGCTACGTAGGTAGGTATCTTTTTTAACGTGGTCAAAGATTGAACAATATTTAAACTGGTCAATAAATATTAGAAATTGAAGGGTAAAATAATGTTTAAATAAGAATAAAATTAAGTTAAAAATACAAAAAAAATATATACAAAATACAAAAATCTCAAAAGAACTGAATTTAAAATACATTGCTTATAGTTTGATCCCTTGCCTCCATTTTAGCTTGCACTGTGTTATGGAGGGACAGGCCTTAACCGTTTAACTAGCGTTTAAAATACAAAAAGAAAAAAAGAAAATATATATGTATATGTGTCTAAAAAAGTTGAAATTGAGATGTTACAAGATACAAAAGGGTAACAATTTTTTTTATTTTTTAGATGATATCCAACAAATAATTTATTTTCAAGCCATCGTTCACTGACTTATATTTTAACGCTGACCTCATCACGACAAGGACTAATTGTAAGGAAAATTAACGATAGAATAAAAAGGGATGGAACTTTAATTAACTGACCTTAAAAAGGGCTCGTTTGGGTGATTTCCTATAGGAACTAGCCAAAGTTACGGTCGTTGGCCGTCTGGAGTGAACAATAATTTAGGTCGGCATATTTTCCGATAGAACGCCTGAGTGGCAACCTGGTAAGTGGCTTAATGCAGAGTAGTCAATTGCTAAAAGGTCTTTAGCCGTAAAGTAGGTAAATTCGAAAACATTAAACGTTAATTAAATAATACATATGGTTACGTAAACATAATGACGGGTCTCCTCTCAGAATTATTAAGGATTAGGCCTTAGTCCACCACGCTGGCCAAGTGCGGACTTGCAGACTTCACATTCCTTTGAGAAATTATGAAGAACTCTTAGGCATACGGGTTTCCTTACGGCGTATCCTTCACCATTATAGCAAGTGACATTTAATTTCTTAATCCTTAAATCGCACATAACTTAGAAAAGTCACCAGAGAAGTCAAAAGAGAAAAGCGAGTTCGATAGCCACTGGGCTGTCACCGCATTAACAAATATGAGTAAATATATATAAAATATATAAAAGTAAATATATATATATATATATATGCTTCAAATACGAGTAAATACGATATATGCTTCATCATAATATTAAGAATACAACTAAAATGCGAAAACTGTATAATGGGCAAAAATTGTTTACGGCGAACAACACAATACATTAAGCAGGACTTGTTTCCTTTGACAACTAGTTCTATGCGACATAAAAAGCGACCGCCGAACCATAAACCTCATTGAATTAACTTTTGCTTTCAGCCAACTTCAGTTGAATGACTGAAAATGGGAATTTCAACGAGCCAGTTTGCGGTCTAATATTCATAATAAGTGAACGGAATAGAAAATTCAATGGCACCAAGGCTGCAGTTTCCTCGCAGAGTCAAGGCTATTGCAGATGCGGAGAGTTCGCTGAATAGTTTTCTTAACTTTACTCACCTTTACCTAGTTCGCAAGCAGTAAATTTAGATAAGAAACATTTTAGGGATTTTATTTCAAACCTTATCAAACACGTTTCTGCAGTATCATCGTTCGAAAGAAAACCTATCGTCATCAATGTGCAAAAGCAACAACTAAGCACAACTAAGGTAAGTATATATTCATACTACTCTATGACGGATTCATGTTTCACTATGATGGAGGACGAATGAATACAGAATTTTATAGAGATAACAGGTATGCGAACTAACGGCAGTTTGCATATGAATTGAATAAACCATGAAATCTGAAGTGAATATTCTGTTGGTATATGATATACAGGGTTATTGGTAATTCGACGTATTCCCGTTAGGAGGTGATAGGGGTGACTATTTGTGATAATTTTAACCCCCATATGCATAATGCAAAAGTGAACCATTTTCGAGTTATCAAGCTTTTCAGCTTTTTTCAAAATAGGTCAGAAATGCAACATCAAAAATTTATTTAAAAAAAAGTATCAATTAAAATCAATTTTTTTCTTCTGATTTATAAAAACGATTAAACAATGCTTATTTATCAACATTAAAACTACAATTATCGGTCCAACTTTAAAAATGCGAGACGATTAACGATATTACTTCAATATTTTTTGAGATTTTTGTCCACTAAAATGCCTTAAAAACAAAAAAAAATTATATCAAACTTGGCTTGCAGATTGTTTTAAAAACATAACCGTTTTCTTAGCTTTCCAACAAGGCATAACAACTATGAACTTATTTAAAAAAAAAACTGAAAAATAACGATCACAAAGGAAGCAGGCGGAAATTTGTATTCGAACTAAACTTATGGTCGTTCATTAAAATTTAAAAAAAATTAATTAAAAACAATGCCCAATGTAAATAAAACAAAAAGTATAAATAACCAGTAAAAGTTTAGTAATAATAATAATTAATAATAAGTAATAATTAAGACATTTTGTAATTTTGCCTAATTAAAGTTCTTGCTCGAAGGGACTTCCCCTATTGCGTACGCAAAGTCTCATTCTTTTTCTGAGGTGTAACTTAACTACTGAAGTAGTCAAATTATTTCGAATCACATAAGCTGCGTTTATAATTTTTGTTTTGAGTTCTACCGCGGATGACACAGGCGAGACGTCGTAAACTAAGGATTTCATGTGAACGCATAGACATAGAAATCAACACACAGACATAGAAATCAACCGGCGTTAAGACCGGACTCCTCGTAGGCCATGGAATAGGTCCTCGCCCTATCCAACGATTCGGAAAATGGCTATCAAGTCATCGCCTAATTGACACCAAAATGTGTGACATCCGTCTTGCTAGTATATCATGTCTTGCCTTATAGCCAAAGGCAAGTCTTCAAGCACTTCCTTTTGTTAAAAAAAATTCGTAAGCGAGCAAAATTGGTTCATCGATAAATTCTTGCACATATCTTTGTAATTAATAACATGGCCTGGTGGTTTTCCGGCATTAACCAGGACCAATTCCGTGGCCTACGAGGTGTCCGGTCTTAACACCGGTTGATTTCTATTTCTCGTATTGTCTCACAATAGGGGAAGTCCGTTCGAGCAAGAACTTTAATTAGGCAAAATTACAAAATGTCTTAATTATTACTTATTATTAATTATTATTATTACTAAACTTTTACTGGTTATTTATACTTTTTGTTTTATTTACATTGGGCATTGTTTTTAATTAATTTTTTTTAAATTTTAAAGAACGACCATAAGTTTAGTTCGAATACAAATTTCCGCCTGCTTCCTTTGTGATCGTTATTTTTCAGTTTTTTTTTAAAATAAGTTCATAGTTGTTATGCCTTGTTGGAAAGCTAAGAAAACGGTTATGTTTTTAAAACAATCTGCAAGCCAAGTTTGATATAATTTTTTTTTGTTTTTAAGGCATTTTAGTGGACAAAAATCTCAAAAAATATTGAAGTAATATCGTTAATCGTCTCGCATTTTTAAAGTTGGACCGATAATTGTAGTTTTAATGTTGATAAATAACCATTGTTTAATCGTTTTTATAAATCAGAAGAAAAAAATTGATTTTAATTGATACTTTTTTTTAAATAAATTTTTGATGTTGCATTTCTGACCTATTTTGAAAAAAGCTGAAAAGCTTGATAACTCGAAAATGGTTCACTTTTGCATTATGCATATGGGGGTTAAAATTATCACAAATAGTCACCCCTATCACCTCTTAACGGGAATACGTCGAATTACCAATAACCCTGTATATATATGCATTATTTAAGAGAGATTTTTGATAGGTGTGTTAGTAAGCAGTAGTAGTAAAACAACGCTTCGCTGTTGTTTTCTATTACTCTTATTTGCTTGTTTCCACGCACACAAGTGTGCGCGTGTCCATACTCTTAATTACATCTAGCGGTTTGTGCAATTTTAAAAATAAAACAACTGTACCTAGGTACTTGGCTGGATTGGTACCTACCGGTAAAAAAAAAGAATATTCGTTACATTTGAGAAGAAACTAAAAACTGCTTTACATAATTAAAAACTGCAAAAACATCATTCCTAGAAAAATCTCCAGACGTAAAACAACATTTGCACTTAGTTTAGTAAACTTAGAGCTCGAACGAAGTCAGCATTTAATGAAAATATGGTTATCTCAAGTTCAGTTTTAATTATAACGTAAGCTGGACTTAAACTAAGTAAATTTAATTAAGGTTGAGGCTTAGATATTTACTCGCTCGCTAAGCTTTAATAATGGTTGATAACAATAACGTTTCATTAACAAATTAATAGTCTGTCTCAAGGTGCACTTGACGCCTAAGTTGCGTACGACGCAAGCAGAAGAATTAGAAGTAGTTAGCAAATTTTGTGCTACATTTTTAAGGTTACGTGGCCAAAAGGTAAAACGGGACCCTATTACTAAGGCTCCGCAGTCCGTCTGTCACCAGGCCGTATCTCATGAACCGTAGTAGTTAGACTGTTGAAATTTTACACAGATGATGAATTTCTGTTGCTGATATAGCAACAAATACCAAAAACTGAAAAAATAAATATCTAAGGCTCCCATCCAACAGACATGATTTTTTTGCCGTTTTTATAGTAACGAAAACCTAAGACTAAGACCCTAAGAAATGTAATGACGTTCATTAGAAATAATATTATAACACTTAACTACACTTAATTATAGGTACAAGCACAAGTGCCTAAGTTTAAAATAAGATAAATAAGATGAATGGTAGATTCCATGAAACTAAGCTTAATCAGTCTTACTTTCCTATTTTACTCATTACTTTCGCCCGTTACATATTTGGAAATAATAGGACCTGGGCGTAGACTAAAGCAGATTAATTAAATCCTTTAACGAGTTCGCGTTAGTCATGATCATGCGCTTAGACGGCAATAAGTGGTAGACAGGAATTACTGGTAGCACGCTCATTGGATGGCTGGTCATTTCCTTGAACACCTGCCCATCAGTTTCCGCAATCCAGTTTTGCGATTACCGTCTCATGAGCGAGTGGTTCCACATTAATCTATGTTGGTACGTGGTTTTGTAATTGGTCGGCACTCGTATGTGATGTGCGGTCCCAGTTATTGATTGAAGCTATTAGGTACACGTGGTACTTATTAGCTGACCGCTTCTGTGCTGAGGTTTCTTCGAGGGAATTAAGAGAATATAAACTGGCTAAGTGACGTTACGTTTACAGGTGATCTCATGCATTTTCAAGCAGTATCACAGAATACTTAAGTACTCAGTCTCGAGTGCTACGAACTCGTTTGTCAATTCTGTCAATTATTTTAATAAAAAAATTAAGTACATATTATTGTTAAAATCATTTCTTCATGACTAAGGTGAAAATCATTTGAAAAAAAGTTGTGTCTAGTCCCATAGATGTTTCGTATACAGTCCCATACAGGTTTTGAGGCAAGTGCAGAAGGTTTTATAAAAGTTGAAAATGTACTCATAGGTAGCTACTAGTCTTACCGAATATTAAAAATGCAAAATTAAATACAATATTTGATACATTCCGAGGTGAAAGCATACAAAGCTGTAGTAACTTGCTCCATTTTTCGGTCTAAAGATGATCAAGAGGGACGGAGTTACGTCAGATGGTACAGAAAGCTGAGGCGGTTAAAATTTTGAGTATTTTTATTTATTTATTATTTGCATAGAGAAAATAGTGCACAGACACTCGACAGCAAGATGATTAAGCGGGCATTGGTTGAACTCCTCAAGTTATTTATACATACATATTACATATTTATATATCAAGTTTTATAATGAGCATTTATAAGGCATTGATATTTTTAATTGCACAATAGGAAAATATAAGCAGGAGCTTAAACAGGCGCTGATAGGTTTGAATATTTAGTTTTTTCGTTTATTTTTATTATGTTATTAATTAGTAGTTCCGTCCATTTTTATGTGTCATTTTTTTTTTCTTTTGACATCGATTCTTCAAACAATACTAAAACTCAATTATGTATTAGTTATTAGTGGAAACTTTATTGATTATTTATATATTTTACTACTTTGTAATAAAAATTGTATGTTTCCCAAATAAAAATAAAAATAAAAAATTCAATATGCAGAGCACTCTTAACTATGCAACGACTTATTTTTTTTATTGCAAAGAAATATTCATGTCAGTTACTTAGAATAACGTTATTTTGCCCCCTGAATTGCCAAAGACTGAAATTTATCTGACATCTAAATTTGAATTAGATCAAACAGCCGTTCGAGGTCGAGCCCATTTAATATAGATACCTAGTGATGGCAAATGGCGTTTCAATTTTCTTCAATTATCTCCCCATTTCCAGATAAGTTTCAATGCTAATAGTTGTTTGTCTGTTTGTACAATCGTCTGTTTAATCACGTTCTTGATCTTATTGGATTCATGTTTAATATTTAAATTCCTTACTTAATAAGTTTATATTCGTATGTTTTGTTGCCTGTTTTAGAATCTTTATTAGATAATATAAATACAGTGGATAATATCATTACTTCACTAATACTCACTGCACAATTTACAATTTAAAATACCCTCAGTCAGCAATCAATCGACACAACATACCTGAAAGAGAAATATTTATTAATTAGCATACATATTATTAGATATAGTACAATATCAAAACAGTACAAACAGAAATTACCTAAATTTGCTGTTAATAAATTGCATACCGATAAGGTAAATCAGATTCTTTAACAATTAAATAAAGGAGTGTGTGATTAACTACAACTGAGAAAAAAATATTATTTCTGTCAGTTTTTCATACGCCATCCATTGCTAATTGAAATATTTGGTTTGATGTTTCAGTTGCAAAACGTTTAACAAAACGTCATCTTTGCGCCGTTGCTAAGTCTGTTTGAACTTCTGGTGCTAGGAAAAATATTCCGTATAAATCCAACACTTCACCAATTAAATCTATGACTAATAATGAAATCATCACGTGAACATTTTAATGTATCGTAGGTACCTTAAATTGTAAGTATAAAAAAACACGGCTAAAGTAGCCGGTTGAGCTAGCCCAGACGGATTCCTGAAACCAGTACCTACTCGTATATCTCAGAAATATTTTATGAGCATTTGCCTCAACCTTTAGAAATTTGTCCAAAACTTTAGCCGTCTGATGAACTTATTCAACATGAATACTTGTCACGTTGAAGTCACTGACGGCCGTCTTTTAGACTCACACACATACACTCTTTACCATTTTAATCAGATCAATCAATTTAAATCAAATCATAAAAAATCGCTACCAAATTCACTTCATTCTGAAAGGCGGCATGTAGTTAGCCCGCGAAGTATTGTCATGAGAGTGAGTGTTGCTTTAGAAGTTTAGCCTTTTATCGCTTGATTTGCAATAACTATAAGCGTAAGCCTCCTTACTTATTAATAATTAATAAACAAATGATATTACAACCATAACGACACTTAATACTATAATTATATAATGAATGTATGTATGTATGCATACACATTTTGTGTATGTATAAGTCCTTTCATCCATTTTATTTCTTTTCTCCTTAAAATTTTTTTAAGCCTGCCTCAATCACTCAAATCACAGGACTTGCAAAATTTTCTACACGTCACCAAGAGTTGACTGGCAGAACCTTTTAGCATTTATTCCGTTCATTGTAGATTATGCAATAAAGGTTTAATAAATAATAAATAAATAAATACAGAAAAAAATCACGCAGAAACACGTCCGACTGCCGTCCACGCTTCCATGTATTTGCATTGCTTAACTGGCCCGGGCCCCGGGGTCAAAGACCAGCCGCGAAGGCCGTCGCGATGGGGGTGACGTCATCGTAGGTGATCACAACGCAGAACGGATAAGGTCTGCGGTCTTGCAACTTGCCGCTGCGGTCTTGCAATTTTAGAAAAAGACACAACATAAGCATCACGCCTGCTCTAAGAGTACGCCTTATAATAATATATCCTTGAAGTGAAGGCATACGAGTATGTGTACTATATCCAGTTTTCACCAGTTATCTTTCTATTCTACCTTTTTTCCATTAAAAAACCTTTACACCTACATTAATAATTAACGCAAAACATAAAAATAACAAATTAAGTTTATATTATTTTTGTACCCAACAAATATTAACCGAGGTAGTTAGCTATTTCTAGTAAATAATGGACTGTGCCTACCTATACAGATGGGTTAAAGGTCAACAACCAACTGCGAAGGCTATGGGGGTGATGACGTCATCGGTCTATGGAAAGCAATTACATAGCATAAAAGGCCCAATACCAAATGGCACCACTCTTTGTTTTTTTTCCTAGAAAATTGAAACGGCTCGTTTAATTTAGCTCATTGAATGGGCGGTTTTCCATTACCCGGCCCGGCACCGGCACCGACGCCAGCGCCGGCGCCGTGCCGGTGCCGGGGAAGCAAAAACGTATAAAAATGTATGGCTTGCTTTTACACTTACCGGCACCGGCGCCGGCCCGGCGTTGAGTCCCGCCGGTGCCGTCGCCGTCGCCGGGGCAGCAAGCTTCCCAGTCGTGCCGGCCCGGCAAAACTGCATGTGTGTTGTAGCCGTATGCGTGTGTGAATGCGCGGGGTGGGTAGGGGGACGAGGAGCGAAATTTTTTGAGGTCCATTTTCAACTTTTCAAATAAAGTATAATATGTTCCTTCTAGGTATCTGACTTTTAGTATTGGATGAATCCAAAATTTGATGTCTCTGCGTCAGTGTCGGCGTCGTAGATGTAAAAGATTTAACAAATATAGACGACGGCTTGACGATACCTACCATTTTGTAAAAAACAGCCTGGTAAAACGCGTTGTACTGTACCACTCACCGGCAATCGGCATCGACAACCGGCGCAGTGGAAAAACGAAGCCCCGGTGCCGGCGGCGGTGGACGGCCATGCCGGTGCGGGGCCGGTGCCGGGCCGGGTAATGGAAAACCGCTCTATGATGTAATTGAATTTCACGTTGTCATATAAAGCGGCCAGACATAAACTAGACTGAAGCTCGATTTTAAATCTCACTCGTATACTACTTATATCGTCTACGAATTACGTAGGTATACTATTTTTTGACTATTTTTCATTATTTTTCAAATTCACTGAAGCGTATTATTTCACGAGAGGTCTTTACCACTCAATTTCTTATTTCGCCTGGTAAGAGATTTTGTGTAGGTAATAATTGTCAACTGTAGTGTTCGAGTTAGTATCATTCGCTACAGAGGCTACAAGTATCTCGAGACCAAATTCGCACAAGAAAATGATTCGTATACGAATGGCTAAAGATCAGTGAAATTAAAATATTGGCCCCCTGTATGCTCGTAGGTGTGCTTGTATAGAATATTTTATTTATATATTTATTTATCATTACTTAAAATAGAATTTAACGTAGTAATCATTTCATTGATAAACTCATACATGACGACGTAAAGGCGACATAATCAGATGGTGACATAGCCCAATAGTAGCCCAGTAGCGTCCATAGCCCAATGGCTCACTTCGATTCAATGTGATCGAAAGTGTTAAGCAACGACGGGCGCGGTCGGTTTGTGGATGGGTGACCGCTAGTGGCAAAATTTCATGGACGCTACCGTGCTTCGGAGGGCACGTAAAGCCGTCGGTCCCGGTTGTTTTCAATGCTGGAAACAGTCGTTAAGCCTTGTCGAAGACCTTCGGGTGGCTTGAGAACATTCGACACTGGGTTGGCCACTAACCCCTCCACCAATCCGCATTGGAGCAGCGTGGTGGAGTTTGCTCTAGACCTCCCGCAGAAGTGTCTGTGGGGGAGACCCGTGCCCAGCAGTGGGACGTCTATGGGTCGCAGCGAACTTAAAATAGATATAAAGGTAATTTAAACATAAGGTGTCGCATACTCACGTGAGCTTTTCTGTGGGTACACCCAGTGAGTGGGAATTGGATTATGTGATTGCCTAGTACTTTGATTTTTTCTGTTCTGTGAGAAAATGTATATTTTAGTATACCTATCATTAGATATTAGTATCTGACTACGTAGTTGGGACGTCATTAGAAAAGTTTCATCTATTACGTACTGAAAATATATTAAATACTAGTGGACGCCCCGCAGCTTCGCTTGCGTTACACATTCCCTAACTTCAAAAACGGCAAAGCTTCATACTAACTTTGCACCCCCGTTTTACCCCCTTAGGGGATGAATTTTCAAATTTTTTTCGCCGTAAAAACCATCCTTGAACTTCAACGAACATTTAAAAAAAAGAATTGTCCAAATCGGTCCAGGCGTTGTTGAGTTATGCGCTTACCAACACATTTTGCGATTCATTTTTATTATATTTTATTATTATTATTTAGTCATAATAGTCATAGGTCGAAAATACTTTACTTTACTTAATACTACAAATGCTATTGAATAGAAGGGACTTACGAGTATATCTACTTTCACTGTTTAAAGCTTTTATAACGTAGGTATATATTTTACTTTATCTGAATATTCGCCGCAGTGGCAACCTAGCAACACACTCGTTTTATCGGCAAAAACATTTAACAGTCTAGACATTTTCAAATTTCTTATTTTTACACAGACTGTGACCCCAGACGCTTGTTAAAGCAAATCTCATCGCATCCATTGTACAGTAGCATATAATTAAGATGAAATTTGAGACGTTAAGGGAGTTAATTGTATTAATCACACATTTACGGATAAAGCTAAGCTAGGAGATAATATGATAAATTAACAGATTAAAAGCGATTTTTGTTAAAGCAAGTTTGCGTTTAATTTCATAACCATAATTAGGCACGCTCAGAATTTGGGAATCAAGTATGGAATAGTATCTTTATTTTACTAACATTTACCAACACCAAAAATAATTACACCATTATCGTCTACAGAGAAGATTTGCGAGAAGAGGCGCCAATGAACGGAAATAACCTAAAATAAATAAAGAATAATTGTATTGTACGGCTAGCCAGTTAGACCGTTATCACAAAAAACGAGAGTTCTTTTCTTTCGCATTTGGCGGGTTAAATTCCCGGTTCAAACAAGTGTTATATCGGGAGCCTGCGTATTCACCGTATTAATCAAGTTGATCTAATTTGCAGTTGAAGCGATAATGTCGCACCGACGACAAAGCATTTTTATATGCGAACAACCTCATTATTTTCGAGTGGCTTGACGTATCCTCTATGCAAATATGTGACGCGTCGGGTGGTGGATCGAGGGTGCTGCAAAAAGTAATGCGCTCAGGCGTATCTGCTCTATTAGAAGCTATATGAAAGTCCGTAATAGGCAATCTTTATCTTCAATTGTTAACAGTACCAATCTGGTATAGCCTTTTGTTTTCGCTGGGAAATGCAACTACGCATCCCACCCATAACCTTGTCGGACAGGTGGGTATGCGGGACTCGCTGATATCAGAATACCCACTGAAACCCAGCGGCAACCTCAGCGTTGATATGAGACGCCACGGGATCGCTAGCGCATTACTACCGTGGCTACGTTTAGCCATTTACGTACTACAAAAAAGTTGCTTAATATTAAATATCAGCTTTTAATTTTGTTCTAATTCTTAAGAAAATCATGAAGATGTTAGTCGTCCTACGAATTTAACAAGCAAGAAATTACTTCACATTGCATTGTAGCAGTTTCATTCCATTTGTGTGCAATTTGACACCTTCTTTATTGAATTGCTACCAGCAGGCACAGCTGCTACAGCGTATGTGATGTTTAAAACGTTTTAGGAACATTTTTATTTACAAGACAATATATTTCAAATGAACGCATCACAAAATCACAACAAAACAAAATTAAATAATTACAATAGCACGAACGCAGAATTTAAGTAAGTAATAAATTTCATAAATAAAATCATTTCCCCGATAATTAACACACTCTGACTGAAATCAATGTACCTACATATGACACAAACAGTTAAAATTATAAATTTATTATTCAGTATTTCAGAGGCGTAAATGAGTGGTATTATGAAACGAATGCAGTATTTAATGTGAAATAAAACGGGTTAAATGTAGCCATCCTTGCGGTTCAATAGGACCGTATAAATATGAATAATTACGTTGACTTGGGAATTAAATCATTAATTAGGATCTTTCCATCGGTTTTCATACTCATGCGTGCCTGGTAGGGATTCTAATTCTATCGCTCTTCTTACCATGAATGCGTGAATGCATGTAAGATCCTACTTGAAGTTTATATTCCTATTGTTTTTTGATAATGTCTTGGCATATTGTAGATATTCCACTAAATAACGTTGACTAAAGATACAAGTTAGGTCAAAGGATCTATCAAATATTAGGTACTGTTATATGCAAATAGCTCAGTAAAATAATTCAAAAAGACTAAACATCCTAAATTGTATAAACCTAGTGCTTATATGAGAGAAACGAAAATAAATATAAAAAACCAGGTACGTTCTTTATGACGTTTTCGTAATGATTCTCTGTCTAATCTAGATGTTACATAATAAAATTGTCTGTCAAACCAAACAGGCCATCTCATTTAGGAGAAGAGACCTGGGTCCAGCGGTGGGTCCACTCTGACATTCCCCCTTATAATAACTTTTTACTACATCATATTAATGCCATCCGGAATCAACAAGGTAAGTATGTCAATAAATAAGTTAACTAATAAAACTATCTAACCCAACAATGTAGGGAAACAACCCGTGTCGTTTGAAAACATTGTCACATTTGTGCTTCCCTTTAATGTTGTTACAATTTTACAAGGATAGAGTAGCAATTTTAATCTGCATACTTGCATTGGACGGCGAATTTGTCTACTTGTAAAAAACGGAGGGCCAAAGATCTACTACTGCTACTCTCACTGCTAGCTAAACATTGTTGTCTATACAACGACGTTTGGGCATCTTTATTCCCATCATTGCCTTTATAATCCTTCAGCAGAGATGGTGATGATGATTCTACTAAATAATCCCGTATATCCTTCACCGGGAGACACGGTGACAAAAGTCGCACCTATCCCAGCTGACTGTTGAACGAGAGACCCATAAAAAATTTTTTGAACGCTTCCGTAGTTCGGAAGACACTTAAGAATCATGGTTGTGTTAGCAACAATCTTAAAACATCCGTAGCTCTGATTCGTCAGTAAGCTCTCTGGCAATCAAAAGTAGAGCAAGCAGCACTACAAGTCACTGACATCTCATAATAGCATGGATTAGTCTTACATCTGGATCTATATTTGGCAATTTTAGAAAAAATAGTGGTATAACCTTTTGCCGATCAAACTTCTTAGAACAAGTACCTACAATAGCAACATTGGCAAGGATCCGACGAATTAAGCAATGCACATCACATCATCGTCATCCACATCTGTTTACATGAGCGACCGGGTCACCTACATCTGACGAGGTGCGGCGCAAGAAACGATTATACGCAACAATAGAGGGAGACTAGAAAGGGATTAGGATTTGAAAGCATTTTATGTCACAGACTAAAAAACCCTCCACGTAAAATGGGCACAGCGGTGATATTACCTTGGAGCTGAGTACATACTAGTAGATGTCGCAAATAAATTAATTATCAGCCGTTATTTCCGGGGATTATTGTCAACAATTGACACAAACCGATTAAAAAATTCTGTATAATAACTTAATTGAATAATAAAAATAATAATAAATAAATCATAATTCACATGATTCGACAGTCGATTCGAGCCCGAGACCCGAGGTTCGGCTGACAGGCAAGGAGAATAGATGATTATATTTTTCAAAAATTGATATGGCAAGCGCACGTGTTCCCCTCTGCCAAAGTACATGCACGAATCGCGAATGCGTGTTCGTTTATAAATAGATTGATAAATCTCTGATAGATTGATATTAATTTTAAGATAACCGAAATATGATTGTATTATATCGTATACCCGATTTCACTGACCAATGATAGGTTTATCATACAAGTAACCAGCATAATGGTAAAATATTTTATTTAGCATATTACTACAGTCATTCCATATATTCGAAGAACAACAACTAGTAGGTACAAAGAACCGCGCTAAGCCGGTTCCCGTGTTAAATGTTCTAAGGTCTTTGTCTATAAATATATATTTATAAATAGTTAAACTGTCTACAAAACTCTGTTTACCATGAGCACTAACTCAATTTATGTTGGCAGCAGATTTCTTCCATCTTTATTCAAGCTAATTCAAAGTGTAACTTTACACATGCGCTATTATGTTACGCTCGGAAGATCGGGCGTTTTAACATCGCTAATGCAAACACGTTACACTCGCGTTCTAGTCTTTATTCAAAAGCGTACCTACATTGTTAATGTCATTTGCAGTGTAGCACCGCACAGACAATATTGTATTACCATAGTGACTTTGGTACTTTCACATTTTATGTTATTAAATTACTAGCTGTTGCCCGCAATTTCGCCCGCGTTAAAAATAGCTAATGGCACTTGCTTATTATGTAGCTTGTGGTCTACCTATCCATTCTTAGCAGTAACCTTTAAGCTGCTAACTTTGCGGTATATACATAGCTCCCAGGCGGGTTGACAATTTTCAACAATTATTGCCCTATTTCAACCAATTCACGCAAAACCTAAACTAATTACGTATAATTATACCTAAACCATCCTCATGAAACACTACACTATCTATTGGTGAAAAATCGTCCAGTAGTTTTTAAGGTACTCAGTATAATTAAACATGTCATTTAGTGTATGAATTCAGGACATAAACGTTCATTAACTTTAAATATCGAATATAAAATTTTAAGCATGAAACACGTCGTAGAAAAGAATGTTACTCAATTTTAATGCAAAGTCCACGTTTTCCTTACATGTCGGCAGACCGTGATATACCAAATTTTACGGTTGGACAGCCACATATGTATCTATTTTAATGTATTGCTATTGCACGAGCAGGCGACCTACTTTATAGACGAACGACCGCTATAAACAATGCATCCGATGATCCGAGCTTAGCTTCTTTGCAGAAGAATTGACCGAAAGACAGGCTGCGACTGGCGCGCCCGTCGTAAATATAAAATTTGAAATTTTTAACCTGACAAGCTTCTGGCGGAACATAGTTGCATAGTTTTTATTTTCTTTCCTACTTTTCAAACTACGACATATAATACGAGTCTAGTTGGTTATAACCAATAGAATCATCGATGACATTCATGTCAATAAATTTTTTTTTGTTATCTTGGAGCTATTTTTGATGGTAGTAGACAAAATTCTCATAGTTACTCGTTTGTATGTTTATTTGTAATTAAAGGTTTGTAATCATTTATTTTTTCATCATGAAACGCCTAGTCGAGAATTACAAAAAATAGTCATTTTAAGATTTTTCTTATCCTAATGCACATGACAAAAACAAAAATTGTAGAAAATGAATCAATGAGGAGGATCAGCTCAATCAAGTAAGAACATCCTAAAGTTAAAATACTTAAACAAAGACTACCGACGCAAGCCAAGCAAAACAAACAGTGGAAGATTTTTAATGTTATCAATCTCAAACACTATTCTGTACGCGGAAGAGGGAATAACTGGGGAACAACGGGAACAACGAATGAATAAACACCGCGCTAACCCATTTGGCGAATATCGGACTGTGCTGGAACTGTTGCGCAAAACGACAAAATATTACAGAATTAATTCGTACACGATGCGAGTCTAATTCTACGTTTAGTTCAATAATTAGAGGAAAACAAATAAAATACCGATATTAAAACATAAAAAAATACTGCCGATACACGAATTTACTATTATTTCCTTACTTTTTTTAGTTTTGAAGTCAGTTTTTTGATTTATAATCAGTATTTTATTTGTTGCTTTTAAATGTTACTATTTTATTTTAATTTTAATGAAATTTATAGAGGATCTCTGTTATAAGGATTCGATTCTCAAATAAAATAAAAAACATTTAAATTAATACACAAAAAGGGCTACAGTGCAATAAACACGAAATAAACGTCGTAAATCGCTCAAATGGATAGATACACCATATCCATACTCCTCCCATAGGGGTAAATAATAACACAAATAAACATGACGCTCGCTGAGTCGGTACTGCAACACGCATGGTCATCCGTCACTTTGTGTGACAAATAGATTAATTGACAGATGTGTCGATACCATGCACAGTGCCAGTGCACCCAGACTAATCGGCACCGAGGCATTACGTACCTACGCTGCGTAGGTACTATAAGTACGATAGCTGAAATGGATACCTTGATGATAATTGAAAATCAACCAATGTTCGTCCGTCTCTCTGTCCCCGGTTTAGCTCAGACTCTTTGTAGTAGATTGCTGTAGTTTGGCATATTAATCGCACCCACAAAGTGGTAAAATTAATATTTTTAAAGAAAAGATATCTCTTAAGAGATTTTCATAGGGTAGGTACTTCTACCTGCCCTACATGTGAAAAGTTTTTTTTTCTCGCCTATCCCATAGGATTATTTGAAAAAGGTCCTCCAAAAATATTGTTCGATTTAGGTAGCCGTTTCTGTAATATTTTAATGTGTACCTAATATTTGTGAGTCAAGTGTCAGGGGGGGCCTGCCAACTGATTGGTTGTTAGGTTAGTCTGTGGCAAACTTGAACGGAGTGGCAAAGTTGGAATGCAAACAATTATTGAAAAAAAATACGCAAGACGACACCCACACAAATACTAGTAATAGTTTCAGGATAAACGCATCAAAACACAAACTACAACAAACGAACGAAACAATTGTTGAACAAATTAAACAACATCAAAGGACAATATCGTATCAACTTTATACGAAACGAAGTTTGCCTGAGAGAAATGTTTGTTGTGTTCATCGCAGTCTCTGAAATCTCTCAAAGTTTTATATCATTGTACGTACGTAAAACGAATACGTATTCAATTAAGAAATCTGAGATCAGTGTGTAGTCTAGACTGTATTTTTGAGTTACGTTAGATTTATATGTTTAGATACAACTTCGGTTCTATTTATTCAGTAGCTATAAAACACGTGTTTGATTGTGACAGCACAGCAAGTTTGATTTCTGAATAAGTTTTGAATAGTTGGTAAGTATTAAAAACTAAAAAAAGAACCAAATTCTACAATTAAATTTAGACTTACAGTTATGAGAATCATTCATTCACAAAACACAGTTATACTAAATACAAATGTACAAAGTAAATTTAACAAGATAATAAGAAGATAATCTATATATATAAAAGAAAGTCGTGTTAGTTACACCATTTATAACTCAAGAATGGCCGAACCGATTTGGCTGAAAATTTGTCGGAAGGTACCTTAGAACCGGGGGACTGCTATAGGATACTTTTTACACCGTTCCGTTTTATTTTATTTTTTAGTGACAGTTGATACTTTGACAATTTGGAATTTTTGTTCGACCAGTTAATGTGTTTGTTTTACAGAGTACATTTTAAATGTTTGTTTCGAGTTTCTAATAACTTATTGTGTCGATATTATCATTAACAATACCATGCCGCGACCAAGATAATCAATTCTTTTCCGACAAAGCCGTAATCCACCTAGGATTCGAAACATTGCGAATCAAAGGGCACGTGAAGAGCGCCGCGTTAGTATGGCGACTTCGTGCTTCTCAATCACAAGAGCAAAACGAGGCAGCCACTGAAACGGCTAGGTTGGCAATGCGAAATCGTGGATCAAAGCTCAGAGATCAAGAACTAGATAATTTTAGAAGACTTATCAAGTACTGATTTGAATCGAGCAGCGTTTCAATACGATTTCAGAACTGATTACTGTCCGCCACCTGAACCATTACATTCATTGTTTCTTGGCGAAACACCAGAATCACGACATTTTCTAGCAAACATTCGAAAATATAATAGTTGTTTCCAAATGACATGATTTGGGGCAGTCATTATGAAAGAACGAGGATTTAATCCGACATTAAATGTATGTATTAATTTATTTAATTTTTGTACTTACAAAGAATAAAGTAGAACATTAACATACTATAATTATTACTATGTTATGTATGCAAATTATAAAAAAAAAATTTATAAATCAGTAATACTGACTTTGCTTTTGATTTTGTAGATACAAGGACAGACAGATTTACCATTGAATCGGATCATTACAACCTCTCGAAGATGCACAAAATATTTTTTTACAATTATACTGCATGGGCAACATGATCGACGTCAAGAGATTCAGCAATGAAAAGAGCAATTAAACAAGATCTGCAGCAAATACTTCCTGAACTTCATGCGTTCGTCAGGTTGTTCAAGAGTGCTTTGGAGCGCATGACAAATGAGGACTACAAAGTGGTGATCAGAGCGGATAAACAACCATCTGGAAAACACGAACGCACATTTAACGCTCCAGATTAAGTCAAATTAATAATTTATTAACATTAATTTAAGATCATCTGCATTAATTGATCTTGCGCATGAAAATAAAACGAGAAATGTCGTCTATCACAAGGTAATATATAAATAAATGGTCAATAAAGAATCATTAAAATAATTAATTTGTTTTATTTATATTATGTACTAAGTATGCTAATAAAAATAAAATCAAAAATATACTCATTTATTTCCTGCGCGGAACAAAGTTCGCGGGGTTAGCTAGTCTATATATATAAAAGAAAGTCGTGTTAGTTACACCACTTATAACTCAAGAACGGCAGAACAGATTTGGCTGAAAATTGGTAGGGAGGTAGCTTAGAGCCAGGAGACGGACATAGGATACTTTTTATCCCGTTCGACAGCGTTCCCGTGTGACTTGACATGAAACGTCAGTCACTATAAAACGTGGTATAATAAAAAAGAATCAGACTCGGAATAACAAAACGCAAATGACAGCTATGTAATTGACGTATAATGACAGCTATGTAATCTATTAAATAAAAATAAGTCGGGTTTTCCTTCCTGACGCTATAACTCCAGAACGCACGAACCGATTTCCACGGTTTTGCATTCGTTGGAAAGGTCTCGGGCTCGGTGAGGTTTATAGCAAAGAAAATTTAGGAAAAATTTCAACAGAAAAGCGGGAAAAATCTTTTTTCACATACAGCGCCATCTCTGATACATAGCATGTACTACAAACCAATATTTTAAGTAGATGGCGCCGGTGCGTGATAGGTAGTGGTAGGGGTAGATGTAGGGGTAGTGGTAGGGGTAGTGTTAGTGGTAGGTGTAGTGGTAGGGGTAGTGGTAGTGGTAGGGGTAGTGGTAGGGGTTGGTAGTGGTATTGTTGTGTGGTATTGCGTGTAGTTGTACCTAGTACCAGTTTCTATTTGGTTTGATATCAATACGCTGTAACTCTAATCAACCGCAAAACCAGTCGTCCAGTGCCAATTGAAAACCGTCTACCATACTACAATCTTCTTGATGTTACACATTCTGCACTACAAAAAACACTAGAACGTGTGTAAATGTGTGTAGGCTGAAAAAGTTAAAAACCTTAATATCTTAATATGTATATATATTTCTTGAGTACGTGTTTATAAGTCACTGAACTCCTCCTAAACGGCTGGATAGATGTTATGAATTTTTTTGTGTGTGTTCAAGGGGATTCGAGAATGGTTTTAGATTCACAATTTGATCGACTGGAAAATGTTTTTTGAACACGATTTTAGTATTTTTGTATGAACAATATTTTACATGATGTGTGTCGTCACTTTGACATTTCATATGGCAGAACAACGTTTGCGTGGTCTCGAATGGTTTTAGATTCACAATTTGATCGACTGGAAAATGTTTTTTGAACACGATTTTAGTATTTTTGTATGAACAATATTTTACATGATGTGTGTCGTCACTTTGACATTTCATATGGCAGAACAACGTTTGCGTGGTCAGCTAGTCTTCATATATTTTGTTGGGTTTTCTAAGCTGACATGCCCGGTAGCCCTGTGTATGGCAATAGGCTCACCACCATAGGACCTAAACAAGTGAAATGTACAATCAGGAGGAAAATACAGGCTTTTTAATTTATGTATTTGCAATGAAAATTAAAACACCTTGACTGTGAAGCGATTGGGACTCCGAGGTAAAAACACAAACAGTTTAATGTAAGATTTATTGTTTTATAACGCGTTAAATACACGAAGGTGTATCTGTATGTGATAAATAAATTTTAAAATTCCATTTGTAGTACTCAATGTTCAATAATTTACTATCGTATTTATAGTATTACCATATTATTATACTACCATTACCTAGACATTATCAAATTATATACATTATGAAACCACCTCCCTCTTTCTAACAAATGCTGGTAACATAGGTACATACGATTCTTCTTTTCTATTCTGTTCCAACTTCAGCTGAGAGAACATTTTTTGTTACTTTTACATCTTATCAGCACAATGAATGAGTCAATTAAAAAAAAATTAAATAACGTACGAAGGTAGCTAGGACTCACCTATCTTATAGTAGCAACAAAATATCATGAACACGAATATAATCCAAGAAACCACTTTCGGCCCGTCCTCCATCATAAGCGCACCCATCTCGAGGGACGCCGTTCAAACCTTGTTCAACCCGAATCAGTTTATTTACACGACAGGGCACCGTGTGAAACGGTCACGCGGCTATCGGGGACAATAAACAGCGGGCACAACAAGAATCACTGTATTTTCACGTAAAAACAGGTGTTAACGTGCCGCATTTGTTTTCACTGTACCGGGGTGTACACAAAAAGATGTGGGTAGCGCGGGTCGGTGTCTCCGGCTGACACTACAGATATGCGAACACCGACCGTTGGGTCGCTTGGCACACGAGCAAACGGCGTGCGTCCGTCGCGTACACAAAAATGCGCTTAATTATTCGACCGCGGTACCGCAAAATTAAAATCTTCCAACAGTTTTTATTCCACAAACATCCGAGGCGACTCTTAAGGGATTTCGTCAAATCAAGCGTTGATGCAACTAACATGTCATTTAGTCGGCCGATTGACTTTTAGATATATCGAAGGTTCTATTAATTGTTACACGTTAACTTTTACCACGCTCTCTTCGGCGCGGGAGATCCCGATAGGTTCGTTGATGGGATAAACGCGCGCAACGAACCCGCGCAGTCGACTGACCTGCGCCCGCGCACGCGACCGCCCCACATGTGCCGACAGCGCACAATACACTCGTAAATGATAACGAAAATAAAACCCGCCTCCCAGGAAGAAAAGTGAATGATCTATGTTACCTATATCAACCAAAATCTTTTTACCGCATTTGCCCATATTAGTGTTCCTCGAAGTTATCGGAATGGCAGTTCCACTTAAAACATTTGATGAGTTTCACATTAACATTTACATCCTTGTTGTTATAGAGACCGATGAAAATTATTTATAACTTTGTATCAATATTATCATTGCTGATAATAATAAAAAAATAAAAAATACTTCGCACAGCACTCAACAGTTGGGATTGAGAGTAGAAAAAACTATTCCTTTTACGATATTGGCACGTGCATCCTATAGTGTCAATGAACGAAAGTAACGGTCGAAATACAGGAGCGAATTTGCATCTGCGACGTGTAATCGCCCGCAAGGGAAGAAATTCCAAACAACGATTAATGTTCCTCTTGCGGCTCGAACACAACTCAGAACCGCAATAATTTCATATCTTTGTGATGTTTGAGGGAAACTCTGAGCGTAAATGCTTTAGAAAACCGCATTGGTTTAATAACAAAACATCTGCAATTAAATTTTCTCTGAAACTTTCCGTTTTAACCACACTATTAAAATATCAAAAAACTGATTTCAAAACTAAATTGTCAAATAAAAAGTAATTCATTTGTCCCTCTCATAGTCACAGGTGAGGCAGGTCGAGAGCATACCTACTCCACCACACTGCTCCAATGCGGATTGATTAATTTATATGTTTTAGTCAGCCCAACAGTTTATTACATATCAACATGAAAGTTGGCAGCAGTCGAACATAGAACCTGCTCCCTTTTTCAAAGTCGGATAAAAAGGGACTTGAAACAATATATTCGAATAATGTTCGATAAAATATATCAAACACAATAAATTGATACATCAATAGCATTAACAGTCAAACACGTTGGTATGTAATATATAAAAACACGTGTACCCTCCGGCCGCCGTCGCCGGTCTTTCGAGCTTGTTCAATCACATAATAGCACCAAATATTGGATGTTCATATGTCCAGTCCATTATACGATGTCCATTATGTGTTTGTGCCAAAGTGTGAAAAGGGATCGAATGAACCGTTGCTCGTGGACAGTGGCCGATAAATACTGAATAGGTCTTTTCATTTGTTTACAGTAGTTACCTACTATATAATTCGTCGATTGGAAAATAGGCTTTTAGAACGTTCGTTGGTACACATGTAAAAAGGACGCCAGTTATTTCATAAATAAGTGGATTACAAAATTTCCCAATATACACATATTATGTATAGCTAACTAATTTATATCTAAACAGAGTTTTTACAAATTCTTAAGTACCTACTACAATGGTTTTTCGATTATGTTCTAATTTAGATGTCTCTTCTGCCTCGTTGGTCTGGATAGCAGGACTGTTAAGCCACGAGTCCTGGGTTCGATCCCCGGGTCTGGCAAAAACTATTGGATTTTTGGAACTTTGGATGCAATAACTATTGGACTATTGGAGATGACCCAACAATGTGAATGCTAAATAAAATAGGCAAGATCAACACAAGCAAATCTATCTCCCTTGTGTCAATTCATATATATATATATATATTATGAAAAGGCCCAATGGCTACATCGACCTCGAGTCGTGTCACTGGTTCTCTCACGGAAAAACAAGATCAAATGCGAACATTCTACAAATATATAAAGAACAATGGTCCATATAGACTTACAATTTGTTGATATTAATTTAGTCCTCAAGTGATATGTCGAAGAAAGACTGAAAGACATCACTTCCAGTCTAGAGATTTTCACGCGCCATAGATTGAGATTAGATAAAATAAAGTGACACAGGTTTGGCCATGAGAAAGAGATATTAGAAATATGTAGGTATGTATTAATTAACAAAAAAGTTATCATCTCGGCTTTTAAAATTAAAATAAAATGTCCCTTGGTTTATTTATGTTGCTCAAATTTTTTTCCAGATTATTCATACCATATTTTTGTCACGCAGACGGTTGAATTACCTAAACTAACAGTCTAGAAATTTTCAGTACTTTTAAAAGTCAACGAACTATTTCATGACATTGATCGTCTGGTACAGTCTCGTAAAAACTCACGAGATGAAGTAGATACACGTACCTACATAAAAAGAGTTAGAGTAAATATAATCCTACGAAGTACGTCATAATTGCTTTATTAATTATAAGTAATAATTATTATAACTGGTTTCGATTTGAAACTTTACTGATTTATTACAAATCATTGTATTCGCAAACGATTATGTTGTTTTTATTGGGTGATGAATGCGCTCTTTCGTGTCGCTGACCTTCCCATCTCAAAATACTCATTTGTATACATACATATTCCTTGGAATCACTGTACTAACGACCTTTTGCTACAGAAACAACTGTTTGTAGCAATATAGGCAATTAGAACCATTACTTTCCGAGAACCGTGAATTTAAGACATAATAAATTCCTAGTCTAGTGTTTTCTTGACGTAAATAGCGAGAAAGATGTAAATATGATTGTGATGTGATGTGTGTGTGATGTGAACCAGACACCCAGAGTGAAAACTAACAAAAAAAACACTAGTCAAATCAAGTAAGACATGAATCCCTTACATTACATTCTGTACGTAATCTAAACATTAATCATTCAAGTGTCAAATCAGTTCAATATTCTGCAGGCAAAAACAAAAAACCTCAAAACGAAAAACTTTCCTCATAATAATAACTTCAATAACCATCAATATTTCTTAAAAACTTATAAGGTGTCAAGGGCCGTTCACACGCCGCGCCGCCAAGTGCCAACGAAAAGTTCTAGAAGACTCGCACATGTCTTTATGCGGTTTAATTAAAGTACTAGGTACTTTACGATGATTCCATTTAAGGTCTCTCCAGTTTGGGTCCGGTGGAAGGATTCGTGGACAACCCCGTTTACCACCAATAAGAAACGGCAATCCGCACAATTTTCATATTTTTATCTTAATGATTTACGATTTTATAATTTCAAACAGAACCTACCTATGCCACGTCCTAATAATAACAAATCCTGCGGTCATTATCGCTTGGATCATAAACAAGACGTTCGGAGTATGCCAATATTAACACACTTATATTAGGTCCACTTGTATGTAACTCACAATGTAAGGGAATCATTGAGAGCTAATTTAACCATCTTCCAAGGATCGTAGCGTAATGAAAATTGGCAGCTGTATGTACTTCTGAAATGTATTCAATAATATGGTACTGTCGAGCTGATCTGATGATGGAGCCGGAAGATATTAGCTACTTTAAAGTGGAAACTTTGAGAGCTAATTTAACCATCTTCCGAGGATCGTAGCGTAATGAAAATTGGCAGCTGTATGTACTTCTGAAATGTATTCAATAATATGGTACTGTCGAGCTGATCTGATGATGGAGCCGGAAGATATTAGCTACTTTAAAGTGGAAACTTTGAGAGCTAATTTAACCATCTTCCGAGGATCGTAGCGTAATGAAAATTGGCAGCTGTATGTACTTCTGAAATGTATTCAATAATATGGTACTGTCGAGCTGATCTGATGATGGAGCCGGAAGATATTAGCTACTTTAAAGTGGAAACTTTGAGAGCTAATTTAACCATCTTCCAAGGATCGTAGCGTAATGAAAATTGGCAGCTGTATGTACTTCTGAAATGTATTCAATAATATGGTACTGTCGAGCTGATCTGATGATGGAGCCGGAAGATATTAACTGGAACTTCATGATGGAATAAGGTATCATAGTCGTGTTTGCACTTGTGGTAAGGTCTTGTAATGAACTTTGACCACGATTAGGTTTCAAGGTCTGATGATGAAGCCGGAAGATATTAACTGGAACTTCATGATGGAATATCGTATCATAGTCATGTTTGCACTTGTGGTAAAGTCTTGTAATGAAATTTGACCACGATTAGGTTTCAAGGTCTGATGATGAAGCCGGAAGATGGGCACTGGAATTCCATGATGGAATATCGTATCATAGTCGTGTTTGCACTTGTGGTAAAGTCTTGTAATGAACTTTGACCACGATTAGGTTTCAAGGTCTCATGATTTCTTTTTTAGTTGGATTTTTTATAAAAGTGTGTTTTTTTAGTTTTTTTAAACTATTAATTTTTATTTTTGTTACTAACCTCTATTATTCACGTGGGCTTCGATTACACATCGGGAAGTCATAAAGTTCCCTCGGGAAATCGGGAATATTCTCGAACAACATGTTTGTAATGAGCACACGGGAAAAATATTACGCGAATGAAACACCGGATTTGCCAAAATATGAATAAATAAATGTAAAAATCCAAACATTCATATCTGCTTAATTTAAAGGCGCGGTCGAGTTTAAGATGTCTGAAAGTCTATCGGGACAAACAATAGGCCAGAAAAATTATCTTTTGAGTTGTGCTCATGCGTCACAATTAGCAAAATTCAAAATGCTCAATCTAGGTACACTAGAATACTTACTTTATTATGCTCCGGATACATATTTACAAGTGGACCTTGGAGTGTATGACTAGAGGGTTGTAACTATTGCTCACCTACCTATATTACCCGCCTCGTAACGACCTTCAAGTTCCAAGAACTTTGAATATATTTTAGTCATCATTTTGCAATCACGTTTATCGTCACGATCGTGCTGCGCTCACACGTATCATTAAGATTATATTATGCGTGTAGTAATTTATGAATATCATTACCAAAGTTAGATGCAGTTGTCTGACATAGTTACCTACATAGCGGACATTATAGTTTTTGAATGTATCACTCATCCGTAATAACATTCCATGCTAGGCGCGCCAAAGTGAACGCATGCGTACTGTAGTCGTCTATACTATTTCCTATTTACTTAATGTCAGTTATGTCAGCTGTAAATATTAAAGGCTTTCCTCCCTAATTCCAACACCTCTCTCCATACCTTCTACTGCTTGCTGTCGGGTAAAATAAAAATTAAATTAAAAATTAAATTAAAATTTCTGCTATGTATAATATGGTGGCGCGCGTCGACGCGAGTCGACGCGCGGCTGGTGTCGAGCGGACTGGAGTCCAGCTGTGCTTTAATAATAGAGCAATAGAGATGAATATGCTGCAGGCGGAAAAACATAACGCGTCGCGTCGCTTCGACTCTGCGCCAGTGTGAGTCGACCCTTAATCTTGCATTTGCATATTCTCATGTGATTCAAGTTTGTCGTTTCTATCGCCTATAACCTTCCTAACTACTTCTGCCACTCTGGTAACTCTATCGATAATCTGAAATCTCAGTCGACCCAATCCCATTAAAACGTGGCGGCTTTGTATTCCGAGCCTAAACAATTAAAGAGTTATGTACCCCGCTTTTACGTTGAGTTTTCAAAAGAGCATTGCAAAACACTTCAATAGAATGTGCTCGTCACTTAGGGATTAAATTTTACATAAAAGAGCTTTTCTCTCGGCCGCTTAGCCGCCGTTCAACGAATACTTTGTTTGTAAATATATTTGTGCTCCCATGATCTTTCCCGACGGTAGGTTTTACTGGAACAGTAGCCAATATCGCTCAGTAGAAAAGTAGATAAAGCACAATATATTGCCTTTTTAATGAATGCGAGCTTAATACATACATACTAATACTAACACTACTAATAAATAAATAAATACAATGAATTACTTGAAAGATCAAACAGTGACTGGTGTAACTGGCTGTTTCTAATGGAAAAATGTCCAATTCAGAGTTCAGTCAGTCTAACTACATTTACCTATTCGAGGAGTTCTTTTTTATATTAGACATTTTTATAAAATTTACCCTACATAGTAATATTTTAAGATCAAATACATATATATGATTAACATACCTAGTAAAATTATATAGATAAGGGATGTTTTTACCCTCGAATGATAAGAAAGTATTAAAAGTATAAAATGTATGGCACTAGCAAAACATTCAGGATTTAGTCAAAATCACTACAAATTATAAAACAAAGTTGCCTCCTACTGTCTGTCTGTCCCTATGTATGCTTAGATTTTTACGACTAAAACTAAGCAACGGATTTTGATGCGGGTTTTTTAGTATATCAGTATTGCACCCGTGCGGAGCCGGGGCGGGCCGCTAGTAAATATTGAAACTATGAAAAAACAGATAAGTACGTTACGTACGCACGAACGCACTTTCACACGCACGCAAAGAACATGTCGATTGCCTATCGACACAAATTAAGAAATTTTTGTTATTTGTTAGTGAATATTAGTTTGAAATAAATATTAAAAATATGAATTAACATATAGGATACTTACTATCCCGATACTGTGTTCCCTTTGGATAAAAAACCAATTTAAATATTTTTTCAGTATATACTACAAATTTCAGGCGGGCCGCGGGCAGCAGCTAGTATTTTATAAAAATAACTAGGCCTTGCGGCACCGTGCGGCACCAGTGGATCGGAATATTGTACAAATACAAAAAATATCTAGCGTCTGGGGTCGGCGTGGGATCACGAACGAGACCTTGCCCTGCTACGGCCCATTCGGTGACACCGTAAAGGTCTGTATGAACATTCAAATGGACTTATGCATTCTAAAAAAAGGACTACTACGGGGTCTGTGAGTCCGCTAAAGCTCCTTGTCACGTCTGAGCACACGGCAGTGTTCCACGCCAAGTGCTTGCACGACTGTTTATATACCTACCTACTCTATGAGCGAGCCTATGCATGCAGCTTAGGTAAGTAGTTATTCAAAATGAAAAGATATGCAATCTAGTTAAATATTACCTTGACCGATGTTTGAAATAATAGCAGTCGTTTTGATGAAATATTCTTTAAATTTAACTAGTGTTCTTCTTAACATTTTGTACGAACTCTGTACTAACACTTTGAAACTTTAAAACATTATATCAAACAATAGAACCAAATAACAAACCAAGCTGGTATTAATTGCGACGTTAATTCACATAATTAAATTAACCGAACAGTTTCACGTAATCCGTGGAAACGATTGGTAGGTACCTAAATGGTCATAATCACTAAGATCAATGAAACGATTACAAACTACACGAATAAACACAATCACACATGCTACCTTGGTTGATTTACAGTGAAACAGTATTATTACGTAAATTGAACAATTGGTAGCAGAAAATAGTTAATTTCTTAAATGATGATTTATTCACTGCCATACGTTATACCTAAACGTGCTATTGCGATTATTATTGTGAATTACTGAAATTTTTAAGAGATAATTAATCCTTGAATTTAAAAACCACCTGTGATGTCTTCTTCATAGTCACACTTAATATCTGCATTACCAGATGGATAGTGCTGCAGGTTCGTTTCCATAAAAATATCAAGATCACAAAATGGGCAGGCCACGTCATTCGCAGGGCTGATAACCGTTGGGGAAGAAAATCCCTCGAATGGAGACCTCGACTTGGAAAAAGGAGCACAGGCCGCCCTTCGACAAGGTGGACAGACGACCTGAAGAAGGCAGCGGGAAACCGCTGGATTCAGAAGGCGCAGGACCGGTCGGAGTGGCGTCGTTTAGGAGAGGCCTATGTCCAGAAGTGGACCAATAAAGGCTGATGATGATGATGATGATCAAGATCACCTCAACTGACACATATTTAAGAAATCGTCGTTTTTATAACCTTGCCAGTATATTAAGCTCATCATGCTACCTTATGAAGCGAGCTCTAGGAAATATAATAGCACCGAGCATTAAGGTGCACCTGTTACGAGAAAGTACGAGACCACGTCGCTTGTACCGACGCTTTAATAACCCGTTAAAGTTAGGATACAAGAGCTCTGTACGAAGAAGCATTAAATTTCAATTATTAAGATCAAGGAAATGCTTTAACTTAAGTCATAGTTAAATTTCAAAAATCTCAATTAATCGATTAAATATCAAATGACCAATGTCGATGAACCGTAGGTTAAATGAGGCAATTTCTAGCGCAGTTTCCAGCCTAAATAGCAAAACGGTTCTATGCTCGATAAATAATAATCTCTATCAATTATCGATTCTGTAGTATAAAAAAGTTCTGTATTATAAAATATTATATTCGATCCTATCGATTTTTTTGTGTCGTGCGATGGAAAATCTGTTCGAGCTGATTTAGTTTACTTAATCGGGCACATTTAGTATTATGCAATGCTATCGCCCGATGTGCTGATCCCGGTGTAAATAAATAAGCAATTGATTAATCTATAATTATTATAGTGGTGGCAGTTAAATAGACACACTGGAATCTATTTACAGTAGTTACGAATCTTGTAATATACAATTACGATGACAATGTGACTAAAACTTTTACAAGATACTTCGTTCAACTGCTCTATGGCGAAGAGCGCAAAATACGTAAATTGGACTCGTAATATATTTTAAAAAGTGAATACCTAAAATTATATAAAATAGAAGTGGACCACACAGTCCACACAATAAAAAGAGCTTATCTTATTCATTCAAGTCAACCAATTATTTCCCAGCAGGACGGGAGACAAGAACGGAAACAAAAAGATAATCTTGTTACATCGTAGCCGGAACGAAACCCGGCAATTGGAACTGCAAACCGTTACGCAAACTTCTAGAGAATAAAATAGTTGTTTGCAAACAGCCTTGTCCCATATATATATATATATACAGCCTGCAGGCGCTCGAGTTGATATTTCAGTAATGACCTCATCACATTCGGTAGCGAATTCGCGCCGCGCTTCGTGAAATAAAATGGCTGTTCCAAACTCACAAAAATTCGCACACACGGTTACTCAATAAACTCTTGCGCTTCGAAGAACTTACTACGCTACTACTAGCTACGATCGCTATTCGCACACGAATGTGAAGCAGCCATAACACCACATCCAGTGGAGTGTTTCTTAAATAATTTACACCACCTACACAAAACTTAGACTTCACTCAGTCGCTAGACGCTGTCTACCTGAAAATTACGACGTACGAGTATACCTGCCTGTCGCCTATAAATGGAGTCTTTTAAATAATAAATCGGCTCTGCTCCGGCGACACGGCATATTACCGCTCAATATATTATCAGGCTAAATTCAAATGTCCGCCTTTGTGTTTCAGCAGATCTTTGTTTCACGAAACAATAGCTTAAAATTTAAATAAGGCAAGATTATTTGATGTCCTGACATCTAAATAGAAAATCATATAAATGCATAAATGCATTACCACAAATCCAAAACCGAAGTATTCGATCATGGCTAAAAAAAGTAGGCTAGGTAAATTAATTCGATGAAAAATCTAGATAACTATGGTAACTGCCAGTATATTTTTTAATTCTTCCTTTATTTTTTAATTTTTATATATTTGTTACGTTTAAGCATTATGAAAAATGGTATATAATTTATCAACATTTCACTTGTAAAAACAAAAATTTTAAAAAACATAAAGCTATCTTTGTCACAATAAATGGCAGCTAATTGACATAGTAAGCGAAGCGAAAACGGCAGACATCGCTGACTAATTTTCCAACAGATTCTGATCGCAAATATTCTGACTGATTAATGGTTACAATTTAACATCGAAGAAGCCGACTCATGTACGATAGTAAATATAAGTAAAATAAAGCGCTTTGTGATTTAAACGTACAATTTAACAGGACAACATAAAAAGTATTTACTAGCGTGGGAAACTGAGAAGTATCGTGAATATTTTCTACCTCTTAGATCTTTGAGGATAAGGTTCACACATCGATTGCCAATTACTACTGTTGGCAGTACTGGGTCGATCTTGGGCCCAATTTCACGCACAACGGTCACGGTCGGGCATGGTCGACACATGACGAAAATAGACTGAGGGCATATCTTTGACATTGCAACCTGTTCAATCAGCGATCGACGGTAAACAATTGGATGCACAACTAAATAAAGTGCTTGATGAAGAAGTAAAATAGCTTAATGTTCACAAACGCATAACTAGGTATCATCATACTCGTAACTATAGGGCTATATCGCATTAACAAAATGAAAGTGATTCTATCGTTACAGTTTTCTTTAACATTACATTTTCTCAAACATTCCGCCCATGAATTAATGTCATATAACCGTGTATTCATTTCGTTTTCAGTTCGAAATTTAAATTAATAAAAATTGTTGTTGTTTTCAACCAGTTAGAACATACTCGTGCTAGCCAAATGTGAATAGCTTATAACAACCAATAATTGTTGACGGTTTTTATGGTTCATGGGCAATATTCAAATTTGGGTTAACTTCAGATCCATATTGATACATTGAAACATGCAATAAACAATAATGTCACTTATGGAACAACTAGGTGAAAATAACAAAAAAAAAACTTAATTTTCCCGTTCCGGATCGAAGCGTCCATTTATGTAACGTCAGAATGAGAACATTTTTACTCGTATATGTTGGCATATATGTAGAACATCGCGCTGACGAAGCGCAAAATTGCAGCCTATATAACTATGCTCTTTGAGAACATTACGGAGTACAAGTATGTATTTCCAACATACAAAATTCTTCAAGCTGGTGTTTCGGTTTCCAAATTTAATTCTGACATCTAAGACTGACACAAGACAAACGTACAAGTCGTAGTTAGATTCGACTAATCAGTCATTAGTGTCTCTAAAGTGTCAACAACTCAATGTGTCGACAGCAACAGTTCCTCTGCGCCAGTTGAGCCGTGACTATACTATTAAACAAGCAATTGTTTAACGTGTTACGTAAGAATGAATATGGAAGAATATGAGCATGGTACTTCAAACTAATATAAATATCTACATTTAAATAGGGGTTCATGTTAAACCGATTGTGAGAAAACATTTGCTAGTATCGAGCAAAATTACTGTAAAAACTGGCGTCTTAAATGCAATATTAGGAATTATCCTTGTTTCACGTCCACCCCATAAACTCGATAGCTTTAAATAACAGAAGCATTTCTATAGCCACACTTGTCCGTAGACCTAGTGGAGGCTAGGAATAAAGCCTTGACTCTGCAGAATAACACTAACTGACACTAAGTAACCCCTACTGTGTTGTGCTGTCAGGTGCTAAGAACCTATCATTGGCCGGTTGTGTGGCATGTTCTGTACATTATTATGTTTATTTTTATGAAATAAAAAAAGCGCGTATTTGTGTGTTGATATCCGTAAACTATTACAACAAGATTGATGTTTAAAAAAGTACGTCAGTCTTAATCAGTGTATTATTTAAATTTAAAAAGTAAAATAAATAGTCTTGATCTTGGTTCGAGGTCTTAGCTATACCTCGAATCTAGATAAAGATCTAAATACTTCACAAATCTCCTTATGAAGCGTAAGTAAGGATTAGCGCGAGTGTCAACTACCGGGCACAATTGTTGTGCCAATCAATCCACTGATCCGTCAAACAACGGGCACTTAATGGACCGGAATATGTACTCGTACCTAACGAGCTTCTACTCGCAGACGATAATCTATCGTGTTGGCAAGTAATGAATAACAATTGCTTGACAGATTGAATTACACTTGTGCTTTAGACAGAGAGTCTGTTGAAATAACATTTTGTAATTTATTCAACAGCATATGCACATTATTAAATACTCTGTGCAGCGTACCTCTTTTAGTTTCAAAATATTTTCGCAGAGTCAAATAACATAAAAGTTAAAGGTAAAAATAACACATACTACCTACAAATAATTTCAATAAAATTTTGTTTGTTAAATTCATTTCAAATCTAAACCACTGTATGTACCCATGGAATCACCGTCAACGCGCCGCGCCGAATCATAAAATTGATCGTAAGAATATATCTACACATATCTGAAAAGTGCAAGTGTACATAATGACTATCGTCCACGTTGGACGTAGAAAGGCCGTGGCAAGATGAACCGAACAGAACTCACCGTCTGCATCGCTCCCCGCGGGCGCCGGAGTCCGCTTCGGGGTGCTGGCGTTGCGCGGCGCCGGCTGCGCCCGGCGGCACGGCGGCGTGCATTCTGGAGCCTTCACCCGCTGCCGGAAAAAAAATACAATATTAAAAAAATTATTAATATCAGCTTAAGAGTTTAGAATCGATGTCTCCAAGGCGCGTTCGCCAAGAGTTTAGTGTTTTATAATGTAGCACAATGAAAGGTAGCGGTGTTAAGACTGATTTATTTTATATGTCCTATACACACATCTATATAATAATAGATATTAGGTATGACAAAGGACGTCGAACCATTATCGATGGTCTGCATCTAAGACTGATTTATTTTTTATGTCCTATACACACATCTATGTAATAATAGGTATGACAAAAGACGTCGAACCATTATCGATGGTCTACATCTAAGGCCAAGTCGTTGGTCACTGCGGTCATGTGGCTGATTTGGCTGCATGTGCTTAACCAACCGCGGGACGTGAACGCTTGCTATATCAACTGATGCTTCAATGGCAGTCGCAACTGAGCCGTCGAGGGCCGTAAAGGTATTGTGTTCAGATTTATGCTCTGTGTGTGTGCGTATGTGTGTGTGTGAAGTGGCAGGAGGCCGTGCGAAAGGTCATCCATACGATAGACTAACCAAGTCAAGTCGGCAGTCGAGCTCGATAACGTCTGCCCACAGCGACCACGGCCGCCCTAACAATAGTGCTACGACAAAGAAGAAAAATTGTCGCGGGAATGGGATGTTTTCACTGTACACACAACACCATCAAAATATAAATCTTAATGTTAATATGTAAACGTTTATTTATTTTTACTACAGTAGTAATAATCAAGTAGATCATTATCAGTTCCACTCGTGATTTTGCGGAAAGACTTTCTCCGGTCAATGCAAAATCTAATCACGCGAGCGTGTAGTTCGAGTAACAAACAAATTATCTAATAAAAATAATGATCATTATACTTATACTGCGTTCAAATAAATTGTACCTTCCGGCAATATGATCACCGATCAAACATCATTGCCTTTTTGATTGTTTAACACTTAGGGTAGTGATTAAGCACAGAAAATAAGTGACACCAATTTTTTTTTCTATTATTTATGAATCAACCATTTTTTAAGAGTTTAAGGAAGTTTTCGGTGGTAGGAGTTAAACAGGCAGTGTTATTTTTAACGGACTCTAAAAAAAAGGAGGAGGTTCTATGTTCGACTGTATATATTTTTCTATGTAGGTACAACGATAACTTTGTCGTTAAAAGGTTAACATATAAATTTATATAAATTTCATGAAAAAATTGTACCCCTAAGAGTCGTTAACAAGCATAATAAGGGTAGCAATGTTAGTAATCGTTGTGTTAATTGCCCTGCAAGTGTTTGTTTATGGATTTTGATTATTCTACTTTCATCCACTTTACCATAAAACTTAACATCTGCAAAGTATTCAGACGGTCGTAGTTAGGTAGAACTGATGTAGTTACATTTACAGACAGACATTTTGTAATCTAGACAAAACTATTTGTAGATAAATTAACTTAAAATGCACACCCCGTCGTTTTTGCGTCGGGGGTTAAAAAAGACGGTCTGGTCGTCGTAACTTAGGTCTTAACCTTCTGAGGTCAAGAGCCTCAGAAAAACTTAATCAAATGTTTTAATGAAAAGATTAGTAAATCGGAGCGTGACTAAGTAATTACGTTTTCTTAATTATATCCATCAGCTTAAATATCTTTTAACTCACCGCTTTGTCGTTATACTCCTTGAAATATATTCGCATTTTGCTCACATAAATAATTGACTCATGAGATTTATGATTTTGATCGCATAAAATTCAAGAGTCCACTGGCACGTATCACTTTACTGGTCACTTCATAAAACCATATTAATGGCAGAGAATGCACTGGGAATTAAGATTTTTATAGACGTTATAATTTCAAAATATCAAAATCGAAATTGTTTCTTTAACCCTAAGATAAATTCTAATAAATAACTAATATCAAGTGAATCTAGCAGTAGGGTCCATAGTCCAATGGCTTGCGTCGATTCAAACTGATCGAAAGAGTTAACGGGCAACGACGGGCGCGGTCAGTTTGGCGTGGTGGAGTATGCTCTAGACCTCCCGCAGCAGTGTCTGTGGGGGAGACCCGTGCCCAGCAGTGGGACGTCTATGGGTCGCAAGCATTCAGAGACATGAACAAAAGATATTTCAACAACGACAAATAAAATACATATTTTTTTTAAATAAGTTATTTTGTGTCCAAATGATACATCTGGAACTTGGAATCCAGTGAATACGAAACGAAACGAGAGGGTTGACTAGACAGAACGTAACGAGCATTTGGCACAACATTTATACATTTCGCACTTGATATTTTCGTGGACCTTCCACGGACTTTCGTATAATTACCTGTTTGAAAATAATGTACCTATGCCAATTAACTTAAGCAATGTCGAGTTGACCTACCAAGCCTTCTATCACGATCCAGAAACTTTCGGTTATAAACCGAATTAATCATTCGATCGAAATTGAAATTGAAAATTGTAAAATTGAAAATTTACAGTTATCTATTCGTTCATTCCCTATTTTAAAAGCTTTTATTTAACTTCACTCTTAGGTAAGTAACTATGTAAGTATGTCCTGGAATCTTGCAATCAATATTTCACCCACTTCCACTGAAGCTATCGAGCTGAAATTTGGCACACATATTTGGTTCCGATGACAATGCATGAAAATAAAAAAAAAGTTTTAAAAAGCTTTTTTAAAAAAATATATTTTTTTAACGGTATACTTATTCTGACATAAAATTAGCTACCATAAAATCTAATCTAATTTATTAACGCTATGATGAAATATACAAATATTGTTTTATTTACTTAATTCTTAACAGAGCTAACAAGTTCTTCGAAAAAGTAAATGTTTGCACGAACAGAATATTGACCAAACATTTTGTCTTTCAAATATTCGATAAAAAATTTCCTCGAAATAACCAAACGAAAATAGGCTTACTTACGAGAAAATATATAAATCGATATATTAATATCGTTGATCACAATGTGTTTAACAATTACAATCAACTTTCAACCTTACAATCTCCAGGATCCCAATTCCATTTTCCCGAAATAGATAGAAACTGAAATATCTTAAAATCAGTCTGAATAGGTTTGTTCATTTAACGAATATACCTAACTCGACGAGAAGCATCCAAACCCGCAACCTCGACTAGTTTAACGACATCGTTGGCTGGATAAGAGTCTCCAATTTGCTCCAAGGCTTCGCAACTGCACAGTTTTGAATCCAACGAGTAAATAATACTTTTTGTTATCTAACTAGTACTTAAGAATTCCTAACATGAATAAAATTGAAGCCTAGAGAAAATTTAGATTACCTACGCATTTTGAACATACAGGGATGATTATTTTGTTCAAGTCCTAATTATCACACGCTTTTAAGAAGCATATAAGAACAATTCCATCGATAAAAAGCAACATTGCATCTATCACAATACGATTTATAATAAACCTATGTGATTCTACTACAAGAATGTACATCTGCATCATATTATACGCAAGAATACAGCGTGATCAAATCAGATAGTGTGTGCGACTGTGACTGCAGTTGCGAAATGCCCGCGTCACCTAGGCCTCAATACCGGCCGCAAGGCACCGCGAAGTCCTTCAGAAGCAGATAGAATTTCGATCTAGATAAACTGGGAATGTGCCACCTACCTAATGCAAATCTGTTTCACTAACAACTTCACAACTTGTCGTTAGTTATTCGATTTTGATAACCGCAATGCTGGTCGGTCAGCCCCATTCCAATAGATTCCAACAGAGAGTAACTGTGCCTCTTAATAATATTGAGTTTCAATGGTTTTAGGTTTGCGAACTTAATTTATCTTAGACAAAAGATTGGTTAGTGAGCCGTGGACATAGACCGTGGAATATCCCTAGTGGTAGGACCACGGAATACCAGTATTTACCCGTGGTCCAACCACAAGGGATAATCGGTGAGACCACGGTCTATATGTCTAGCAGTGGACATCAAAAAGCTGATGGATGGATGGAATTTAGTTGGTAAGTTACACTCTAAGTTACAAATGGTCCTCTTTAAAAATATCTGTTTTACAATTAAATGTGCAGTATCCCCAAGCAAAAACACTTTCTTTCTTCATGAGTAAGAATGCAAGTGTTTCTATTTAAATTATTAATTAAATTCGAAATTATATTCTAACTATACTTCCAATTAGACATACAAAAAAATATTACACAGCCATTTCTGAGTCAGAGTGGCTACTAGTTCGGGCTCACAGTAAAGACGGCCATATATGGCGAAGAATCGACGAGGTTGGCCCACTTCGGCGCTTCCGACACAGCTGTGACGCCAATTTAAGTTGTTAACATCACAGCGCAAATAACAGGGGTTTAAGAAACTGGTAACAGCTGTAAAACAGTTACAGAAAGCAACTAAACTATTCCGTAGAATAATGGAAAAGCAATAATTTAACAATTAACTAAGATTTGCTGAGTCAAATTTAATATGGGTTTCAAATTTGAAATCTGGTACAAATACTACAAATCACTTGGGTAATGAATTCACCAAATACATAAAAGGAAATTCTTTGATATTCACGAACAATACGCACCGGTATTTATCGTGTTCAATACAAACATACCTGTCGTTTCGTTCGTTATTGAAAAACCACAACAAAATAATACTTTCTCCGAAGAAAATTCGAAGCAAAACATGGAGTAGTTACGAGTATCGGCACTATTAGCAAGAACCTCATGCATAATGCAACACATTTATTTAATCAACAACTTCATATCTACGTCGATTCACCAAGCCCATTCACATAGTTTCGATATCTATGAACAGAATACGTAAGACCACAGAATACATAATTGGTAAGACGAACAAAATAATTTAATTGAAAAACGGTTGAGACGAAATTTTAAAAGTATACTTGATTAACATACATTCTGCATAAATAAATTAAAATGTCCTTGAAACACGAAACCGAGGAAACTAGACTAGCAAGACTAAAAACTTAGCCAGTTATAAGTAGTGTCGAACTAAGAATAAAAGGTTTCATTCTCATAAATTTAACACTGACATCATGTGAAACATGAAAAATAAGACACGTATTTCAATCACTTTTGATACTATTAGAGTCGATTGATTGAACTACTAATAAACATCAGAACGACACAAATCTATACATGGAATTAAACTTGAGCCCTATTTCACACAGAAACTGATAACAGTAAATCAACTCGTCAATGGCAGGGTATATTAGTTAGGTATAAACACGTTATGAACATTTTGAATTAAGAAAATCACAATGACAAATAACCGGTAAACAGTAGATACGTGGTGAGCGTGAGCGCTCGGTGATCGCAACTGCGGCGTACGCGCCTCCACCGAGCCTCAAGCTTTCTAGAGGTGGGTTGGGTCTTGTGGTATTGGAATATGCATACATTTACAATACAATACACGAGTGATTAGATATTAGTGGGCATAATACAGCAGTTTTAGTAGTCTAACTGCACCATGTTTTATTGAACAGTTGGTTAGTTGGTCTGGGGTCCACCATCCAAAGCAACACACCCCTTGCAATTTAATGTCCATATTCCGCCAAGCTGGCAAACCTTAGATGCATTGAAGAACCTAATAGAGAACATCTCTTTCTTCAGCTTTCCTTACGAAGTTCCCTTCCTTTGATAAGTACTGGTCTGCGAGTTTGTAAAAAGCCTATTGCAAAAAACTTAACGGTTTGGTGAATCTAACTAGTTACTATGAATCTTTTGGTGGTATAATCTATAATAATCTATAGGGAACTAAATAGGTTTTACATGTAACCTATTTTTTATAGAGTTCGCCCGGGGCAGTACCAACGCCCGCCACGGTACCTAGTATACCGTAGTAGTAGTAGTAGTACCGTTTCTACCGTGTAATAATTGTCTTTAAAACAATTGTGGTCCGGTTGGAAAGGTGGGGTTTCCGGTTACACATCTTTAGAGGCGAACATCTTAGTCCTTAAGGGTGGCAACACATTTGGAACGATACTCTTACTAACAATTACTAACACCTACTAACAGGATTTACTATCACTATCAGTTCCCAATCCTCATACCCACTAACGAACTGACTAACTAATGTTCTAATTAACTAAATAGGCATAAGTTTGTAAGTCGTAGTGACCTAAATGCGTTACGCAATGTAACACTAAGGAACGGCCACAAATTAGCGTTTCCTAAATGCCGGCTTAGTAAGAAAAGTCGTTCCTTCATAGGAATGTCTATTCTAATATTCAATAAAGTCCCGGCTGCGGTTCAGTCTCTGCCTTTACAAAGGTTTAAAAAAACCATCAAACAAACATTATGTCGAAAAGCTTATTATAATATTCAGGAGTATTTGGATGATATAAAGGCATGGGACTGAATTAAACTCTGACTTCTATGCTTCTGTATTAATTATACTAAAAATTGTAAGCAGGTGGCATATGGGGTGATTCTTGGCACACACGATTGGCTGTCTCGTGTCTGACTTAATCATGTCATGGTCATACTGTACACTTTTCTGTAAAAATTAATTTGAATTTTAAAAGAGTACCGAGAGTTTTTTCCTCCGGCTTTTTTCTCTCTCGGCCTACACTAGGGCATAGGATAAGAATATTGTAAATTCTTCCTAAAGCCGATGACCATATAGATAGTCTATCGTGACTTAGAGCTTAGCTTAGTGGTAGGTAATTATTGTAAATTTATCTTAAGGCAAGTTAGACACCTGTGTAGGATTAGCTATTCATTCAATAATCAATAGCTAATCCTTTGCCTTATATAGATCAGTTAGTAGTTTAAGTAGTTTTTAGTTAGGTACCTAGACTTTCGTTAAGCGTGTCTAATCACCTCATAGCGAAATAAATTATTTGACTTTGACTTTGACTTTGACTTTAACTCTCTCAGCTAACTGGATTAACCATCCCAGTCCCTATTTGAGTCTTGTTCAAAGTCAGTCACACACAGTTGTCATGGGCGGCAGCGGATGGGTGGTGCTGCAAGCTCCTTATATCCATTAAAAACTATGGGCACAGAAACTCGTACTGACAAACAACCAAATATATATAAATAAAAGCCATTTCCAAGAGAAGCTTATATAACATTTATTACGGGGGTGGAGCGCGGACATCCCCCGTTAAGCATTATTGGTGCCTAGTCCTGAATAGTTAAGAAACTTGGATATATGTTAGATGTTGATTATAGGTTTCGGAGATCAATGTCGATATGTCTTATCTTAATATATGACTTAGTTAGACCATCCTTTGGGTTCGTAAATGTGTAACAGTTAGAACTATGAATGCTATAGTAGATTTTTTAAATATAGTGTTGTTTTTCCGTCTTGAAAATTTCGAAACCTGACTCGAGATAAACTTACTGATATAGTGGTGTTTTACAATTTGATCAGGTTCACTCGTATTATTAGGATTACACATTAAACCAGAACTAAAATGTTTCATTGGTGAAATGCAAATCCACCTTAACAATTAAATAATTTCGTCCAGTTATGCATCATAGTGAAGAACGTTATAATCAATTACAATGACGGATGATGCTAGACGTAAACTTATAGTATAAATAAATCATATTGTATGTTTGTTGCAAGTTGCGAGACATGCGAACACTTATTACATTGCGCGTGTTATCGTTACTTATATTTTCCAGTTCGTCAAGTTCAGTCACTGGTCAGTCATTTATCCAATTTGTGCAGGAAACAAGCTTGTGTGATGCTTGTTGACGCTTCCTGGCTGATATAACGGAATGAAATCGAAGACGCGCATATCAATTATTAACTAACTAGGTATCTAACTAGCTGCGGTTACTAAGTACATATTTTTTATTACCGAATGAAAGTACATCTTCATATAGTTACCTATGGTAGCTTAGTAGGTGCCGGGATTATTATTTATTTTATTGTTGTTTTTTAACAATCTATCTGTGACATTTTGGAGGTCTCGTAATTATCTATCGGCTTGACATGTGTTTCAATATACACATGTCAAGCCGATAGATAATTATTCGATTATACATAGGTGTTCCATTTTTCTTTGTCACGAACAAATGCCGTCAATAACCAATGAAATTGGAGCTCGTTTTGTCAATAACCATTGTCAATAACTCATTCAAGAACTAAAATTCTATTGCTGATGAGATGTAGCACAGATTCAAAATGCCCGTACTAGTTATCTACTATATTATAAATTATGAAATGGCTTCGGTTTCATTAAAAATTTCAAAATACTTATCTAAAACCAAAGAACAAAAAACAAACAAATCTATTAGGTACATATTTTTTTCGGATTGTGTGGACAAACAAGCAGAAAAAATTAATACATTATACAAAGCGCCTGTACATTTTCACAGATGAAATACGAGTCAAGCCTATACTGATTAGCTGAGACATTAGTGATAAATGATAATACTTAATTGGCTAATGACAGAGTACACAGAAGAGCAGCCGGCCATTTAACGATAAATCACGCAACGACTCCAATTACAAAGAGGGCCATTAAAATGCTTGCTACGATAGTTATCACGCTAAGTACATAAACAAACGATCGCAGATCACTAAGATGGAGATGTAATATGAGTAATTGGATTGTGATACCTGATATATCTGTTTATATTAATATTATTAGTTAATAGTTGTTTTACTATAAAAGTAAATTCGTTTTAACTAAATGGATGATTAGTCCAATTAGTTGAGAGAGTTATTTAGAACATTAGTTGGTCAGATCGTTAGTAGGTATGAGGACTAGGGACTGTTAGTGATAGTTAGTTCTGTTAGTTGGTGTTAGTGATAGTCCAGTTAGTACTTGTAAGTAGGAGTCTCGTTCTAAATCAGTCACAGATATGTTGCTACCCATGAGGACTAAGATGATCGCCTCTAAAGAAGTGTAACCGGAAACCAACCTTTCCAATCGGACCATAATTGCTTTAAAAACAATTATTATACGGCAGAAATGGTACTAGGCACCGTGGCGGACGGTGGTACTGCTCCGGGTGAACTCTATATGGAACCAATTAGGTTTCATATAAAACCTATAAGGTTCCCTATAGGCTCTACCATCTACATGTAGAAAGATGAATATACTCACTTGCTCACTTTACTTTCAAGTTTCCTAGTGATGTACCTACATAGATACTGCATTAACATTTTAGTACCAAGTGAAATTTAAATGAACGAAGGTATTTTCTATATTTATGTATTTGTATTTACAAAATTGTTATGGTTAGTTATAACTTATTAACGTTACTGTTAATTTCAGTGCTAGTCTTAATTCATTTTGATATATAATTTTAACTAACGAAAGATATTTTTTAGGGAATATTTCCTGTTGATGTTCTCTTTTGTGTATAAATGCAAATAAATAAATAACATAGATGTCCCTCGGTACATCCCTAATCAAAGTGTTCCACAAAGTGGAGCTGAAATGTCGTTTGACAAACTCTTCACATGAAAAAGTATTGCAATAAATATTTACACACCGCCAAAAGCAAATAAACAAATAAAAATAAACTTCAAATTAACCGATATAACATTTTAATAAATAACATATTTCGTCATTCGGAAAAGGTCTTGTCCGACGATCGTAACCAAATAGGTAGGCTGCACCACTGTGGGCCATTCGCGCGAGGTCGACGGCATGTCAACGAATTTCAAGAGCTGACATTACAATCGATTTTACGCCTGCCAAAATTGGCGCTAAAAATTGACCATTATATTCAGACCTCTTACAAATAATAAAAAAAAACGTTTTCCATATCGAAATATTACAGTAGTTAACAGCTGTGTTTAAGAATAGACACTATCACAGAATAGACCGCGCTTATGCAGGTTCAAAAATAAGGAATCAAGATATATAGCGTCATATAAAAATAAGCGTCATATAAAAACATATAAAAAAGCGAGCCTGGTTCAAATTCAAGCGGCTCGCATGAGTTCCACTTAGAAAAGTCTTTTCTAAGTTGTGTGCAATTTAAGAAATTAAATGTCAGCTGATATAAAAGTGAAGGAAACTTCGTGAGGAAAGCTGCATGCCTGGGAGTTCTTCTTAATGTTTTCGAAGGCATGTAAAGTCTGCTAATAGGCACTATGCCAGAGTGGTGAACTAAGGCCTAACAATAAATATAAAAATATCTGCGATAACTATAAACTATGGTCCTAGGTCTGAGCTGATATTGATGATATTAGTATTGGTACGATTGAGGCCTCGGGATACATCATCAATTCATAACAAAAAATTCATCATCAATATCCAGATGGCTCTAAGATAATAATTAAGCATGTGGTCAGCTTCATAACTTTATTTAAACTTCGGGGAAAAGGCAAGATTAGAAGATACATAGTTAATAACCAGATTTATTTGAAATGATTAAAAAAGCGTGGGCAGTTTTCCATCACTCACTGGTCTATACATCCATCCATCGAATAGTGTTTAGAAGTTCACTGCTGGATATAGGCCTCCCTTAATCGGTGCCACTCCCGGTTCTGTGCCTTTTGAATCCAGCGGTTACCTGCTGACTTCTTCAGATATTCTGCCTACCTGGATGGAGGGCAGCCTGTGCTCCGATTTCCGAGTCGTGGTCATCACTCAATACTCCTCACAACTACTCACAAGTCACTCATGTCAAATGTGTGCTCATCATACGACCCGAGTGGAACCTATGCTGAGCTTCTTATTCTTCACCAATGAGTTGAAATTGTGTTGATGTCAATAATAACTCAATCGATAAATAAATTATCACACGCTACTGTTGCGGTGGTCTTCTTAAAGTGGTTAGGTATAACGAGGTCGAAGGTGGACCCGAGTGGGACCTATTCTGAGCTTCTTATTCTTCACCAATGGGTTGAAATTGTGTTGATGTAAATGATAACTCAATCGATAAATAAATTATCACACGCTACTGTTGCGGTGGTCTTCTTAAAGTGGTTAGGTATAACGAGGTCGAAGGTGGCGTCTGAACCAATAAGGCCACGTAATAAGAAATTAAAGCTGGAAAACAGTTTTTGTTTACAGCCGGCGAAGGCTCAAGGCTTTCGAGGCAAACGTGCAGAAACAAGATGACAAATAAAGAAGTCGATGTGGACTTGTTTGGTAGTACCGGAACCAGACGCCGATCATCTCAAAATCAAGATAGTTTAAAAATCCATAACCAAAATTCAAAATTATTAAATATTAAGTCCAAACATTAACAAACCCGTCTATATCAAAACGGCTTTAGTAAAGCAAGTAATCAACTCACTGAATGCATTTTTTATATAACTATTGGCAACTCATACTTCAGACCGTCGGATTATTTTGAAACTTTGTACACTTATCAAGGACAGATGAAAATGCAGTAGTTGAAAAAAAAACTAAATTCTAGTTCGGTTATCTACAAAACGGTTCGGTTTTCTGGGTGTTTTTATAATTTATAAAATTATCTAGCTACCTTCTTGAAATATTCAATCAAGAATAAAAATAACCAACACAAAATAACAAAGCCAAAAAAATGTCCTTTTTAGACTGTCCTGTTATAAAGCGTGACAGTTATACTTTAATCGAATGTTGTTTTCAGCTTGCTACATGAGGGACCGGGATGGGGAACGGGATAAATTTCTTTAAACTTTTAGATGTAGTGCAATTAGACAAAGGCCAGCATACTGGGCCATGGTCTGATTCTTTTCATTTTGAAATGTTACCATTAGTGGCTGGATTCTAATTATTTTTATTTTATTTATTTACGCTTTATTGTAGATTACAATGGGCGGACTTAATTATTTAAAATTGGCTATTTACGCGTACGAATTGAGTAAATTGTGTGGAAATGAAAAAGGCGAATACCTGAAAAATCTCGATAGTATTGCGTGAGGAATCCGGCGAACTTTATCAATGTGCTTTTGGAGCACCCACAAATCTCTCTATCTATCTATTCCATGCAGATTCCCATGCTCAGTTTTTGAGCGATCGATGATGATGAAGAACATACATTTAAAGCACCGTGCCAGACCTCGACACGGCCTTATGAGGCCATAACGCGAACCGTCGGTGATTTACATGCAATTTCACGACGCCGCCATACAAGGGGACTCTTGACCCCGTTGCATAAGCTCGGCCATTTGTGGAGACAATCCTGGGCTAGACCAAAAGAGAGAATTGTTACTTAAAAAAACCGGTCGGGTTGTGTGTGATACAAATTAGAGTACAGACTACAGAGTAGTAGCAGGAGATTTGTATAGAGCGCGTTTAGTATTGGGGCTAAAGATTGTTGAAGTTACATAATTGATGTCTGTTTAATCAAATCCAGTAGGAACGCAACAAACAAAATAATAACAAAATATTATATTTTGTAAATGTAAAATATCGTGTCGACACATGAAATTTAAATTGTTAAGATAAGTAAGAATACATTAACTACAGAACCTGCTGAAAAACTGGATTTTGCTGGTTATTTTTGGATTTACTTGCAGATTTTTTAAATAACTTTATACACGTCATATTATTATGTATAAGTCAAACCGTACAGAATACAGACTAGTTACTAGAAAATGTAATGTAACACCAACCAAAGTGGAAATATAAAAGAAACACAAAGTACGGTAATAATACCTTACTTCCAAAGCTAAGTTTTCTGATGTAATTTTAATCCTAACGCTCACCTATCCATTCCAACTTAACTTAATCAGTCACGTTAGTCTGCAAAGGTCTACCTTAACTGAACGAGCAACTAGTTAGCGTCCACGGTAAACGAGTGCAATTTCATGCCGACTACACAATCGATTCACACTTGACCCCTTTGCATGCGATATGCCCCAACTGACTATAACACCATTTATAGTCAGTCTGGGCAGGCTGGACCGAATAAGATTCAATCGGGGAGAATATGGTACGGTTACCGGTTGAGTTGATTGAATTTTCTCGGGTAAGTTATATCGGGGGAGGGAAAGTTTTTTTATTCTATCTGTTACTTGCTGCTGCGCCTTTGGTAAATTTCCGTGGTTTATCTTTGGTCTTATTAGGCATGCTTCGCATTTTTTATCGCTTTGCGTACATACATTGGATATAGATAGAAATGTGTATTTTCTTAAAACTCGTAGGATAAGAAAGTTAAAGGGTATAAAAATACTCGACTGCATAATTGATGATCGTCTTTTATAGTCTAAAACTTCAAGTCTTTGACAATGTGATGAAATAAATGTATTTAAAAAATTATTTCTTAAAAAAAGCTTTTATAAAAAAAATTGTAAAAATTTAAAGGATTATTCTAAATTAAATGTATGTACAACATTTTAGATAACCGACCTTAAAAGCAGATTTTTTTTAAATTTTATTTTTGCATTGTCATCGGTCCTTGATAATATTAAGTGTGCAAAGTTTCAAGTTAGTCCGACGTTTTGAAGTGGGCGAAAATCTCGTTCAAAGATTCGATTACATACATACATACCTACACACATACCAAGCTAATAAAGCGTGTTAAAAATAGCCGAAAACGTAGCATAAATTAAAATGTAAACAAATGCAACACGTTATCTTAATAGCTTCCATAAATAACTTTTTACCTTATCAGTTAAGCCAAATATATCACACACGCAGCGTCTGATTCAGATAATTATTACAAAACACACGTAACTTAAGTTCAACATTATTATTAGTAGGTAGCTAAATCAGTGGTTTACAGACCGCAGGTTTCTTGTAGGTAGGATAAGAAAGATACTAAGAGCTTTGACTTGTTAGAAGTCTGAGCTTTATATTTACAGTTGTATTGAGTTGAATTTTCCATTTATGAGGGAGATCTTTTAAGTACCTATCTAAGTAGAACAAAGTACAATACGACTACTAGTTAAGAAAATATTGGATACAATATATTTTGATTACTTGTAGCACGGCGTTACCCTTTTACCGAGTAAGACACAGACTATATCGATCGAAATATTCTAAATATTTTCTAGCCAAAACCATTGACGAAATCAAATCATGCTAGAGAGACGACTGCGCCTGGGAAGCTTGGGCCTCTCGGGAAGAACCCACTACCATCCATCGCCACAATATTTTTATTACCTATATAAAAAATAATGTACTGAATAATAATATTATACAATAACTTGTTCTGAATACTCCTGGTACTAAAGTAATCGCGTAAAACTTCAAGTCTTGAAGTTAATAGTACGTGTACAGTTTGTCTCTCTCGGCTCTCTCTGCCGGCTCTACTGAAAATCAGCGCTGGAGTTGCGGCCCTAGCTTCATGTTGAGTGGAGACAATTTTAGGTCAGATAACTGCAGATAGTTATGATTTTATTGTAACTAATTGTTTTTCATTTCTTTTCTCTCAAATTAGGTATTGGGTTTAGTTTGAGTTTTGTTTATTGTTTAATAAACTTTAGGTTATTTCATTTCACAGCAAGGTTGTAATATAATTGCCTGCAGTGTGATGTCTTCAATAAATATTTTTTCTAATTCTATTCTAACTCAGACTTTTGGATATTTTGATTGGGGTAGTCGATAACTTTCTTTAATAATTATCCACTAATCCACACTGTAGCAACCCCACGATTAATGATCAAGCCTCAGAAATTGAAATATTTGCGACTCGTATGTCAAATGTTACAAATTTTAGCTTTACTGGTGCAATCCAGAAGCAAAAAGTAAATCATAAATTACTTCCATAAACAATAATCATAAAAAATATCATCAGTACCATCAACATGGTGTACGCGGCGGTATTATATAAAAAATGTAATGACGTTCATTAAACGTATACAAATACCGTATAGTGAAAAATAAATGCATCTAAATCTAATATAATGAGACCATTAATAATTACTCACCGAACCACTATCACCATTGATTCCATTCTCGACTAAAATGTCCTCGAACAATATATCAGCTTCACACGGTGAACATAGATTACTGAGCAGTTCACTAAACCTCTCAACTTTTTGAACACACACGGCTCCCAACAAACCCCCAACATCATTTTTCACTACTTTTGGCACAACACTACTTTCCCCCCTTTTCTTATTTCCATCAATTTTATTGACGTCTAGTGCTTCTTTTATTACAGGAATGTTACTATTTTTGTGACCATTTTTGAGTTCTTCGGCGTGTGTCTCATCTACTAAGATATTGTTTACTTGTATTTTAATTCGGCCCGGCAGGGTTTTCTCTTCTACAACAAGATCCTTGTATAAATCTTCAAATTGATCCTTGTCCAGACTATTTGAGAGGCTTTTATCACCTAAAATGTCATTGAAAATTTCATCAACATTTCCATTCTTTTCGTCATTTTTAACATTAATTAACTTAATATCTTCAGTCACGAGTTTCTTTATTTTCTTTTCATCTAAATTTAAATTATTCTTCTCGTCAATATTTTTTCCCCTAGGACTACTGACTAAAAAATTACTTTTGTCTTTTTCTAAAATAATTTTACTATTGGAATGTTTAAGTTTCGTTCTAATAGCACCAATATCTTTATCAGCGAAGCATGTGGTCGATACACTCTTTAGATTTTCCTTCTCATGGCTCTGTCTTCTAGTTGCACTCGTTCGACCTGATTTATCTCTATCTACTATTTTACAATTTTTGGGCTTTTTAGTTTTATCATCTTCTAAGAGCGATTGAACGGAGGAACTTCTAGGAGATTTTTTAGGAGACTGACAGGTATCAGATTGGTTGGCAGCGGCGGCTCTTAACCGTGATGTTCGCGTAGTTCTTATAGGCACTGAAGTTGAAGCTGTGTTTAGATTCAGCTCCGAGGAAGACTTGAATGCGGCACCGGTATCTTCTAAAGGCGTTCGATTCGCTGCTTTTCTGGATCGCCTGAAACGTGTAAGATGTAAATATTTAGACAGCACAGAATAATTATACTACGCAAAGATTGCCCAGCCAGGTCATCGAGAATTGCCTCTCACTCCAGAGGATTGGAATGAGGTAATACCTAGGAATTTGGCTAACTGGCCAGTTCTAAAAGTGCCTTTAAGAGACCCCTAAGGAAGAATGGGCAAACTGCTTTTCTCAGTTGTTCAATCGAATGCTAAGATGTATATAGATGAAAGGAGAAATATTCTTCGAAAAATAATAAGAGTATTTTTAAATTTCTACATTGAGCCATTTTTAATTTTCTATGGACTTTCAGTGTGACCCAAGTATCGTGAGAAAACCGACACACATGAGAATAACTTTTTTCAATCGATGTGTTTTTCTAATGTATCGGTTAGAAAGAATTGATGAATCAGGCTTTTCAGATCATTATTTATAGGCCCACGCTTACAAGCCCAACAATGGACGTGCACAAATAAGGTCAATGGCATAAAAGTTTAATCGACCTGCCATATTGTAATCGTTAATGGTGCCTCTATGATATTCTATTATTCTCATATTAGAAAAAAATATTCTTGAATACAAATTATCAAACACTAGTGGACGCCCGCAGCTTCGCTCGCGTAGAATTAGACCCATCAACGACGTCTGCCCGCGTTCACGTTGCCCACTTGACTTCAAAAACGGCAAAGTTTCATACTAACTTTGCACCCCCGTTTTACCCCCTTAGGGTCACCCCCTAAGGGGGTAAAACGGGGGGTTTTCAAAAATCCTTTCTTAGTGCTCCCCTACGTTATAAAAGGAACCCCTGTGCAAAATTTCAAGTTTCTAGCCCTTATAGTTTAGGCCCTGCGTTGATATGTCAGTCAGTCAGTCAGTCAGTCACCTTCTCCTTTTATATATATAGATTAGGTACAAGGAAAGTGCAATCAGTCATTTAAATATGTACTTAGTTATTTTAAAATAAGGCTTAAATTTCATAATATTAGAATCTCGACACTCAAGACATTTAATGATCCATCCGTATGGTAGACAAAATACCAAACCATTTACCATTCATTCTTTACCATGTTACCATTGATAAAGAATATGACCAATATCTTCAAATAAACTTGACGTATTTCACTCAATATCATTCTGATTTGTTTAAAATTAGTATGACAAGTTGTTCCGTAACATACAAATCTGAGGCACTATAGAAGGTCAATTCTCAAAGAAGTCATAACAGAGCTGGTTTCATCTATACTAATATTATAAAGAGGAAAGATTTGATTGTTTGTTTGTTTGTTTGTTTGTTTGTTTGCATCGAATAGGCTTCAAAACTACTGAACCGATTTGAAAAATTCTTTCACTGTTGGAAAGCTACACTATCCCCGGGTGACATAGGCTAAATTTTATTTTGGAAAAAAATAGGGTTCCGTAAGATATTTAGGTTTTTCGGACACAAGGTGTAAAAAATCAACCAGAAAAGTTACTTATTTTGCGTACGCTGCCTAAACTATAAAAGATAGAACCATAAAATGTTTTAATTCATTGTAGATCTTATAAATATCTATAAAAAAGTCCGCGACACACTATACCTATCTATGTCGAGTGAGGCACATCAACCATTTTTTTATCTTGAATTTTTTTTTGGACTACATTTAAAGTTTATGTAGATAATATTTGGTCTTTGAATGATTAAAATTGGACGTTTGGTTTTGAAGTGTCTGTCTGTCTGTCTGTTTCACTTTCACGCCAAAACTACTGAACCGATTTTAATGAAATTTGGTACTACACAGTCTAGAGCCTGACAAAGGACATAGACACTTTTTAATTGGAAAAAAGTGTTGTAATGGGTCAAGGGAGATGAAAGGTTGTATGAAAGTATTGTCATTTTCAGAACTAGAAGCATAAAACTTAAATTTTAGGCTGTTGATAAGGTATAATCCTTACTAATCCTATCCTACTAATATTATAAAGGGGAAAGTTTGTAAGTATGTATGTATGTATGGATGGATGTGTGTTACTTTTTCACGTAAAAAGTACTGAATGGATTTTAATGAAACTTTACAATAATATAGCTTATACATCAGAATAACACACAGGCTAAAATTTATAAAGATATTGTGTGAATTGTCCAAAATATGACGATAAGTGTCAAGTAGGTAAGTAGGAAAAAATCTACCATCTGCGAGCTATTCTGGCGTGCGCTGCCAAAACTACTGGACCGATTTCAAAAATTCTTTCACCATTAGAAAGCTGCATCTTCACTGAGTGACATAGGCTATATAATATTACTAGGCGTAAACGAAACTATTGTTATAATCTATGTATGTAAAATAAAGTCGTGTTAAATTTTTATTTTTAGTAAATTGACGCAAATAGGGTTTATGTGTGTGTATTATAATTTTGATTTTTATATAAAATAACCGTGCGAAGCCGGGGCGGACCACTAGTTTAAAATAATACGAACTGACACATTGGCAATTAGTTAAAATATTTGACATGCATAACAAGATGTCGATAAAATATTAAAATACACCTTACACAACAGTGACAGATACTCAATTAAGCGGCAACATTAACATTGTGAAAAGAAACGAACATTTTGGGGACAAGTTAAAACAATTTGATAACGCAAATTTCAGGTTTTCATTGCAGTTGAATCGTGTAAGTATCAAATCAAGATTCTTGTCAATGAGAAATATAATAATACCGTCTTCTCAGATTGGAAATTGACTGAACCACAGTATAATGATACCTTTTCTACTAAAACTATTTTAATAAATAAAATACTTGAACATACCTGTCAGTGACGTTGGCCGAAAACAAGGTCGCCGTTCTAGCCGTCAGCTGTTTTCTCCTATCCTCTTTATACTTCTGGATCCTGGCCGCGCGGGCCTCATCCGGCGACTGACTCATGTCGTCCTGTAGCCCCCGACGTCACGTCCGCCAGGGCCCAGCAAATCTTGTATCTTGAGCGCTTATCTTAACACTATCGTTGGTCTTGTCTAGCATGGCGACATCGAACGCACAGAGGGGCGGAATATTTGGCAGTGTCGATTACAGGCTAAGGCTCGACGGCGAAGGCGCGTGCGGTATCTGGAATGAAATAGGATCGCATGAAATTGGATATCTCGTAACTACGTGGGTGACGCTGAAACATCGTCGCTGCGATACCTTGTTGATTAAAATTGAGGAAAGGTACAAAATCTGATATGATACCTATCAGACTTTAAATCACAATGTTCAAAATTTTTTTTCACATAATATTTAATGAATCTGTTTAACGGTGTGATTCATCTTGTGTTCGAAACCGAACGGGGCAGATATTTATTTCACAGAGCAATATATTTTATACTCGGATCATGGATGTTAAATTGTTTTGTTTTCTGTGTGCGTCCGCAACATAGGCCTAAGCCTACTGCGAGGGTGGCAGTGCGGATTGGCAAACTTCAGATGTATTCGAGAATATTATGGAGAATTCTTAGACATTGGTTTCCTGACGATGTTTCCTTAAGCGTTGGAGCAAGTGACACTTATGCCCGTTTTCACCAACCACACTTAAGTCATCCCCTTACTAAGTACCATTTAGTGTAGGTGATACCCTAAAACAACATTTACTTAATTTTCGTTTTCACCAAGCTAAGTGACACTTTACTAGGTTATACTTAAAATTTAGGGATTAACATAGCCGTATATTTACCGATTTTTTACCGATTAAGTTTTTTTCAATATTTCATGACTTTTTCTCAAATTTAATTATTCTAGGATATATAAAATAATTAAAAACACCTTGTACGAATACTAAAACATTTTTTTTCTTACCGTTTATAATATTTTTTGGCTTATTAAACCTATCTGCCAATAAATATGATAAGTATAATGTAGGTACTTGCCTGCTGATTATATACATTGGGAAAACTAGACTAGCAATTTTTTTTAAAAGCAACCTTCACACTGCGTTGTTCTTGCTCGCTGGTTGGAAACTATGAATTCTTCACGTTTTTTTTTATGGATACAAGATAGCAAACGAGCTTGTAGCACCACCCATCCGTTGCCGCCCATGACAACTGTGATTGACTTTGAACAAGACTCTATTAGGGACTGGAATGGTTAGTCCAATTAGTTGAGAGAGTTAATTAGAACATTAGTTGGTCAGTTCGTTAGTAGGTATGAAGACTGGGGACTGTTAGTGAAAGTTAGTCATGTTAGTTTATGTTAGTAATAGTCCAGTTAGTACGTTTTAGTAGGAGTCTCGTTCTAAGTCAGTCACAGATGTGTTGCTACCCTTGAGGACTAAGATGGTCCCCTCTAAAGAAGTGTAACCGGAAACCACACCTTTCCAACCGGACCATAATTGCTTTAAAAACAATTATTACACGGCAGAAATGGTACTAGGTACCGTGGCGGGCGGTGGTACTGCCCCGGGCGAACTCTATATGGAACCAATTAGGTTTCATATAAAACCTATTTGGTTCCCTATAGGCTCTACCACCTAACAAACGTCACGTAAAGTCACAATAGCTTCCGAAACCATTTTTATGATATGGCTGCATGCAGCGATGCTGATCCCTCCTATACCAGCTATTGTCTGCAAGTGACTTCCGGTGGCATAAAATCTTAGAGCACACAGTAACTGAATGATGGGTTAGACAGATTTATTCCTGAAGACAAACAAAGGTATGAAAAAAAGTAACCTAATATCTATAAAATAAAAGTAGGTATGAGTACATACCTGTCATCAGCAAATTCTAATTATTCTTTAAACCTATATTTTGCACAAAATTATTTGTCATCATGCTTTAAAAAAAAGTCTGGCCTCTCTTGATAAATTCGCGGTCTAGTCATAAATCGAGGATTACTGATTTGATTAGTGAGTCAAAGAAATCAGTTAAATCTTTGCTCATTTTGATAATATTTCACAAAATAACACGTCAAGTAGATCAGTCACACAGTTAGGGACTGGTTAAGGGAGGAATATTCGGGCCCCTAAAATTTAGGTGACACATAAGTCTTTAGGTATCCCTTAACGGTTGGTGAAATCGAATTTACACTTAAGGGTCATCTAAATTGACATAAGTGTTACTTAAAATTTAGGGGATGTTGGTGAAAACGGGCATTAATCTCTTAGATCGCACATAACTTCGAAATGTCATTGATGCGTGCCGCTTGGATTTGAACCTGAGCCCCTTGAGAGGCGAGTTCAATAGCCACTGAGCAGTCTGAGAAGTCTGTCGTGAAGACAATCGGCGTTTTATCGGCATGCTAAGAAAGGATTGCATTTCGAGGTGAGGCATAGCCCGCTTTGTTCCATTGTTCGACTCCTCCCCATAACGCATGAGAACGCTGATGCAACAGCTGATTGTTTAAACTTTAACTCATAACCAGCTATTACGTGGTACGCGTCGTCGTTGGAAGAAAAAATGAACTAGTTGCTACGGTTCTCACGTTAAAGGAGTTATTTTTATATTGTTTTGTTGATAACTGCCTTTTGTTTATTATTATCAAGTTACCGAGTTACGCAATCGTGTTATACGTACTGTTTTCTTATCAGATACATTAGGTATACATTAGGTATATAAATAATAAATAAATAAATATCTTGGACATTCTCACACACGGCCATCTGACCCCAAAGTAGGCGCGAGCCTGTGTTATGGGTGTCAGAGACTGATATACATACATAGATATTTTTAAATACATACTTAAATAGATAATATTGACATCCATGACATATAGATATGTATTTCTATCGTCGTCAAATATTTACTAGCTTTATCAAAAATAATAATCATACATAGTATTTTTTTATTAATAGAATCAATAAAATTAGCATGACTTCATTCAGATGTATTTACCTACGTTTTTATTAAATCAATTACAACAGTATTATTCACTGTATGCAAATAGGCTAATGCACTATTGCACTCTGACTTAGTTAATAACTAAGAATAAAAGAATAGCTCTATCCGAGTTTCAACTTGCATGGTCAAAGAAAAACAACAGAAAAGGTTACTTTGTGTGAGAGTTACGGCCAAAAAGTTCTTAGTTTTAAACAAGTTTTTAAAAGATTAGATTCAAAACAATTTGCTTTATTAACATACTTTTATTAGGTCCACTTGTATGTAACTCACAATGTAAGGGAATCTTTGAGAGCTAATTTAACCATCTTCCAAGGATCGTAGCGTAATGAAAATTGGCAGCTGTATGTACTTCTGAAATGTATTCAATAATATGGTACTGTCGAGCTGATCTGATGATGGAGCCGGAAGATATTAGCTACTTTAAAGTGGAATCTTTGAGAGCTAATTTAACCATCTTCCAAGGATCGTAGCGTAATGAAAATTGGCAGCTGTATGTACTTCTGAAATGTATTCAATAATATGGTACTGTCGAGCTGATCTGATGATGGAGCCGGAAGATATTAGCTACTTTAAAGTGGAATCTTTGAGAGCTAATTTAACCATCTTCCAAGGATCGTAGCGTAATGAAAATTGGCAGCTGTATGTACTTCTGAAACGTATTCAATAGTATGATACTGTCGAGCTGATCTGATGATGGAGCCGGAAGATATTAGCTACTTTAAAGTGGAATCTTTGAGAGCTAATTTAACCATCTTCCAAGGATCGTAGCGTAATGAAAATTGGCAGCTGTATGTACTTCTGAGACACATTCAATAATATGGTACTGTCGAGCTGATCTGATGATGGAGCGGGAAGATATTAACTGGAACTTCATGATGGAATAAGGTATCATAGTCGTGTTTGCACTTGTGGTAAGGTCTTGTAATGAACTTTGACCACGATTAGGTTTCAAGGTCTGATGATGAAGCCGGAAGATATTAACTGGAATTCCATGATGGAATATCGTATCATAGTCGTGTTTGCACTTGTGGTAAAGTCTTGTAATGAACTTTGACCACGATTAGGTTTCAAGGTCTCATGATTTCTTTTTAAGTTGGATTTTTTATAAAAGTGTGTTTTTTTAGTTTTTTTAAACTATTAATTTATTTTAATGCTGCAGAGAAATTGTGGTTAAAGCTATCCTACTAATATTATAAATGTGAAAGTTTGAATGTTTGTTACTAAATCACGCAAAAACTACAAAATTTATTTGGATTAAACTTGGCACATAGGTAGACGATAACTCAGATTAGCACATAGGAGACTTTTCATTCCAATAATAATGTTCCCTTGGGATGGCTTGCAAGTTCATCGTAAAGTTGTCTGGCAGACAGTCAACAGATGGCGCTGACAGAAATTCTTGACTGGATCACACTTACTTGATTTTACTAACTTTTCCCACGGACGAAGCTGCGGGCCAAAGCCAACTGTTCATTTTAATTTCAAAACATTACATGAAGTTTTGCAATGACTAAGGAAGGACTTATGCATTATTATCAAAACATGGTACCTGGATAGAAACCAAATACCGAATGATTTGCGATAACAAATTCAGTTAGCATTAATGCACAGTAAATCCAAAGGCTCAATCGATTATATTATTAGATATATTACTATTAATATAGCCGGTTATATACATAATGCACAGGACAATCTAGATACTAAACTTTTCTAAAAGCGACCGGTAAGGCAGGCTAATTCGATATTCAGCCGAATTATTATTATTAGCTACAGAACATAAATTCGATGCACGACTAATAAATTTGTTAGAGGACGTGCTCCCTCTACTTACTCTATTATTTTACTTGTAATAGCTATAGTGTTTTGTCTTCTTTATTCAAATTTAGAATTCGAAAGAAAGTGACAAAACTAAGATAGGCTTAATAATTTGTTACGAAGAAGGGGTTAGAGAATAAAGAAGTCGTTTGGAATTTGAACTCTCGAACCTCTCATATGGCTAAAATTTCGCCGCTACTGTTATCTTCTTTATAACGTAACATTTTATTTTATCATATTGGAGCATACGCAGTGCATAACATCATGGTGAATTAATCCTGCCGCAGTTATTAGCGAAAACAAATGATAGCATAGTATTAGTACAAAGTAGATATTAGGAACAGAGATTAAGCTTCTTAATAACGTGCAAATCGGTTGCACTCCTACAAGCACGCGTGACATCTGTGCGTGGCCACTGGCCGCTTGTGGCGTACGCGGCGAGAGTGGAAAAAACCGGTAGACGCTGTCACATCAAGTTGACTATCTCAGGGTAATCGCTACGCACATTGTTCGTTTTGTTAGTTGCAAGTTTGAATATCTAATATAAAAACGTGGTATTAATAATAATGGTTGTATATTGTACTGTGTGTATGAATAATGCTAGAAAAAATAAAAATATATCATACTTTAACTATCCCAAGGAGTCCAATAGGTAAGTAAATATTTGATTATTACTTTTTCAAGTAAGTACCTTTATTTTACTGTATGATCCGTTTTTTAATAAGAAATGGGCCCTACACGGTGTGTTTTTACCTTTTTATTATTATTACAAGCTTTTACTAAACATTTGTAGGTATGTGGGTGGTTTGGTACGTACTATGTGTTTTAAGTTTAAGTATTGCAAGTGAGATTTGAACCACATCCAGATGTCTTATTAAACTGAAATTTTTATTCCTGCGTAACTTCGGTGACAGTACAATAATATGATAGATTATAACCTGACGCTGCAGCTAGGATTTGATATGCCATGTGAGTGTTTCCCGATACATTACTTGAAAAAACTATACATGTATTAGATTTAGAATTTGCCATACCATAAAAAGAAATAATAAAATATTAAAAAATAAAATTATTAGAGTAAGAAATTTGTAAAGGATGTTATTTTCTATTCTGTATTAGTTCTTATTGTAGTATTCTTTTTATTATTCTGAATAATAAAACTATTTAACAAATGATTTCTTTAATTTGTCTTAACCTGTTGTGACAACCCTACCAAAATAGGTAACAATTTTGCACGTTCTTAAGAAGCTTAGCCTCTGTTCCTAATATCTACTTTGTGGTATTAGACTGAGGAGTTTTTGTTTGATGTCCCGGCAAGGTCGACTGACGCTTTCTAAACACCGCTAAATAAATATTATTTTAGTGATATGGTTGTTATCATGATACTGAGCCAGGCACTTTGCCGATATTTCTCTTGTGAAAATATTATGAATCCCCATGATACATTACAAATTTAATTATATAATGTATGTTGAATAGGTGACATCAAAACAACATTAAGTAACAGAATCGTTTTAAAAAAAAAACACGCTTTTGCAGTTATCAGAACTAAAATGTAGTTTTTTTTTTTTAATTTTTGCGTCATCATCGGTCCTTGATAAGTGTGCAAAGATTCAAATTAATCCGACGTTTAGAAGCGGGCGAAAATCACTTTTAAAAATTTCGTTAGTTACATACAAACAGATAAATTCAGTGAATTCACGAAAATCAGTTCAGGTATTCACAGGTCGCTAAAATTTAATCACCGTACCTTAGGAACGGCTATTCCCAATCGTACAACTGTTATGTTATCTTGTTACAAGCTTAAATTGCTTAAGCAGGCTCTTATGAAGTTGCAAGAATTTTAACGATAAGGCCTAAGTGGGCGCCGCATTGCTGCGGCCCGTATCCAACTGTAAGAGAGTAGCGACGGAAATTTCAATGTGGGTACTAATCTGGAATCATCTTTCAGTATACATATACTAATACTAAAACTTTAATCTTTGGCTTGAATCTAAGTTTAGTAATAGCGGACTCACATAGACTTGTGAATACTTGCTACTTGCTTGCTGCAACCCATAGACGTCCCACTGCTGGGCACGGGTCTTCCCCACAGAAAAAATCTGCGGGAGGTCTAGAGCATAGTCCACCACGCTGCTCCAATGCGGATTGGTGGAGTCAAGGCGGATTGGTGAATTTAGTACTACCCGATAATAATAAGCAATCTAGCACAATTTTTTAAACTAAGTTAAATATTATTTTTGAGTCAAAATTTGTTAATTTTCATGATGCAATCTCAAGGATAAACCTAAGGTATAAGAAGGTATCTACGTAGCTTTACACGATAACAACACTTTGCTTTTACAAAGTAAATCAAAATAAACAATAAAATATTACGAGATCGCTTACTCGCTACCGGTTGCGCGACATTGATATTCCAATCGTGTTTTGTAATAAGATTTGAGTGTAGCCCAGCCAACGAACTTTATTAAATTTGTAATTCGATTGTTACAGCTTACCAATGCTAAGCAGTATCTGATGGAAATAAGCGGATCAAAAGGAATGTTATTGTATTACATTTATGTAAGTGGAAATTCGCTAATGACGAAATGAAAATATTTTTAAGGGATAACTTTTCATAATTTTCCAGAACACAATAAAATACACCAATATAAGAGCATTAAAAAAAATAACAACACATAACAACATGGATTCCCAGTAACGTCAGTTGCACCAAGCTTTCCAGGAAACTAAAGCCACCTGAGTCACTTACGCTAACTACGTAAGCAAGCGGTCAAGAATGAAACCATGGAACGCATAACGGTTCCAAGGAAGTCGGGGAGGCAATGGCAAGGCGACACGTTTGCATACCGAATACGTTACCCTATTATGAATACCATTACTACTAAGCAATTTGGAGTGAAGCTTTTTTAGGGCTTCGATCCGTGGCGGAAAACTAGGTAGAAATTATTTATGTTGCTTTCAACTAAACAGGACATACATAGTGACATTTTTTTACTAAATTATAATATGGGTGTGGTCTGCACTTCGATCTTGACAGAGTCCCCCGACTACCTACTCATATTTTTTATTGAATAAAGCTATCCATTCATCCTGAACATACTCGTTAAGCCGTCCCTGGCGACCTCACTCTGGCCTGTCAATTCAACCCTTCCTCTTTCCGTCTCAATTCAGCGATTTCCCGATTCGAAAAGTTCGTCAAGGGAGGCAGACACGTTTAGGTAAAGTTTAGTATTAAGGTATTAATATAAATTGTACAGCAAGAGTAACGTTGACATTTACAAAATAACAAAATAATTTACTGAAATTAATCTCAGAGACCTGCCCTCAATTAATAAATCTCCGACGATACTATATTCTACTATTTAGTAACAACGATAACTTTTTTCTGCACGTTATTTACTCAACAGACATTGTTTACAACGTTTACAGTAAACAAAGTTGAACCATGCCACGTGTCATCATCATTAAGCAACTAGATTATAACTTTAATAGTCAGTAACACTATTAAATATAAGTAGAAATTGTAGAATAACATGCGCGTTATTGAATAATTGACGTCATGTAACAGCCGTTCTATTCCACGAGCCGTTTAATAGATTATCTCTGATAAATACAACAAAAACATGAACTTTTCAGTGCACCGGTAGTCAATATATATTCTCCTACTCGAGACGCTGTTGTCCACTTCCTTGTTGTAACTTTTTAGGCGTGTGACGCGAACTCTGTAATACCGTATTTGGCCAGTCTGAGATGAGTCATTTCCACTAGTTGACCACTAACGACTATCAAACGGATCAATGCCTTGCTTCGAACAGTACTATTAAAAACCACTATTAACTGTATTGTATTTAATTTATACCTCCTACACTCCTCGTTCTTACATTCCTCGGAAAATCCGGGAGTACCGTACACAGAATCTACTCGTACAATCTCTTGAAAACAGCAATTTAAACCTTCTGTACGTTGCAATGAAATTTCCTTCTACCTGTCTAGTCTACGTGTCCAAATGTCCAACTTTACAGCAGATCGAAACGTCTCGCCGCAACTCTTAGCGTAAAAGAGAAGGGGACCGCAGGGAGAAAAGGAAACATCCCTTGGCTATATTAAACACCGTTACTTTGTCTGAAGAGAAAGACCACTTTAACGACTTTGTACGAGTAAAGGGGAAGCCTGTTTATTTGTATCTAAGGTAGACGACACGTAAGAACAACTTGTTATCGTAGTTAAAGTACCTAAGACCTACAAATAAAATTGTGGGTGTAAGTTTGATTCTCGACCCAATCAGATCTGTTTGATATCTGTTTATTTACCTATCTGGACATCAAGTTATATCCTAGGTTATCACACGCTACTTTACTCACGACGGAACGAAGAAGGTATATATGCGTTTAGGGTGAAAGGTTTGCACAAAAGGAATGTCACCAAGTATTTTCAAAGCGGTTTGACCGATTTACATATGGATTTCTGTATACAAAATTTGACCAGAGATGAGAGTAGTTTTTGCTTGTCTATATAATTAGCCTACATATTGACGAGCGTTTTCCTATCACCGCCAATACTGTATACTATATCAGCATCTCACACAATTAGCGTGGCGTGCAGTCACAATCTAATTCGCACGCGTATAGATCGAGACACAACGATTATGCTGGCGGATCGATCACATCCGCGAATGCTAGGGCTATCACACATCCCAGTATTCAAATACTGAGTTATCTTAACATACTTAGTATTATATTAGTATATAAGTTGTAAGTGAGTAAATTATGCTTAGGTGGATACGAGACGACATGATGTTAAGGTACCTAGAGATAGCCAATTGGAATAATCTCTCGTTGTCCTACTAGAACAATACTCCCGAACATCCTCGCTGTGATATCCCGTAGTGTTTTTTTTTTATAATGATTATCTTTTTTAAGATGAGCTGACGCTGAGCTGAGCATTTGAATTTGTTATATTTAGAGTAGATTTTTTTCCATACGGCATATATTTTTAATGGTTGTAGAAATATAGCGGGTTTTAACATTTATGTCAACATTGGCAACCCTAGCGTACAGTGCGATGAACGCGTATAGAGCTGAAAAATATGGTTGAAATATGACATACGATAAAACCCGATACGTCCTCTCTGAACCGTTTATCTCCGACACAATGACGTGGGTCTTATCGCACATGTGACAAAATGATCTCTTCCATCATGGATTCATGACACACTTTCATAGAATAAATATGAGACATGAGACATGAGACTACCTATACCTGCATTTCATGATGGTAAGTTCCAACGCCATATTTGATACCTCCGTTTCAGGTATTTTCACAGATCAAAAGATCTTTCAAGTACACAAGCCATTACAAAACCTTAACGATCAAAGTTATAACAGAAAAGAGTGGAGGTTGCTTGTTAAACGGTTTTATTTTTCTTCTGTGATCGATGTTAACATCAGTCTATGCCACCTTAGCAACATACTTTCTACTAATTAATTGTAGTTATCAGGCGTTACTTTGCGGAACTCCAGTATTACAAACCAAAAATCTATCTACTTTGCAACAATCCGCGAATAAAACTGTATGGTGATGTATGTATGTATTCCTTCATGCACGCAGCACCTCCCTCCCTCCCACACAAGAATACATGCACATGCGATCAATGAACACACACACCAACACGTGTTTCGCCCTAAAACAAGGCATCCTCAGGGTAAGTAGCCTCTACGCAAAATTTATTGATACCTAAATTTTTCGTGCAGACTTTGACAATTGAAAGTGTACACTGTCAAACCATTTTTTGACAATGTTAACTATAGCTAGCTTCATGGGGTCGGTTTTTTGTGACAAAATTTGTGTAAAAATTTACTCTCATTTTTCCCTAACGCGCCAAAAGAAGTATAACTTCAATAATTATAAGCATTATATATTTTTCGTCACAACATAACGACCAACAAAAGTGAAATAAAAATTCCATCAAGGTTTTTGACCTTGAATACTCATAGGCAGGATATTCCGAGGCCGTTAATAGATACACCATCTGTCGTCAGGTCAGAAGAGAAACCGCCAACACGGCCGCCTCGCAACTACTTAACCAGAATAATCTTAATGCCATAAAGTTCAAGAAAGCTGCCAGTGACGTGAGACCAGAATAATAAGCAAGCAAGAGGCAGATATTCATATAACGTACAATATTAAACGATCAAGAAGCAATATCGCCTTTTATATAAGGTATCATAAATATAACATAGTCTCTTGTCAAATTGGGTTCGAGGAATTCATCGCGACAATAGATTAAAAAGTAGGACGATTTGAGGACATCAGGGCTTGTCGCACTATCTGTATTCTCATTTCACTATCATACAGCGCTACGCGTCGCAACAATTCATGGACACAATTCATCACATCGGCAGTAATAGGCACCCCTCAGAATTATGTTCTCAAAGGCATGTGAAAATTACAAACGTGCCCTTAGTAATGAAGTAATTATAAAAAAAGTGACATGGTTCCTCTAGACAAAACGTGAGTATTTAATTACCAATAAGTGAAGGAAACCAAACAGGCTGAACTGGGAACAAAGACAATGTATATAATATACACGCACACGTAAGTCGAAAATCTTCCACGATATCCGAGCACATGACACGATCTCGCGTGATCAATATCCAATATTTATTGAACAGACCGAGCCGTAATGGATGCTGATTACGCGAATGGAACAGCCGAACTCACTGCAGTCCATGCCAACCGGTACCTGTCTAGTGTTTAAGCCGAGACTTCGAACTGGGCCACACGCCGACTTTAAAACAATGTTCCAAGTAGGATCTAGGACTAGCAGCTTATGAGGTTACGTCAATACGGACCGGAACGCGTAATGTTGCAAAAGATACAAATAAATGCGTTTCGATAAATTCTTTAATATGTACTTCATTTTAAAAGCTTTTATTTAACTTCACTCGTATATGTATGTCCTAGAATCTTGCAATCAATATTTCACCCACTTCCACTGATGCTATCGAGCTGAAATTTGGCACACAAGGTTCCCATAACAATGCACGAAAATAAAATAAAAAGTTATAAAAGCTTTCTAAAAAAAAAAAAATTTTTACAGAATAATTTCTTATAATATAACAACCCAAGTCATTTCATTCATGCATGGAAGTCCCTAATAATTCTATAACTTTTTTGTGGAATGGAAACTTGAATGTATGCCATGAGTGCATTGCGAAATTTCAGCAATAGACTTCGCCGAACAACGTATTCAGTAACGGCAATTATGGGGATAGTTAATGGGATAACAATATTACTATGCCAGTAAAATGTTTTTCTACGGGCTAGGCTCAATTAACCTTTCAGTAGGTTAAAAATTAACATGCCACGGATAGTGTTATTTAATCTGTGACACTAGTTAATTGCGACCGATGATACGGTACGTCAGTACGAGTATGTGCACAAATCTCTGAAGTATACATAGCGGGTAACCGCGGACTTTCATCCCAATATCTCGTGACTTCTGCAAACCCGGTTTGACACTGCGCCCGCAGTAGGTACGCTTTCTTTGCTCGATTGATTTCTCATTAACGAACAAATACGAGTACGTGACGATCGTCTATATACGCAAATATGCTTTTATTTGAGAAATATGCCATTTTTTAATATAAAATTAACGCAGTACAAAGGCAAAAATGACATGAATATTAAACATCACTTTGAAAACAATATTGTTACATCTTTCTAATTCAATAAATAAGTATAACAAATTACCTACTCATCCACACAAATAGAGAAAAAAACTATTGTACTAATCCTCAAAATGAAACATTAACAAATTTAATTGCAGATTTACTTTCAAGATGCTTAAAGGGACCTCCCCTTACACAGCAATAAAGCGGCCGTGTGCGGTGTGACCGTTACACTAATTTTCAGTGAGGCCCACGGGTGGGGCGGACAGTTGTCCAGTGTGAAGTGAAGACAATTAATTACGATTACCACGGCACGCAATTTGTGGAATGGCTTAGTGGGCCAACTCGACTGTCGAAAATTTACATGAACTGTTTTTTTTGTTAGGAAGGGTACTGGTGATAATAAATTAAAAAGTCAAATACCTGTAATTAAAGTTTTGGAATGCCTAAATGCAAATGCAACCTAATGCAAAAAAAATACAGTTAAATACGAGCGTAAAAAATTGAAAATGATGATGATGTAATAAATTGAACTGATTGATAACCTCCGAATCCTACAATACAATCATCGAGCGTCACGTAAAACTAAGAAAAGTGGGTCAATTAAATTTAATTATTAAATAAGTAATAAATAATAAGCTTGTAATTATATTAGACTCTTCCGCTTTGAACTAATTTGCGAGATTGGTATTTTTGTGGCATATTATTACTATCCGGGCGAAACTAGGTCATAGCGAAATCGAAACATCCGCATGTTACCTATATACTTTTTTATATTGTTTGCGAATATTTATATGACAATACACTCATACTCGTACGTGTTTTATGTAGGAAACGTAGTCTCGCATGAAAATGAAACACCGTTTTAAAAATAACTCTCAGCGATAAAATCGAATGCACTATGTCCACGACACTGTCTCAGAAAACCAGTCTTTTTACTTTATATTATGCCAATTATTTTTAATAGGGCAATCGAAGTAACCGTAAAGGAGGACGTTTACATCACCAAATTATTCAAATTTGCTTTAAACTTGAAGATGATGATGATATTATAAGGACAGATAGGAAATAAATTACCTGATGATAATAGATTACAGTCCATTTAGTAATTGATTTTTGGTCCGGTTGGAAAGGCGTGGTTTCCGGTTACACTTCTTTATAGGCGACCATCTTAGCCCTCAAGGGTAGCAACACATCTGTGACTGACTTTGAACGAGACTCTTACTAACAAATACTAACTGGACTATTACTAACACCAACTAACAGGACTATCACTAGCAGTCCCTTGTTCTCATACAAACTAATGTTCTAATTATCTCTCTCAGCTAACTGGACTAACCATCACAATTTGAGTCTTGTTCAGTGTCAGTTACGGGTGTCATGGGCGGCAGCGGATGGGTGGTGCTGCAATTTCGTTTGCTATCTTATATCCATAAAAAAGTGTGTACGTTGAATTCAAAACGTGCATAGATTACTTGCTTCTTAATCCTTACTAATATATAAATGGGAAAATGTGTTTGTTGGTTTGTTCTTCTTCTCCGCATCAATGCAATGGATAGTCGTGATTTTTTGCATAGATGTAATGTTGGTCCTGGAAAGTGACGTAGTGAGTGTCTTTTTATCCCGGGAAATTGCAAGGTTCCTGTAGAAACGGACAATGGACTGTAATAATCTTTCGATTTTTAATCGATTATTTGTTGTTTTTTTAGGTTAATAGGTACTCCTCATCCTCAACAAAGTGATGGATCGACGTGATGATCCCAGAATGTTGCACGGTTCCCGTGAAATAGACAAAGCACTGACATTTTTACTACTCAATTCTTAATTAACGATCGATTTTTAATCAACTGATCGATGATTGATTAGGTTACCAATGTACCATGTTAAGGACCAGTGATACTTGGTGCGTTGAAACTATCCATTCACCCAGTATACCACAGGTCAAAATGTAATTTTTTTTTTCACTCGATAAAATAATCGGGATCCAACTGATTGCATAGGTTAGGCGGGTTACTTTATCAAATTAATCGCAAATCATTTGTTTAGTAAAATTAAAATCCTACAGAAATAGCCTTTAGGTTAGGGTTATGTAGTTTTATGTACCTCCACAAGTACAAAATAACGTAAGTTGTACATACAAATTAAAGTAAAAAACATAAACCAACAGGTAGTTACTCTTCATAATGAATATGAAGAATGAATACTTAATGAATATAATGAAGACGTGTCCTTATAAATTTTTAACATTGGACTTTATAATATAGAGCGAATGACGGAATAATAAGTCTCATTTGAAACCTCTTTGTGACACATACGTGTGACTTATTATTTAAAGATGTTGATGACGTTAGATTCTTTTCAAAATACTTAACGAAATATTAGTGTCACAAATCGCTATAGACTAAAATAAATTGTTCGATATTAATTGTGTAGGTGGAGTAGGAATAGAAATGATTTGGTAGGTACTTTAAAAAAAAACACGTCATAATTTTTTCTTGCATTTTAAAAACTAAGATGGTGCACTTAGAAAACACGTGATGTTTACATTGCGATGGAATCATACGTATTTTTAGAACCATAGAGACAATAATTATAAATTTACAAATTGCCTACCTACACCTACCACACTAATTTGCATTCGTAAAATTTGCATTCGCGCATCTTTAGCGGTCAACTTTTACAATCTGACAGGAAAAATAACTAAGAATGTCACCTTAGTTAGGTACTTACTGAATTTTATAAGTGATTTTATCTAAATACCTGTGTATTACACTCAAAACTTATTACCATAACTTTTTAACTGACTTCGAATAACTAAAGGAGGACGTTCTATGTTCGACTGATAATTTAACACTGGTATCACTGGATTATTAGTAAATTAAAATTGTATTATTAATTATGAATATTAATCCTCACTAGCTAAGTATTTCAAATACACTCGTAGCGTATTCGAAATACTTTTTGAAATTGATATTTAAAAACAATACCTACTACTTGGTCAAAGTTCGATGCAGGTTTCATAAACATTTAATTTTTTAGTCTCACTTTTTAAAAGAATATTACTTAATAATTATAGGTGTAACTTGCCTAACGGGGTTGTCTGGCAAAATTATATTAGCATTCATTCCGCTTTAGCCTCTATAAAAAAAAAAAAAACTTGTTTTGCGATATAGCGAATAAGTCATCAACGAAGACGTCAACAAAAGAGCACACAAATCGCTCAATGGCATGTAGCCACCACCATCCAAAGACATTCGCAACACCCACACGGTGCACCATAAATGCTCACCGGCCATGCAGATTCTGGAATACATTATTCCGCCAAAACATTATCGAAGATAATTTCACGATTGATTTACTGAGTAGAGGTAGTCATTAGTCACTACCTACCTAGATGAACCAAAAGACTTTACCACCACGTTAGAATACTTTCTGATGAATAATTTTACCAGATAAAAGGTTTAAAAACATTGTAAACGTTTCATTATCGTCTAGGAAACTATCATTTGGAATAATTTGTTTTGCTCTGCTAGGTATCCCTTTTGGACATTTCATTCCGGGCATAGTAAGAATTGCTATTTACGTTTACTCATATTTTTCCATATTCTGTAAATGTTTTGTTTCTGAAGCGCATGTTAATATAGCTTAATATGCTTTAAGTCTCTAATCATTTTAATATGAATATGATCACAAGCTCATTTGGTAGTCAAGTCAGATCAACGGTCACCTAGCGCGCTCAATACGTTGTACGTTGTACGGTCTACAATAAACTCTATTACTATTTATGAGTCTTGCGTATAGATAAATTTACAATTAGTTTTCATGTGAATTCAAGGGTGAATTAGTTCCTTTATTTTCAATTGATTTACTTTTATTGCAAAATTTTGATAACGGAAATGAAAATTAATAAATGTTATGAATAAGTTTTCTCAATGGATTTTGATGTTTAATATAAGTCATATGCAACATACAGGTATTATTTCAAAATGTAATATATGTATCTCTTTATTTCAGTCGAAGTGTCATCTCAGGAAATTCTCTCATCGAACTCCATACATCGAAAACCATTCAGGGTTAACTGGTTATACACGATATTTACTAGGTTAAACCCATTGTTTTAGTTGTTACTGAATTACCCGACTAATGGGTAGCCGAGAAAATAAAGAAATTGGGTAAGTAGAAATTTGATATCCGTATCGTGAAGACCCCTAATACTTTCTAAGCAGGGCAATTCTAAGGAAGCCTTTTACTTCCCTACAATACAGAGTAAAGAATTGAAATAAATAATCGAGCATAAATTATCGATCGATTGTAAAACTAACTATAATATTTGCCTCCCCAAAGCAAACCCACTGCCATAAATAATTTGTCGTAATAAACAAGACCATGTGATTAAATAAATTATTAATTTATAACATAGGTAAACCATTGTCTGTTATAAAATTGCAATCGAACATTCAATTTGACGAAATCTAATTTCAATAAAACAATATGTACAATGTTTTCTTTTATCATCGAGTAAACAGACTCGTTTATTTTGGGACCACGAGATGACAGTACAATTTAAATTAACTATATCGATAAAATTATCGAGTTCAATGACAATGTGCTATTTATGTGCGGGCCATATTTTAGACCTGATAAATATTCAAAATCTTCGAGGGCGTGTCCATACTGTCCACATTTCATTATAAGGTATGTACATTCATCGTATACCTTTATATACATATAAAAGCACGGTATTTTTTTATAAAATTATGATGGTATATAGTTAAATGTTATTTGATGATTTATTAAGGATCAAGATCAGATGTAACATACCAAGTTTTAGACGCATTTAAACTAACAAAAATATTGAGTCGACACGAGATAAAACAAATAATATGTTAAGTATGGAGATATGCCATATCTCAATCGATTAGGTTGGACTTTCCTTTGCTGGAGATTTTTTTTAATAATAAATTACTCATGATAATTTATTCGCAAGAAGCTGGGCAGCATATTATTATGATATATTGTAAAACTAACAAAAACTTTAATAACTCGTTCTTGCAAAGTTACTCTCGCAACTTTCCATCGATTTATCCTTAATTGTTATAAATTGATCAAAAGATCGCTTATACGATACTAATTATAACTAACACCTCTGGTTAATTGCTTTATAGGTGGAAAAGCGAAATAAGCTTGCTAAGCTTATTTCGCCATTAGGAATTTATGAAACTGGATTTGAAACGTGATTTTTCAAACTCAATATTACATAATAATGTAATCATCTTATCTAATTATGTGCTACTACCGAGTAGTTATTAGTGTTTTATTTTTAATTTATAATTGTTTCTGTTAAGAAAACTAAATAAGTAGGTATGTATAAGTTTTATTTTTTTCTTCAGTTTATACGTTTGTAAGTTTTGTACTGTTAGTTGCACCCAAAGTCGCCATTGCCCGAAATACGCGACAGTAACGGATGCACAGAAAACCAGCACAGTACCATCATTGTTGCAGCAAATGCTGAGACTGCAACGTAATAGATTATTAAGTCTAACCATGTTGTTGTTAATGAATAGTGTTGTTTAATTTTTTTTCTTTATTTTTCAGTTGTGTTGTGTTGTTCTTGCTTTACCTGTATTAGTTTCTATTCTATTCTATCTTTCTAAAAACAAAACAAAAAATAGGTATCGATTAAATTATATGAAGGACTTCAAAACAACTTATAACGACTTCAGGAATTAATATTTGAGTATAATAATTTTATTGTATTTTGTCCTCGATTTTAACAGATCCACTATAATTCCTTTCGTTAATTGTTTGGTATCTTAGCTAGGTTTAGTTACTTTGTGAAAAATTAAAAAATATACTAGAAAAATATTTATATCAAACAAAAAATTACTCTCTGGGTCATAATTATTCTTGCCTTAAGTCATGAACTTTGAAAACAAGAATATGTATTTATTGAATTTTTATTTGTAATAATTAGGAAAATACCTACCTAAGATGGAACCAGGACTTTCTGGGATTTCAGTCTCTCCTTGAGGAAACTATAATTGATTTATACTTGATTTGGCAGTCTTTTTCCACTGATGCCTATTCACAACACAAAACTTATCAAAACACAAAGTTCAAAACTACAAAGGTTTTCACTGATTGAGAATCCTCTGAAACATCCGTCACAATCAAGCGGCACTTATTTAGAATGGTCAGTTTTCGGTTATTTTGTGCCCTTAAGTTGTCACCGGACAAACGGTACTGTTGCACGCACAATGTTCAACACAAGTTCGACCTGAGAGATTGGGGTTGCGGCCGGCGTCGAGTACCAGGAACTCAGAACATCGTAGGTGTCCAAAGTGTGGTGCAATACAGGGCACCTGTTGGTTCGGCGCGAGCAGCGTTACTGGCAGCTGGCATACTGGCGCGATCCGGCCCATTAGTCGCGAACACGTCACGCGGAAGCCGGTTCTGCTCTGGACATCGGCGACTCGAAGAAAATCGCAGCCACGGATGCATTTCGCGACTTATAAAGATACGATAAAGGTGAAACTATCATGTATGGATCAATGAAGGCTCGCGATTTAAATACAGATCTTATACACAAGGATCTAGTTGAATATAATATAAGATCGGCACCAACTCGCAATAGCATTTCTTGCCACTGAAAACATTAACGTATACTAGAATAGAATATATCATAAATTTAATACATTATTATTTACATAGTTGTAGTCCACTTTTCACCAGTTACGTTTAGGTTCCATAAATGAAACACGGAAGAGGTCACATGTAATATTTGGACAGCCTTATTGCCATACACACCTATACCGAGCATCATTTCAGACTCCGCGCAACTAAACAATACGTCCAGTACTGTACTGGACGTCCTGGGTTCGATCGATACTGGCAGTACAGCAATCGCTCGTCCAATAACCAGGCCAACGAAACAGTATGCATAGAAAAAAGAGCTTAATAATTATACATAACTATTATGTTTAATTTTTAAATTTATAATTTCATAATAGCAATTTCCTTTTCAGTCCAACTATGTACGTCACGCTTAACCTACTTAAGCTTGACTTGCTCGTTGCCTGCACGAGGTATATAAGAGGACTAGCTTTTTTAGTAAAAAGCCCCTCAAAATGATGACTAAGCTCTTCACTGGATGAATATTTAAACTCCAATATTTTTATCCAAAGCCAGTGATATATTATGGGTCGAAGAGATTAAGTAAGCGCGATCTATTTTCCTCACAACAAATTTCCTCTATTAACTATACAACTAATTTCACTGCTTCCTAGCGACAGATTTTTTCAAGATATCATAATGGATAAATTTAGTAATATATTAAGACTAGCTGACCCGGCAAACGTTGTTTTGCCATTACCACTACCACTACAATTACCACTACCACTACTACAACCACTACCACTAAAATTACCACTACTACTACCACTACTCTACCACTACCACTACTACTACCACTACCACTACCACGACTACTACCACTACTATTACCACTACCATTACCACTACTACTACCACTACCACTACCATTACCACTACTACTACCACTACCCCTACCACTACTACTACCACTACCCCTACTACTACCCCTACCACTACTACTACAACTACCACTACCCCTACCACTACTACTACCCCTACCACTACCACTACCCCTACCACTACCACTACAACTACCACTACCACTACAACTACCACTACCATTACTTATAATCGTCGTAGTAGTCGTAGAGAGTATCACCGATGTAGTTAGAATTTCTTGATTAAAAGTTTCTAGCCGCGATGAATTTTAATGCGCAAAGGATTTTGAGAGACGCAAAGTAAAAGTTAAGAATAACAAGCACAACATAAACTGGCTTCAAAAGTATTTATGACAAGTATAATGTATTAAAAGTTTTGGATTCCAGTTCATATGAAACAAATAATGTTGCAAGACGATTTTAATTAGTTTATTTTACAAATTAAGCTTCATATAACTGACTAAAAATTGTAGATGTGGATAAGTCAGGCAAGATGATAATGATATCGAACAATGGTCATATCTCACACCTTGTGTATCAGCAGGACTTTTTGCTAGATAGACATAATCTACAGCCTACCCTTTGGCAAGCCCAAAATGCTAAGCAATACTGGTGCAGATTGCAACTAACAAGTTCCAAAAACAAGTGTGTATTTCTTGGAACCAGAGTATTAACCCCAACGTAAAAGGAAGCAAAGGCCGCTCCCTTTGCTATACTGCACCACTCCACTGCATACTTTAATCTGTCTGGAAAGTTAGACATTACCCGTTTGCGCAGACAGACACGTATATATATATATGTATATAAAAATGGATCTTTAAAAAAACTTTTTTAAATTATTAAAGTCGAAAGAATTTGTAATACAAGTAAGAATATACATATAGAACATATTGTATTTTATTTAACTAAAGATTAATTTACGTAGGCACAGAAAGAGCGCACAAGATTCGTTAACAAAGAATTTGGGAACTGATTTAATTCACACATATTGTTTAAGCAAATTAATGAGATGCAATGCAATGTGAGTTACAAAGGAGGCTTGAGACCTGACACAAATTGTAGTCCCCTAAGACAGACCTGACCTGACACGACCTGTCACGACACATTCAGAGGCCGATGGCAGACTAAAGTGACTAAACTATCACATTGCGAAAACACGATACGAAGGAAGAGCAATACTTCTGGTGCGTTCGGTAGGAGAGCATGCCAAGAGGCTGCCGCGGATATCACGAAACCCGGCCAAATCCAGGTAAAGTATCTTTTTAAGATTTCTTCTCCGGCAAAAGGACCATAGAATTTTTTTGGAACAGAAACACAAGACAATGACATTGTATCTGCAAGGCATTTGAGGAGGTCAAGTTCAAGGTACATTTATTTTATTCTAGCTATTTCTTCTTAGCTAATACTTTTTGTGAGAGCTGGCTTACTTCACCGTATTGCAACCGAAAAAGGAAACAAGAATGCTAAGTAAATAATATTTAAATAAAAGCTTTTAAAATAGCCAATATAATAAACCAATTACGACAAAAGCGTTTTAATTTCGGATCTTTTGGCACAGTAGAATAGCCACTGTGTGAAAGAAGAGTAGCCACTGTCCCCAATACCCACCCACAGCAAATCAGAGATTCAGAAAGATCGGTTAAAAACAATTTCCGCTACCTCCTGTTCTTACGAACGACTAGTATTGGAACCGTCTGACCTTATAGCCCACTTTCATTGGCGCGGAGTGGCAATTACAGAGACAATGCATTATTTTCTCGCGAAAAAATATGATCGCAAGCGCATTCGATTGTGCAACTAGCATGAAACGCCACAAAGTCTATATTTGTGTAGGACATTGTTCTCGAGTAACGCAAAGGCACCGAATTCCGACCGCTTATCGGCGTTTTACATCGAATCTCCAAAAAGATAACAAAAAACCAATTTATGAAAATTAAAAATAAATACGTCTTTGTGGTCATATATTTTTCTTACTAAAATATTAAGACAAAATAGTCTAAGTGGTACATTTTATATCAAAATCTTTACTTTTCAATGCAGATTAAATGAAATACTAAGATCACCGTTTTCCGACCGCCCTGTGGTGTTTTGCCTAAATCCGACCGCTTAGGCACCGAATTCCGACCGCCCGTGACGTTTTGAGAAAAATGAACTTAATTGTCTATCAATACGGTGTGAATTTGTTTAAAAATAACAGGATTTTATTGTTGTAATTTGTTAGTGTTTTAACGTTCTTACGTTTATACATTTACATTTTAATTATCCGATAATTATCGGATAACTATCAATGAACATCTTGATAATTTCCAACCCTGGGCAAGGGGATGTTATCTCCCCAAAGCTTTTCACCGCTGCATTGGAAGATGTGTTCAAGCTGTTGGAGTGGAAAGGTCGCGGCATCAACATCAACGGAGAACGCCTCACACACCTTCAATTTGCCGATGATATAGTCATGTTGGTGGAATCGCTGGACGACCTCAACACCATGCTAGGAGACCTGAGCAGCGCCTCGCAACGGGTGGGTTTGAAAATGAACATGGACAAGACTAAGATCATGTCCAATGTGCATGCCAAACCTATACCGGTTGTTGTTGACGGCGCTGCTCTCGAAGTTGTTGACGAATACGTTTACCTGGGACAAGTGGTCCAGTTGGGTAAGTCCAACTTCGAGAAAGAGGTCACTCGCAGAATCCAACTCGGGTGGGCAGCGTTAGGGAAGCTACGACATAATTCTTCACATCCAAATTACCTCAGTGCCTAAAGACGAGAGTTTTCGAGCAATGTGTGTTCCCAGTGATGACATATGGATCCGAGACGTGGTCCTTTACCGTTGGTCTGATCCGCAAGCTCATAGTCGCTCAACGCACTGTGGACAGAGCTATGCTCGGTGTTTCTTTACGGAACGTAGACGAACGAAGGTTACCGACATAGCTCGCAGGATCAGCGGACTGAAGTGGCAATGGGCAGGCCACGTCGCTCGGCGGACGGATAACCGATGAGTGAGAAAAGTCCTCGAGTGGAGACTGCGTCTCGGAAAACGAAGTATTTATTGGCCGCCCCCCGACGAAGTGGACTGACGACCTGAAGAAGACAGCGGGAAACCGTTGGATTCAGAGGGCGCCGGATCGGGAAGAGTGGCGACGATTGAGGGAGGCCTATGTCCAGCAGTGTACCCAAAAGGCTGATGGATGGATGGATGGTCGCAATCAAGTACATTGAAAACGTGTTTGCGACCTGCACGGACGGAAACAGGGAAGAGGCAAATAAAGTATACCGTATTTCCGACCATTATTAAAGTTTGTCTAATAATCAACAAACAACGTATGTGTTTGTGTTTAGTAAAAAAAATGTCGTGTAAACCTTAAAACGCTGAATATCATCAAAGAACACCCCAAAAACTAGATATGTTAAGTAAAATATTTATTTATAACAACACAGAAACTTTGTAAAAAATCAAGAAAGTCTAGAAAAATCTTTATGTTTCGAGTCAAATAACATTGAATGTAATGATTTTAGAGTAGGTCGTATACAGGTTCCCTAAAGTATCACAAAATTTACTTAAACAGTCGAACGTGAAAAATAAGTATTTAGTGAAAACAAAGCTAATAATTAACTTTCAGTGCGAAGTACAAAAATCTTGTTTCCGTCCAACCGGTCGGATTTCGGAACTTACGATTTTTAGAGAGACCTCATTCCGTCCAATCTTAATAACTTGATAAACCTATCAATTTACTAAAATACGGAGTTTAAACTTTGTAATTAAGATCACTGTAAGTGTATTTATTACGATAAAAACACAAAATACTTACTGGTAGGCTTACTTCCGCAAAAATCGAGATTAGTATGATTCTCCACTTTTATCTTTTTTTACATTACGAAACAATCAAAATGCACCCTTTCGCAGTTTTGAACCAACTGACGTTTTGTACGTTACGATTTTAAAACCGTTTTTTGTCAATTGACACACGAATATTGAATGAATAAAATGCGTTAAATTTCGTGAGTCTTAGGTGTGAAATTTAAAAGTTTTAACGACTTTTTCGAAACGGTCGGATAGAGGAGGCCGGTCGGAGACCGGTGCCGTTGCGTTAGCGTAGAATAGTAGAGTAGATGGCATCGACTGATTACTGTTTAAATCATTGTTTCTCAAAGTTTGTGATAGCGGGTACAGCAGGCCTTGGATACTCCGAAATGATCCAATGAATGGGGGCAGTAAAATTCCAAAAAAAATTTCAGGGTGTTGACGCTGTCTAAAAATTGTAAGAAAATACCTTGTTGTAAGCCTCACTTCACAAAAGGTATTTTTTAAAAAGGCGGCAGGTGAAATAGGTTTGAGAACCACGGTTTAAATTGAAGCGAATCACGTCGTTGAGTAGACGAGCTATATTAATGACCGAGTTTATCGACCGTCGCGACGCCGAAAATCGTTGTACGTTATATGCACGTATGAAAGATAAAAAAAGAAAGCGAATATATTCACGCACGACACACCAACGATAAATTAGGTACGCCAATAAAACTTCGAAAGTGATAAGAAAGGATAATGTTAACGGTTTAAATTAACTTCTGAACTGTTCCTTGTGTGTGTGGAGACATGGACACGAGAGATCCTAAAGCATACTTTGTGGATTGGCGGCAAATTTTCACGTGTATGTGTTTCCGCGAACTTTTTTTATACCTTTTACGAATTTAATTGGTAAATATGAACAATAACAAATTTTGCTGTTTACTTTATGTATTTTCTAAATTGAGAGTCACAATAATTGAATACATTTTATATTTTTTTAATAACAAGCACTCGGGTCGGTACCAACGTTGGGCCAATGTTCTTGAGCTCGAAGTCCGTTATTTGTTATATTGAGGAATTATAATGTTGTTTAACATAGATTTGTATATAAATATATGTACTATAATAAATGTCGAAAATGTTCGAACAGTGTGACTTATTGTGACTTAAGGTGTCCTTACAGAGCCTTAATTGAAACAAGTGAAATAAATAAGTAATTTATTTAATATTATAATGAAAAATAAATTAAATACTGTCAAGATGATCGTTATTTAAATTTTACAAGTTATTGTGTACATAATGCAATTACAGTGGACTTTCAACTCAGATTTGCATGAATCATACTTATCCTGGTGGTTGGTGTCAGAGACCGCCACTGCGCCGATACAAAGACGAGTATGATAATAAAAGTATGTTCATTTATATATACTCATCAATAGTAGGCATACTATATAGGCATGTTTTTAATATAGTTAACGAGTTATTATAGTCAGACTTCACAGGAGAATGCGGTGACTGAGTGGTTAAGAACTAGGCACTAATTCACAGTTCGGATCCCGTGCATGACTTCAGAAGACCATAAGATATTTACTTTAAAAAAATATTTTGGTGGAGATATTTGTGTATTATTATAATGATTATGATTATATGATTATTATTAATGACTGATTATGATTATAATAATTTTGAAATTTGTTTCATTAATTTCTTCCGCGAGTACACTTACCAAAACTTCAGCGCGTATAAATGTTTCGAAGTACATACCATCGTTTTACTGAAAATCAATAGACTTGAGTAAAACTAAATCTGCGTACATTAGTAATGTACTTTACGTAGCAATGTTATGTAGCAACATTTACATTAAACACACAATGTGTTTTTAAATGACTTCTAATCATGAATTAGAAAAAGTTAAGTTAAGCAGAGTTAAATGCTCTGGTTCTTTTATTTTTTGTTCTTTGATCGAAGTTTTATTAAGTACCTGTTCTTAATTCCGATCTTGGTAGTAAAGTCGTGGTCGCGACTCGGTACGAGGACACGCTATTGAACACGAACTGTTCTTTAGCAGTTTTATATTTATGTCTCTGTAACTCGAGTTTGTGTCACGTAATTCCTCGCGCCAATGTTAAACAGGGTTCCAAGGCGGTCCTCTTATTTATTGTATATTTTGCGGCAGTTTTTAATATTTTTTCCTCTACCATATCCTGGCCTCGGTTTATAACTTTTCATTAATAATTGTATTCGGCCAAAATCCCAGTTTGTATAATAACAGCTTAATTGAACGCTTGTATCTGGTGAAGAATAGATTCTTCTAGCTCAACAATTTCACTTGAGTCCCTTTGAAATCTCTGAGCTCTCAAGATATTATGGAAATTTAATTCTAACGCGACTCTCTTCTCTCTGCGACTATTAAACGATCATGATTTGAAATAATTTTTCTGATTATAAGCAATATCTTTTTTAACAACTCGCAGCTTCCTTGTAAGGTTTTCACAGAGGGCTATGATATGGGGTTCTTTAAAAAACCAAAAGGTAGCTCGGCCCATCTTGTTCGTTAGATCATTAGGTTAGGCTATATTCTTGTTCTCCTCTCACGTCTCCAAGCAATCCTAACTATAGTGAAAGTAATTGTTCTTGTTTAATTTAGTCAACAATCTCGAAATCTAGTAGGATAGAGGAAATGACGCACCCGAACATCTTTAGATTATCTGATCTATCTATCTTATTTGTGATGTTAAACTATGTTACGCTTCCCGCAGGGGCAAAAGGTCGCCGAGTTGCGTTTTTGTTTTACGACGGTTTTCTCCTCTAGGTTGCGAAACGTAAGTGAAACTTCAGACCTTCATGAGGCAACTTCGGCTTCATTGCAGCTGTTCACATGCATTATGGCCATAACTCGATTTATCGTTCACCAGTCAATCGCTAATTTGCAGCGTCGATGTTGGTCGCGTTGAGCGACGGAGCGTTAAACGGATGTCTTCTGCCTGCCAGTTAAATGAGCCTCAGAGGAAATGGAGATTCCTTTGATACAGCATCAAAGGAATCTGTGAACCACCCTTAATTATTACTCGTAATTTTCCGAATTAAATCTTAGCAATACGCAATTAAAGTAACAACAGCGTTAAAAAAAACTAAAAAATACGCTTTTGTATAAAACCGAACTAAAATTTGGTTTCATGTTTTTTTTTAATTTTATCGGTCCTTGATAGTTAAGTGTGTAAAGTTTTAAATTAATCCGACGTTTTGAAGGGGTTCAAAGATTCCGTTACATACATGACATACATATCTACACACATAAATATATCTACACATACATACTAAGCTATTAAATGCGTGCAAAAATATCACATGATCTTATGGTAGTTAGGATTGCATCGTGACGAAACCTGTATGCTTGAGAGTTCTGCCTAACCAATGTTTTTCTGCGTTTTCGTTTTAGTTTCATACGAGGCTCTCGATGGCGTGACTCATTGGTGGTAATCGATGTGAATAGGGTAACTAGTTATAGTTGAAAATCTTTGTTGGTTGCTGTTGGTAAAAACTTGGTCATTCATTGGTTAGTTGGTCATGCTCATGCGATCGCGACGTGTCTAACTTTGAACTCTCGATCTCACTAGTACCTAAGGAGGCTACCACTGCTGGAACCACCAGTGACTAGATTAGTTATAACATTTAGTATTTGACTGTACAATATATTTTATTTATTTATAAACGCTTTATTATACCTACCTAAATATGGTACAAAAGGCGGACTTAATGCTAAGAGTTTTTTCTGCCAGTCAACCTTTATATAATACTAGTGGTCCGCCCCGGCTTCGCACGGGTATTTAATATAAAAATCAAAATTATAATACACACACATAAACCCTATTTTCGTCAAGTTACTAAAAAAATTAAAATTTAACACGACTTTATTTTACATATATAGATTATAACAATAGTTTCGTTTACGCCTAGTAATATTATATAGCCTATGTCACTCAGTGAAGATGCAGCTTTCTAATGGTGAAAGAATTTTTGAAATCGGTCCAGTAGTTTTGGCAGCGCACGCCAGAATAGCTCGCAGATGGTAGATTTTTTCCTACTTACCTACTTGACACTTATCGTCATATTTTGGACATTTCACACAATATCTTTATAAATTTTAGCCTGTGTGTTATTCTGATGTATAAGCTATATTATTGTAAAGTTTCATTAAAATCCATTCTGTAGGTACTTTTTACGTGAAAAAGTAACACACATCCATCCATACATACATACATACTTACAAACTTTCCCCTTTATAATATTAGTAGGATAGGATTAGTAAGTATTATACCTTATCAACAGCCTAAAATTTAAGTTTTATGCTTCTAGTTCTGAAAATGACAATACTTTCATACAACCTTTCATCTCCCTTTTCAACCCATTACAACACTTTTTTCCAATTATAAAGTGTCTATGTCCTTTGTCAGGCTCTAGACTGTGTACCAAATTTCATTTAAATCGGTTCAGTAGTTTTGGCGTGAAAGCGAAACAGACAGACAGACAGACACGTCGTCAGAAACCAAACGTCCAATTTTAATCATTCAAAGACCAAATATTATCTACATAAACTGTAAATGTAGTCCAAAAAAAAATTCAAGATAAAAAAATGGTTGTTGTGCCTCACTCGACATAGATAGGTGTCGCCGACTTTTTTATAGATACATATTTATAAGATCTACAATTAATTAGAACATTTTATGGTTCTATCTTTTATAGTTTAGGCAGCGTACGTATAATAAATAACTTTTCTTGTTGATTTTTTACACCTTGTGTCCGAAAAACCCAAATATCTTACGGAACCCTATTTTTTTCCAAAATAAAATTTAGCCTATATCACCCGGGGATAGTGTAGCTTTCCAACAGTGAAAGAATTTTTCAAATCGGTTCAGTAGTTTTGAAGCCTATTCGATGCAAACAAACAAACAAACAATCAAATCTTTCCTCTTTATAATATTAGTATAGATTTCTTTATATAATTTAATATTTCTTTAAAATATGTAGTGACTAATGGAGTGTTGTGATATACATCAGGTTTTAAAGGAAATTCGCACTCGCGGTATCTATAAATACGACACAGGTAAACCATGCTAGTACCTATATATTGGTAACTGGCATTTAATTAGGTACCGTTTCCGTGACAGTTACCGATACAGCACCGACAATGAGTCTAGCGGCCGACGCAGTAACTTGGTAACTATCTTAAGTAATATAGTATGTGGGACGATTTTTGAATGCCTTAGTTATAGATATGCCGAAAATAGCAATGATAGGTGATGGATGGATAGTCCGTCTTATAACTGTCTACCTCCCACGAGTTCGCTCAGTGGCGAGTAAAACCAGTTTTATGAATTTAAATTCAAATATCCGTTGGTTTTTGTGAAGAGCAATATTAATTTGCACACCTGCTATATTCTTTGACTAGATCTAGAGAGTAAGTGGTATTATTATATAGCTCTATTAGTGTGTGTTGATAGTGGAAGTGATACAGGTAAGAAGATGCAATAGGTAGGCACTTCATTATACTGATAATGTATCATATTACAGAATTTACAAAGGTACTTACATACTTTTTATAAACAGTCATATTGTAATTGGAACTTTTGTTATGATCTAGCCCAATTATTTGCTAAAATTAAAAATAAGAAATAATATTTTTTCACCCATGGCTTCTAGCAAGTGCTCGTCATTCGTTTACCTATTGCCTATTCACACCCCCATCATGATAGTTAATTTGCTTTAGTTCCAGATGGGGCAATACTACCTACTTAATAATTTCTACTTTTTGTGTTTAACTATTTTTCATGGGTCAATCAAAATTATTTTCATATAAAATTCAAGCCAGTGAATTTGCTAAGACTTATATGCTTATTAATCTTCAATGATACGTGGAGTACACTAAGAGTTTTGCATAACTCATAAATAAAACAATTTACATATAAAGTACCTAATATATTCACTGCTTTTGGAAGTATTCTCCATAACATTTTATATACTTTTTCATTTGGTGAAACTATTTTTGAAAACATGAGGGCCTCTCTGGCCCTGTAAATTTCGTACCTCTCATCACATTTTCATTTTTGGAAAAATAAAGAAATCGCATGGTGCTAGGTCTGGACAATATTTCACTAGCTCTACCTTTTCAGAAGCCAAATATGACTTGGACTTGTTCGCGGTGTGCGCCGAAGCACTGTCATGGTGCAATAGGATGAGACATCTTGATCGATATTTCATAACATTTTCAAAGACACTGAGCAAACAAATGGTGGTGTACCATTCAGAATTAACTATCTTATGTTGTTCAAGTGGGAACGTACAGGACTCGTCCTTTTTTTTAAAATCAATAATTGAGTTTTAATAAGTTAAAAAAAATATAACATTCAAAATTCAAACATTTATATGAGGCCAGGACTGCAGAAATTTCAGTGTGCATACACAACAACACTTATGTATACACATAACATAATGCAGTGAGTTAGGAGCAGGTAGTGGACTTGTGGTTAGCATAAATTACATCCGGACTGAGCCCGATGCTAACAATAACCTCAGGGTCCCGGGGAAGCACTCCACAGATATAAATAGACCTAAGACTCCTGGCCCAATTGGGATAATGGTCAAGACACAAATCATTGTTATTTCATAATATAATTGACTATGAATACCATACCGTAAGTCTAATACTTAACACTAGGTACTTAAATAACTAATCCTATCTTCAATCTTTAAAATTAATATTAAGTTTTATATTAATTCAATGAGTGTCTTGTTTTATAAAAAAAATTAAGGCACTAAAGGGACATAGAGACAGACAAGAACGTTAGTAGTAGAGCAAAGCCTTAGCCAAAGCGTAGTAAAAATGATAATGACTCCAGGGAGTGGGTGTGACCCTGACTGCCCTTGTCCCAGGTTGGAATCTACAATGGACATTTATGAGAATTGTATACAGGTACATATACCACATTCAGGTTGTTCAGATTTAACATGTTTTTAAATGCCTATTAAAGGCATATTATATGAATAGTATTACAATAATCATTGTAAATAAATACTATAAATAATTTTAAGAGAAAAATATCAACATAAATTACCTACTTCCTTGCATTCATTGTATCACGCAATATTGTCTAAGCAAACTTACTGGATAAGTGAGTGTTGTCATTGTTTAACCTAACACTATGTATTACTATTGCCAATCAGAACGTTGACCTTGCTGTCGATATAAAAGAACACAACTGAGAAAGCTTTGAACATACTCCACCACTCTGCCCCAGTGCAGATTGGTAGAAGGATAAAAATTAAACTCATATTTTCGCTCACAATGTTAAGTTAGCATATTACTGCCATGTTATTTAACAATATATATGCAAAACAGCATTGAAACAGTATCTGGCAGAGAATTTCCTAGGGCCTTCTCGGCATAAGGGAAGACTGTCACCTAAAAGCTCTCAGGTCAGACCTCTACTAAGTTACTATATAGCTCTTGGGCATTGTGAATTCAACTTTTAATAATATACACACAGAAAAATATAAAATGATTTTTCTAAGTCTAGTTAAATGACTTTTCTAAGACACTGTTTTTTTTTTTTATTTTTGTATCAATCCATCCATTCATTAGCCTTTTATAGCTTCCTTAATCGATGCCACTCCTCCCCATCCTGTGCCTTCTGAATCCAGCGGTTACCCAGTTATTTTTGTATACAGAAGTACGAATATTTTACATAAGAATAAATCCATTAATATGCAATCCACAAGTAGAATGTGCAAATTTAGTATGGAACTAACGCACCATTCAGAATATACGATTATTAACTGATAAAGATAACATCGGTTGGCATCATGCAAATTTACTAACGGAACTTTTGCAGGCGACAATTATAACTTTAATATGTAGAACGTTCAAGTAACAAGTAGGTATTGTAAAATAAATACAATCTTTATATACCAACAAGATTATTTTAAAACCGTTACCTTTTGAAATCAACGACACAAGCAGGCAGGTCAACAGGAACAAAGTAGGTTGCTATTGCTTTACAAATTCGATTTAGCAAAAAATGCACGTCTCATGCCACAACACCGGCGTCAACAACACTGGACTGAACAAGCACTAAAATACGACTGATAACAACTATTCAACACTAATATTTAACAAACTTATAGTCACAAATAACAATCATCATCAATAATTAAATTTCACAACACGATACATACACGCACCACAAGGAGTAATCTTTCTGTGCGCACGACTGAAATAAAATAACAGCCGTTTCGTTTCGTTTCTTTCTTTGATAGTGCGAATTTTTGACTTTGACATTTATTTTAACACCTGTCAATGTGAAAGTTACATAGAAAAATATACTGTATTTAGCAAGGAAGCAGATGTTCAAAAATGTATGGGAGGTGGTTCTAAATTTGAAACAATACAAAAGTTGCATGAGTAGATAGATAAAATTGTTTTGATTTTAATGCGCCCCAACGACGAAAAACGCAAGCGGCGTCGGAGATAATTAAATTAAATTGAAGTGTAGTTTCAAAGTCGATTAAAAAAATATTCAATAAAATATTATATCAAATATATTAAATAAAATATTTATTATCCTCATTAATAAAATATGTATTTTTATAAGGTCTGAAATTGAACTTTGGCTGTTGGTAGGTGTTAACTTTTTTGTACACCATAACAATGAATCTAGACCTCCCGCAGCTGTGTCTCTGTGGGGGAGACCCGTGCCCAGCAGTGGACGTGTATGGGTAGCAGCGAATACCATTTATTAAGCTCTAAAGTTGTTTTTCCACAGAATTTCTCAAGTTAATAGTCAATTAATTAAAAAATAACAATGTGGAATTAATTACTTTTTTATTGGAATTTTGTTGTATCGTCAGACCTTTACGGCGTCACCGAAATAGGGCCAGTGTCGTAGGCGAAAAAGTCCGACCGTGTAGATGGGGTGAATTATTGTCCAGTACTGCCATCTAGCTTGAATTTTTATGAACTTGTATCACTTGTAGCTTGGTGTTGCCTCGATTTGAAAATAGAGAGCGCTGTGCACTATTCTATGGCTGTGCTGTGCGTGAATTTCACTGTATCTATATTTATGTTGCTTTTAAAACAATTCTGTTCCGGTTTGAAAGGATGGTTTCCATAATAATATACAATTCTTTAAGGGCCATCATCAAGGATAGCAACGTATTTAATTTTGTGAGTGACTTAGAACGGGACTCTTACCTTTGATCTCTCTTGAGCTCTCTTACTAATTTTATTAGCAACTGGAATATTATTACTAGGTACTTATCACCAACTAACAGGATTATTTGTCACTAACAGTCCCTGCTTCAGACTCCATTCCTACTAACGAACTAATAACTAAATGTTCTTAATAACTCTCTCTACAAACTGGACTTACCTTACCAGTTCATATTTAAGTCATCTACCTATAATTCACTGATGTCACTGGCGGCAGCAGATAAAATTAACACCACCACCACAACCTTTTCTTTTTCACTATTGGGCTCACGTCTCCTTTCGAATGGTAGGAGTTAGATTTGATGATTTTTGTATTTTGAAGGAAAATCAGAGGCTGAAATTTGAGACAGCATATAGGTATTTTCCACAAGCACTGTACCATATTTTACCCTCTTTAGTCAAATCCGGAAAAAATTGCTTGACATCGAAAATAAATGCTTTACGAGATGCTAGATGTCACGTCACGCACGACATGTCTCATTGTCAAATTTAGGTAAGTACAAAAATATAAAACCGAACTTCGTTAAGAGCCCTATACACGGACCACATTACTAAATTGCTTTAAGCTAGAAGTATAATATTAATGCTGCACTGAACTGCGCTCAACAGTGCTTCACAACCTGTGTTCACAACTATATGTACAGCGCCATCTATTTTACAGTAGATAGACATCTAACAAGTGTGTCACGTAGAGTTGATATCGGAATAGAAAGGAAAATAAAACAACAAATTAACTGAAACACTTTATTTTATCATTTTATATATAAATTACGCTCTTTTAAAGTGTATTTTGACTGGAAGCCACTACATAAACATAGAAAGTAGTAATTTTCACTTAACTTATAGTAAAACAGTTTATTAGGTAGTAGTATTTAAGTAGATAAATAAGGTAGTAATAATCTTACAAATACTATTAATAGCGGAGTATACTGGTCAGTAGCCATGATGAACATTGTGGCATTCAGTTATCATCACCTAAAAAAGAAATAAAAATTATGTTACATGAAACATGTCTCGTTAAACTCATTTCAAGACACATTCATTGAAGACACGATTAGGTAGGTACCAAAATTACTCGTAGCCTCTTTTTACTTAGAGTTGATTGTAGGTAATTTAAATATATCTAGTTATGTAGTACACATTTCACATTATTTAAAAATCACAAACATAACTAAAAGTGTTTAAAAAGGAAGATAACTTTCGATCAATTGATCGAAGAAGATAAATATATTATGAAATTGACAAGTGCAACTGTCAGACGTATTAAAAAAATTAACCTACAGTACTTAGATTAGTAATATGTCTAGATATAGTGTCGCGCAGCAATCGCGCCAAAAAATATAGTACCTAATTGTTTGGTACTAAGTGCTTTCCCTGCGTTCAGTCTCACTCCCGCTGTCATTACATACGCTCGAGTTGCTACGCTAATTTGTTTTGTTTAAAATGACGGTTTATGTGATAAAAGTGCGCCGAAATGATAAAGGTCGATCAAAAACAACGAAATAAGTCACCTATCATCGGTAAGTACCATTATTTCGTATCAATTCAAGCAAAATAGGGCATTAAAATATTTCGAAAATAAAATATTATTGTTGTTCGCCATTTTTAACATTTGACGTAATTGACGTGTGTGTTGCCAGTTCATGAACTCAGAACTCCCTTATAAAAATGTGCAATACATGTGATATTACACATGATATTCGAAAGGCAATGGCGGAAATGTTTTTTGAAGAGTATAAATCAACATAGGTATCCTTGAAGGGGTTTTAATGTTTTTAACCATGCTAAGGAAGCACTTTAGAATATGCAACACCACAGATCGGCTTTGTACTTCTTTCACAGCTAGAACTCGTTAAAAGACGTCCACTCACAAAATTTCGCAGCGCGGAGACGCGTGGTTCATGAGTAAAAAATTATTAAAGTTTCCATACAAATTCGTAAAGAAACACGATTAATAAATGCCATGACACTAACTCACAGAATAGATATACACCAAGGAGTACTAACAAACAACCACAGTTGTTATTTTCTTTTTTCGAGTGGCCTTTTACTGTGTGGTCACGCCGACCTTTACAGCGTCACTGAACACTTCGAACAAGGTGAGCTTCAAAAGCTCAAACAGACTAGGTAGGGATACTAGGAATAACTTCAGATTTCATATGTTAATTTCGATTAACTAAATTATTTATAGTACAATTTCCAAATTTTTTTTCGTTTTGATCGGAAATTATTTCGATAATCGTTACTGTGGTTTGTAGTCGATAGTGGATAAAAAATCATATTAACATTATTATTAGAAGCCTGTCACAGATGCCGCTGGGCGGGGTTCCTTTTTTGCGTAAATAAACATAGACAAACCTGAACCTAACCTAACAAAATTTGGTGTTGATTGTGTCGTTTTTTCTTGGGGGCTTAGCCCCCCGAGTGTCGGGTTTCGAACATAATACCGATTATGTTCGAAACCCGACATTTTTTAACTAGATTTAAAACTAAAACTAAATTTTTTATCATAAATTTTTGGCATAAAAAAAATTAGATGTTGGTTAAAAAAAAACGTGAAATGAAACGCATCCCAGTGACAACCACAGAGTAATCGATCGTATCGATCTATATTATAGTGTGATGGCGTGTGATCTGTGGTGTTGCATATTCTAAAGCTGAGCCCGGGGTTTCTCACTACATATGATTACAAATATAATTTTAATTATAAAGGCTTTACTTGCCCTCCGAAGCACGGTAGCGTCCATGAAATTTTGCCACTAGCGGTCACCCATCCACAAACCGACCGCGCCCGTCGTTGCTTAACTCTTTCGATCACATTGAATCGACCCGAGCCATTGGGCTATGGACGCTACAGCTATTTCTCTCCCAAAATATTCACTAAAAATTATTTATATGGCAAAACAACGTTTGCCTGGTCAGCTAGTAACTATAATATTTTAAAAAATCTACTTTATGTTCCTCCCTTACAAAAGGACAATTTAATATGTAAGGACCTAATATAAAATGACCGAGATCCGAACCTCGAGAATTTATTATTATTATATTATTTATTATTATTATATTATTATTTTGGCATATTTAAGTTGATAAAAAATACGTAACTATATAATGTAATAAACTCCTAATTTATAAATTCCCTATTTTAAAATTAATTTTCAACTACTGGTATCATTATGCACGCACACCACGACAATAAAAGAGCGTGGCATGAGTGTAAGATATACCTATCACACACACTAGCATATCTTACTTGGCCTGTTTGTATATCTTGCTTTGCACCGCGACACTCTATCTAGACATATTACTATCAAAGCTACAGTACATAAGTTTATAACTTTTTAGTTCGTAAGATTAAGAAACTTTCAAGACAAACAACGATATCACCTCCTAGGTACTAGATTTGGAAAAATAGTGTGTTATTTATTTTAACATAGCTTTAATTTGAGTTACATTCATTATATTCATTTAGTAGGTACCTATCTAGTTAAACCTGTATTTTATATAAACTCTAATTTTAACTTCTAAAATTAACACAACTAAACAAAAAATAACTTTTTACCTTCAGTACATACTTGTATACTTATCAGAAAAAATAACCTATATAAAAACTACATCTATACTATACTAAAATAAGAAGTAAATACACACATGGTTACGAAAAACATCATGCAAACATTAAAATTAAGTAAGCGCATGCGAGAAATTATAGGGAGTAAAATGCAAAGAACTACGCGCAGGTCATGTGCGCGCTATTCAAATGTGCGTTTAATGCAAAAAAAAAATATTTATCCTTCTTTTTTATTACCTGTATAACACAATGAAATTTAACAGCTTAAACCTGAATTTTAAAGCTGAATTTAGAATGAATCATTAAATTTATCTGCCAAATTTATTGCTACACTACGGCAGCTAGGGATTCAAATCACTGAGAAGCGAGAATTGATAATTTATATAGAGAAGATATTACAAATTGAAGGTATGAGTATCCATGTATCCATCCATAAATATTTAATTTAATCAAAGTCTTATGCTAATAAGTTCGAAAGCTTCAATTCAGCCTCAATTCAGCATTTAATTTGCTACCATAATTTATTGTTTAGTTGAAAAATTGTCTCGATTTTGAATACCTTTCATACCAGATTTGTCACCACTTAATATCTTTGTAAAATTGAAATTGCAACCATGTCTACTACCTATACTAAAAGTGTTTTTAAAAATTGATTTTGACGCTGTCTATAGAAAAACAACTGACATCTACTTTTACAAATTAATATTTCCAAATCTACTTATTGTGTTACATAAATTACTTGTTTATTTGTGTGTTTGTAAGCTTTGTCGAACGTGGTAATAATAAATTTCCTCTCATGATATGACATAAGATAATATATTATTTAACCAAAAAATATATTTTAACTTCTCAATGCTATAGAGATAAGAATGTTATATTACCTACTTAAATTATTAATTTTAAATAACATATGCAATATATTATATTAAAATGCTATATTAAATTAAGATAGGTACCTATCTTAGGTAGGTACATGAAAAACGTGGGCCGATATATACAACTAGAGTTTGTGGCTATAATATTCCGGGGCGCTTTTGGTTTCTGTCTTTTTCTGTATTCTGAGGCTCTCTAAGGGTTCTCTATCTAATGAATAAGAATACGGCTTACAAGAATACAGAAGAAAATAAAATACCCAGCACGTAGCTAACCTTAAAAAAAATTACTTGCGTTACATAACCGAAAAAAAATTGAACTAATATCTGTTAAACACATAAGTTCTATTACAAATTAAATGCATTTCACGGTAAAAGAACACTATTGATACTAAAATTAAATTAACATAATGAATTATAAATTAACATAATGTATCTTACCAATTAACTCTTGAATTATTTATCATTGTTATTGTTTAAATAACGAGTTGGTGTGCTCATAAAGGGTAGATTGTTACTGCAAGTTTAAATCTCTGACCAGGGATTTATAAATATTATACGTACACAAAATATTTCAATGGAATTTTATAAAGTTTTATTATTTTATTGTTCTCTCATAAACTAGTGCATTTTTTGCCACTGAACTTATAACCACACTACTTAGCAAAACAAAAATATATGCATTGTGTAGAAGTTATGGCTATACTACGAGTAGTTACTAAAATACTTTTTACAAATGACACTATAGTAAGAGCATAGCGATGATAGTGATCATAGCTAGCAGCAAGCCGAGTAGCGTCAGCCAATCCGAATCTGCCAGGTGCTGTGAGAGCATCACAGTGTACGAGCAAGCTAACATCAAAGTGCCTGAGTCGTGCCAATCGCGCTTCTCCTTCGAACTATTGCCTGCTAAAACAATCAAAACAACGAAGGTTAGTCTTGCATTCAAACAACTAATTATTCTGACAAAACAACATGAAATGGCAACAAACAATGAGCGGGATGCAGATGATTAAACTGAAATTCGAACACCATGCATGATTATTAACCACATACCTTTATTATCATTTTGTGAATTATTGCATTGCCTTTTGTTTCGCCATGGAACTACATTGCTTGGCAGTGAATTACTTTGACTAGGAGTACAATCATCGTTCCAATGATTAACAAGCTGCTGATTCATCGTTTTTACTAGCTTCGGTGAACTCAGATCAGCGTGGGGTTCACTGGTACCTTGTTTATGATTTTCTCTTTCCATGTCAACTGAGGATTTTGCTTCACTACTAAGTTTAAATATTGTTGCCAATTCTTCTGAGGAATTGTATTCAGTAGAATCATTAGCTTCTTTTTCTCGTGTTTCTAGATCATTTTCATAAATAGATAGATCAACAGATGCTCTGTTAGGAACTTTTTGCATGCACGCGCTTGTTTCTGCGTTTAATTTCTTTTCTACCTCCGAGATGCTAGAAATGTGACTGGATTGATTTGACAAAGACTCATTTTTAGATGGCTTTACTACAAATAACTTATCGTTTACCTCCGATATACCAGCGATTAAATCTGAAATACCATCTTTTAATTCCTTAAAAGCTTTAATTCCGTCAATATCCTTGACTTTATCGTCTGTGTTTAAAAAAGGATTAAGGGATTTAGTTGCGGGCACGCTATTGTCAGCTTTAGCATCTACCTTCAAATTTTCTACCATTTGAGTATCATCTTTGACAGTCACTGGAATAACATCTGGTATCACTTGTGTTTCTGGGACAATAACGGTAGTTTCATGAGCTTTCTGCTCAGAATTTTCGTTGTGATGGGATAATTTTAAACTTTCATCATTAAATTTGAGTTCCTTTTCAAAACTAAATTTTAATTGATCTTCAACTTTATGCAACTGATCCGATATTGCTAATAAGCTGTCTTCAGTTTTTTTACCCTTGCTTGAGTTGTCCAATATAATAATGGAATTTTCCTTTTTACCCAGATTTTTTGAATATATGTCATCCTGTTTTGCATCAGATACTGCATTATCACATGACTTACTTGTTAAACCATTCAAAAAATGTATTCTACTATCAGATATTTTATTTTGAATATCTAACATATCATTTTTATTTCTGTTTTTATCTAACTCAGCCAAAGCTACACCTAATTTATTACTTGTATCCATTGCTTCTTGTGCTAACATACTTAGAACGTGTTGAAATTCATCTTTCGATGACCTTTTAGAGAGTGGTGATCTGTTTGATGGTGATGAGCTTTTTGATTTGTCACTAGATGGTGGCTTAGCAAAACATTTATCATCACTATGAATGAATGAATCGTCTTTTGCGAAATGATGTGGTGGTGCATGTGTGTTATTGACAAAGATGTTGACAGTATTATGTCGTTGTTTTACCTTATTACGAGGATAATGTTCTTGTTCGTTGTCGTTATTTTCGAATGTATCACGAAGTCGCTTCATAACATCACTGTTACTATGTGTCTTTTGAATATGATTCATTTTATTCATAATGAGAGCGTCGTCAATTTCTTTCTGTATCATAGAGAATATATTGGCTGATAATGATCTCACTGCACGTTTTTTCTTAATATTTGCAGATGCATCTTTATTGAAAGGAAATTCTACTGAAGTTTGATTGTTATTAATATAACCATTGTAATCTTCACCATTGAATAAGGATGAATGTCTATTATCCTTCCGTAGACTTCGGTATGCTAGATCATCGGAGACAAGGTCAGGAGATCTTTTTGGAATGAACCTAGACCTTCCTTTGTTTTCAGGTTTGGCATGTAAATAATCACTTTGTGGTGCTGGTGACACCGGTCCTACAGGAATACCAAATGGAGGCTGGGGATCCATTGTCTTTAAACGACTGTTAGTTTGTTTTATGTTTCTATACACTACATCGTCATGAACAATATCTGGTTCATTACGCTCTGAATGCTTATCGTCGTCAGATACATAGGGTACATATACAGGTGAAGCTAACATGTAACTTATTTGAGCCTGAGCTTCTTTCAAGTTTGGTTTTTCTTTGGAAAACGAATTCATTCTCCTGAATGCCATATCATCTTGCAACTTATCGGGTAAAGTAGACCTTCGTGACAAACGTCTCAAAGGGGTTGTAGGTTGACTTCGCAATTGTAAATCATCGTCGTTTCCATTCCAATCATTAAATCTGTCGTTACATTTTGGTGACATCAATTCACGGCGTTCAGCTCTATCTAATAAATCTTCATCTCCCAAACCTAAGCTATTATAGATGGCTTCCAATTCATTTAGGGCATCATCTAAATTTGTAGATTTTCTACGCTCTGATGTCTTCTCGTCGTCGGAAGGCATTTGATAAGTACCAGATACGTACGTATCAGATTTATGGCGAACATGTGTTTTAGATGTGGGAGATGTAACAACTTTTGGAGGCTCAACTGTAACGGATCTCTTATACTCTGTTGTTGCTTTCCATACCTGAGCACCATCTATTGTGTCAATGGACTTGCTTTGCCTGTTCTTACTATCAGTATTATCAATTTTATCAAGCATATTTTCTCTCACTAACTTTGGAGGGTCGGAGTAAACTTTTTGTAATTGTGCATTGCTTGTATAGCTTTTTGAATTTGGGAACATGTATTGTTGTCTTTGTTTTTCGGCATCATCCATTTTTCTCCAAAATTCTGATGCATTTCTTGGCCGCCTATATACACTGTCCGTCAAGTTAGAGGAGGCCTGTGAATCACTTAAATATTGGCTTTCTAAACCATTTTGACTAGTTTTAATGCTAATAGGCCTTCGAGACCTTGGACTTTGATCAGCGTAATACAAATAATCTTGCCGCAATTGAGCTGGTTCTGGTTTTTGCATATTTTGCTCAATTTTTTTTCGCCATGGTGGAGTATTCATATACATTCCATAATGATTTGGCTCAGCTGAAACTGATGCTGGTCTTCGTGGCTGTTCACTTTTATGTCTATAGTTTTGCAAATATTCATTATTTTGCATTGCAATATGATCTTCAGAATTAGATATTGGTCGCCGCAAGCCATTTCCTAAATAGCCTGTAGAACGTTCTTGACTTCGCCTCATTATCTTTTCGAAGTCATTATTAGGAACACCATGTGCAACGGTCTGGTTATGAGTAATTCTATCAGCTACAAACGGATTATTTTCATAATACATAGACAAAGGTGTTGCCACTTTTCGGTTCATATCTCGAGGGGGTGGCACAGGTGGAGCTTTTTCTTCTTTTTTGATATTAGTAGTACCTAGAGGAAATTTTACACATATAACTTTATCTGGATTTTCATATTGACTTGATACACTCCTTTCCCGGTTACTATTCGCATAAAAAGATTCTCTGTTAATGTTGTTATTTGGATATTGAATGGAATAATTAATGTGCTCATTGTTAACTTTGGCGCTAAAGTTGATTGATGATGGGTAGCTCTGTGTTGAAGGGAATGATGATATTGATTCCGATTTAATAGGGCGCCGACCTAAATCAGAAACAGATAACTGATCAGTTTTAGCATTATTCGACTGTTCACGTTTACAAGTCCCATATCCACTGCTTTGGCTAGTGGGAGTCCTTGTTAACATTTCCACCTCTGCTTTTGTATATCCCTGTTGTAGTAATTCTGCTTCCTTGTTTAATTGGTTTTCTTCGTCTCGAGATAATCTTTTGATATATCTCTCGTTTCTAGCACTTCGAGATCTTTTATTCAAGGAACTGTCACGTGATCTCATTAGTGATTCATCACTTCGAAAACGAATAATTGATGACGAGTTTGACGATTTCAGCGACTCTTCATCACTACTCGATTCTCCTCTCATGCTGTTTCTGAGAGCTTCCACTCGCGCTTTCAATCTACCTTTTCTCGTTTTTCTAGAAGGTGTTTCCAAACCAATTCGCTCTAATCTGATAGAGGAATCATTTTTTAAGCTAATTGATTCCCTACATGATCCATATTTGTCGTGAGTTTTATAATTGATTATAAAGCCAGCTGATGGATCGGATAAGACGCCATCGTCGCTTACCTCTCGTAGGTTTGGTTTGGCCAAACTTTGAGCACGTCTGGTGTCTCTTATGACTATGTGATCAAAATTGTTAACTGCAGGCGGTTTTTTCTTCTTTTTTGTTTTTCTTTTGGATGGAGATTTAGAACTAACTCCTTCTTCTGTCTGGGATGAGGAACCGCTTTCTTCTTCCTTTTTTTTTCTTCGGAAAAGTTTGCCAATCGACCATTTCTTATCTTTCTTGGTGCGTTCGATGTCGACTTCAGGTGCAGCCGGCCGCTCCACGTGCCGTTGGACGGAAGCATAGTCTTCGTTGTAGACCCGGTATGATGGCGAGGGCCCTGAGAGGTCACGATGAGGCACGGGCGGTGAGTTGACAGTCTGAAATGTATAAAATGGCTAGTTAGAAGATGTTAACTTGAGTGATTACACTCAATTTTAAAATGAATAATCTACTATATAAAAATAAGTCGGGTTTTCCTTCCTGACGCTATAACTCCAGAACGCACGAACCGATTTCCACGGTTTTGCATTCGTTGGAAAGGTCTCGGGCTCCGTGAGGTTTATAGCAAAGAAAATTCAGGACAAATTTTAACAGAAAAGCGGGAAAATCTTTTTTCACATACAGCGCCATCTCTGATACATAGCATGTACTACAAACCAATATTTGTAGATGGCGCCGGTGCGTGATAGGTAGTGGTAGGGGTAGTGGTAGGGGTAGTGGTAGGGGTAGTGGTAGGGGTAGTGGTAGGGGTAGTGGTAGATGTAGGGGTAGTGGTAGTGGTAGGGGTAGTGTTAGTGGTAGGGGTAGTGGTAGTGGTAGGGGTAGTTTTAGGGGTAGTGTTAGTGGTAGGTGTAGTGGTAGTGGTAGGGGTAGTGGTAGTGGTAGTGGTAGTGGTAGTAGTAGTGGTAATGGTAGTGGTAGTGGTATTGGTAGTGATAATGGTAGTGGTAGGGGTAGGGGTAGTGGTAGGAGTAGTGGTAGGGGTAGTGGTAGTGGTAGGGGTAGTGGTAGTGGTAGGGGTAGTGGTAGTGGTAGGGGTAGTGGTAGTGGTAGGGGTAGTGTTAGTGGTAGGGGTACTGGTAGTAGTAGTGGTAGTGGTAGTTCACACACTTACATGAAGTTCTCCCAAAATATTCAGTTAAAATTATTTATATGGCAAAACAACGTTTGCCGGGTCAGCTAGTATATTCATATATATTACTAGGTATACATAGATTTCGTTTCATTAAATTACACTTCGATAAATTTTTCTGTTACTTAGCTATCTATAACCAGTATAATTTAATTTAATTTAATCCCAGATCTATTTGGGGTATGAAACAGATAATATAATCAAAAGCTCAAGTAATACACATTTGAATTGCAAGTGATTCAGTAAAAGTTAAATGCTGTGTTACTTCGTATGGATAGTACTGTCACTTATATAATTTAAACTAACTGTACTACTTTAACCAGAAACCATAGTAACATACCATCATAAATAATAAGTTATAACAATTTCAACCGGCAAATTACTTGAGGAATGGAAATATTTTTATCGCATATTTTGCTAGCCACGTTGTAAATTACAATAAGAAGATGTTTATATGTTTGTTGAGAGAATTTAAAATAAGACCAACTATCTCGCCTTGCTGTCTCGTGGACGAGGCAAGGACGGCTTGTTGGCAGAAATTCAAAATTTTAAAACATACTTCTTTATCATCCTCATTTGTTAGGAGTTCAAAAGATTAGGAAGTAATTGAATCGTGAACTTTATCGCGAGATAATGAGGTTATGGGTTCAAAGACGCTGCGCTGGTATGAAATGTGTTTGGCGAATTAGTTTACAATCGTCCGATTGCCGTGCCAAAAATGTGTTATATTATTTATCAAAATAAGTACATTTGCGTAAAAGAAATAGGTCAACAATATTGACTTTTGCTTGCACGCATTTAACAATAGTAAAAAGTTATTCAATATTTTATTAAAGCCATGGTATGGCTGTGCAATAGCTGATTGACAACAACTTAAAATTGTTTATTCTAATAATCTCGATCACGAGTTTCATATCTTTGGTATCCTTCGAAACTTACAGGTAAAAATGATTTGAAGTAATCATTCGTCGTTCGTTCCGCTGCTACGACCATAGCTACCATGGTCGTAAACACTTATTTAAAGACTGTCACAAATTCACAAAATATTCACACACCCACTCTAGTGATATCTGGCAAGACTACTTAACACAACAAATCAAACTGAGATCATTCATACGTCAAAAAGGTTCTATTTTGAGCTTTTTAAAACTGGTCATATTAACCATAATTGGAGTACCTAGGTACACATAAGATAACATCTTCATAATGTTAATTTTATTTCTCAACACATTTTTCACTTTTCATAAGGTCACTATTTCTATGAATTTATTATTCACTGCACTTAATTTAGTAATGTTTACGTTATTCGTCTGTTAGATCAGTCTATTAGTGGCGCGCGTGCGCTCCTTGGGCCGTCCCGCGCAGACTCCGATTATTTCAGCGCTGTTATGAAAATGCGCGGGCAAACTTGTTTATAACATGCGATGTCGAGACGATGCGTCGTTATCGACGATATGTTACGACAGAGGTTACGATCAACCATGTCGGATTTTTACGTTTCGTCAACTTGTACTATTATTCTGTGGTTTCGTTGAGGTTTGATTGATCGTTGGCATATTCAGTTTTGTTTGCCGTGAAGAACATCTCCGAGCTTAAAAGTAACACTATTCTCACCGAAATGTTTTGTTTCCTCTGACTTCGAGTCCAGTAATATTAATATGTGTTAGAAGTTGTTATCGCTTTTTGAGTCAATTAATTTTCATCTGATTGCTATAGGAAAAATATTTAAATCATTAATATTTTTCAATATTTATTGAACCTTTGTGAAAACCTCATCTCTATCAGTAACCGCTTCATCAAAAGTATTATCACGCTTAATTTAGATCTATTGACTCAAAATTCTATCCTCATACAAGCATTAAAATTATTATATTTTATTATTACATTAAAACGCTCTTTACTTTTTTTTAAAATTAATGAGGTGGTGGAACAATCGAAGTAGGTATATAGATTGAGCATTAAAAGCTTGTAAATGCAGAGTATGTATAAGCAAAAAGTAACATACAAAAATCAATACCTAAATTAATTTCCAATCCACGATATCACGACTCTGGTCGTCGCGTCGCACGTAACTCGTAACAAATAGATACAAATGGACCCGTTTTTTTATTTTTCCGCTTTAAACACAACAGCGCCCCCGTTGCTTCACAAACCTAGTTATTTATAAAGTTAGATCTCTTATTTATTTTTTATTCTAATGCAATTCCCGCACCGGAACGCGAGGAATTCACACGACGCACGGGATAAATTATAGCCCTTAAATAGGGATGTTATAACTGACAGTTAAATAGATATGCATAACTGAAACCTTTTACATATTATTAAGCTTTATGATAGCTACAAGGCAACAACCTACAACCGATAGACGTCCCACTGTTGGGCACATGTCTCCCCCACAGACAGCTGCGGAAAGTTTAGAACATTCTCCACCACGCTGCTCCTAAGCGGATTTGTGGAGTGGTATCATATAGATAAAAAGAAAAGAAGGTTGTTATCCATACTAATATTATAAATGCGAAAGTGTGTTTGTTTGTTTGTTTGTCCGGCTTTCAGGTCGCAACGAAGCTATTATATGGTATGGTTTTTGTGTGTGGAGTTAGTGAGGAGGATGGAGAGTGACGTAGGCTACTTTTTACCGCGGTAAAACATCCCCATGGGAAGATATTGATGTTTTGTTATTTGCTATATATTTAGTTTCGGATGTTGTTAATAGATGGCGTTACTAAAATTCATTTGCAAGTTCTTACGAGTATCTTAGTACCTATCTTTTAATCGTGGAACTGTCACTTCATCCACCACAAATATGTCATGTATGATAAACAACTCATTGTTAATACCCTTTGAGCACGCGGGCGGAGCCGCGGGTAAAAGCTAGTCTACTAATATTTGAAAATTAAAATAGTATATAATAAGAGACATACGATAACAATCGAGAACTATAGGTGGGTATGCTCATGTAATTATAATCATATAAAATTATTCATCCCTCACAAAATACTTACACAATCTTGACCTTATGTATAATGTGATAAAGGGAAAGTTTATTTCGAAAAAGCAATGTAATGATTCCAGTATGGAGGTAAGTATAAAAAAGAACAAATTATCAGCAAGATAATTTAGAAAACCACAATTATGTTATCCGACCGAATCCATGACCAAAACCATTGAGTAGCTACTTTTAAGATTGAACGGTATCCGAAATTGCACATCTCTATCAACCTTTCTATCGATGTTTTTTTATTCATCCCATGTTTACTAAATTAAACCCGTGATTTAAGTCTCTGCAAATTCAAAGTTAATACGAATGAACCGTTTAAATAAATTCCTCAGTGACGAAGTAATATAGCCACAGTAATTAATTGGCGTTACAACGTTAATAACTTATCCTGAATTCCGTTTGAAGAGTTTAAAAGCATGTAGGTATCACTTTCTGTGTTTGTTTAGGAGTGTTTTAAAGTTTTATTTGGAAGGAATTCTAGCCAGTAACAGTCATTGGACATTCTTCTGTTCCCTCCTTCAGCAGCAAGGAGTATCAATTCGGATCTGTTTTTTTTCTTCAATGCGAGAAATTTGCTTGCAGTTTTTTGCATTTGTTTTTTTTTTCTCCGGCAAACTCTTAACACCACCATAAACTACAACCCTTTCTTTGTCCCACTATTAAGCACGAGTCTCGGAAAGAGATTGGTTAGTCCACAACGCTGGTTAAGTGCATATTGGAATACTTCTCATGAATCCGAGAGCTTTCAGGATGCAGATTTCTCGCGATGTTTTCCCTACAGCAAGTGACATTTAATTTAATTAAAATCGCACATTACTTATAATATTTATTTGGTTATTTATTTGGGAATTCCCAAGATCGAACCCCATACTCGTCAGCGGGGGTGTGGCACGCCACAGAGTCGCCAAGGTTATATTGTCGGAACGATGATATGGATTATCTAATTTTCTGAAGGAGTCGAGTTAAGCCTTTTAAGGAACAATAGGAATGGAGACGTCACGCGTCAACTGGAACGTTTATACTAGCAAGCTGTGCGAGTAACCGTTAGTTACCGGATTTAATCGACAGTTAGCGCGTCGCTAATTACGGTTCCTGCGGATGTCAATGTAAATTGAATTGCAGCTAATCTAATCCTAAATAATAAATAAGGTTCCTACATAAATTATATGTAGATCATGTTAGAATTATTGACGTATAGTTGTATTGTTCATGTTTCTGTCCTAGAGAAGATATTTTTGGAATTAAAATTATTCTGCGTGAGAATCCGGGATATCGTCTACATGTAGCTATTTAGGCTCTACAAAAGTCTAAACAATGAACCTCCAACTAAAATTTATTTAGGGTAGAATTTATGAAATAGGTGAAACACGTATTTCTTTATTTTTAATGTAATAGTACAGAATAATAGTAATAGGCAATAGCTCAATTAGTTGTGTAAAAACTTAACACAGAAACATTAAACATTTGAAACAAACCAGGGAGCATATTCCTAGAATAAAATTATTTTGCATGTTAAAATCAGCTATTATCTACTTGTGTACTACCAAGTTTCATCCTAATCCGTTCATTGGTTTTTGCGTAATTTTATACCCTCAGGGTTAAGACTGTTCGCTCGTTGCGATCCATAGACATCCCACTTCTGGACACGGGTCTCCCCCATAGACACTGCTGTGGGGGTCTAGAGCATACTCCACCACGCTGCTCCAATGCGGATTGGTGGAGGGGTTAGTAGTCAACCCAGTGTCGAATGTTCTCAAGCCACTCAAAGGCCTTTGACAAAGCTTAACGACTGTTTCTGGCATTCAAAACAACCGGGACCGACGGCTTTACGTGCCCTCCGAAGCACGGTAGCGTCCATGAAACTTTGCCACTAGCGGTCACCCATCCACAAACCAACCGCGCCCGTCGTTGCTTTCTCTCTCTTCTCTCTCTTCTAACTCTTTCGATCACATTGAATCGACGCGAACCATTGGGCTATGGACGCTACAACTTTAAGACTGTACAACGATCTAAACATTCAACCCCCAATTTAAAACCTGAGTGTTTTAAATTGGGGGTTGAATGTTTAGATTAAAATTTAAAAAATTATTACTTAATATTTTATTACTTTCTGAATTTTATTTTTAACTAAAACCTCAAATTTAAATTTTCATTGATGTAGCTTTAGAAATGACGATTTCCTACAAACTTTAACCCCTCAATTTTCCTCTTAGGGGTAAAATTTTGCAAAATTCTCACTTAATGGAAGCCTACATTATGAGGAGAACCTACAGTAAAAATTTCACATTTCTAGGAATAGTGACTTAGGCTGTGCGTTGATATAGGTATATAGGTACCAATCAGTGATCAGTCAGGACCAAGCATTTTATACTTTTTATAAGATCAATCGTGAGCCTCGCGACTATACAACAATTTTTACTACATTATAATTTAGCTTATTGTAAAAATCATAGTGAATAAAGTCCAGATTGAACTCATATTATTACAGTACCAACAAAACAGTAAAACCCTTGTTTACCGCTCTGATCGAGTTGGAAATTGACTTTTTCACAAGAAAATTTTCTTTCTCCGTTAATCAAATTGTTTGATTTGTTTTCTTTTCTTGAAACGAGTTCGAACCGAAAGCAAAAATATTCAAAAGGGTAATCCAAAGGGCAAAATGTACCATTAGCGTAAGTACTTTCCTAAAAGGAAACTGCGTCAGCATTACCTCCTCAAATTGAGCACGAAATGAAGAGCGTATTTAGCGCTGTCTACACGAGGGAATGAAGTGAAGATTGCTCAAAGGGACCCAAATATATCCCAGATGAGTCAAGTGCACGCTAGTATGAAATGGTTGTGTTTAAATTTGAACACCGCAAGGTTTAATTTTAAAACCTACTTGGCTCACAACTATAAAATTGATATTATAATAGATTGAACCAATATTTAGGTGCAATTACATCGCAATAAGTGAGTCACGAGAAAAATAGATCCTAGCTGACTAGACTTTTGCCAAATAAATAATTTATAGCGTGTCTGGTTTGTGATGTTAAGTGTCATTCAAAAAAAGTTTTACTAGTGGGCTTAGTGGCATAGAGTGTTTCTACCCAATACAAATAATGTAAATTCAGTTAATTTATTTATTTACTACTCTTAGTGATCTTTTGACACTCTTAGTACTTGATGATACATAGTACTGATACTCTTAGTACTGTTACTCTATGATAGCAAAGAAAATATGAACTTAATGTTGGTTACGGATGGTTCCAACAGAGGAAAGTAATCGGAATCTGTCCTTTTCACATCAAAATCATAAAAGTCACATTAATCAAACATCGTTTCACACAACTGGGCTCAGGTATTTGGCATCTGAAACCCGAATACCAGGTTATTTGCGTTGAGCCAACCCATTTATCCGTACGGTCCTCTCAGACGTGAACAAATTAAGCTCGCATCTGAACCCGCACTATTTAATTAAATCCTGAAAAATGGAAGGCAACCCATCGTTGGGTATGGGTACCTAGCTCATTAAGAGGAAGGATTTCGTACCGACAGCGGTGGATATGGGATAATTCAATGTCTGGGACCAATGAGCGATAAATTAGATTTTTATATGGCACGGTTTGTTACTAAACGGCGAGAGGTAAGACTGCGGTTGACTTCCTATTTCAGGGACGGCGGCGGACAGTCAGAAAAATCTGATAGGGTTCATCGATAGCCGCAATAGGTACAAACTTACGTAGTTAATAAATTTATAGTCATATTTTAGTATAAGTGCTGTTTTACATGTGGCTGTAATAACAGCAGCAAATCCTTTCCGTAGCTATTGATGAAGAATCGTGAAATATTGCACATTGCGGCGATGGTTTTCGCTCATGGTTTTAATATCATCATAGTGATGTCTCATTCTGGGTAATCTTCGTTCAGATTAATGTAAATTAGATTAATTTAAAAAATACATGAACAAAAATACCTAATAGAACATTCTTTTTATCCTTTTGAGATCGGACATACAATCTTTGTACAAAAGTAAATTCAAACACATTCTGTACCTACGAGTACATCATTAATATTTATTTATTTTATTTTATTTAATAATGTATGTACACACTTTAGTTAAAAACTAATACTATTTTATTTATATCTAAGTGAGACTCCTTTCTTCAAAAATAGATTAATTTGAATTCAAGTTAATTAAGGCACGTAAGACAACTGATTTGGATGGAAAACAAATCCGTAATAGCCGACATCAGGATGCCAAGCGTAGACCTGATTGACGCGCCAGTCGTCCATTTTAATTAGCTTTTTTGGTCAAATCGTATCGGATCTTTGTTTTCTTTAAATGAGATTGATAGGCCTCCGTTTTAAAATACATACCATCGATTTCGGACTACCACAACACGGTTCAGTCATTCCATGGGGGATATGGGGTTCATCAAAAAACTGCAAAAAGCCCTCTTTCAAGGCCTTGGCGCATCGGCGATACCTCTGATGTTGCTTGTGTGCGACGGTCACCACTTACCACCACTTGTTCGTAAGGCTAAAGTTATTTAAAAAAAATATTTAATCTATACATTTATCTAGATTCGATTCGATTCTTCGATTCTATAATTATTATTGAACCTATTTTGAGTAATTTGTAGCTTTGTAAAATGTAGCAAATGTAGCTCTATGCGTTTTGTTTGTTTCCCGCTGCGATGGAGGATCTGTAGAATTTTGCTAGATTTATTTTTCATTTTAAAAGCAATATCAACATAAATGGCAAATAGAGCACACGTAACCTTTTTCATTTCTTGCTGCTGTTGCTGGTAACTGGTAAGTCAAGAGGTCACTATTATAAATATCATTTGGTCATGTCGTAGGAACAAAAATGATGTATCGGATTGTATATTAGTGACTGGTTTCTGGCAGATAATGTAAGCTGAAGTAGCTGAAAGCTTTAAGAAATTTTCCGGTAGATATTATCTAACCGTACCAATTTGTCATCTAAAAAACAATCGGAAACACGCCACCGAAGCAGCTTTAACGCTTGGACTAACTAATTGGAAATACATTTCGTAGTTAGCTAGGACGGATTGGACGGGACTTATAAATATCCTGTCATGGATCTTGCCATGTGTGCATGTGTGGCCCATTTAATCTCTAAAACAGACTGGAGCATAATAATAAGACGAATGAATAACCAATTTGGAAAAATAACATATTTTTGATCAGTTTAGTACCTATAGTCTATGGTATTCTGTAAAGTGAATATTTTACCGCTTGAAAAGCGATAAAATATTGTTAAATGACAACTAAACACTGGCACATGCACAAGACGTGCGAGTCATTTTCCGTGGAGAGAGGAGTTAAGAAGAATTAAAAAAAAATGCAAATCTGTCTACAATGTTAGAAGATCGTGCATTCGAAAATCAAATGCAAATTGGCGTTTTAGTTGTTATATTTTATGTGGACGCAAAATCCGATCTTAGACAAATTCAATCATCAATCTAATCAGAAGTAAACATCGAACCGCGTGGAAGGGCACTGGAAGGGGTATAAGATATTTAGATAAAACTCCAGTAGGTAAGTGCTTATATTTATGCGTGCTTGGTTATTGCATAAACAATATGCTAGTAAGAATTAATTCCTAAGCATTCTATTAGAAGACTTATATTAAAAACGGCATCTGTTAGTTCCAATTTAACAACCAATCTCTACAAGATAGAGTGGGCGTTGTATTTTTTGTTTCTGTGATAATCTGTGCATTTCCGTGTGAGTGGCATAAATTGACAGCGCGTCAGGTCGCTTGGGCATTATAAGTGGGCCACACATTTGTATTACTGTGGACAGTCCCATACCTATATCATCTTTATTGCAAGAATGTAGTTACAAGAAGGTGGAATAACAGATAAAAAATCATACATTCTAGCTACAATTAAAATTGAGTGCAAAATTATTAGTAAATTACTTTAAAGGACATTTTACCTAAGTCATATTTACCATTATAATAAAATGTAAAATACAAATTATATATGGCAGGCTGGGTGTTTACTAGGCAGATAAAATGTTTGTAAATCCGTTCTTCACGTAAGATGTCAGTGACGTTTATTATAGTTATTTTATATCTTAAGTATTAAAATGATTTCAACATTTGACCTGGTTGCTAATCGTTCCACTGTCATCACACTGAAGCTACATTGTTATTGTTAAGTTCCTATTACAAAACTTTTTAAGTACATTTGAGGATAAACACGTGCCATGCAGGCCTTGTCACTTGACTTGTGAAACATAAGCAGTATAAATGGTTTTTTTTATTTACCTAAATAAAAAAATATGTAATTAAAATATGTAATTGATGTAGAATTATAAATCATTAGACACGTTTAGAAGATTTTTGACATTCGTAGACCGTTCGCAATCATCATGTAATATTTGAGTTTGAGTTTCAGAAGAACGCTATCCCAAATTGAAAATGAAAGTTTGGACAGCCGAGTGCTTAGCGTCTATCCTCTGAGTGATGGAGCGACAAGCGTCGCACGGTCGCGCGGCTCTGTCGCGTCGACGCGTGTTGCGTGACGCGTCTACTGTCCGTTTCCGTTTTGAAGAATAGAATTATTTATCACTCTACTTTGGGATAACACAGGAAGGGAATTATATTGTTGGTCGGCAGCTCCTATAATCTCAAGTCCTTATTTACAATTAGCTTGAATCGTTAAATCGTTTTCCGTGCAGAATTTAAGCACTATTTTGTTTAAAAAAAAGTAAAGCCGTATTTGATGTGTATGCTACATAAAAGATTATTACAGATTTCTTCCCCATTTCACGGGAACCGTGGAATTTTCTGGGATAAAAGTAGCTTGTATGCTAGCCTATGTCCAGGTCGTGTACCTACTACATTTAAGCAAAAATCACATTCATTACGTTGAGAGGAGTAGGACAAACCGACAAACTAATAAAAACTTATAACCATCTTGTACATCTTATTAAAGAAAAAAAAATCAATATGAAAATGAATGCACATAGACTTTTGATAGGAGCGAACTAAATACATGCTGAACTCTTTACAACAATTGGCTAGCGTCATAAATATCGACAGCCACTATCCGGCACCTGCGGCCAAAGTATCGGTAAGTAATGAATGCGCCAACCGTGAGCCGAGTATGGAGCCTTAATAATACGTTTAAAGCTAGACGGAACACTGGGATGTTATCAGCTCGATAACCCAGGGTAACACCGACAGCATCGCCTACAGACTCTAGAGTATAACGTTTAACATATAACATCACACCGTGTGTAACACATCCAGTTTTTACCAGTTATATTTAGGTTCCATGTAATGTAGTGGTGAGCCTATTGCCATACACCGGACACACATCCAAACTTTAGGCCTGCTACTGCTACCGGGCTTTTCAAGATAGGAAAACCCAAAAGTTGTTGCCCGACCCGGGCAGCGAAACCTAAACTAGCGTGTATATTCATAATACATTTGGTAAGAAAAATCACCCATTTGTTCAACCTAACTTTTTATAGGATTAGGCCTCGACCTCAGCCGCTTTCTATGATGGACACTCACGAACTCACCACATGAGTTGGGCCATTTTTGTTCGCGCGACAAAGACAAACACAAAGCTAGGAGTATTACTATAATTAGGAGCAGCGAGTCCCACGCTGTTCAAATAAAGCCGCAACAGGAGTGGGCGGGAAGAGCGTGCTCGCCGCCCCCCTACTGACCGTGCGGGAAAGTGCATCACTTCCTCTGACGTCATCGCCTCCTGCAGTGCATATGACTCGTTCTTCATACATACATAGTCCGCCGGACTAGCAAGCTAAAGTAGAAATGGGCAGGTCACGTTGCTATGACTAACAAGCGATGGGTACGAAAGATCCTTGAGTGGAGACCACGACTCGGAAATGGAGTTCAAGACGCCCTCCGACCAGGGCCGATGTCCTTAAGAAGACAGCAGAACACCGCTGGATTCAAGGCATGTACAGTTATGTCACCGACTCGTATGCCTTACTCATTTTCAATTATTGAACTCACCTGGATTAATGAATACCGTACCAAAGCTAAGTTTTTTTTTTTTCACTCCACGACTCCTAGTATCGTAGACAATAATCGGTGTCTATAATAGTAATGTGGACAGATTTCATTTACCGATGTTTAAACAACGTCTTTCACAAACATTTCTAGACATCGTAGTCCTAGCTCTCTCATAGGGGATTGTTTTAAATAACACAATTGTACAAATGCTGAAATTGACGTGACATGGTCGTGACGAATCTGCTATTTTCAACAAGTGATTTTAGCTAAGATGAGTTCTTTACTGCAATCTCTGACCATCTGAATGCTAGTCTTAAGAACATATTGACTGCTTCGTTACTAATTAATTACTGGCACATTCGCTGGGAAAGTGAGTTCCTCATCTAGCGGACGAGCGTCACTATTGCACGTGTCACCATGGATGACGCTGGCTCGGAAATAGAATGTGAGACAGTGACTGGCATACAATATTAAAAATAAAACAATTTCTGTACATAATATGGCTTGCATGAACATATTTCTGTCAATCCAGAATGACCGAGACAGTGACTGACACAGAGATTTGAAATTTCAAATCAATCTCGACTTCATATTTTGAAATCGAATTTAGAATTTACGTTTCGTTTATATACATTATAGTTTGCCAGGATATTATCTCTCCGGTTTTGAATTTTTACAATAATCCCATTTTAAAATGGATCGTAAAAGATGCTACTATAAAAGATAACTTGAGGTATCATGCATGCAGCAGAACTCTAGTGTATTTTTGTTCAATGCTAGCTAAATCTCTGATTAAAATTTCTGTATGCAAAGGTAGCTCTAATCCAGTTACTCGTATCTACTTTGGTTTTTTTTGATCCGATAGATGATTTCCGAACTCTTGTTGACTTCTATAATTCTAAGGTACGTAACGTTCTATTTATCATATACATTGATATACATGCCTTCAATGATTTATGTACGTGAGCGTGCCTTACAATAATAAGTAACGTGCCTATTGTTTCTGTTGCAGAATCACTGCTAATGGCATTGGAATGTAAGCTTCCTCAATCTATGTGTAACAGTGAGTTACGTAATTAATTGTCTATGATCAAGTCCAGTCCTATTTCGATGCCATGTATTGCGTAGGGATTGTTTTAATTAACCATAGATCTTTTTGCATACAGCTTCAAATTGAATACAATAGGTAAACTCTCAGAACATTCTCGCCTCGCCTGTTAATTAAATAAAATCCAGGTACTTATATACAGTACATAGAAAATTAAGCACCTACTTCATCTTCTGTTACCCATTTTCTTCCTTCGCATTGTTAGTTAGTATAAATTTTTTATTATAGTTTCCAATCATCCATAGAATGGTAGGTACTGAGGAGATTTTGAACACAAATCGTTGAAAATCTGTTTCATTTTATATTTGTGTTAAGTTTTATATTGTGTAACCTTCATCAAGATCCATCATTTCCATCCACAATCATTGGACCACTTCTGACCACGGGTTTTCACTCTCAATAAATTAAGAAGGGCTGTGTTTGTTTATCCAAGAGCTAAGGCTTGCGAAGCGCGAGGTCATAGGCGCACTTCAATCTACAATCATATGCATTTTTCATTGCAATGTTTCCGTTAAGTTACACTGCTGCGGGAGGTCTAGAGCATGCTCCAACACGCTGCTCCAATGCGGATTGGTGGATTAGTGGCAAACCCAATGTCGAATGTTCTCAAGCCACCCGAAGGTCTTCGACAAGGCTTAACTATTGTTTCTTTTCCAGCATTGCAAACAACCGGGACCGACGGCTTTACGTGACCTCCGAAGCACGATAACGTCCATGAAATTTTGCCACTAGCGGTCACCCATCCACAAACCTTTCGATCACATTGAATCACTTAAAATGCTCGTGACAGAAAATCGGGTGTTAAACCCTGAACCTCTGGCCGATGTTTCTTTGTTATAATTAGTATGTTACATTAATAAATCTTTCAAAGATTCAAAATACATCCTTCAACGGAAGCGCTAGAAGCGGATGACGTCAAACGGCCGAACAATGTGCTCGTATCGAGATTAACCTCGGGGTTACTGACACGTGGCCGACAAAAAGTTTAATGTGTTTCCATTTCAAATAATTACTTCGCGCTGTAGATAATAATGTTAAATTAATTGGGGCTACTGATATGACTATCTAGATTCAGTGTTCTACTAGTTGCAAGTAGGTATCTACATGTAAGTAACCAAAACACTCAGATGTTAAAACATTTAGCGCGAGATTTTTTATGCATTTGTGTTATTTGACGACTATCAGCCTAGGCCTAGGATATTTTCCTTCAGTGTGAGGATCCAACTTCCATTCTCAATCGGGATTAATGTTATTTTGCCAAACAAACAAGTGTATTTACCGGTATGTCTGTTTAGAAATTAGTTACTTATGATGAAATAATATCAAGGATTTCTAGCGGGGTCAATGTGCAATCGTATGATATATTATTATATCTGATAAGAATGTGAGTGAAACATGGAGCAGAACGATAGTAGAAATAATAGAAATGTCATTTTGAGATGAAAAAAGCGTCAGTGATGGCTGTTAACCAGACGGCCGTGATCAGAGCAGTTGCACCTGCGCTCAGATGGTATTGGAAAAGTGTCCAGGAGTCCTATTTTTGAATTGTTCGCCGCCCGACGAGCAAAAATGAAGAGTCATATCTCGATCGATCGAATTCCGTATTTTTGAGTCATGTGGTATAGACTAAATAGTACGGTATTATTTCTATTTAACTATAATGAGTCGCAGTCAGGTCACGTGAGCAATTTAAAAATAGTATTCCAGTTACTGAAAATTAAAAGAAATTAACAGCCCTAGTATGTGTATGTTTTCCTAGAAAGTCTATCGGCACAATTTTGTATGGACATGTAAGTAAGACAGTGTACGCCGTGCCCGCCGCGAGCGCGTTCACTCCTGAAGATGATCATCGTAATAGATCGAAACTAGTCGGCCTATTTCCGACTTAAATCACACGTGAGTAAGCCGGTAACTTCAACTATGGACATGTAATTACATAGACTTATAAACACTGTACAGTTCTATGCGTCGCGCTGTCGAGTAAAAATCTATTTACGAGATCGAATATACGAGTCCACACATAATTGTGCCGATAAACTTTCTATGTATATTTATATGAATGTTTGTTCCTCTCTGGCGTTCTAGAGGCCAAATGTTTAAGGAGATTTCGATGATTCTTACGTCAATCGATTCGTATTATATTCTCCTCATCGATTTCGATGACGGCGACCCCAATTAATTCCAATACGACAAATTCAATGTCGCTATTTTCTAGCGTGAGCTCTTATATGTCTAGCTAGAACAAATTTGGTTTCAAAAACTCGATAACATGGTATACAGTACAGTTCACCAATCGAGTTATAAGTGTACGAGTAGGAGTGCTTTGGACTCTCTTTACGTATTGGCCTTTCGCCTTTTGCCTTTACGTATTGCCGTTCCACCATCTTTAACCTTGTTATAGATGCTGGAACGTCAAGATGACCTTTGCATAGCTAGCTCCTCCCAATGTGAATGCTCAATGCAGCAAGCATTGTATGTAATGTTATATATGGGAATGTTTGATCTGCTCCTAGGCTTTCCTTATCTCCCTCAACCCTTCATCTATACGGATGTGTGACATATTACGGTATCACGAGATACCGCTTCTGTTAACCTTATTTAAATAAGGAACGTAATACCTAGTAATAATTTTATAAGGATAACCTCTAGCCTTAGTCCCCTAATAAAGACCTAACAAAATGATTTTCTGATAGCGAAAAAACCCTATTACAAAACTTTATAAGAATAAGAAAGTAAGCAGATCATTTGAATTCATGAAACGGAGCTCTATTTGCCGAATGTAATACGTATTTTTACTGAGAGGGAACAATCTAGCCGCCTAGCGGGAATGTCCTAATGACCTGGCTGAATGGACTATTAGTGGGGACTCCCCGAAATGGACCGGGGTTGGACCTCAATTCCGGGGATCGTCGAGATACTCCTCGAATTTTTGTTTACGCATTCTGACTGCGAGGTAGTGGAATGACATTCTCGACGTTATTTGAGCGTTCAATTCGAAATTATTAAAAAAGTGTGATAGCATTTTGATAGTTGTTATTAGTCATTTTATATTCTTACCTATTGTAAGTGTAATTTAAAGAAAACTTATATAGAAACGTGACGAAGAAATAACTATTCCAAAGTACCACAAACGAAAAACAATATTATAAACTTTAATTCTACTGGTATATGTGCGTGATCTGTATATGAACCTGCTCTGTTTCCTCTGAATCCAGGTTTCGGGTTGGAGGGCAGTCTGTACCTACTTTGTTTTCCGTTTCGTAGTACCCTTGGTGGTACCACTCGAGAACTTCTCTTACAAATCCAGGATGACCACTACGAAAAACAAAAACGGTTGGAGCTGCGCGCGTCACTTTCAAAATTGTCTTCGCCGCAACAATAAGGCAAAATAGAATTCCCCTTGTTGATAGCGGCAGTAGCGGGGCGATGTCTATTTAAAATCCAATAAAATAACAAACAATTATACACAAGAGTATTTTTTAATTCCACATCGCGTTACTAGCATTTCATTTGTATTGTGATTTTAATTAAACGCGTATAAAATTAACCACAGTTCAAATCCCCCACTAATTAGAGGGCGCGCTCATGTGTTCAAAGCGCACACTCGCAAGCAAAGAATTTGAGATTGGCAAGTGCCCTGCGACGATAAATTATTTTGTTACAGAATGTAATACATTATCACGCCTTTATATCCCCGAAGAGGAGAGTAGGAGATTTTTGAAAATTCATTCCCTAAGGGGGTAAAACAGGGGTGCAAAGTTAGTATGAAACTTTGCCGTTTTTGAAGTCACGTAGAATACGGCTAGGAAAGTGACATCGGATACTTTTCATCTCGCAAAATAGCATAGTTCCCGAGAAATGGTCAAAAAACTGTTATAATCATTCGAGATTTAAGCGATTATTTTTATTGGTTTCTGCTTTTTCTACCCATTAAAATGCTGGATCGATGTGATTTTTGCACAAATATAGATCGCGGTGTTTTTTATCCTTGAGAATTGCATGGCTCCCGCGACAATAAAAATTCTAGTTTTAATCGATAGTTATGTATCGATCAATTTTTAATCTATTGAGGATTATGATCGGCCGAATTGCGGGTGAAGCTAGATTTTGATAATCTTAGGTGTAATTTGCATTTGACGAATAAAGGCTATACATACTTCATATAATTTAAAACATTAAAAAACAAATTATCCCTTGATGGTAGGTACAGGTAATCTTCAAGTACCTACCTAAAACGATAAAGCGCGGGCGGAGCCGCGGGATAGTAACATAAATTTTGGTTTAAGTGCTCCTGCAGATGTATAAACACCGCATGTTACAATAATTTGTTGTCTTAATATAAAAACACTTTACATCAAGTCATAAATGTATGTTTAAAAGATTCTATTAATTTTTATTAATTTAACAAAGATTCTTAATAAGGAATACAAAGGTGAATAAGATTGATAAATGATCTAAATTTCACATGTCTACGTTTCCTTAGCGTTTTCTCGTGTAAGTAACGTGCGGTTGTCTAAAGTGGTCTGAACGTAAAGCGTGGTTTTTATTCATTAGAACAAATCCTCGAGGAAATGGGGCTAGGCGGGACCGCCGGGAGCAAAAACTACAGAACAATAACTCGGGCGTTGTCCCAGAAACACGGAGACGTTGAAACGTGCGTTATTAAAATTTTATAACGCCCACGCTTCCACGCTTCACCGACGAGCGAAATGTTATCTGTTCTATTTATCAATCTAAATATCCTTATGCCGGTGCTACATTATTGGGATTTGGCGAATATTCACATCATCGCCACAGATGTGGCCTAGTAATTCGTCGAATCACGATATATTCGAGCTAACACGAATGCTTCGCACATCAAAGAGTTCTTTCGCGACAACGCGACAAGAATATTCACGCGATAATGTGGCCCCAGAATAACTAGGTACACATAACTAGTTTGTTGTGGCCATACAAGCTATAGCAACAGCTATGACAGCCCAATGAGTATCGAACTCGTCTCTCAAGAAGGTTCAAGGCGGCATGCACTAATGACTTTTCTAAATAATGTAGATTTTAATCAATCAAACGGTAACGGAAAGCATCGTGAGGAAACCTGCAAGCCTGAATGTTTCGTAATGTTCTCAAAGGTATATGACAATAATAGGACAAAGCAAGGGTGGTGGTGCTATTATTAAAATCACGAGTGGTGATAAGCCATAACCAACCATAACTAAGTCATTCGTGAAAGGTTTCGCAACGACGTTTGTCTTTTTTTTTGAACGATGGAAAAAAACATGGAAAAATTCTTTAGGTTCTATCTTTTCCCATCAAAACTAGTTGTTGCCCGCGATTTTACCCGCGTAAAAATTAGAAAGGGGCTTATAGGGATATATACTTATAGTAATATATTTATATTATAGACTTATATAGGGTCCCGCAATTTCTAAGATTCACTTACAAACTTGAAACACTTCGTCTTTATAATTATCTTATTGAAAACAGACCCTTGGACATCCAACGTGAACTCAAGAAGTAGCGTGCGTTAATTCTTAGCCGATCCCTTCTAATTTTCACTCGTTGCTAAGCGCAGTGAAATTAAATCGCTAATAACGGCTATAATAGGTACTTAACTGAAGAATTAAGGTTAATACCAAGGAGCGATTCGCCGATACGTCGAAATAGAATTTGCATTTGCAATCTCGGATCTAAAAAGCTTTGGTTAATAATTCAATACGATGATTGGGTCGGTGTGATAGACAGGGGGGGGCATCGACCTTATCATTTGCTTGATTGCAATTATTTTTTAATGAAGCACCTCGCTGTTCTGAGATGTATAACTACATTAAAGTCTACGACAGCTATAATTATTGTGTTAGTAATGGAAATATTAGTTAATTGCTTATTGTAAAAGAAAAATATTGTGATGCAATTGAAATTGGCTGGTCTTTGTCTTTGATATTGATCTTGACAGTCCGATCTTAGCCAAGTCAGCTGTCTATGTATATAGTTTAACTTCTTCTTATTCATTGAACAGTGAACCACATGAAAACAGGAGTCTACCAATTGGCACAACCCTAACTGAACTAACATTCTCTGTCCATCTTTCTATCCACCAGTCTTTCAGGGTCCACTACAAGACATAAGTCTCCCTGAATCAACGCCAGTCATCCTGATCCTGTGACCACTGAATACGGCGGTTTCCCGCTATCTCCTTCAGGTCCTTCAGGTCCACCTTGTCGGAGGGCGGCCAATTATCCGTTTTCTGAGTCGTGGTCTTCACTCGAGGACTTTTCTTACGTCTACATCTCGGATCTATAAATCAATACTGGCAACACCCACTGCTCGAATACTTTTTTCTACAAGCACTGAGTAGTACTGCATTCTCTCTGAACTGCAAATGCCAAAATTCGCCATTCAGTAATCTTCTATGCATGAAATTTTAATATATCTTGCTGTTAACCACATGCGCTAATTTGTTTCTGGTGGTAACCGCAAAATGATCGCCTATATATTACTATCAATTGCTCTACATTTTAACACAAAATATTAATTTAGCACATAACAGATACCTACTCATCTGATCAATAAAAATAGAAATTCCTTTGCTCTATTTATACCTGAGGAGATCATCCACCCGTGTTTACATTCAACAAACAATTGACCTAGATCCGTAATTATATACAACTTACCTACCTATAATTCTATTTTAATATCCGTCGTTAGTACAGTTTTACTATTATTGTAATGTAAGGTGTTAAACTAGCTCCAATACAAATACTAACGAGTTAGTTAAGCTGCAACCCATTGACGTCTCACTGCTGGGCTTGGATCTCCCCACAGACAAATCTGCGGGAGTTCTAGAGCATACCACGCTGCTCCATTGCTGATTGGTGGAGAGGAGTACTTACGAGTATACTAATACTAACCAAATTAAGGCAGTTTCTCCCTTCCAATTTGCCAAATATTGACTATCAATCCCCCGCTGCTTCGCTTGCATGAATTAAAATTGCGGCAATTCCGATTATAGTCTTCTAAGCAATTTAATTTTTCAGGATAACTGTAGAATTATTTACAGTTCGTTGAAACGATAAACCCATGGAAACGAAGAAACCCAAGTTAATTTCACCATGTTCTGAAAATGAAGTTTATCGTAGAACAGAGCGCGTACAGTGCTCTCCATAATTCTTGACTGTCAGTGTCGATAAAAAACGCATTTCAGTAAAGGAAGCGACAGACGTGCCATTATGTAAAAAGCGAAACCCTTATAACAAAATACAACCATATAATAAATCATGGCGGGCACCTTGTCAGCTTCAATTTGAAGAGACTGCCCTTTCACGGAGACCCATCCTTTACGCTTTGCAATTTTAATTTTTCATAGTTCCCAAGCCTAGCTTTGCGAAAATCCTTATTCATAATGTTTCAACATCCAAAGTAAACACGAATAAAAAAATATAATATATTTTTATGTTTTACTATACATCTTGTGTTTCTCTTTCGACTTGTGCTGTTAAGATATTCGTAGTGGGTATAGTTTACTACTAGGTAAGTACGAGTATATAGGTTCTAAACAAGATTTTCTCTTTTGAAGACTTGCCCTTTATGTGTGTAGATACTCGTATGCGGTGATAGCAGGGCTCAATCTAAGCACCAAATTTAGATTAACAAAATATTTGCTCTGGTTGTGTTTAGTTCAGAAATATCCCTAAGTATACCTAATTGTTACTGAAATAAATTAAATGGTCTGCTGTGTTACGTTGTACCGGTCTCGTCTGTTAGTGAGGGTTTTATACAAGTATAGGCTTCGATACAGGCTCATGGTTGGCCAGCCTATAAACTTCAACAATCGGTTTGGCCATTATCTAGAGGGGTTTGCGGCACCTATGGCAACCGCCACCGGAGCAGATCTCTTCAAAGTGGCAAGGACAATCTACCACCGTCCGTTTCTCGCGGTCCTTTTTCTGGCGAACGAGTCAAATGTGGAATCACCTTCCTGCTGAGATATTTCCTTCCACATACGATATGGAGCGCTTCAAGAAGAGTATTTACACGCGTCCTTCAAGGCCGGCAATACACATGTGATGCCCCTGGTAACGCACGTGTCCATAGGCGACTGTGACCACTTACAGACAAGTATTTAATTCCTGTCTATGATATATAAAAAAAGATCAGTTGTAACAACTATTTGGTTCCTTACTTGTTACGATCAACCCACTAGCGTCCCACTGTAGCCAAAGCTGAAGCCACGCTGCTCCAGTGCGGTTAGGTGGAGGATTCAAGTTATACGTATTCTTTATGTACGAAATGAAACTTACATCGAGATAGGTATTCATTCAAAGAAAGAATAAATCATTTAAGAACTTCATTCTTCTTTTCAAGAATAAAGAAAAATTTCAAAAGAATCACGTTCAAATACAAGTAGGTACACTTATCTGCAAACAAAGACTGAAAAAGGAAACTTTACCTTTATTTTTCTTAAGGAAACAACAACGGAAAAGGGAGCATAGACAAATTTAATACCTAGTACCTACAAAAGAATAGAAAATATTAGGTATACTTTAAAACAAGTTATTTTTCATGGAGGAATATTGTTTTGCGAATGATACGAATATGAGAGATAAAAATAGTAATCAAAGACTATTATTTACCTATATGAAATTCATGGAACAAAATTTTCAAAATGGCGTTGGAACACCAGATAAATAGAGCAAGGACCGTATAAAAACATAGCATGCATGCAATGTGGCATTTTAGCATTTCCAGGTGTTTATTACAGAGTTAATACCTACACCGCAGTTGCCGTCCCGCTTATTAAAATTCTCAGAATTATGAACCCAGATGGCTACAGCATTACCAACATAAAGGAAAACTAAAATAACGTGAAGACAAAGGCTTTGAAAATACTAAAAAAATGTGACTTTCCATCATAATTGAATTCTGGGAAAAGAGCTACTGCGGGGTGACGTGGGGTGGGATGTGAAATGCTGCTGTAACAGACTATGGGGCGCGCAGGACGTGAGGTGCATGTGGACACGTAAGGAGTTCGAGTTCAGGAGGTCTACTTTTGAATCGCTCGCCGCGCAGTGAACCTGCGACTGCGGCTCATTTTCGTTGTATAGAAACAATTATTATAATTTACGAGTCTAAATATTCGTATATGAAACATATTTGCATGCTAAGTACATAAAGCGTTAATAGTAGTCATACGAAAATTTTTAGTGAATATATCGACAGGTGAAATTATAAATCAAGTTAAGGACCTGTCCTTAGATAAGTCGCTATAAATAAATTTGAATAATACACACATAGTGGAATTCTTAGTCATTAGCGATTTTCGCATATCAGTAAAAAATAGATTGTTTAGTGTTTCACTAATTATTATTTCATTCAAGTGACTCCAAAGTACCAACGGAATTATTGATCGACAAGTGCCTCGTAATATTTCGCTCAACGCATTGCGAACGATTACAAAATAGAGTCCCTGTCGTAATTTTGTGCTGACTATCTCGAAAATATTATATCTAGAGATCCATGTTCGCCGAAATTTCTGATCCGCAAAGTCTTGGAATTTTTAAAGAGCATAACTAAAGCTAGCTAGTAAAAGTTTATACACTTTAAAACTCCGATAGAAAACGATGGCTATATTAAATATATTAAATGATAAGTATATATATATATGAGAAAATCCTTAACCAAGTAACCAATTTAACAGGTTACTATACCCAGCAGGAAATCGAATGCAGGAAACAGCAGTGGGGTAAATAATGGTTTGCTTGATCAGACAACTTATTTTAGAAAATATTTAATAAATAATTTCCCAAATGCTGGCTTCGTATTCTCGCCGATACGCAAATTTTTACGTATTGGAAGTTCTTATTCTATTATGAATGTACTAGTTTGCTGCAAAAACTTCGTGGATGTGAACAGAAAGAAAGAAGAAAAGAAGAAAAAAATCACAAAAACACAACTCCAGACATGGCCTTAAGCTTTTAACTTCTGTCTGTAGTGAGAATGTGACTTCTATCGTAATTGAATTCGTGAAAACAAACGCAGTGTGAGAGTGGAGGTGACGTGTGTAGGGTTAAAGAAATGAAAACAAAAGATAAGTCGAACAAAGTAGCGGTGACAACTCACTGGTTAATCGAACACGCCTCTCACTCGAGCGGTCCGGGTTCAAAGCGGCAACGACTTTTCTATGTAATGTGCGAAAAAAAAATTTGAGCGCTTCCGTGCATGCAAGTATTCTTTTTCTTCAGGCGGGCTTAACACTTCTGACTTAGTTTGGCCACTAAACCCTCCGCCAATCCTCAATGGAGCAGCATGGTGGAGTACGCTTTACACCTTAGTTATGAGAACAGATCTGTTGACTTTAGTACTGGACCATTTGTAAGCCGTTGAATCTAGTTCATCGTTGAACTTTTGTTCCTTGTCCTCACGGTGACGCAACGGTAAAATGACAAGACTGGGAAATGCGGGAAATGTATAGTAATATTTTTGCTCAATCATTTTAAAAGATATAAATAAACAAGCAGACATTGTTTTGTAAACAACTTCAAAAGAGAATTTACGGGTTGTTTATTTTATTAGCATTCTGTGAAACACCTCATTACTCAGCATTACACGTAAATGCACAGTCAATGTGGCTGAAAAATCTTTGTTCACGTTAATTATTTCACATAATAATGCTTCATTAATGTGTTATTGAAATATGTCAAAAAAACTTCATTTACAAAAAATAACAAACGACTATAATGTATAGGTGTCAGACATGGGTCATCAAACAAAAAATACAGAAGTTTGCATTCCATGTTATTTAAAACAAAATGCATAAATAAATAAGAAGAACTTGAAAATTAATAAGAAGAAATCTTTACATTTGACTTCACCCTGAAATGAATCATGAAAGCATACCTAATTTCAAATGTAGAAATACATAAAAGGGTATATCATATTTGAAACTAAATTACCCATCGCTATCCGACATTTCGTAAATTTTGCATTCATAACAAATGAAACGTTTGTTTACACTTAATTACAATTACTTTTTAAACTAGTGGACGCCCGCAGCTTCGCTCGTGTGGAATTAGTCCATCCTCCAACACACCGATATGTTTCGTTTACACCACATCTATATTATAAAAATGAATCGCAAAATGTGTTGGTAAGCGCATAACTCAACAACGCCTGGACCAATTTGGCCAATTCTTTTTTTTAAATGTTCGTTGAAGTTCAAGGATGGTTTTTACGGCGAGAAAAATTTGAAAATTCATCCCCTAAGGGGGTAAAACGGGGGTGCAAAGTTAGTATGAAGCTTTGCCGTTTTTGAAGTTAGTGAATGTGTAACGCGATCGAAGCTGCGGGCGTCCACTAGAATTCTATAATAATATTATTATTCATTCAACTGTAAACTTTTGTTGCAAAGTTGTAAGAAGCAATTCTATTGAAACTTAAGAAATATTCAAACTTCTTTCCCATAAACCCCAATCAATATTTTCCGGGAACGCCAGTATTAGGAAGTTTGGTCAAAATGCGTCAAATGTTTTTCAGGTTATGTCTAAACAATAATTACTTGACCTCACTTTGGTCAAAACTTTCCTCCAATTTTTGAAGCCTTTGTGGATTGAATATACAGGGTTATTGGTAATTCGACGTATTCCCGTTAGGAGGTGATAGGGGTGACTATTTGTGATAATTTTGACCCCCATATGCATTATGCAAAAGTGAACCATTTTCGAGTTATCAAGCTTTTCAGCTTTTTTCAAAATAAGTCAGAAATGCAACATCAAAAATTTATTTAAAAAAAAGTATCAATTAAAATCTATTTTTTTCTTCTGATTTATAAAAACGATTAAACAATGGTTATTTATCAACATTAAAACTACAATTATCGGTCCAACTTTAAAAATGCGAGACCATTAACGATATTACTTCAATATTTTTTGAGATTTTTGTGCACTAAAATGCCTTAAAAACAAAAAAAACTTATATCAAACTTGGCTTGCAGATTATTTTAAAAACATAACCGTTTTCTTAGCTTTCCAACAAGGCATAACAACTATGAACTTATTTTAAAAAAACTGAGAAAAACCGATCACAAAGGAAGCAGGCGGAAATTTGTATTCGAACTAAACTTATGGTCGTTCTTTAAAATTTCAAAAAAAGTAATTAAAAACAATGCCCAATGTAAATAAAACAAAAAATATAAATATAAAATTAAATTTAGAACCAGTAAAAGTTTAGTTATAATAACAATTAATAATAAGTAACAATTAAGACATTTTGTAATTTAGCCTAATTAAAGTTCTTGCTCGAAGGGACTTCCCCTATTGCGTACGCAGTCTCATTCTTTTTCTGAGGTGTAACTTAACTTCCGATTCCGAATCACATTTGCAGGACATCCGTCTTGCTAGTATATCATGTTTTGCCTTATAGCCAAAGGTACGTCTTCAAGCATTTCATTTGTTAAAAAAATACGTAAGCGAGTAAAATTGGTTCATCGATAAATTCTTGCACATATTGTACATAATCCATACTAATATTATAAATGTGGAAGTGTGTTTGTTTGTTTGTCCGGCTTTCACGTCGCAACGAAGCTATTATATGGTATGGTTGTGTGTGGAGATAGTGAGGAGGGTGGAGTGTGACGTAGGCTACTTTTTACCGTGGTAAAACATCCCCATGGAAAGATATCGATGTTTTGTTATTTGCTAGATATTTAATTCCGGATGTTGTTAATAGATGGCGTTAGTAAAATTCATTTGCAAGTTCTGAATTACGCTAACAAATTATACACTATACAAATGTGTCATGAATGATAAACAACTCATTGTTAATTCCCTTTGACCACGCGGGCGGAGCCGCAGGTAAAAGCTAGTGCAGAATAATTTGACTACTTCGGTAGTTAAGTTACACCTCAGAAAAATAATGAGACTTTGCGTACACAATAGGAGAAGTCCCTTCGAGCAAGAACTTTAATTAGGCTATATTACAAAATGTCTTAATTGTTATTATTACTAAACTTTTACTGGTTCTAAATTTAATTTTATATTTATATTTTTTGTTTTATTTACATTGGGCATTGTTTTTAATTACTTTTTTTGAAATTTTAAAGAACGACCATAAGTTTAGTTCGAATACAAATTTCCGCCTGCTTCCTTTGTGATCGGTTTTTCTCAGTTTTTTTAAAATAAGTTCATAGTTGTTATGCCTTGTTGGAAAGCTAAGAAAACGGTTATGTTTTTAAAATAATCTGCAAGCCAAATTTGATATAAGTTTTTTTTGTTTTTAAGGCATTTTAGTGCACAAAAATCTCAAAAAATATTGAAGTAATATCGTTAATCGTCTCGCATTTTTAAAGTTGGACCGATAATTGTAGTTTTAATGTTGATAAATAACCATTGTTTAATCGTTTTTATAAATCAGAAGAAAAAAATAGATTTTAATTGATACTTTTTTTTTAATAAATTTTTGATGTTGCATTTCTGACTTATTTTGAAAAAAGCTGAAAAGCTTGTTAACTCGAAAATGGTTCACTTTTGCATAATGCATATGGGGGTTAAAATTATCACAAATAGTCACCCCTATCACCTCCTAACGTGAATACGTCGAATTACCAATAACCCTGTATAAAACCGTTTAAAAAACGCTGAATTTGTATTGGACACATTGATGTATCATTAAAATTTGTCTTAAATCCAAAATAAACACCCATGGTTTACCCCGGAACTTCCCTCGAATAATTAAAATTATCTACAGTTTGTATTTAATTTTTTCCCTTTGTCTTTCAGAAACACGTATTTTATTAATTGTTATAAGAAACTTTTGCAGCAAATTTCAATTTTATCAGATAACTAGTGGACGCCCGCAGCTTCGCTCGCGTAGAATTAGACCCATTAACGACGTCTACCCGTCTAAAGACTTCAAAAACGGCAAAGTTTCATACTAACTTTGCACCCCCGTTTTACCCCCTTAGTGGGTGAATTTTCAAAAATCCTTTCTTAGTGCTCCCCTACGTTAAAAAAGGAACGCCTGTGCAAAATTTCAAGTTTCTAGCCCTTATAGTTTAGGCCCTGCGTTGATATGTCAGTCAGTCAGTCAGTCAGTCAGTCAGTCAGTCAGTCAGTCAGTCAGTCACCTTATCCTTTTATATATATAGATATTTGAGAAAATCCATAAAAACTTTCATCCTGTGTCCCAGGAGAGTCACTTTACTTTTCGGGATGAATAGTTAAACTTATCCGTCTCAGGGCATGTCATTGCGTTCACTAAGTTTCATTAACGAATAAAAATAATATTAATAAACCTATTTTTGATAAATCTTCTTTATTCAAATTCAATTCAGAATTTTAAAAAAATAGACGGAACACTTTATAGCTATTTTATACTTTTATTATGAATTACGGGGTTAGTTTACAACGATCGCCTGATAGTACATACATACATACATATAATATGTTGTCGAGAGAATGGCGTGCATGGTAGTTTGGTATGTTGCGTAGGTCAAGCCTGGCAATGGCAGTAATTTGTGTGACGAGCGCTGCGTGTGCTCGCTTCATATATGAGGCATTATTATGTTACGAGATGAGTCACGCGACGGAAAAATAGAGAAAACTCATTTTTTCAAAATGGAAAGGCGATTGTACGCAAAAGTGAAATGAATATCACCACAACCTTTGTTTGTCCCGTTGTTGGGCACGGGTCTCCTCTCAGAATAGAAGGGGTTAGGCCTTAGTCCACCACGCTGGGCATGTGCGGATTGGCAGACTTCGCATGCCTTCGAGAAAATTGTGAATAACTCTCAAGCATGCAGGTTTCCTCACGATGTGTCCTTCACCGTTACAGGAAGTGATATTTAATTTCTTAAATCGCACATAACATAGAATAGTCATTGGGACGTGCCGTCTGGGTTTAAATCCGGACCGCTCGAGTGAGAGGCGAGTTCGATAGCCACTGGGCTGTCACCGCTTAAGATATATAATGAATATACGAGTATTTATAAAATTAACTTTTTGAAGAAATGCTGTCATACCGTACTGAGAACTTAGATCACATCCGAAGGAAGCTCAATATTACGGGTGTTATAAGTATTATTACTTATTATATAGTCAGGATCTAGCAGTAATCTATAGTTATATAGTCAGCAAAGCGAAATAATAAGGAAACCCCTCAGAGCGGCTCGCACGGCCGGGTCACGGCGGGGACAGTCGGACAAAGGAATTACTAAAGTGCTGACACTGTGCTAGCAAAACATACTATATCCGTAGCTCGTATTAGAAACAAACATTTACCTAGTCTTGATTTAGCAAATATTATTTTCAAATAGGCCACATTTGGCGTCCTAAGGGGCTGGGACCACTAGCCAGTGGTCTCCTTTTGTCTCCTACAGAACATTGGCTCACCAGAGGGCGTGTCAGTCTGTCATCATAATAAGAGAACATTTTTTTCTTTATCGATTTCCAATATCCATTAGAAGTCATTACCTGAAACAAACAAAGTTTTTATTTACAAATGTACAGCGAGTTAAAGCAAAAATTTTACCTGATAAATAATTATGTAGTATCAAATCTTTCTTCAAGGTATTTCTTTGTTCTTTAAATCTTATCCTAGTAAATACCTATCCTAAATCATACAAGACGGCTTTTTCTAATCGTCATTAATTATGTCGCCCCATTACCTATCTGATCTCAAACATATAATATAATCGTCTTAAGGTCGAGTACCTACCGTTTAATGTAACACGCGTGGGTATATCAAAGTAGGTGACTGCCAAGGACCAACCGATTCAGTTTGTAATGATCTGCCGAATAATCCTAGATAGTAAACCATATGTTTATTTAACGACTGCCTATCGGATTATGTTCCTTTGTTATGCTAAATAGTTAAAATCCTTCAAGTAAACCTACGAACATATTGTTAATTGTAATGCAAGAATCGATATACTCGTAAAATCATAGATCAATCTTTGGTCTGTAAATCTTTAGGGTGCATGTACACAAGCAACCGATTTTCCGGCTTAAATTTCACGCCAATTAAGTCTTGTAAATATTTTATCTACATTCATCCATCAGCTAAAGGTCTATGCTGGACATAGACAAGGTCGCAGTGGAATACAATACACAGCAAGTAAAGAGACTGATGCCTAGATTTTTCCTATTCGTTCAAATCGTCTGCGGGAGAGGGACGAATTCTTTCCACACAACGAATTCTCCCTAACAAATTAATTGACTAACCAATTAAAAATTTCCAATAATGTAATTGAAAGTATTATTCGATTGGTAAGTTACATTCCACGAAAAAATGTCTTGGAGTGGATGGAATTGAAAATGGAAAATGGAAAATTAACGGCTAAGTTTTGTTCAGACAGCAAAATGCTATTATCGTTGCTTTTATTTGTCACCATTAAAATATTGTCGTGTTATTTATTGCCTTCCGTTATCTTGGACCATAACTTTTGCATACATTATTTTTGTTTCCGGACGGCTTGGTCGCATTGCGGTTGCAGGTAACTGCATAGTGCCATGATAATACTTATTATAAATTTTCTCACATTTAAACTGCATTTTCGTAATATAATATGTATTATTATACTAGTGGACGCCCGCAGCTTCGCTCGCGTTACACATTCACTAACTTCAAAAACGGCAAAGCTTCATACTAACTTTGCACCCCCGTTTTACCCCCCTAGGGGATGAATTTTCAAATTTTTCTCGCCGTAAAAACCATCCTTGAACTTCAACGAACATTTAAAAAAAAGAATTGGCCAAATTGGTCCAGGCGTTGTTGAGTTATGCGCTTACCAACACATTTTGCGATTCATTTTTATTATATAGATTAACATTCATAAAAAGGTTATAATGCTCAACACAAAATTAATGTTACGAAACGATACCTAAATCAATGTATAAATAAAATATAACGTCATGCCCCGTATTTCCCCGAATAGGGTAGGCAGCGGAATGTATTTCACTCACTATTCATCAGTTTGTTTATGTCTCATGTGGCGATTTGTTGAGGCATTCATTGGGCACAAATCCAGACTGAGCAACTGAGAATTTCAAGTTCGAAAAACCTTAAAGAATATTCTTTGCCCGACACAGGGTTCGAATCCACCCATAGCTTATCAGTCGCACTTGCGATCACTAGACCAACGGGGCTATACAACCAACTTTTACCGTGGATTTTTTTTACCATGGACATTCTCACACACTTAGTTAGTACACAATTAGGCGCGAACCTGTACTATGGGTGCCAGAGCCTGATATAGGTAGATACATACATAGATATTTTTAAATACATCTATTGACATCCAAACAGAACAAACACAAGTGTTCGTCAAACGAATGTTTGTCCTGAGTGGGATTCGAACCCACGAGCCTGGGCCCGTCAAATTGAAAAGAAAGGATAAGAACTAATAAACTGAATATGCAAGTTTATATTGCGCTCATGATTTTATATTTCTACCCGCATATAAATGAACTTTATTAATAGAATTATACCAAATGAACTTGATAGCTGCATCACGGAGGCATAAAACAACTGCGTAGTAAGACGAGCACGCTTAATAACTAATTAACAAGTGCAAGTGTATAAAAGAAACAGAATTCTCCGAGGAAATCGATACTGGCGGCCGCGCAATCGAATCAATCGCAGCTTAGCTTACTAATGAACGTGTAAAAATAACTGGAACTTAGCCTTGCATTGTATTAGTATAAAAGTATAAACACACATTTAAGCAACAATATTTATTCATGCAGACAATCACACACATACATACCAAAATAAGCCTTTTATGATAAGATAATAAAGTATTGAAGTTATTAAAGTGTCTTCTATATTTAAATACCTACCATAAATTCCAGAGGTCTAGAGATTGAATTTTATTAAACAAAATAATTTCTAACTATAATTACTTTAAATTATATTAATATTAATATTAATTATTAAAGTATTTATTATATTATTTATTTTCCATTTACATTGCAAATTGAAATATAATTATAATTGGCAAAACTTTAACTTTGGCGCACTTTTAAACTGTTGAATGAACTTCGCTCTGAGGTTTTCACGGTGTGCTAATTCTTGGCGGCTTAATTCTTGTTGAAGATTTACTACGAATTCGATAGTGAAACTAACCGCTGTTACTCTTACTTCACGCGCCTGCTGTGGACTCGAATCAAATTAAATTCGTTTAGCCGTTTTTAGCGTGAATAAGTATAATCACGTATTGTCATAATTTCGCTTTCCCCTTTACAATATCATAATATTTTGTTAAATAGGTTATGTCGATCTTGTGACCAAGCGCCGCTGCTGAGTTTGAGGTCCTGTGTTCGATTCCCGAGTCGGCCAAAGTACATACTACATATTGGTAGATACAGACAGACAATATATTCAAAAAACACATTTTTTATTTCTAACCCGTTATAATAATGCCCCTGAATAGAAATTTTGAAAAAATATTTAATGTACAGAAAAAGTTCCTCTTCGGTTTTACTATGGTATATAGTAGTTATTACCTACCTAAAATCTATACTAGTCTATACTAGTATTATAAAAAGGAAACATTTGTTTGTACCTAATGTTTTCACACAAAAACTACTGGACCGATTTCAAAAATTCTTTCACCATTAGAAAGGTTCACTAAGTCACATAGGCTAGTGTGCATAATATTACTAGGTGTAAACTAAACTATTGTTATGTCTAATTCCACGCGAGCGAAGCTGACTAGTCGTAATACCTATATAGAGATACCTTTTAAAGCGAACTTCGAAATGTGTAAAACACATCGTGTTTCAAACGTCTAGCGTGTAGCTAGGTTATTTTCCTTGTAATATTTAAAAGGAAAATGCAGTTTTATGGGACGTGGCGTGGCTTTATTGGTCAAGTTCCGTGCTACAGCGGTGTGAGCTAGACTCCCGGGGCCTGCCGGCCAGACAGGAACAGGCGTAAGTCCATTAGAGCTAATGTTGCCGAGGATGTGAACACACCTTGCAACAAACCATTCCTTTTCTTTTTCTTATTCTTAACCTATACGTAGTAACCTTTACATAGTTGAAAAATAGTTTCCAAGAAAACATTTTAAAATTTAACGTTACACCGTAACAAGAAATAGAGCAGAATTCTTCTTAAGCTACGCAAGTTTTTGGTCGTCTTGAAGACCAGCATCATTGCTAACCATATCTATTGAAATACATTTTGGCACTGTAGGCCGTTAGGGCATTTGCAACTAGAAGCAGCTCTTTGCAGCAGAAATATTGTGTCAGTTTTACAATTATTTATTATCTTTATCTTAATTTATTAGTTGGGACTGGCTAACGTTTGTTTTTCTTTCTTATAATTTAAACACTTAGTTAAATCATTATTTATGTTAATGATTCTGTTCCAGGGTTCGATTCCGAAGTATTGTTGGCTTTCTAACTCATACTTCGCCTGCATTTTCTGGGAAAATTCTGGCGTAAATTATGTTATGTTTGCCTTGTAAACTATTTATTGAATAAAATCTGCTAGAACCAGAAACCCTTGGACAGGAAGAATAAATTGGTATGCTCTGTATCCTAGTTGTACATTTAAATTTGATCTATCAATATAAAAACCCGCCTCCAGTGTAAAAGCAGTGGGGGCCCAAATTCCAAGTTATTTACGACGCAGTTAACTAAGTTATCTCCGCTAACTCGTGTGGCGCCCGCCGGCTCTGTGTTGTTCACAATAAACTTTAAAAAAACATCGTAGCTATGAAATGCTATGAAAACAACACGCTTTTGTGGATAACCGAACTAAAACATAGTTTTTTTTATCTTAACAACTTATTATTTCACAATCACATTTCAAAGTAAAACAGCACCTTTTAGAAAAAATATTTTTGGAATGGCTACACTTTAGTATAATAAACTGCCCGATGTAAAAAAGTACAAGTAGGTAGTTGGGTTTGTCACAAAGACAATTTTAAAAGATGACAATGAAGAAAGCTTCAAAAATGTTAAAGTAAAAGTTTTAAGGTAAGTACTCTCGAGAGAACGACTAAAGAAATTAGTTGACATTTCTCCACGGTTGAAACAAAAACGATAATAGTTTTCTTTGGCAGGTACATAACCCTGACAAAACTTGGTGACTTTAAAATAGTTCCAGTTGCGGTTTGACAATTTAAAGTTTAAAAGTCAAAAGTAGTTATGTAAACACTCAAAATTATATATAAATAGAAATTAAGTATGTATATAAATTATGAAATTGACTTTTTATGTACGTACCTACCATTTGCCATAAGGTAGGTACATGCTTATTATTAGGTAATTAGATATCATATGTTATTCTTTTAGGAATTGCTATTTATAGATATTAAAACTACAGAATCGCCATGAATGAGGTGGTGGATGGTCATGAACATTCTCTGTGTGCATTATTTAGGGGATAGTGGTAGATCTGCAGAGCAAAGCGCTGTTTTTATACATTTGACATGCAGATTCCGCTGTTTATATCGTCAAACCCAAAAACCAAACCAAAAACCCATTCGGAATGCATTTGCGGAACTGTACCTACCTATCTAATAATAATGACATCGCTTAAAAAAACTTAAAAAAACACTCTTTTGTAGACGAAATAAAATGTAAATTACCTACCTACCTACCTCATAATCATCGTTTAAAAAACTTAAAAAAAAAACACTCTTTCGTAGACGAACTAAAACGTAGATTTTTAAATTATTGCATTGTCATCGGTCCTTGATAAGTGTATAAAAAGTTAAATTAATCCGACGTTTTGAAGTGGGCGAAAATTATGTTCAAAGATTCCGTTACATACATAGATAGGTACCTACATACCAAGCTAATAAAAGCGAGTAAAAAAATGTTTTCTTTATAAGCAGACAACTGCGCGCGTTTCAATACAAAGTATAACTACATTAGTGCAATTTTAAAATAAACCAAATAACAAATCAAACCAGAATAATGCATTTATGAATACATTATTACTTATGTCCACACTTGACCCTATTAAGTACTATTATGTTAGGTTAATGCACAGTTAAGTAAGTTAAATAAAAAAAAAATTGTTACATTTCATAACAATAAATAAGAAATCAAATAAAATATAATTTCATACTTGACCTGGCTTTACACTTACCTTCTTACTACAATAATACATTGTCTGTCTGTTGTTTTCCACTTCAGTAAGCAGGTTTGCAAGTTTACCTAATGAATAAAAAAGCTCTTTAGATTTCAGGGATGAAGCTGGCATTTAACCCATGCTCGAAGATTTTAATTGCATTCTTAAAATACCATTTTCCTTAATCTTGTTTTAATACGTGGTCCATTGTGCAATAAGAAAGAGCTAAGCGAGAAGATAATATGTCTAATAATTATAGTATCCTGTCGGCTCCAGCTTTGCTTATAACGGGAATATACTCGACTGCCTCGTTGGTCTAGTGGTCGCAAATGCTTAGCTAGAGGTCTTGAGTTCGATCCCCAGGACGAGCAAAGTATTATTGGGTTGATATTCCTAGTAATTGAAGTCTGGGTTTGTTACCGATGTATGGCAATAGGACCTAAACATTACTGGTGAAAAGTGGGTGAATATACCCCTGCCTATCTCTTCGTGGAAATACAGGCGTGGTGTTATGTTATGGGAATATACAGGAAAACTTAACATACACACACACACACAAAAATAAAAACACCTAAAAAAATAAAAACTTTTAAGTGATTGATAAAAACTTGAAACTCAATTTCTATCCTAAACCACAGAATAATGATAAGTACTAATGATCGAAGGTACTAAATAAATAAATATCAAACTAGGCTGTACTATAGGTGTCAGAGGCTGATATACATACATATATATTTTTAAATACACACATAAATAGATAATATTAACATCCAGACACAGAAAGCTGCGGGCGTTCACTAGGCCTTAATAAATTCTTCGTCAGGTATCGTATATGCCTTTAGCGATTAAGTCTAAGCTTTTTAAATTGATCTATTGAAAAAAAAGCATCAGGAATAAGGATGCTGTATTCATTTTGATCGCTATCGGTGTGACAAGGCATCCGCAACGGGCTAATTACGCAAGCCACGGGCTTCAGGTCTGAATTTATACGACAGGAAAGTTATTAAACGCAAATTGAACGTAATGAGGGCGGCCATTTTTTAACGTTATATTGCAATAAAAGGGGGTCCGTTTTTCCTGTTTCCGGGTTCTTGAGGGTAATATGTAAATAAGATTATTTGTAAGATTAATTCAGTAGGAGCTTAACTTTCTAGTAAATACTTGAAAAAAAAAGGATTTTATTCCTTGCTATTGAAAATATTCTTACAAATATTACGCAAAATAGAAGTTCAAATTATATATTTATTTGTATGTATATATTTATTTCCATACACTGCGTAACCTAGTAGGTACTTGAGATCTAAACATAACTGGTGAAACACACTTTAATCCGTAATATTGCAACTTATGCTGGTACAACAAAGCAACTACATGAGTAGAACGCAAAAAATCAGACATAGAAAGTATTAGTTCCCATAAATATAGTTAAAAATATTTTATTGCCATTATTAAAGCGTAGTTGTTGTCCAACTAAATAAGCACAGATTATGAAAAATATGAAAAGGTTCATAATTTACAATCAAACGAACTCTGTAAAGGTCGATTGAAATTATGTGAACGATTTAATCGAAGCGATGCGTGTATAAATAATGTATGGAATTACATAAACATATAACGGAGTCCTGCATAAATTCCGGAAAATAACCTGTTTTTAATAACTAGTAATAACTCTCATGAAACTGTTTGTATTGCTACATCACAGGACTAGACTTTATTAAATATATGAAAATAATAAAATGTTCACATTTTTGTTTGTGTATGAAATATAGGTACAGTACCTACAAAAACACCGTATTGTAACATCAATGCACAATTAAGTATTGTACAACAATATACAATTTATGTTTTATTTCAAACCGTAACTTTTTATACTTATTTTGACTTCGAAATAGCGAATGCAAATCTAGAGTTCAGTATAAAGTTTTATTTTATTTTATAAGCCACATTGAACACTTTTACTACCAATACATTTAAGCACAGATTTTGGTTTATTGCTATAAGATGGAGTTTCCTTACGATTTCTGTCATACCACGTACTTTCTTTATGGAAGGGACCGCAGCGGTTGTTAAAACTTCATGTCATTTGACTTCGCAAAGTTATAAATATACATAATAATATTCAGAATTTGTACTCACAAGTTCAATCCTAACGTACATTTCGTCTGTCTATATGAATTAATATTAACAGTATTAAAACCTTCCTACGGACATATTACCTACTGGAAGTAAGTAGGTAATCTAGATCTCAACTTTATTGTGTTAAGATAAAACCATTAGGTAAATACATATTCGAGTATAATAAAGGAATCTTCGTGGAACTCAAAAATAAGTTATGTAATAGGCTAAGTAACTGAACGCGGCGTGTAAGCGGGAATGATGAGAAAACTTTGGAAAGGCTTCTGACATTAAGTAGGTACCTACTAGCTCGTCGAAATCAAGTTATGATTGATGTGGGCAGCGGCAGCGAGCGGCCCAAATTATTGCCAGCTCACAACTTTGCATAATTATTGGCGGCTAAATACCTACCTGCTGATTATACCCGTGGCATCGACCAATGGAACCGGAATTCTTCCATGTCGAACCAGCAATTTTGACAATTCGTATGAAACAAAATTATGTTATACTTCTAAAATACTGCCTCATATAAATTCGGATGCAGATTTCTTGCAGTTTCAGATTAATTAGCTACTTATATTTTCATTCAAATAATTCACGATTTGCCTGAACTTGTCTAGGACCCGATGCTCTACAGGGCGCTCCATGGAGTCGTGATATCACCCACCATAACTTTAAATGTATTCAGTTAGAATACACACACCACAGCAAACCTTTCACCTTTCCACTGCTGGGCATCTTCTCTCGGAATGGACAGCCACCAAGAATTAAAATTCTTCATTTAAAAATTTCTTTTTTGTAAGAAATGTTACAATTACAACAAAAAGTTAGATCCTAAAATGTAATCACTATTATTCTGCCTCAAAAAGAATATGCGGAACACATTGAACAAAACGTATGATAAGATAAATCGATGTTTCAGAGAGTCATACCATATTTTCCGCGTGAAGAAAATTCTGTAGCCTCTGTAAGTCTTTCCTTGCATAAACGAACATGTTTTATGAGCCATAACCCAACTTATGTCCAAATTTATTTGTGTAAGCGGAATAGTAGGTATTTTATTGAATTTCTCTTTCAAAAATCATTGATTATGTTGATTTGAGAAAATCAAATTCCCTCGATGATTTTACTAAACAATCGAAAGTAAAAACGGAAATTTAGTGGCGTTGTACGATGGTTTAAATTTTTTAGACATTATATCTATTTAATTCGAGCATTAAATTTATTAATTATACTAGCTGACCCGGCAAACGTTGTTTTGCCATAAAATATTACTACCACCACTACCACTACCACTACTACTACTACTACCACTACAGCTACCACTACTACTACCACTACCATTACCACTACTACTACCACTACTACTACTACTACCACTACTACTACCAATACCACTACCACTACCACTACCACTACCTCTACCACTAAAACTACCACCACCACCACCACCACCACTACCACTACCACTACCACTACCACTGCCACTGCCACTGCCACTGCCACTGCCACTGCCACTACCACTACCACTACCACTACCACTACCACTACCACTACCACTACCACTACCACTACCACTACCACTACCACTACCACTACCACTACCACTACTACTACTACTACTACTACTACTACTACTACCACTACATCTACCATTACCACTACCACTACCACTACCACTACTACTACCACTACCACTACCACTACCACTACCACTACCACTACCACTACCACTACTACTACTACTACTTGAAAATTAGCTATATATTATATTAGCTTTTTACGCTCTTTTCAAAACTCTTCAAACGAATTAATTTTCCCCACAGACCGTTTTCCATTTTTTTAAAATATAAACAATGTACGCCTTGGCCATGTCATCGTCAATGGCAACGTTATGTGTCAAAAGTAATACGAAGTGGCGATGGCTGAAATGACATTATTGTAGCATGTCAGTTAGACGTTTTCAAATATAAAATTACATTAAATAATTTGCAATAAAATAATATTTTGGCTAAAATTAAGATGTAAGCTATCCTATCTTTCAAGTTGGATCAAACTGCACACGGTGTGCAAATTTAATTTAAAATCGGTTAAGTAGTTTAGGCGTCCATTAACGTCCAACAACGTGACACGTATATTATACATATATATTAAGATTATTAATTATTTCACAATTAAAAAATAATTCTTGTGCGCGAGACGTGAATTAAAATAAAAAAAACCTATGCTTGTGTGAAAAAATGCAAATGCAAAAGGTTGCGAATGCAAATTATAATCGAGTTTTCCAACTCGAATTTTAATAAATCAATGTAATAGTGCTTCTGCTACTGGCTTTGTTGCCACCAGTAGCGTATGGTTAGTACGACTAACTTGCAATTATAATAATTATTACACGCAGCATTTATCATGGTCTTTCTTGTATATCATTACTAGTGGACGCCCGCAGCTTCGCTCGCGTGGAATTAGACATTCACTTACTTCAAACACGGCAAAGTTTCATACTAAATTTGCACCCCCGTTTTACCCCCCTAGGGGGTGAATTTTCAAAAATCCTTTCTTAGTGCTCCCCTACGTTATAAAAGGAACCCCTGTGCAAAATTTCAAGTTTCTAACCCTTATAGTTTAGGCCCTGCGTTGATATGTCAGTCAGTCAGTCAGTCAGTCAGTCAGTCAGTCAGTCAGTCACCTTCTCCTTTTATATATATAGAAGAATAATAGATATTGAAAATATATTAAAATTGTGTAGAATAAAAACTGAAAACCTCACTAATTTACGATATTAAATTACTACTGAACAAGCAATAATACAATTCAGTGTTTCTCGTCTCACACGACGAGTTCCTGCGACATTACAGGAATGGAAATAAAAGGCCAGAGTTCATCAGGGACCCATCGACCACTGCCATTTAAGTAAGCTCTAACGCCGGCCCAGCGCTTCTCACTTTTTCTTGTTCAAATTGGAAAACCACAGTGCATGGGAGAAATAGGCGAAAACGAAATCTGGTTTTCCTGTTTAATTTTAATTGGAACACTTAAAATAATACGTATCTACAAATTTGCTTATTTATTAAGAGTTCACTGGAAGAAGCCCACCAAGGGACATTACTGTTGTATAATTGATTTTTAAACAATTATTTTTCGCCAAAAAAGTTGTGGTTTCCGATTACACTTTATTAGAGACGATCATCTCAGTCCTCAACATTTCATTAACAGTAACTTGGAACGAGAGTTACTAACGTCCAAGTTGGCAGGAGATAGGACGTGTCGTGTTATTGTGTGTGTAACTGTTACTGGCCTCTTTGGGGCTTCCGTGTTCAAATCCCAGCGGCATCAATGACTTTTTCTATATTATGTATTTTTTAAATAATCAAGAAGCACATGGAACTGAAAACATTGTGACTGAACCTATATAACTGTTCTCTTTAATGTTTTCAAAGGCATGTGAAGTCTCATAGCATGGTAGACAATGACTAACCCTGCCAGAAAGAGAGCCATGTACAATAGTAGGACTATTAAAGGGTTAGGATGAATGTGGACTCCTCAATATGGTAGAATTGCAAGCCTCAAGCACTCTACAGAGCGCAATTAGCGTTCCCGTCGCCACAATAACGATCTCATTTCCCATAGGCCGCCGCGGCGCCTTCGTCATGCACGACCTCTATTAAAAACTCATTATTGGCGAATCGACTGTGAATATTTGGCCGCAATTAGCATACAATGCGGATCGCTCGTAACGCAGAGGGCCTCTACTATGAAGTTCGTTCGAACGAATATAAGATAAGAAGGTCTATTTTTTGATAAGGTTCCGTGCAGTTGAGCTCAGTTCAGTAGTGGATAGTTTAACAAAACGGAATTTGTTTGTTAAAAACGTTTTATTGTAATAACTTCTGATTAATTCTAGTACTCTCTTTGCCGTACAATAACACATACAGAAGTAGTCATATTTAAACCTTGTAGGTAGGTACTATGTATCGTCCCAATGGCTCGCGTCGATTCGATGTGATCGACAGAGTTAAGCAACGATGGGCGCGATCCGTTTGTGGATGGGTGACCGCTAGTGGCAAAATTTCATGGACACTTCCGTGCTTCGGAGGGCACGTTAAGCGGTTGGTCCCGCATGTTTTCAATGGAAAAAACAATAGTTAAACCTTGTCGAAGACCTTCGGGTGGCTTGAGAACATTCGATATAGGGTTGGCCACTCACTCCAACAATCTGAATTGGAGCAGCGTGGGGGAATACCACGCCGAACCCCGCAGCTGTGTCTATGGGGGAGACCCGTGCCCATCGGTGGGCGGTCTATGTGAAGTATGCATAGTTGTACGTTACGTTACGTTACGTTACGTTACGTTACGTTAAGAGACTAGAATAGCAGCGCTTGAAGCATTTAATAAATGGCAGAGGCGAAATGTGGAATGTAATATATTTTCACAACACATAGCTGTCACGGCCGACATTAATCCTAGCTAGACGAACTGTGTCGGTTGGTGTGTCAAATAATATGTTGGTTGTACGAAAATATTGTTGCTTGATGTAAAAATATATCAAAGAATAAACATATTATTATATTAAATGGCTGGTGTTTATTGCAGGGTTGCACAGGCTGGGCATAACCATTCATGTGTATTGTGTACCTATGAACTCTCTTGTTTCTAGGATACACTGCCTGGTAGGTCTAGTGGTCGTTAGAGTGACTGCTAAGCAAGAGGTCCTGGGTCTATCTATCTATCTATCTATCTATCTATTTTTGAACCGCTCGCGTGACTTAATCGCTCGATTGTGGGTCATATTCGTTAAATAGAAGCAATACCGTACTACTTAGTTTATCTCTGGCTCGCCATTGCGGGTTTTAGTACTTATTACATTGTAGTGATTTAAAAATACGGAATTACTCCATTTCGTGATGTTATATGTATTATTATGTTATGTCGAATAAAAACAGCTAGGAATTTGTTTGTTAAAAACGTTTTATTGTAATAACTTCTGATTAATTCTAGTACTCTCTTTGCCGTACAATAACACATACAGAAGTAGTCATATTTAAACCTTGTAGGTAGGTACTATGTATCGTCCCAATGGCTCGCGTCGATTCGATGTGATCGACAGAGTTAAGCAACGATGGGCGCGATCCGTTTGTGGATGGGTGACCGCTAGTGGCAAAATTTCATGGACGTTACCGTGCTTCGGAGGGCTCGTAAAGCCGTCGGTCCCGGTTGTTTTCAATGGTGAAAATAATCGCTAAGGCTTGTCGAAGACAAGGTGGGTGGTGGTGGCATGAGAACATTCGACCGCAGATTTCCCACAGGCAAATCCGTGCCCAGCGGTTGGACGTGTGTTCTGTTATTAAAAAACTGACTAACGATGTAACTGATATCAACTTCATTTCATGACCAACAAGATAAGAACATTTTTTTATCAGAAGAAAATACTTATTCGAGAAGAAAAAAAGAAAATACTTATTATTAGTTATTCATACATGTTCTATGAAATGTAAGTCCGTCTGATAGAAACGTTCGTAATATTTCATTCGTACCGATTTCGTGGTAGAACGAACATGCGTCAGTGCAAAGACATATAATCAAACCTAATTTGAACGTACGTGAGATTGTGCATTGTTCTAAGCAATATAGGTTACATGGCGTAATGTGTTGCAGTCAGAGATATCGTATGCAGTCGCAGATGCGTTGACTGGTGAAAACTTTTGTTGTAAGGTTTTCTCATGAATAATAATCTATATCCAGTGTTGAAACAAACAATACATTTTCTAAGAATAGTCATAAACATGGTATTAGTTCGAACTTCAGTTAAGTATACCTTTTCCAATCCGTAAATCATCCATCATCCATCCATCAGCCTTTTAAAGTCCACTGCTGGACATAGGCCTCCCTTAATCGGTGCCACTCCTCCCAATCCTTAATCCGTAAGTAAGATGTTTAAATTAAATTCAGAAAAGTAATATTAATTATAGATAAAATCCTAAAGAAAATGAATAAATTAATGCAATGTCTTCCTGAATTAGCTACCTGAATTACGTAGCCTTCATAATAATAATCGAAGATGGTATCCGCCACGGTATATCTCAACCCATTAAAATGTCTCAAAGGGGCCTCTACGTGTTCGATCTATGTCCCAGTCCCCACGCAAGCCTCGCAATTTACCGGGTCCAAACCTGGACCCGTGAAATTTAAAGAGATAAGTAGGTACTTAATATTATTATCAATTTATTTCAGATAGTGGAGGCCCAGCAGCTTGGCGCGCGTGGAATTAGACATAACAATAATTTCGATTACACCTAGTAATATTATATAGCCTATGTCACTCAGTGAAGATGCAGCTTTCTAATGGTGAAAGAATTTTTTAAATCGTTTCAGTAGTTTTTGTGTGAAAACATTACAAACAAATGTTTCCTCTTTATATTATTAGTATCTATAGATATAGATTTCTCGATAGTATGTGTTAGTAACAATTTTAGGTCCTATGTAATAGGTTGTGAGCCTATTGCCATACATCAGCCAGAGGTCCAAACACCGTGCTACTACTGGGAATTCAAGTTAGAAATTTACCGGACAGGAAGGAAAATTACCTTGGTTTATCTAAAAAGCCTATCACACCTTTTTAGCATAAATCTCCGCTTTTACAAAACTCTGTCATAACGTGATTGCGATGTCGTGCGGCGGGTTAGGCGTGACGTGCCACTGGCTAAACAATGGGGTTGTTAACTGCGTAGGACAAATTAACATTAACATTAGAAGGCGCGGCAATACGTGCCACGGATGAGATAAGAAACGGTGGCATTAGTCGTACATGAATTATTCAAATTCAGAGATTATGATGTGAGAGTAAACGACTGAACGTTCGACATTTAAATTAGTATTGCGAAAATGGATGAAATGGAATTTTAGAACACGTCATCTAAAATAATGTATTTTGTAGCAAATCGATCTTGAACCAGAGAGCAGTAACCAGAGTTTCTAAGTCTGAAAAGCTGAGGTATCGGTCTTTGATACTCGTATTTTTTAAAGTTATTTTATGGTTTAGCAAATTATAATGCAGCACTACCCATCCGCTGCCGCGCATGACAACTGTGATAGACCCGACTCATAAGAGTGGGCTGCAAAATACAGGCATGATGGTCGCGTCTAAAAAAGTTTAAATTGTGATTCTAGTTTAATAGGATAGCAGCATCAAGATTCTTCCCGAAGAATTAAAAGATAAGGTGGCTGAGCTAGCCAATAGCTAACAATTCCCACAAACACGCAAGCTATCGTATAAAATGCTGTCCCGACTAGTATTTGCCAAGGCTACTTCGACCAGCATCTCATTTAAATAAAGATCTTGATCAATGCCTGATGGATTCGGCAGAGGCAGTAATGGTGCCTCAGCCTATAAACGTTAAGCTCCAGGCTTTGAAAGCTTCATGTTTTACGCACATTTCAAGTTTCTAACGTTGATTTAAGTCTGAAACTCTTTATAACCTCCACCGCATTGAAGTAAGATCAAAGTTCGTGAAATATAGCAAAAGTTATATATATCATTACATCTTAAATAGAGCGTTACATTCTTTAAGTCCGCTACTTATGTTCTTTTATCGATATAAGATAGCAAACGAGCTTGCTCTTGCTTGAAACTCTTCTGCTGTCGCCAATGACAATTGCATGTGACTGACTTTTAACAAGACTCATATAGGGACTAGGATGAATAATATAAACCCCAACTAAAACTTCTTTTGCCATTATAAAACTACTATATTTAATTAACTATTTACCATTTATATTTTGTGTTATAAATATACACACCTGTTTTCAATGTGGTTTGAGTTTGTTTAAATGCTAGTGGGTAATTGCATGATAGATAACCACAAACCGCAATGCTCTTTTTAACATCCTTACATAAATAAAATGTGTTTGTTGGTTTGTCCTTCTTCTCTGCCATAACGGAATGATGGATCAACGTGATTTTTTGCATAGATGTTGTGTGCCTGAAGAGTGACATAGGATACTTGCAGCACCACTCTCCTGCTGCCTCCAATGACAATTGCACGTGACCGATAAAACTACGGATATATTCTCCCTCACATGCCAACTCATAGCTCGGGCTGTTCATGGGATCTTCAATTTATAAAAGACTACCACAAAAGAGCAGATAGGAATACCCTAAGGTGTTCAACCCTTTGATGACCTCAGGAACGGACCTGCCTTCCGTCATTATTACTACTTCCTTATTCAAAATCGAAAAACCAGCGTGAAGGCATCCAAGATGCGGAAGTTATAATAAATAACGAGTCATTCATGCTTTTTGTCGCTCCAAGCCTTATGCGCGTCATCCGGAAAACCCTTTAGCGTTACATACAGGTCTCACCAAATTTTCGGATCGGGTTAAGTATTTTCCGGTTGACTCTAGCTAGACGGTATTATGTAAATATTGATTTTTGTTCATTTATGTTTACCCTTTCAGGCAGCAATAGAATATTAGCAATTTCAATATTATCAAATAGTTTCCTTTTCTCTTATGTTTTTATTATTACTATTAAGTAATTATAATTATTACTAATTATTTTGTGCAATTTTTTTAGATATTTAAAGCTGTATGTACGAATATGTTGTAGTAATTAAGTAATTAAGAAGTAAGTACTTACGTAATTAAGAACAAATAAACTTTTTTTCTTTCATTCAATAGAACTGCTATAATTATGTCGTGCTTCTCGTAGCTATCGTAAGAGGGTTCGCGAATAAAACTTAGTTGCAAATAAGAATAATTAATTATTTATAAACAATACGGCAGTGGTCTTCTACGAGTATTATAAAGGAGGATGGCCATTTTGGTACCCATGTCCAATCAAGATGAATCACGCACCATTGGATAGCTCTTCTCAAGTGTATAAAAAAATACTATGACGGCATGTCCGAAATAGCTGTCCGTTTTGAAATATACGCTACAGAAGATACTGGATTTTTAGCTCCAAATAGATAAAGATTTATATCGCCAGTTTACTTTAACCGATTGTGATTACTTTTGCGCTTGATTTTAAGCTTGAAAATATCCTATTTCTAATTTGCACTTGGCCAGCGTGGTGGACTAAGGCCTAATCCCTCGCATTCTGAAAGGAGACCCTTGCTCAACAGTGGGGCAAATAAATGTTTGTGGTGATGTGGTTAAATAAAACATTGAATTTTATTTATCATTTTATTTATTTCTTATACGATACTTTTTTTATGTATTATTTAATAGAGCGCGTTCACTCCTGAAGATGATCATCGTAATAGATCAAAACTAATGTGATTTCACAAATCACACGTGAGTAAGCCGGTAACTTCAACTCTATGAATATTATTAAATACAAATGAAAATATAGTTCATAATTATTGTACATGTACAGGACGAGTGTGTGAGAAGAGTGAAATCTTTGTGTCTAGCGAACACTAAGTACCAAACAATAGAAATTATGTGCGCACAGGAACCTACCGTGCGTCGTCCTGTTAAACATGTACAATAAGTATGAACTATAGTTTTATTTGTATTTAATAATACATAAAAAAGTATTGTATAAGAAATAAATAAAATGATAATTAAAATTCAATGTTTTATTTAACCACATCAGCTCTACCCTTTCTTTGTCCCACTGTTGAGCATGGGTCTCCTTTCAGAATGCGAGGGATTAGGCCTTAGTCCACCACGCTGGCCAAGTGCGAATTGGCAGACTTCACATGCCTTAGAGAACGATATGAAGAACCCTCAGGCATGCAGGTTTCATCACGATGTGTACTTAGTTAGAGTTAGATAGCCACTGGGCTGTCACCGCTTATTATTTAACCTCATAATAAAAAATAAACATGAATACTATGGCGAAATGGAGAAGAAATTGACCTGATTGAAATATCTTATTAGGAAACATTAATAATTTTCAAGGAGTGATTACTCCGATCGGACAGCAAACTGGGACTGGCGCCTTGGTTATTGTTATACTACACTAAAAGACCTTTCCAACGGTGTATCATACATTTCGATTGGTGCCGGTACCAGGTTCCATACATTTTTGTCCATCGTCCTTTATTATTAGTAGTAACGCTGTGTGGTAACCATTAGGTAAATAGTAATACGATCCACGCGAGCCAGTGGAATAGGGATGCTACGAGGTACCATAGTTAATTAAGGTATAAAATATAACCAAAACTTCCGATGATGGTTTGGGATTTTCTTATAAATAAAAAGAAACAGAAATCCTTTGCTCTTTCCGAATTGTTTGACCTATTGACGTATAAATCTGACTTCTGATTCTGAAGGACGGCCATTTTATAGAAAGCTGTTCCTCCAATCAAAACGAATAGGCCATTTTCCCTGAGAACAGCCTTTATTACGAGGTCTATCCGGGTCCACGGGGCTCGGATCACAAAGAACCGTTTTGTAACTCACATACATAAACCTTATAAACCAATCAATGTTGATAATCGTAAGGAATATCGAGAGTTCTTCTTGGTAAAATTCTGTGAAGCGTCGGTAGATAAAAAAAGTAATGACGTAAGCGACAAAGCCCGGAATAACTTACACGAAAAACATATGAATTGAAAGTACTGGGAAATTGAAACTAATTACTCAAATACTTATTAACAAGTTATATTTGTTATTATGTACTCGTAGTTACAGCATAATCATCACCCAGCCTTTTGAGGTCCACTGCTGGATATAAACTCTCCTAAACGACACCACTCCGAGCGGTCATGTGCCTTCTGAAATAATAGCAGAATCTATTAACAGTAATGTTTAATTGTAATATCGCTTAGTTGTTCTTTTATGGACATTATGGTTATATTTTTCGGCTTATTATTTCATTTATATCTGTAATTTCGCACACAGGTCAGGTAGGTAAATAAATATTTCACGTAACTTATCGTTACAGTTTCACGCATAAATCCAGAGCAAATTTGATATATAACACGACGCCTTCGCTAACTTATGCATTTACAGAAAATATACTCGACCTTTTTACTGGAAGATTTTAACATGTAATCGCCTTAAAACCAGCTTAGTCTCAAGCGAGATGTAGGGTAGGGCTGTTACATGAATAAGAAGTGAGTAAGTGGGCCTTGGCCCAGAAGGCAAAAAATCTAAAATGCATTACAACCCTGCTCCCCGAGAGTCTAAGAGTCTCAAAGCTGATGTTTACGCGCCCTTAGCCGAGAAAAAAAGATAAAAGCATTACGCTGTTACAACTCTATTTCGTGAAATTTGTTACCTAATTATATAAAACGAGCAACGGTAAATCTTGAAGGTAATTTAATTTTATTTTGGGTTAGCATCGCGTCGGGTTACAATGGGTAGTGATAAGATGGGGCGTTGGATTTTTGCTGACACTACCCACACTTTACGCAAATAACGATTTATTGAATAGGTAATAGAAATAGAAATAGATTCAAAACACAGCAATACAAAAAAAAATTTAACTGATATCTAAAAAAAAACTTAAATAATAACAAGGATACAAGATTATTAAAACAGCTGCTGGTTTTCAGTGTGCCCCAGTTGACGTAGTTTGGGCAGTTTGGGCAGTTAAGATCACAAGTAGTGATCTAAATCGAACGGGGTTACGCAAAGGGAGTTGTGTCAGCCCAGTAGGAATATTAGTCGGTTTATTCGGTTAGTTACAATTAGTTAAGTTAGCAAAAAGATATTCACCCTGAAATGAGCCGCTAGTAAGTGGCAGCCAAAATGTTCGCTGCCTGTGCGTTGCCAAGAATTGTAAACCAAATATATGCATGAATGTTTTATCCAAGATTCCCATTAGTCAAGTTTATCACATCCCATCCCACTCTGCAATCAGCAACAATGTGTGGAGTTGCCAAAGCACTACAAAAACTCATTCGCTAAAAGAGAAAATGTAGGAATGTTATTCTCTTTGAAACAAAATATAACAATTCCGAAGTTTTGAATATTACGAAGTTGGCTTTGTTCTACGTGGCGCCATATATTTCATATGGATGCAGTGTTCCTGTTTCTAGGTCAACAGATTTGATGCATGCAGACATAGCTACCTATCAATCGCTTGCAACAATACCAGATTACTTTATTTTGCTGTTGTGTCCCAAACCTTGGGACAAATTGGTCGATGTTTTATTTTTAATTAATTTAAGGTCGGAGTGGCGTCGTTAAGAGAGGCCTATGTCTAGCAGTGGACCACTAAAGGCTGATGATGATGATTATGATACCAAAATAACCAAAGTTGGTGAACATGAAAATGATTGAATGAGAGCATGTAAGGTTAAAAGCTGATGAAATTCAAGTTTTTAAAACGCACATGTCATATGAATTTAAAAAAAATATTGGTGCGTGCTTGTGAGTCCCGTCGTCCTCGAGTGAGAGGCAAGTTCGATAGCCACAGGGTCTGTCATTTCTATTACTTTATAAGTCCTGATAAATATAGGACAAAAAATCTGATGTAGAATGCACATGCAACCTCAAACGACTACAAGCCGAGCTATTACGACACCTCGTTAGCTGATGGAAAATAATCAGGCCTTCCCTTCGTCTAGATGAAACAAAGGGATAAAATAAAAGGCAAGAATGATTTCTGCCACTTTATACGCAGACAATCGCAGCCGTGGTCCTTCCGTAGCTTTATTCAAACGAGTCTATTCCATAGACAATGCTGACTGGGAGGACGAGCGGATTAGTCCCGAAGGCCTAACGATGCCTGACTACTCTGCAGATATCCGTATTGGAAGAGCTTATAGTCTAGAATCTTTATACATGAACTAGTGGACGCCCGCAGCTTCGCTCGCGTAGAATTAGACAAAATCAACATCACGTGGTGGTTAATATTGCGGCTATAAATTAAGATGTAAGCTATCCTATCTTTCAAGTTGGATCAAACTGCACACGGTGTGCAAATTTAATTTGAAATCGGTTAAGTAGTTAAGGAGTCCATCGCGGACAAACAACGTGACACGTGATTTATATGTATTCAGATTACGGTTCTAACAGTCAAGATTTCGAACTCTATCCGATTTCTGTTAAACATAGAGACCGATGGATGTTTAAATGGATAAGCTGCAACCCATAGACTTCCCACTACTGGGCACGGGTCTCCCCCACAGACAAAGCTGCGTGAGGTCTAGAGCATACTCCACCATGCTGCTCCAATGCGGATTGGTGGAGGGAGGGGTTTGTGGCCAACCCAGTGTCGAATGTTCTCAAGGCACTCGAAGGTCTTCGACTAGGCTTAGCGGCTGTTTCTAACATTGCCGGGAACGACGGCTTATAGTGCCCTCCGAAGCACGGTAGCATCCAAGAAATTTTGGCACACGCGGTCATCCATCTACAAACCGACCGCGCCCATCGTTGCTTTACTCTTTCGATCACATTGCATCGACGCGAGCCATTGGGCTATGGTTCAGTTCGTTAGTGGGTACGAGGACTGGGGACTAATAGAGTTAGTCTTGTTAGTTGGTGTTAATAAAATAGTCCAGTTAGTAATTTGTTAGCAATAGGCTCGTTCTACGTCAGACACAGATGCATGCATGCACCTTTAAGGACTAAGATGATCATTACTTAAGAAGTGTGACCGGAAACCACACCTTTCAAACCGGACCATAAGTGCTTTAAAAAAAAGAAATGGTACTAGGTACGTAGGTACCATGGCGGGCTGAGTTACTGCCCCGGGCGAGTCTCTGAGAATTCAAGTTAATAAGTAACGTACACATATCTATCCGACAAAACTTCTTCCCGCACCGAAAGCCTCGCTCAGGCAGCAGCTAGTTATAAGTTAGGGTTAACTAATCACTGAGTCACAACCTTCGTCACAACACAGTACAATTTATTATGGAGACAGTTTTTAAAGTATGATAACTGTTTTGCAGTTATCACAATCCCAAAAGTGATTGTGATAACTGATACAAGCGACAAGATGAAGAATCCCAATGACATTAAGCTCCCGATAAGCTTCGCCGAAACATTCCGGAGTCGTTTTGTTTGACGAGGACAAACGGAGACAAAACATTGACAAAAATATTCCATTAGCACATCAGAGATAAAGCGAAATAGTTACTTACTTACATGGAATCTTCATTGTTTTTGAGGGTTCGAGATAACTACACTAGGAAAGAACGGGCGAACTGTTATCTGGTTACCATTTTAATATAAAAAAAAAGTCCATGCATTCTCAAACCAAAGTGCAAGTAGCGTCCATTAACTAATGGGTTGCGTCGATTCAATGCGATCGACAGAGTTAAGCAATGACGGGCGCGGTCGGTTTGTGGATGGGTGACCGTTAGTGGAAAATTTGTATGGGCGCTACCCTGCTTCGGAGGGCATGTTAAACCGTCGGTCCCGGTTGTTTTCAATGGTTAAAACAATCGTTCGCTGCGACCCATAGACGTCCCACTGCTGGGCACAGGTCTCCCCCACAGACATAGCTGCGGGAGGCATACTCCACCACGCTGCTCCATTGCGGATTGGTGGAAAAAAAAAAAAATCGTTAGGCCTTGTCAAAGATGATAACTTCGCTATCAATGGCCTTAACTTTTCCTCCTGATGAGGAGTGAAAGATATAAGGAGCTCTATATATTCTTTAGAACCTTTGTTTGGAACGATGTCTCACTGACTGACCACCAATTGAGACAATTTCTTACTAAGACAAAAATAAACGACATAAAACTAATTGATTTATGACCGAGGGCTGGCCTAAGGCACAGTACAATTCTTACTTCTATCACAGAATACTTAATAGTACAAGTAATTCTATAGATACAATGATAATTTCGGATCAAAAAAGTTTTTGTTCATGTGTAGTTCTGTGCGAGGTTTATCACAAATACTAAATGGATATTCACTACATGCTTGTTTCTCGACGCTTAATGTATTAAGGAATAAAAATACGGCACAGGCAAGAACAAAGGACACAGTAAGGACCAATCGTTAGATAACTTCATGAGAATTTGAAACAAGTTAATATGAAATACAAAGAAACAAGAAATGGACGAAAACGGAAACGAATACATACTACGCAGGAAGGAAACTGACCACGCGGAGGTTCACGTAGGTCATTCAGTTTTATCACGAGTTCTATCATTTAGAAAACCTCGTCTGCATTTAGCCTTAATTTTATAGCCAAATAAATTGGACAGACGCAAGAGAGCATCAAGATTTTCTGCCGACCATTACTTAACCTTTGATTAACTTGATTTCCAATAGATATACTGCACTGCCTGCGCAATTATAGCATTCCCGACTCTATCACGTTTAGCTAGAGTCTGATTCATGTTATTCGTTAGCTTCCTCGATAGCAGTGGAAAGCAGTACGTACTCTGTTGCAGCTTGATGGCAAATGAGGAGTGACATTAACTGATTTTCATCGGAGAGGAATCGATTAGTATCAATTATTGGCTACATCAAGTAAGATAATCATCAAAAATACACGAACCCCGTTTTCAGAACCGGCGCCGTCTTTAGCGCATGAAAATTGTTATTATAGGTACTTTGGTCTGCTCTAGTAGGTACGAACACCTCGATACATCTTTTCTGTTATTAATATCGGGCAGAGGAGAGGCGAGGACAATAATCGCAATTCGTACTTGTTATTCGGTATGTGAGATATACCTACGGAACAATATAAATGAACGTTTTTGCTTTATCTAATATATAAAATTTCCGTGTCACAATGTTTGTTGCAGTACTCCTCCGAAACGGCTTTACCGATTTTTACCAAATTTTATATGCGTATTCAGTAGGTCTGAGAATCGACTAACATCTATTTTTCATCCCCCTAAATGTTAAGGGTAGTCCATCCCTAATTTTTTTTTTTTAATTGTTAGATAAATTTTTATTTTTGTATTTTTTTATGATTACAACATTAGAAAATACATACAACCCTGAATTTTCAACCCTCTACGATCAACCAAAAAGTATTTATATGGCAAAACAACGTTTGCCGGGTCAGCTGGTATACTAAATAATATTTATTACACACTTTCTATCGCCAGGACCACTAATTAGATTAGTCTTCTATGTGAATATGTAAAATGAAGACGACGAAATATTGGTGATTTTCGTAGTACAATGATGTACACGCCTGTGGTTAGCTACAACAACCCATAGATGTCCCACTGTTGGGCACGAGTCTTCCCTACAGACACATCTGGGGAAAGTCTAGAGAGCCTGATCCACCACGCTGCTCCAATGCGGTTTTCTGGAGGGATTATTGGCCAACCCAGTGTCGAAAGTTCTCAAGCCACTCAAAAGATTTTTGACAAAAATTAACGACTTGTATCGCGAGTTACTAAGTAATTTGTTGAAAAAAAAAATCATTACAAAGAGTCAGTCAATTAAAAGTTTTCACTTCATGCAAATTATTCTCTAACAGCCCAGTCTTCAAAGCTCTAAAACCTAGTTACTCACACTAGTTTCTAATGCATGCTCTATATTGGGCACTTTTGAGTTCCAAGACCAAATTAGAACTGGTTTAATTAGTTCTACATCTTGGTATATCCTCTGACACACATGCGACCCAGTCTAGATTTAGCCGGTGTGTTGCAACTAGGTATTCGCAAAATATATTGGACTGTAAAACGTGTAGAACATATTATGCTGTTAAGTATTAACACGAAGTTAGTAGTTTGTGTATTTAACTACTTGTAAATGAGTCAGTGGGGCCTTTTCAATCTTGTCTAGTAGTTAGTAGACCTGAGAGGTGATTGGTAAGTTATGGTACGACTAATGGTACTTTGGGTTATTTGTGTAGATTTTTTGTTCTTCTAGGTAGATTCTTTTTTACTTAAAAGTCCTTTTTAAGAATCGAATTCAACAGGAACATTTATGTATTTCAATATACTTACCTGCAAAGATTCGGATATTGAATATAAATAATATTACGTTTAACATTTTTCGAGAATATTTCATCACTTTGATATACTGAAAGCTTTTGTTTTGTACGCTCTACAGAACTGACTCTACATGCGGTTTTTCATTTTTTTAACAGATACTGTAATATTTTACATTTAATATCATCAGTCTGTAAGTAATGCATACAATTTGGCGAAGCAATATATATTTGAAAATGAAAATGGTATCCATTTTATATAAATGATAGTTCTGGAAAGGTTACTGATTACTATCTAGTCCTATGGGTCCTATATAGAGTATATTAGGACGCATAGGACGCAATCGCTGCGACCTATAGACGTCCCACTGCTGGGCACGGGTCTCCCCCACGGGCGCAGCTGCTGAATGTCTAAATACCACCTACGTACCACCTACTCGCCACGCGAATATGAGTGCATTTTTCGCAATAGGTATATAGGTACAATGATGTAAGTTTATTGATAATTAATTAAAAACATTCCTCATGCTCGAGACCACCCGCTGAGCCTGAGGTATCATGACCAAGAATCTGATTACAGCGCAGTGTGTAAAACAATTCATTCGCTGATGTAGCAGGATCACTTGATCACACTTCTGACTCGTCACTCCACACTCCACAATGCAGAAATATTTTAGCGAGACATTGCCCTCGATCGATAATTTTAAACTGCACTAGTTTCTGGTGAATGTTTTTTCATGGATATAATATAGCAAACGAGCATGCAGCACCACCCATCCGCTGCCGCTCGTGTCAACTGTCATGTGACAAACTTTGAAAAGGATTTGGGAAGGAAGTGTAAAATAAGTTCAGTTTTAAGGGGACAGAGACCTATTCCCTTGGAAACTTTAATATTTTTTCATTATATACTACAAAATTCACGCAGGCGAAGCCGCGGGCAGCAGCTAGATACAAAAACCGACCAAGTGCGAGTCGGACTCGCGAGCGAAGGGTTTCGTACTATTATCTATCCAAACGGCAATAAAATCATGTCTGTTGTATGGGGCCCCCCTTAAATTTTTATTCTTTCTAGTTTTTAGTAAATGTTGTTATAGCGGCAACAGATGTCAGGATCATCTGTGAAAATTTCAACTGTCTAACTATCACGGCTCATGAGATACAGCTGGTGACAGACGGACAGCGAATTCTTAGTAATAGGCTCCCGTTTTACCATTTGGGTACGGAACCCTAATCATAGACGTCCCACTGCTGGGCACGGGCCACAGATACTGCTGCGGGAGGTCTAGAGCATACTCCATACGCTGCTCCAAAACAAAAAAAACAATTTTTACCCATTGTCATATATTCATTATTTATACTTCAACTTATTATGTAGCAACTAATCCAATTGTAAAGTTTCTTTAACCAAACGTCATATCGTATAATGTAGCAATGCATTAAGGGTTGTCTCGGTACTCCATCATACAAGGCAGCACGCGTGAATATTCATCATAATCACGTTAAATTAGGCTCTGGCGCAACGCAATTAATGAGCCTTCGAAGCCAGTACAAGTGGCACGCACTGTGTACACTCACGTCTGCCAATGCAATTCCCGATTACGTCAATTTATGTTAATTGTTGTCATTGCATCACATAATTTTATTATTTAATTGTAAACAAAATGTATATTAGTAAGCTCTTAGAATCACGTGCGTTATTTTGTAACACAGCTGGCCTTCCTATACAACTGCTGCTGTTCAAAACTGATTGACATAGTTATATACCGCCATAGATATAAGAAGTATCTGCCATTGATGTTATAAAAGTGAAGCCTCTAACGTCTAATCCAGAGAAATTGGAGCTGCCAATTTCTTTGGTCCGAACGTTTTCCGCCTTTTTTGTTGTCGCGCAGACAACGCCATGTTTATTTATTTATAAGCACATTTTTGCACTGAATTCTATGGAGTTAGCATATCTATCGAATAAAATCATTGTATAACGCGCAATGTTCATGTATTTTCTTTCCAACACAAAAATTCTGGAGCCCAGTGAGGGACAGGAATGTAATAATGCACTGGCAGGGAATCCGCTTTGTGCAGAATGCCGAGATACTGAAGCCTTTGAAAGAATTGTATGTTAGAGTTGACGAGTTGACGATAGATAGAAAGTATATTATAGTCAAAACAAATTCGTAGAAATAGTGTTATTATATCATAATAATAAAATAACAATAACCAAATTAAACCTTTATTTTTCTCCACAAAGAAAATGTACGTAAGTAAGTTGTCTGTACTGAATCTCCGTCGAATCCGTTTACATTTATCGACATTATTTTGGAGATCTGAGTATTAGATATATGAGCCTGTAGGTAGGTCAACAAGATTTTTTTTCCGCTAAGTTCTATTCCAGGCGAGCGAATCCACGGGCTACCGCTATTGACTAGCTGTTTTTATTCGACATAACATAATAATACATATAACATCACGAAATGGAGTAATTCCGTATTTTTAAATCACTACAATGTAATAAGTACTAAAACCCGCAATGGCGAGCCAGAGATAAACTAAGTAGTACGGTATTGCTTCTATTTAACGAATATGACCCACAATCGAGCGATTAAGTCACGCGAGCGGTTCAAAAATAGATAGATAGATAGATAGATAGATAGACCCAGGACCTCTTGCTTAGCAGTCACTCTAACGACCACTAGACCTACCAGGCAGTGTATCCTAGAAACAAGAGAGTTCATAGGTACACAATACACATGAATGGTTATGCCCAGCCTGTGCAATCCTGCAATAAACACCAGCCATTTAATATAATAATATGTTTATTCTTTGATATATTTTTACATCAAGCAACAATATTTTCGTACAACCAACATATTATTTGACACACCAACCGACACAGTTCGTCTAGCTAGGATTAATGTCGGCCGTGACAGCTATGTGTTGTGAAAATATATTACATTCCACATTTCGCCTCTGCCATTTATTAAATGCTTCAAGCGCTGCTATTCTAGTCTCTTAACGTAACGTAACGTAACGTAACGTAACGTACAACTATGCATACTTCACATAGACCGCCCACCGATGGGCACGGGTCTCCCCCATAGACACAGCTTCGGCGTGGTATTCCCCCACGCTGCTCCAATTCAGATTGTTGGAGTGAGTGGCCAACCCTATATCGAATGTTCTCAAGCCACCCGAAGGTCTTCGACAAGGTTTAACTATTGTTTTTTCCATTGAAAACATGCGGGACCAACCGCTTAACGTGCCCTCCGAAGCACGGAAGTGTCCATGAAATTATGCCACTAGCGGTCACCCATCCACAAGTCCACATGTCGACGTCCGGGTTGAAGCTTATAGCTTAGTTATTAATAGGTAGTGATAATATTTTCGGTACGTCTGATCTGAATGAACTGAATCCAGTAGGTGTATGATTATGACCACTTGTGCTCAAGGATACTAAGCAAAAACACTGGCAATTCACGATGCCCAGCAAAAAGCTTTTTAAGTAGATAGAACATTAGTTTTTGTACTAGCAACCCGTAGGTACTTAAACCGAAGTGATGACTCTTCATTTTAATTGATTTATTTATTTATTATTTATTATACAAAAATTTTGTAGTACCTACAGAAGGCGAGCTTGATGCTAAAAGCGTTATATTAATTTAATCTTAATAAGTACTTGTTTCTACCCATTTTTTTACACTAACCACAGATTAGATTTAAAAAAATTGGTGTAATGTTTACAACATAACTCATTATTATGTTGTAAACATTACACCAATTTTTTTTAATGATGTACCTACATTGAGGACGCTATAGGCTACTGACACACTGTTAATATGAACCACATACCCCGGGGTAAATTTTTGCCTACTAAAAGTGTCTTTCTAAGATTCGCCTCTCAAATAAAAATCTACTCGTTATATGAGTGATTCCCTGCAGGGCAAGTGATGAATTGTAACAAAGTACTTAATACACTATGGTATGGTCTACTGATGGTGCTCTACACGCGTGAAACCTGAACATTCGTTTCTTGTCATCGGCCTTGAAGTAGACCACTTTTTGCCCGTGTTTTTAGTAAGGTAAGATTAACGTAGCTCATAATGTTTTCAAATTATCACATGGTTCGCTAGTCTATTGTCCTCATATATCATGTTCGTTTTTTATAACAATGAGAAAGAGTGTGTTCAATATTAAACAAAAACGCGCTTATAGGCACAGTGAGCGTGACCACTCCACCAATCCGCATTAGAGCAGCGTGGTGGAGTATGCTCTAGACCTCCCACAGTAGTGTCTGTGGGGGAGACCCGTGCCCAGCAGTGGGACGTCTATGGGTCGCAGCGTCCATACCTACAACATTGGCGGAAGTTATCGCTTTCGGTGTACAGCAATCACAAAAGGACAGCCTATAAACTATACGATAATACTAACAAGCGATAAAAATATTAAATAATCACAGAGAGTGAATAGACGATCTCATTCCACCTAGCATTCCATGGCAATTCATTGCTGATTTAAGACCTACACACGGACATCTTGACATTTGTAATTGGATGATAGGCTGAAGGGCGAAGTCAACAGGACTCATCCGACTATATGATAATCGGCGACCCAGTTATTTAAATACATGTCGTCAGTCAGTCGTACAAGGCAAATCACGGTATGTTTAACAGTTTTGTTAAAACAGCACAAGACTTATGTCAGACAGAATAACAGACTGTCATAAACACGTACACAAGAAATATATATATATTAAGATAACGTAATCACAGTATCACATATTGATAAACTTTGGTAGTATAGATTCACCAGGCGAAAAGTGGGAAAATAGTTGAAGTAGCGTATCACTGCTAAAATCTGGAATGCATCTAGCAGAATAACTTAATATTAATATAATAAAAAATCTTCTATCCTTACTTACAGCTGAGGAATCCGGAAGGTTAAATGACGAACATACGAAAACTCATAGCGTGTACAACATTCAGGTAACTTGAACAACTTGTACGCTTACTGAACACTTCTCGTTACCAGGAATACGAATCCCGAAAATCACTACGCATTAAAGGAAAATGTATGGTAGGATAACCACCTTAAGCATTCGCAGGAAACGCCGCCATGAGAATTTCACGAAGGCTCATGTGTGTATCGACGTGAAAGCTCGCGGGACATTTTAAGCGTATCCAAGTAGTGCTTAAAGCGCTCGTCGGTGCGTTTTTGGATTTAGATAGCAAATGAACATGCAACATCAATTACGACACCGTTTGTAAATGCCGAATACGAGTAGGCTTGGGAGTGTTAATGGAACAGTCAGTTAGTATAGGATTAATAGTTAGTTTAAAAACATATAATAAGTTGCTAAGATCATAGGCGTATGTTATTTTAGTCAGTGTTAGTTATAGTAGTAGTCCGGTTCAATATAACATTCAATTTTACCCCTGTAAAGAATTTCAGGAATATGACTCAGGAACATTTGCATAAAATTCCTATAAATAGTTGTTAAAATTATACTATAGACTGCTAAAAATTATAATTATTTCTTTAGATAATTCAGAACATAGGTACGCCTCAAGTTAAATTATAATAAAATCGTTTCGGTTAAAATTTTAATAAAACACCTGTACCTACCTATACCTACAGTTAATTTTATAATTAAACCTGTTACCTGCTGTTAAACTTTAATTTTGTAAGGCATAAAACGAATTCTTTTTACTGGAAGTATCTACTATATTGGAAGTGCTATTTAATATTCTATTCGGTTAAGTTTTATTTAGACCATTTTATATCCTCTGTTAATTTATAAATGTTGGTATTACAATCAAAAGATTTCTCTTCATTCTATGTAACAGATACTCACTTGCCACCAATATTTTCAAACAAAAAATGTCCTACTAATTCAGTTACATAACTTCGACTCAAGCCAATATTTATCTCGATTTTGTGTCGATTGCAAGTTGACTACGATTTGATAGTGGAGTTGAGATATTTACTTGATATAATACCGGTCCTAAAAAAGTTAAGTGGAGCAAGTATCTACCTCAATACTCTGTGTCTTTTTCACACGGCTTGTAATATGTAGAATCTACCTTGGTGGCAAGCGCAATGTAATAAAAAGTCGTATTTTTCCTGTAATATAACATGATACAACTTGAGTTATCAGTATCATCATCACATGAGATTGTGATGATGATACTGATAACTTGTGATTACATTTGCTTGTTGAACTTAATGCACTGTCATTTAAAATCGAAACTTTTACTAATAATTATGTTTTTCATTCAAAAGTACCTATAATATTATCTGCGCTTCTTCTCCATAGTTAAAATATGTATCTCTATCTATATTTTTTTAAATTCAGAAACGAAGAGGCGTTTCGTGTGGATTGAGAACATTCAACACTGGGGCTACTAATGGGGTCTGTGGGGGACGTGCCCGTGTATAAAAATCCTTTTTGACATCAAAGGTACATTAACTGGTCAAGAGAACCTTCTATTAGGTGCCTCCTGAAGATTCCTTTCGGATGAGGTATGCAAAGTGTATGCAAACGATAAAAACATTGTCAGTCGTCAATCGTCATCTTCGATTTGCGAATGCGAATGGCCCTTCAAACCTGTGATGCATACCTACATTTGTGTACATGCGTACTTACATGTACGTAGGAATTTGGTTTCAAGTATCTCTTCCAGAGATGCACCGAATCAGTATGTATTAAACCTATTTATATAATTTATTGTTACGACGGTGACCGGCAGTGGCTATCGAACTCGCCTCTCACTCGAGCGGCCCGGGTTCATAACCAAGCGGCACGCACCAATTATAGTTCTAAGATTTGTGCGATTTAAAGAAATTAACTGTCTTCTGCTTTAACGGTAAAGGAAACATAGTGAGGAAATCTGCATGCCTGAGAGTTATTTCATACTGTTCTCGAAGGCATGTGAAGTCTTAGCATTAATATTTACATTTTACGTTAGATAATTATATGATATTGAAAAAATAATAAGTACGAGTAGGTAGGTGTAGGTTATATCCTAGTATTTACAACTACGCTGTACAATATTATCTCAATTAGTCCTTGAAAACATCAATATCTTTGTCATACCTACTACATGACAAAAGTAGGTATAGTACTAAGCCATATCTCGAGTTGGGTATGCACTGCACTTGTAGATAAAGGAGTAGTATGTACGTACTTCAGTTAGCATTAGTGTCACAAACATTTATACAGAAAAATAAATTTATACAGTGAAAGACTCTTAAACGACGTAATAACATTCTGCTCTATATGGCGGTTATTTTTCATCTTGGTATAGATCATGGATGTTTTCAAGATCTCATGAAACTTAGTAAATTTGTGCCTTTATTTAAGTCTGGTGACAACAAGCATCCCACTAGTTGCAGGCCAATATCTGTCTTGCCTGCTCTAAGTAAAATCTTTGAAAAATTGATGCTTAACCAGTTATTAGCATAATTAACTGTAATAAATAATTACATGAAAAACAATATGGTTTCACAAAAGGGCGTTCTATAGCTGACGCTAGTGCAGTGAATCTAGATCTAGTGTAGACCTACTAAGACAGTATCCACTTTAACTTAAATTAAATTATCAAATTATGTATTTCGATTTTAAATATTGAAAATTAACTATCGAGTTTCTTGCTGTGTTCTTCTCAGTAGCTTTGTGATCAACTTTGTGGACAACTTTGTGAACCGGCGGTAGATAAAAAATGTAATAAGCGTAAACAAATCGATATAATCATCTCTTTTGACTTAAAATAGATATCTAAATACACCCAGTTGGAGTCGCAGTCTTGTGTAGTATCGATATCGAAGGGCAGTGCAGTTTCTTCATTGAATGGATCGTTCTATAAATGTGGTGTTGATAAACAGACGGTCCCGCGACTGGCTATCACTATCAGTCATTACGACACAATGAACGATAAGGCAACCTTAACAATAGCCTGGTTCTGAACAAAGAAGATTCTTGGTATGTAGAGTTAGTAGAGAACTGCAGGCGATTTTGTAATCGACCGCCATGGTTGTGGTAAATCTAAAGGTATATCAATTCTTGAACAAAAATCGTCTCTTTAGAAATTAAGGAAGGAAGAATATGGATTACGATGTTGTTAAAGTTTATATTCAAATTAAAATAAATAAATAAGTATCATGGACATTTTCACACACGGCCATCTGACCCCAAACTAGGCGCGAGCCTGTACTAGGGTATGAGAGACTGACAAACATACATAGATATTTTTAAATACATGCTTCAATAGATAATATTACATCCAGACATAGAACAAACACAAGTGTTCGTCACACGAATGTTTGTCCTGAGTGGATTTCGAACCCACGACCCCTGGCGTAACAGGCAGGGTCACTACCAATTACGCCAACGGGTCCGTCGATATTATGATGAGATGAAGTGCACAAACATAATTCATGTACGATAAATAGATTATGCTTTTATAATGAAAAACGATGAACTCAAATCTGGTTTTTATAGAGTCACTGTTGTTGAATTTGTGGCACTCGGCAACGACTACTATAGTTATACATAGTTCTGGAAGGTACATGTGATTCTGTAGTCAGTAACACATAAGATATAACAACCTAGAAATAACCTATAAATACCTAGATAAAACAACCTAGTTTGGCGTAATCGATTGATGCATTGTGGCTTAAAATGATATATTAACTCGCTCAAGTATCACCGGCTTAATTCGGGCTTTTAAGCCGATATGGACGTTAAACGCCTGTTAGTATAATAATGGTATCTGCAATAACAATGTGTACAATATCACGGTATCACCTTTCAATCCTATCAGCAGATCTGCTGATTAGCTACTACTATAAAACAGCTTATAACTACTAAATAAGAGTTAGCTAGTCACAGTTGACCAACGCGAGTTAACGGTCTTGGCATTTCACTCATAGTAGACCTTTAAATCCTAACATTAGATGCTTTTAAAACAATTATTCTACCTTCTAAAAGAAGAACTCTAACCTTTTTCTGTCTACTCCTTCTCACATATGTGAATCTTCTGATAAATCATTCTGTGTTCATGCTGTCACTTTATGGAATCCCTTCCCACTTTCCACAAAACAAACCCCTTCTCTTCTTTATATTTCTCCGAAGCTTATACAGTCCTACGGCATTAGAAACTAACACCATTCCCTATACTCCCAGCAACCCTGTGTACAGGAAATGTTCTTAAACACTTGACGAGAACTACATGCATTTGCTTTCAAATGGAGCAGTCAGTCGTGTGAAAGTAATTAATAGAGAACTTGCTCGACTTTCATCTACTTGTAAGCTTACTATAATATACTTATAGCCTCAACTTATGGCGTCCTTAGCCCAATGACTCGCGTCGATCGTATGTGATCGACGAGAGAAGGATTTGAACCCGGACCGCTCGAGTGAAAAGCGAGTTCAATAGCCACTGGGCTGTCATCTTTTGGTCACGCGAGTGCTGATTACGTGGAGCTACAAGTTTTCGCCAAAAAGCTGATGAAAGCTTGAACAGTTTTGTTTATAATAAGTTTTCCTTTCCATTCTATCCTAAAAGTGCTTGTAGGTTAGAGTTCCAGCTGCGACAGGTGTAGCTTACTGATTGATATTCACGTCACTGACATTCACTGACATTCGGGTGAATAGGTGACCCGCTATAGGGATTTGGCATGCGTTACATTAACATTGAATGGGATAAGGCTGTAATTCTATTCTAAAGCCTCTAAGGCACGTTTGGCTGGAATAGTTGAACAACATAGAACATTGATGAAAATGTAGGCTTTCTGTGGACCCCGATGGGCCTATAGAGCTCGATAACAATTTAAATACTTTCTACCTGAGGTTGATGAAGTTACCCTTAAATACTATCTATATATATAAAAGGAGAAGTTGACTGACTGACTGACTGACTGACTGACTGACTGACTGACTGACATATCAACGCAGGGCCTAAACTATAAGAGCTAGAAACTTGAAATTTTGCACAGGGGTTCCTTTTATAACGTAGGGGAGCACTAAGAAAGGATTTTTGAAAATTCACCCCCTAAGGGGGTAAAACGGGGGTGCAAAGTTAGTATGAAACTTTGCCGTTTTTGAAGTAGTTAGACGGGTAGACGTCGTTAATGGGTCTAATTCTACGCGAGCGAAGCTGCGGGCGTCCACTAGTTTGAATATAAATACAATTAGACGATTTAAAAACCTCATAAACTACTTACTTATGGTGAGCTTGTACTATGATGTGAGAAATTAATAATAGGTACATATCTGAAATATTCAGTAACCAAAATCTAATGATAAGCTATCGATATCATAAGTGTTAAAAGGTAGCTAGGTAGTTATATGCTCTCTGAAATTTGCACTATATCCCTGATCAAATTTGTATTTGATTGAGTTTGAATCATCAAGCACTATTAATACTATGAAGATACATTGATGAGATAAGCGGACATAGATATGCACAGAGTTCTCTTAGCTCAAGTAAGATACCCTTTAGGTGATTTAATTTAAATCCCAAGACATTTATAGACGGATTCAATGTAACCATCTCTTCCCATTCATGGGTATCCAAGGTTCCACAATCTAAAGGGTACTCAAGCACTTCACTGGATTCCCTACAAATTCTCGACTCGTATCACGTCTCCATTACGCCATTTGAAAATGTCAGCCGAAAGGGCGGAAAGCATTACAATAACAACTTTCACACTAGCGAGGGATAAACGCTTCTACTAAAGGATTAACTTAGGCTATGTCTAACAGTGAACTTCAAAAGGCTGATAGATGGAAAGGATTCATTAACAGCACCTACTGCCTACAACATCTCCCCTTTTTATTTGGCATTGAGTGTACAATTGACTGATACCTATTTAAATTAAAACCATTTTAACATATTATTGTTTAAATCATATTACCGCAAATAAATAAATTTTCAACATAATTGTGATTAATAAATAATCGTTAAAGCGCGAGACAAACGGGGAGGTTTTGAGAAGTCCCACTGCCCGGGAAATTGCTCTAGGGGTACAAACATTATTCTGCCCTTATAAAACAATGTACTGCTACGATTTGTTTATAATTACTACGCACTTCTAACTTAAACTATAACTGCTTACTAAAACCAGCTACGCGTAGCCGCTAGTGTGAAAGGATTGTTACAATAAAAATAGATATGCCGGAACGGACGTTAAATACGAGTATATGTTTTCGACACCATGACCCTGTTTCCTTCGTGACTTCGTTACTTCGAACGGCAGACGATACTAAAAAGTCCCGCTATTGAATTTTTGTAAAAATAGAGTTCCTAGCACAAATAAGTAGTAGTTCGGTTCGGTATGATCCGAGTGAATGATTCTCAGAATGAGGCTTCATTAAGTATTAATTAATAGTAATAATAATTATCTTTGATTAGCGAATGCGCATATATAATAATCAAAGCATACTAGTAGCAAGCAATGCTTACTAACAATTACATACTAACTAACTGAACTATTACTAACACCATCTAATAAGACTAACAATCCCTGCCCCAGACTTCATAGACATGAGGTTATTAGTACTAACGAACTGAACATCTCATGCTCATAACACCCTCTTTGGGTCTTGTTCAAACTCTGTCGTTTTCTAGCTTCCATCCTTAAAAAAGTTGAATTGACACGAAAAATTAATCGTTGATTTTTCTAATACACGAACGACCGATATTTTCCGGTAACCCGGTATACATGTTGTTAAAACATTTAGCGTACTTCTAAATCCCGGAGTGCGTCGTGAGCGGAATCAAAACAATTGCTAGGCGCGCGTGCCGCAAAAGACTTTGACCTGCCTTTAAATAGTACTCGTAGGTAACAACTTACACTGTGATCGTTAGCGATTAGTCTCAATATTTCTTTATGATTTTTTATTGATTTATTTCTTTATTGATCGACGAAGACCGGCTATGCAGTTCGGTTGTCAATAACCTACTACCGGATAGGAATGATAAAACAGAGGTTTGACAGAACTGTCAAGACTAGGCAGGCAATCTTGAAGGCAATTCTGACTCTTCAGGGACCAACTGGACGGCACAACCTTTTGTGCAGTTGGAACTCGGGAACGCTTCAATTGAATGAAGAAAGAATCATATTTATGCAAAAAATTACTTCCACCCGTCATCGTTGAGGCGGAGAAGAAGGACAAACCAATGAACACACATTTCCATTTATATATTAATAAAAATAAGCATTTGTGACACAGCAGAAGTGGTAGGCATTTGTTACCTGGTGGCTGTACTGCCCCAGGCAAGGTCAAGTAACTTGTTCAGGCTAAATCATCAGAAATAAATCAAAGTAGAAAGTCTATACTAAATGAACCAATTTCGAAAGCAGAACCAATATTTGGGACCAATTCGCGATGCGCTACGCACACAAATATGTATATCGTGACACGGTGGCCCGTCATATAACCTAATAGGCACCTATCCCGTTGAATCCACTTCAACTCAGCGATACGTAAAGAGATACGTGTGTCGCGTACCAAGCGCCCCTTGTCATTCAGTACGGGAAACTGTTTGTTTACTAAATCCCTTACCCGGTGGGCTTGTAAAGCTAGATCGACTTTATATGACCCTTTATCAATCATCTCGCTTAGATTAAACTAGTTACGTTTAGCTAATTAATTACATTAAGCATTAATTTAATTTAAACATTATTAAGTACTAGTGAACGGCCGCAGCTTCGCTCGCGTGGAATTATACATAACAATTAAATAGTTTAATAAAGAATTTTTGAAATCGGTCCAGTAGGTAGTTTCTGTGTGAAAACATTACAAACAAATCTTTCCTCTATATAATATTAATACCTACATATAGATTCTTATGTATTAGATTATAACTAATTAGTATTGTGGTAAACTACCAACCGGTACAATACGATTTTGGTTTCTTCTCGAGAGGTCTCGGGGTAGTATCGTAATAAATGTTTGATTTATACTTGATTTGAATTATGATGTTAATGCTGAATCAACAGAAATATTAATCGATTACTCTGCTTGGTTAAACAATGTTGATTGATCAGCTAAACTACCTAGCGTTTCATTTAAATGTGGTCGAGTTAAACCAATTGAGTAACGCAATTGGTTTTAGTACATTTATTGATTGATTCCGATTCCGCGTCGCGTTTCAGTCCTGCCTGACTGACGAGGTTCTAGGTTTAATCATGGCTGAGGCTGAAATTGGTTTTACAACAGCTAATCGAGTCCGCAGTAGACTGCTTGCAGATGAAATCCATCCTGGATAATGACCCGCGAATTTTCTTGCGTGGAAGTAGTTTCGTTAACACTCAGTTGTTCTCTTCATAAGGCTAAACTATATCCCATAGGACCATGTTACTGCATTGAACAGTAATAAACTTTAATACAATGTCTAAATCTTATGATTTATTTTGCATTAGGTATATCAAAATATTTTCTTGAGTGTTAAAATTCCAAACGACTTCACGGACTTTTACAATATTAGTTTATATTTTATGGGCACATTGATAATACTAGTATATGTTTATTTATAGTTTAAATTTCAAATGAGGAAATTAATACTATTATTAATCCATCATTTGCACAGATTACAAGTGAAAGGTAATTTTTTATCTGCCAGCCCTACACATCGACACTACGCATAGCTCTGCGTACAAGAAGAATTAATTATGACGAAGTGTGGTCCGGCAAAAAGCGGCACGATGGCAGACGTGATCGAAACGTTATTGCTTTGATATCGCCTTTTATTGCGTCGGCACCGCAATCGATTGCTGATGGGAGGCATGTAGGTGAAAACATGAAATTAAATGTGAAGACGTTATGTTATTGAAACTGATAGGGCGGTGTTGTGGAGCTTTTTGTGACTTTGTGATGATGAGAAGAGTTGGAGCAAAAACTTGCGTTTGTGCCTTTGAAACCGTTAATAGCTACTTACTTTGGTTGCACAATAATGATCTATTTCATAAACACTATGACATAAGTAGAAATATAGTCGCATCGATATCGAAAAGACGTAGATAGGCCGTATCCTTCGAACAAGGAGTAAAAAAATGTGATATACTTACCTAAAAATAGGTTACTCCATTTAATATGTTATTGAGATATGACATATTGACAGTAAAAATATGCCAATATTTTATATATATAACAGTTGTGATTAGCAAACAATTTGTTGATTATGGCCTCTCGATTCCAGACCCGAAGCCAATAAACGCATCTGATACCGACTTAGAACAAGAATTTCGAATCTTATTATTCTTGTTCAAGACATATTAAGGATCTATCATAGTTGTCATGGACAAGAGCAGCGTGATACGTAGTGACGCTGGTATGCTATATTGTCGGTATGCACTAAGTATTCATTTTGATTTTTTGTCTTAACACATTTTGAGTCGACCAAGAACCTTACACAAACCAAATTCTTACCAAATTATAAGCGGGAAAATGTGTTTCTTGGTTTGTCCTTCTTCTCCGCCTCAACGAATTGATGGATCGATGTGATTGTTTGCACAGGTGTAGTACAGGGCCTGGGAGCTTAGACAAGTTTCAATCGCTTTGTCGCGATACGATATCTAAATTCGTCATCTTCTCTGATGCTAGCAAAAAAATTAAGCTAGGAAATTCCAATTTCGATGCGCAAAATGGCGCCCCACTCAGGTGTTCCCATTGTGTGCAGCCCATAATAAACGCAGTGTATGCATTTTAAACACTGAACACTGCACAAATCAGCTGACGAATAAAATCGGTCATATTGCTTCGTTATCTATACCCTCAAAGCAGCGGCACGAAAAATGATTAGACGCGGGCGGAGCCGGGGGTAAAGCTAGTATCAAATTATTAAGTAAACTTGAGTGTAACTAAGACTGATGATCACAAACAATCATAGCTACTTATTTATCCATATAAAAAGATAAGGCAAACAACTTAACGAACCTTCGAAGGGAATTACTTCACACGCGCGCGGCTTGCATACAGAGAGGGCAAGAATTATCTAATATGCTCTGCCAATGTTATCATTCCCAGGGACTAGTTATATTTACGGCGATAGAACTACGTTCAGCAATTAAGTTGTGAACAGAAATATGTTATGATTTATGTTAATGATGCTGTCCTGTTTATTGTTATGAAAAGTAGGATAGTACCTTAGTACCTTAGTTTACTTTGTAAAATAATATAATTTAATTATGTTTTTATAAGTAAAATATATGTTTTTTAAAAATCTTAATCTAATAAAAAGCGGAAAATCTGGTAGCAAATGTTCAAGCTTATACATTATACAATGCCAGAAGCGTCGCCATATAATATCACGCCTGTATTTCTCGAAGGGGAAGGCAGAGGTTCACCAGCTTTTGCACTTCTTTTTAATAAGGCTTGCTTAACTGGTATTTTGCTATCTGGTTTCTTGTTCCGGAGCCAAAAAATTCAGTTTTCCAATTATATTTCGGAATTTTATAAATTTTCTACTTTTTTATCAATGAACTTATGCTAAATGGCACTATATGATCTATGAGGCTTTGTTAGATAAATGCGCCAGCTAACTAAAAGGCCCATATATTTCTCTTCTCGCCCATCGTTGGTGGTCAACCAAGTCCTATTGCCGTACTACCGAGATAGTGGAATGTGTTGAAAACAATAGATAGATACGTAGAATGTGTACATATTTCGATGTGTTCTGATGCTTGGAATAGAGGCAATCTTAAATTCCGATCAGTGTATTATAATTTAATATCAATAAGGCTCGTCCATTGATGCGTGTTAGATTATTTTAATAGCGTATATATCATTTATAACACATTTGCTCGTAAAGGACCCCTTATTTCACCAATTTCAATATCGTAATGTATCTCATTACCGCACTTGTGCGTTTTACATTACATTACCGCACTTGTGCTGTAATGTAGGTTTTTTTTTAATAAGGTAAAACGCACGGTCTAACAAGATGCTCCGTCTAAAACGAACAGTACTTTTTCAATCTTATCAAAGAGTTTTTATGTCAGAAAAGTGGTCAACATTTTATGAATAAAATTAACTTTGGGAGATAGAATATAAAAAATAAACATTTAATTCTTTAATTTAATTAATTTTGAAAATAAATTACAATAATTTATCTGTAACAGAAACAAAAACATATTAATTTACTTTAAAATAATACTGGCTGTTTTTGTGTCTTTGCCTTAAAAAAAAGTGCTGATGCGCGCGCATCGTTTTGTGAACAAGTAAAAATTATTCCGCGCGCTTTTTCTTTTCGTTGCATTGTTTTTATTTGAAAATGTCATCAAGTAATGATGAATTTATTAATTTATTTCCTCGCAAATATGTTATAAAACGTCGTATGACACACGTGCGCTTTGATAATTACAGCCTCTGCTTTCTTGTAGCCCTCGCCTACGGCTCGGGCTAGCAATATCGCCTCGGCTGTAATTTTCAACTTACCGCACTTGTATCATAATGTACTATTATATTACAAATTATGCTGATAATGCCGAATGTAAAAATATTTTTCAATTCACATTTGCATGGATTTGCGTGGATTTCCGTCACTCTTTCATCATAACGATCTGTTCTATAGATACTTACTATCTGTACCCGGTAAAGGAAATTGCAAATCTCGAGGGAACGAAGCGTAATCTGCGTAATGTATCGCCGACGAAGTCGCTAAAAGGCAAAAGCATAGTACATTTTAGCAATGATTATTTCGCAGGTCTGTCCCCCAGGGAAGTAGATAGTGACTAGGGCTTGAGTGAAGCGAGTTAACCTGTGCTTTAGTCAAAGGTCCATTATACCTTTAATTACTAATCCAGCAATGCTGATGGCACGGCCCAAGTCAAATCTGCTGAACCTCATTCATGTGGCCAGCTATTGAAGTTGGTTTTAGAACAGTAACAAGCAGAAGTAACTATCTATAGAATCTATCTGTAAAATTCATTAGATCGTTTTAAATCAAATCCCGCACGCGATACATTGAAAAATATGTTTCTCAATCATTCGTCGTTTCGTTATCTTAACAATACCGCGTGTTCATCATTATCATAAAAATATAGTCCATCATTTACACGGGTCTATCAATAACGCCTCTCTTGCGAGTAGGTACCTAAGTACTGTTTTTTGTGGCTCGATAACTATTGTGAGGCGATTGCCTCGGCACGATGTATCGAGGCGATGTGCTCAAAAACATTAGAACGAGGAAGTGAGAACCAAAACAATAAATGGATGCGGTATTTTGCTTGTATCCACAACAACCCTTTCCTTGTACGATTGTTGGGTACGGGTCTCCTCTCATCATGATCATCTTCAGGAGTGAACGCTCGCGGCGGGCACGACGTACAGCGTAATAGATCGAAACTAGTCGGCCTATTTCCGACTTAAATCACACGTGAGTAAGCCGGTAACATCAACTATGAATATAGACACTCACGAATCGTTCAGTCGAGTTAGCATTAATAATATAGTAGCAGTTGCTACCCTTGAACACTAGGACTAGTTAATTGCCCCCTCACGTTCAGATGGAATGTATTGTAAGCAGTATTAATCTCAAGATCAAGTGAGACGTCAGTGTTGGATTTAATTGGATTGGTTTCATGACTTGGTGTCATGTTCATGAATTATAATAATATGTAATCTGAACATTCCCATTGATCAACAAATCCATTTTTTTATTACCTACCGGTTCATGTCTATGAGGGGTCAATAGCTTTTAATATTTTTTTATCTACGTAATATCTGCAAGATTTGTACAATACAATACAATACAACTAAATAGATATATATAAATACTCTTTATTGTAATTAATTGTATCAGGCGTTACTTTGCGGAACTATATTATTACAAACTAAGAATTAATCTACTTTGCAACAATCCGCGAACATCTTACTCTCTCTTTACTCTTTATTGTACACCACAATAATACAATAAAAACATTCTATAAAAAACACAGACGATGACCAGTGGTGTCCAAAAGTCGGTGTTATCGCTACAGTAGCGATTTCTTCCAGACAACCTTTGGGTAGAGAAGAAAGTTATTTAAAGAAAGGAATAGGTATCTTGTACCTTGGGGATTGTCCCCAGTCTAGGCGATGTATCCACGCGTCCCTTATTATTTATTGCACATGAGTTAACTGTTTCAATCCGTAACTAAGTCGTCAGTGCTGGATAAATTTGTATGGTTTACGACTTGTGATAAATAAATGAAAGAATAGATTAGAAAATTCATTTTGACAACTACGGGGTACAGTAGTCTTTGGCTAGCCTGCCGAGCTATGAGTTCTAAGTTTGAATCCCGGCCGGGGCACATATTTAATCGAACCTGGGACCATCATGCCACGTGCCCTGGCGACATGTCCACTCAATTATTACCGGCTCAATGTCTCCATATCGAGTCCTGCCAACATCTGCTCCGCGGCATTGACACGCGTGATGAATGTTATAATGGACTTATTCGGAACTCGTTTCAATAGGACACGACTTATATAGCTTCTTTGCAACCTTAGCCGAGCCAATTGCGAGTCACTTGGTTTTTTAGCAAACAAACATGTCGTAGACTACGACGATCACTTGATCACGAATGGATAATCACGAATGGATAATACCGAAAATTGATAGCTTGAATTGAAATTGAAAAGCTCGTATATGGAATAGGTACCACAATAATCGAGGGGTGAGCATTCCAAAGTAAATAAATAAATAGGAAAGGGATTCGAATGTTATGTCCAATTTTACCATGACAATGTGTCTTTTTTTTGTAATTGTTACTCCTGTGTAGGATTTTTCCGTTGTTTTTTAAATTACGTTAACTTGAGACATATTTTTTTTATAATGGTATGTGAATTTACGCAAACTTACTTTTTAATCTTTAGTAAATTATAATGTTTTAGAGCCTAACCCGAGCCACTTCCAAGTTTGAAACAGGCATGGGGCTGGATGATCCCTAATTTACAAAGTAATGTGCTTAATATTAACAAGCGCCAGCGTCATGGCGTCGGGAGACTGAAAGTTTGAATAGAAACTTAAATATTACATTATTCTGAAAAATTAACGCTGAAACTTCATATACAATCTACCACTGAGACGCTTTCGATTTTATTAATATTTCTCTCGTTCTCTTTTGAATGTCTGCCTATTGTACCTCCCTGTATCCCTGAATATTCTTGGCTGTAGGCTGTACATACCTGTAAAGAAAAAAAAATAGAATTTTAGTATTTTACGGTGTAAGCACAGATAAAATAATATACTACAAAAAATAATTAGGCAAGACACACACGGACTCTCTGAGTTAACACTCCGCGAAATAAATATCTGCACCGAGCCGGGGACCGTCACGAATTGACAAATTATTACGTCACTACATTCGAACGTGGTTAAAAGGGGAATAAGGCTTATTTAAATTTAAAGCATCCACGCACAATTGAACGCAGTCTCGAAGCTATAAGCAAACGGTAGCGATACCCTTAAAGGGTAGTGATGTAAAAACCATTGATTCATGTGGGAAAGTGACCCCTATCCCTTTCTACACGGTCCCGGCTACAAACCGGTCGTCAATGGGTTCGAATATACTCCGTAACGGGCGTAATCCTACTATTAGTAGCACTCCCAAGTCCAATGTCGTAAATTGAGAGATCATAGGCACACTTACATACACACACTTACATATCTATAAAAAGATAATACATAATAATTATAATCTATGTGTCTGAAAACTAATACTGTTGAATGATTGATAATGTGAAAATTGTATTTGTAATGAATCGTATAAGAAAAAATCTACAACTTCTGTGTTCAAATTCTTGACAAAACTAGTTGTATTTTTATTTAAAATAAAATATGTCTGCGATACCCACAAAAAATATAAATAACTGCAAAACTGTGGTAGTATAAGCAGTTTATTTTAATTTCACGTAGGTATTATTTATTTTATTTCCAGTTGATCATAATTAGGTAAGTTAAAATTCGGTGGATATAAAAAAATAAGGCCTACACAACAGACAAAAGACAATTTGTTTCTCAAACTTTTGTCACCTACTCGGTAGAAAATCAAGTCCTGATTTATTGGAATCTCAATATGGCTACCCTACTTGCAACTGATCGCTTACTCCAACCTGTCTGCGCAATCCTTCTATAAAAGCTGTCGTAACAAGACGTAATTTCTCGTATAAATACCTTACGAGATGTAGTTTGTGGCTTAAGACCTAATATGGAAGTAGAAGTACATACCTACAAGTAAAACCTATTAAGGCTTACGCTACAAAATCTGTCTGAACTAGATTTACCAAATCCAGTTCATATAGATTTTGTATGCGTATATATATATTACGGTATTATATAGTACTTTGTGATGATGGTAACACTACATATTCAAACTGGATCGCAAGGCCTGTAAATTACGTTGCTCTATAACAATTTTAAACCTATTTGCTGGCGAAATTATTCCACATGCAAATTTGTTTACGTAAGAAGGTAACAAACAACTCGTACTGGGATTTTTGAAAATAAAATTTCCATTAGAGACCTTTGATGGAATTTTTGATACATAGTGAGTTGGGGTAAGACTACTTACTACTGTACGACTTACCTACACTCATAAATATCTCTAAAAATACAGATTTCCATTCTATTGTCATTGTTTATATAACTGACATCGTTGTCCGGGTAGAAATATACTTTAAGACATATTTATGTTTAGAAGTTAGTCTTGCCCCAGTAGTCTTGTGTTCGTCTTACTTACCCCACCTCATTGTGCTTATTTATTATTGTTGTGGGTACCTAATTGTACCTAAGTAGTTAAGTTGGTAACAACTCGAGAAATGGTACTCACTACACTCGAGGAGTCGAGAAGTGGTACCATACCTTTACAGATACAAAAATAGTTCACTTGTACTCGTGTCTTATGTATTTTTCTTACTTATTAATTTATTATTATTAATTAATTATTTCATAATAATTACTGAGCGTTCCGTTCATATCAGTTTTGGATCGATTGTTAAAGGATCAGAATCGAGAGCGTAATACATTGTCTACCACACCCACACGAGCAACACCAACCAAGAAACGAGAATACCCAACGTGTTAAAATAAAATAAAAAAAGTTCTTTGCTTCAGATGTTTTCTTCTGTCATCACAACTCGATATGCCTTATATTTGATTCAGATTTTATGTAATGGTGTCTTGACTGCACTATAATATTGAACACACGCCCCATAAAACGAACGATATTCAATCAAATTAATGACTTCAACTGGAAATGGAGCAAGGTCGAGAGAAATGTGAGCCTTTAAGATTGCCGATGTCGGAGTATATCAATCGAGCGATGCAGAATCAGTATCGATCGCCGTCACCTCCTAAACGTAATCTCGTTCGTTCCGGGACGGCGCGTCACGGGAATACCGTGATCGCTAAACCCTTGCACGATACGATATTGCCGATATTTATGTATGTAGTACAAAAACATGTTACAGATCTTTGTTATCATGAACTAATATGTCCGCTGACTATTTGTTTAACATCGCTGCGACCCATAGACGTCCCACTGTTGGGCGGGTCTCCTCACGGGGAGGGATTAGGCCTTAGTCCACCACGCTGGCCAAGTGCGGATTGGCAGACTTCACATGCCTTCGAGAACATTATGAAGAGCTCTCAGGTTTCCTCACAATGTGTTCTTCACCGTTATAGCAAGTGACATTTAATTTCTTAAATCACACATCAATTATAAAGTCATTGGTGCGTGCCACTGGGGTTTGAACCCGGACCGTTCAAGTGAGATGCGAGTTCAATAGCCACTGGGATGTCACCGCTCGCTGTTTTGTTTAACATATTGACGTGTAACCTCAGAGCAATGAGACCTTTTATTTACCCGCCAGGCTGTATCTCATGAACCGTGATAGTTAGTTGAAATTTTCACAGATGATGTATTTCTGTTGCCGCTGCACATCAATGCAAAAAATTACGTTGATTCATCATTCTGCTATGGCGGAGAAGAAGGAAAAACCAACAAACACACTTTCCCGTTTATTTAATAGTGAAAACTACACGTCATTAGCCTGTAGTTATACCGAGGTCGAATCTCTCTTAAAATAAGAATAAAATCTAAATAATAAAGAAATTTCTTATGACTTCTAGAACATTATGAAAAGTATTTCCTTTATACCGTATTTCCATTTTAGAAGTAGCAGAACCTATTGTGCTATAAGTATTCATAATATACTTCAATTAAATAAATTTGGTTAGTTGCGGTGTGCATACATTTTTATAGTCTGGAGCAAAGAGTTCCTGCACAATTGGTGTGAAACCCTGGGTGTGGTGACCCCTGGACTGTTTCCAGGGGTCATTCGTCGTCAAAAACCCCATTTGTATTTATTTAAATTTAGAACTTTTATTCATATAAGAACGTCCAAGAAAATGTAGCATGAGCCACATATTACTGGTAAATGCAAACCGCCACAGTTTGTATCTGCCCATAATTGGCAATGCATTTAATATTATGGTTGTCCAATAAATTACATATGCCTGCCAAAAAGGTTAATGTTACCTAAATTGCAATAAGAGGTTGCCAAGAATCATATTGTATGAACAAACCGTTAAAAAGTATTTTCCACGCTGGATAAAACAAGAACTGTAATAATCATACTTTGATTTGGATGGAATATTACCTTTTTAAAAGCTTTTATTTAACTTCATTTTTTATAGATTTTAGCCAAACGAAAAATCAGACGAATATCCACCAATCTACGAGAATATCGGCCTTCAGATTCACTGCTTTTATAATTTGAAAATAAAGGCATCACAAGAGAAAAACTAAAAACAAATAAAACAAATAACTAACAATTATTTCTTGAAAATTTAGATTCTAATGAGTTTTGTTTGAAAAAACTGATGATGTAATATCAAGCTTATTAGCAATATAATATAAATATAGCTATTATTTGTAGACCTATTTAGAGCATACTTTTCTAGTAACTCAATCTCACTAAACGCACTCGCTCTGAGAAATGTTCCATATTTAACGGAGAGAAGTTGGAACGTCTGCGAAATACATTTTGTAAAAAAACAAAAGGTTTGTTTGGATTACATTGCTATTTTTGATGCGGGGTTGTCTCATATTGCGACTTCAAGCTAGTAATGTACATTTCAAGAGTCTAGATACCATTGTTTTGTAGTGCAGAGACCAGTAGGTGGTATGGATATCACGTTTCATGCAAGCGTACTCCGCGACGGGACACGATTCCTTAAAGACACTGTTAGTATGTCTTAGTGAAGACGAAGAAAAGAAATTCTTATTACTGAGCAAATAAGACATAACATTGAATAATTTGAATGCTATCTCGCTGTGTTATTATTGTGTAAAGCTAAGCGTCCATTTGACACGGGTCGCAGCGGGCGACGAATTTTTATGTGCATTATACTGCAATGTACGCACGCATATAATATTTTTGAGGTCTGTACTCAGGTAGCATAGTTTAGTTAGTGGGCATTAAAATGACTGAATTATAACAAAATTTGTTTTATATCTTATAGTAAACAATAACATAATGAGGCATTACATACATAAGGCATTAAATGGATCGACTCTTATATTTTAAAATGGACTAAGTAGTTTCAATGAAGGTCTATGAATTAACAAAAGACACGTAAGTTATGACCATCAATATATTAACTTGTAATATCAAATTGAAGAATAAAATCTGACCCAGACAAAACTAACACGTTATATCACTTCAGTGACCCACTGCTAAAATAAAATAGAAAAGGCTGACGGAATAGGTCCCCGTTGGACGCTTACCTTTATAACGGAAAAGTCGGTAGAATGAACTATTTTAATTAGACTGAAACACGAGCTCAGCTATTACAAGAAGGAAACAATGACGACCTCGCCATTCAATTCAATTTAATAAAATGATGTTTCTATGTACAGGAAGTAGGCAATCAAATCTTGTGTTGACATTCGCAGTTCAAAAAGACATAATTGTGGAAACACATCTAGGTGGTAGAGCATATAAAGAACCTATATAGATCGCCCGGCGCAGTACCACTGCCACCCAAGGTAATAAGTAATAGAGGTGCAGTAGGTACTCAAATCTGACTTCGCTTCAGATTTCAAGAAATCAGAGAATCTGAGTTTAATAAGCAATTGTGTTCGGGTTGTAAGTATCAATTTTTTTTCTACTAGTAACCATCTTAGTACTCAAGGATAGTGACGCATCTGTAGCGACTGAATTTAAACGAGACTCATAAGAGTCTGGTCCAGAATTTGTATGACTTTATACGGTTTTAAGAAAATTTATAGCTAGCAAAATAAATTATGGTTTCATGAGAAATTTGAGTTGTGGTTAAGTATATTCTCCATGATGGTTTCCTACTGAAAATATCATAGACATATCTGCACGTCTGGTTGATTTTTGATACATAAAAATATATGTTTGTGCACTATACCATCACTACCTCTTCAAAGCCAAGCAACGTCGAGCGCGATTCAGTTAAGAAATTATACTGTTAATTTTTTTTTATAAAGCATTTTATAACTTTTAGCTTTTAACTTTATTTTCGTGCATTGTCATCGAAACCAAATATGTGTGCCGAATTTCAGCTCGATATCTTCAGTGGAAGTGAGTGAAATATTGATTACAAGATCCCAGGACATACATATATACATACTCGTACATACATAAATACATGCATACGAGTGAAGTTAAATAAAAGCTTTTAAAAAAAACACGCTTCTACATCCCACTAGTTCTACATCTATGTTAAAACCTAATCGCGATATGCTATCTCAAATTGCGATATTTGTAGTAGTTTCCAGTTCAATCTGACCGTGACACATACGGTGAATGTTGAGAGGATGGATGCACAAGTGGTTTGCGAAATCGAAACAATGCGAGCGAGTGTTATTTTGGGAGCACGCTGACACTAGAGCTCGTCTGTGCAATAGTGTGCATGTGTTGTGTATGTATCTTCATTGATTGGGTACCTATTATGGGTTTGTACTCGTAGATCTGAGTACTGAATGTAGTTTATTATATTGTCGAATGAGTATCTAACAGTTATGTTTATGTTCTGGAAGGAGTATAAACAGTTTCTTGTAAATAACATAATACTAGGTATTATTAATTTAATGTTAAACGTAATTCAGAAATCAATGAAAATCTATATAAAGCACTAAATATGATGACTGGTTTGATGCCAACAATATTGTACTCAGTCTTAAGAAAACTAAATGTGTTGTTAGATTTGTTATGCCTAATGTGAAAATTCCAGCTTTAATGCAATTTGTGGACCAAACGGTTCTCTTAGGGATAACTATTGACTCTAAACTCCAATATGGCGCCCACATTAATATATTGTCCTGCAAATTAAATTCTGCTGCTTACGCAATCAAAATCATCAGACAGATCGCTGATATAACAACAGCTCTTATGAAATCTTATTGTGGGGTAGTGCTGCCGACATTGACACCATCTTTATTTTACAAAAACGAGCCATAAGGAGTACATACGGCCTATAAAAGCGTTATAAACTGCGAGATCTTTTGAAGTCTTTAAATACATATTAAAATTAAATCTTACATTAAACAAAAACTCCTTAATAAAGCTTTCTTTAAAATATATGTATCTCCAGCTCCACTTTAAATTCAATCATAATGTAGGTAGTACCTATCTTAATCAAATTATAAAATTGCTAATTTTGAAATGAGTAACTAACTAGTTTCTTTGTAGAGAAAAGGTTATGATGTTCATTAAAAGTATACAAATACCATATAATGAAAAATGAGTGAATCTGAATGTAAAATTAAGATATTTTATATTTGGTCCAAGCTTCTGTCATACTTACAACAAGCGTAATACCTACTACTATTGAATTATTTAAAATTAACATTTCACATACAAAATAATATCGCTGCGACCCATAGACGTCCCACTGTTGGGCCCGGGTCTCCTCTCAGAATGGGAGGGATTAGGCCTTAGTCACACCACGCTGGCCAAGTGCGGATTGGCAGACTTCACACGCCTTCGAGAACATTATGAAGAACTCTCAGGCATGCAGGTTTCCTCACGATGTGTCCTTCACCGTTATAGCAAGTGACATTTAATTTCTTAAATCACACATAACCTAGAAAGTCATTGGTGCGTGCCGCTGGGGTTTGAACCCGGACCGCTCGAGTGAGAGGCGATAGCGAGATTCGATAGCCACTGGGCTGTCACTGACAAAATAATATGAATTGGTTTAATACAATAATGTAGCCGTCCATAGTTAATACTTAAGTAAAAAAACACATTGATTTCTATTCAATTTCTATTATGTCAGTATAAATATTTGCACCATTTAGAATCGTCCGATCGACAATAATCGAGGGACGTGCTCTATCAATACCAGACTGGTATCGCAAAATAAAATGGATTTACTCCCTGGGAAAACGTGAAATTTATATTTTGAATACGTTTAGAGGACCATAGAAATGGAAATAAAATTCTATTGTACCTACGGCATCTACAGTGTACCTAACAAAACATGGAAATTTCGCAGATTGCAGAGAATTGAGACTTTTATCACTAAGGAACGATACGAGAACCGTGAGTTCGCTGGTGGAATAGAAACGAGTCTGAAACTTTGATCTTAAATTTATGTGGTATCCGCACATGCACTGATTTTGATTGCAAGAAATCAAAACAGTAAGTAACCCGCAGATCCAAGAGAAAGGATTATTTGACTAATTTTAAAAATTAAATTTAATATTTTGGCAATAAAACAATGAAGAGACCAAAAATTATCCTACCAAAATTTAAACTTATGAAAGGCACCATGGTAGATTATTACGAAATGTTATAATTACACAGCTGTGAATGTCAAAGGAAGTGATTATTGATTACTACGAGCTTCGATCAAGGAAGAAAAAATAATTACGAGTCAGAAATCGTCGTTTTGTGTCGAAATAACCGGCGATAATCTGAGTTGAGTGTTCACGACTGTTTGTTACGTGATAATTTTACATGTAAAGTTTCTTGTGAATTAAATACAAGTATTTTGTTGAAGTTAATATTTTGTATCTTTTTCTTCTCTGGAAACCATTACTTAAAGGCTGTGAGAGTTTTGACTGTTTTACTTCAGCGCATAATTAACATTATCAAGTTCCTATGATCTTCTTTTTCTTTTCAATTTGCAATATTTATTGCTCTTTTACTACACGTTTACTTAATCCTGTGAACGTTGAATTTGTATTTGACCTGTACCTTTTGCCAAGTAATCTTCGTTTATGGTATTGCTACTCCGAATAATCCATGATGTTTCGACTGTAAACAAAGTTTTATGAGTATTACATTTACCTGTCTGCCTCTGTATTTCGTAATGTAGCTCGAAATTCAATGTTTCGTAGTAATAGAAATTAGGATTATGCTAAAGATAATAATGTCTCACAATACTTGTATGCGTCATTGCAACGCCCAATCTCACTTCTCTCTTATTTACAATCTCTAAACGAAGTCGTGGTTTACCCCTACGCGTATATGAAAACTAAACCTCATAAGCTTGTGTAAGCCAAACTTCGATAGTGTAGTGAGTGAACAAGTAAAAAACAATACCTATAGTGTGAAAGTATTGATGGACAGTTGCCAAGTTGCCACTGCTCCCGTCCTGTGCATTTTGAATCCAGCGGTTATACTGTAATTAGTTCTCGCGAAAGGTTGTAGTAGTGTATTTGTAAATACCTACTACTTTGATAAAAATACAATGAAATGCATGGATTTCCATCATTTTTGTTTATTCTAGTATTTGAACAGTACACAGACAGGTGACAGTACTCTGTACCTACCCATATCTAATAGACTAAATACAGTTATTTTTTATTATTATATTATTTTATGATTATTTTATTACTGAACGATTCGTGAGTGTCTATATTCATAGTACGCCGTACGCAGTGTCCGCCGCGAGCGCGTTCACTACTGAAGATGATCATCGTAATAGATCGAAACTAGTCGGCCTATTTCCGACTTAAATCACACGTGAGTAAGCCGGTAACTTCAACTATTTATGATTATTCTTAGATAATAACAATAATTTTCGTAGAAGTTCAAGTCAAACTAAAATTATCTACTTAATAGTCTATGCTAGATTGCCTTTGGCGTACATTATGACAAAAATATATTAAAAAAAATAATGCGTCGTATTCTATGAATTCCGGGCAAGGCCGCGTCGAACTTGTCACCTCGTAAAGTGAGGATGTTAAAGAATTACTCGGCTGTATTACGAAGGGGATGCAAATCAGTACAATTGCCGGAATTGCTTTACATTTCTTATTTCTATAGCATTGTAGATTAAGGTCGTAAGTCCTGCGCCTTACGAGAACGCCGATGTATTTCATTTTAGATTGCCTCCATGATTTATGGGAGGGGAAAGTTGGTGGTTAATAAATAAGTTGATAACCGGGAGTCGGATTATTGTTCGAGCGGGATGACATTTATACAGAGTGACGTATTCTGGAGTTCATTCAGGTATTGCTAAATGACCATTGCACAATTTAGTAAGTGTCAACTAAGGCACTCTCAAACATAGAGCGTAGATTAAGTAGGTACGCTCTGGATTTAGTCGTGCATGTGATGTCGGTTAGTCCACACTTGCAGGCATAGTGGATATGCGTCTATGTATGGCCTGGAGCCGGACAAAGAAAAGTTGGTGGTGAGTTAATTAAGTTTACGTTTGTTCGGATCCATACGTCGTCACATATGGACCGATACGTAGTCATTTACCGTCAAACTGATCCGCAAGCTCATAGTCGCTCAGCGCGCTATGGAGAGAGGATATGCTCGGCCGAATTCGCAATGATGAGATCCGTGGACGAACGAAGGTTACCGACATAGCTCGATAGAACAGTGAAATTAAGTGGCAATGGGCAGGCCACGCCTCTCGACGGACTGATAACCGTTAACTAGGTGGACTGACGACCTGAAGAAGACAGCGGGAAACCGTTGTATTCGCAGGATTGGGAGGAGTGGCGACGATTGAGGGAGTCATATGTCCAACATATAGGATGTCCATCCATTTGATCCAGCAGTGGACCCAAAAAGACTGGTAGGTAGGATGGATGGACGATGTTTGTTCTCGTGCCAAACTTAACACGTCATTAAAATTTAGCTAAGGCAACATTTAAATAACCGTTTAATATCAAAAACTTAAATGAGGTTCTTAGAAATAATTTCCCATGGTTTCAAGCATCATTATCAAGAATTAGCATATGTAATTACTTACATTAAAAAATCTCGTTACACCTGACTAAAGATTATAAGTCAACAATTATTCAAAAGTCAGGTGCGTGACAGACGGGATACGCCCCGCCCGCTCATTTTCACTTGCATAATTAACATTACGTCCGTTTATCTCAACGCCGTACGAGGCAAGAGTCCTTTCTGGTACGGAGAAACCGAAACCAGATATACAGCTTTCTAGACGTCCACAGAACATCAATCCTTGTTTCGGCAATCCCAAATGAGTCACGACTTAATCACAGTCAATACAGCTTAACAATGTGAAAGTTGTAGATGTAAGCACTAGCTTTAGGCTGTGGCCGCGACCTTCCTTGCTGTCTGCGTCTCGACTGTTGTTTGAAACGACCCACAAGAAGATTAGGCCCCGTCGCAAGACTCCACTCAAGATAATCCTTCTTCATCTCTTCCCTGCAGTGCAAGATGCCACTGGTTTAAGCGATAAATAGGTAAGTACCTTTTTATATGGCCGCGACCTTCCTTGCTGTCTGCGTCTTTCGGCTATGTTGTTTGAAACGACCCACAAGAAGATTAGGCCCTGTCACAAGACTCCACTCAAGATAATCCTTCTTCATCTCTTCCGTGCTGTGCAAGATGCTACTGGTTTAAGCGATAAAAAGGTAAGTACCATTTTATATATTTTATACACCTTTTTATCGTTCACTCGCTTAGTCTCACTTCTTCTTCGTCTTCTTCTCTAACTTTTTTAAATATATGCCTGCAACACATTAGCAGCAGTGCAGGACACGGGTCTCTTATTTCCTTGTGTATGTACTCCAAACTGATACATAACGAATTTGGAATAATATAATCCAATCTGAAATGTATAAATTTGATTCGATTTATGTCACAAGACCTGTGATCTGAGATTGGAATAATGAATGAGATCAAAAGTCACAACGAATGAACCCGTCGACGACTTCAGAGTCGTCGCAAAATTAAACTATCGATATCTGAGAGTAATTTGACTAAGACTTCGCTTCTAACTTCTATGTTAAATGAGCATCTACCAACAAAGATGTACTTCAAGATCAGTAAGACACTCGTATATCTCATGCGCTTCGATATCCTTTTAAAGTGAGTCAGTTAGAACATACTACAGGAGGAATGATGTATCATTGTATTGTACTGTGATACTACGCAGTATGTGGGAGCTCTGGCTATTTCCTTTATCAGGTGAGCAGGCTATTTTATACTATGTATTTATATAAAAACAGACCTAAGTTGTTGAAGAACTATAAATTAGGTAACATAAAATTACGCATATTAAAAATTACAAATTACTACGAAGAGGTGTAAAGTAGGTACTCCCACATGTAATAAGTCTTAAGGATGAGATTAGCAGTATCTTATACAAATACAAAATGGCAATCAAAAAGAGAATTCATCAATCAATAAGAGGTATTCATTATATTCAAATCATACGCGCCTAAAGAGGTATTCGTGTCAGAATCTGTGTTTTAACGCGACGCCAGGTTCGTTTGCATTTTTCGAGTCGCACTTTCGTTAGCGAGTCTGTTTCAAAGACCAAATTAACATTGTAAAGGAGATTTATGATCCGGATGATTCATTTAACGCTTTTCAACCGACAGCAGGACTCGGATCCTTACGAATATTATGAACGACAAATTCTGCAAGGTACTATATTGACCCTCTAGATCAGTGTTTCCCAACGTGGGGCCCACGCCCTACAGGGGGCAATTTGGTAGTAAATGGGGGCAATTTAAAAATGGACTCGACACGACTTTAAACCTTTCGCTTTGTGTTATTTAAATGCAATGCTAGATATCAGTGACAAATTTAACAAAAAAGGCAAATTCTTAAAAAAATGCTGTAAATAATTATTAGGTATAATTTCATTTGACGTTACCAAAATATCAACTGGGTAATTATATCGTCGAGTAAACTTCATCGGGGCTTCACGAGGTTAAAAATTATGTATGGCATAACAATTTTAGAAATGATAAGGCCTAAAAAAGGTTGGGAAACACTGCTCTAGATACTACAGCATATCACTATGCTTGATTATACTACACGTGTAGAAAGCAACAGCCTTAATGTCGGATTTTTTTAGGACATTATAAGTCCTCGAACAAAGCTATTAATGATAGCACATCACAAATTATTACTCATTCATTCCAGTCTTGACAATCAAAAGGTAGTCCTAGACAGTAAATAAAAGGAAACCAGCGTGTCAAGACTGCCGCTTTGGTAACATCTGCACCACGGGGCAAAGAAGTGTACCAATCAAAGATGATAAAAGAAAGATTAGATGAAAGAAAAGTCATGAACTTGTTCGACCCTGTTCAAAGCTTATATTATAGTTCAGTAGATATTAATATTCAACTAAACAGCTATAACGTCGATGACAAGATAACACATGCACAATACAAGCAGTGGGTATAGGATATAACCTCAGAGTTTTCGGGGAAATAATCTGCATAAGACGACAAGGCTGAATAAGTAAGGCGATAGCTGTAACGGAGTGTATTCACCGTGGTATGTAAGTACTAATATAAGCCCCATAATGATTGGGGCGTCGGTATAGCTACGCGAAGCAATCTAAGTTGCATGTTCGGGATTCGACGAGGAAGTCAGAAGTTCGGCAAATTTATCAGCCAATAGGTTCCATCATCAAGCTCTTTACCGCTCCATTACATTACATGATGGAACCTATTGGCTGATAAATTTGCCGAACTTCTGACTTCCTCGTCGAATCCCGAACATGCAACTTAGATTGCTTCGCGTAGCTATACCGACGCCCCAATCATTATGGGGCTTATATTAGTACTTACATACCACGGTGAACCAACCGCGACAAGCTTTATTATTCAGTTCCCGCTATTTCAGTGCACTTGAATGTACTAGTGGTAAAGTAGTGTACCGTAGTAAAACACTAATAAAGACGTCGACCGTAATATCGTTCTCAAACGTTTGAAACATTCAAACGAAGCTTGATCGATGTCGATATACTCTGGTACGTAGTGCACGCACCGTCGCATAAATCATAAATATCCACTATTTCTGTTTACTACAAACGGTGTTAAAAATTGAGATTTTCAGTACACACCAAAGTATGTCGCTCCATAGCGCTGATGGTGCCGAAGGGTTTTGGTATCCTGGTTTACAACGAGTCCCACATACCTGTCTGCAAAAAAAGGCCTTTTCAGTTGTGAGACTCGTGCCTGCAGAAGACTGCTATAGGGTTGTCGCTTGTCTTGCTGCGCCGGTCTTGTCATGCACAGACATAATCGGTCGTATTAATAAACATAGACTAGAGCAAGAGTAACTTTAAACCTTGTCGTAAATAAGATTTAATGAAATTCATTATTAATAAACATGGAGTAACGAAGAAGTAAGCTACTCCAAGTCTTTTCTCAGAATCAAAGATAGTCCATGTCGCTACATAGTTTAGCGATGGTTTAGCGAGCGATTAGGCGTGCATTGACAACATTGACGTTGACTTGACGCGTTCTAAACGTCATTGATATTTATTTAGAAACTTTGATACATCCGTAGGTTCTGGTTCTGTTCGTTTTTAGTTGTTAAAGATGGATAGAGATTATTATAATGATGATTCGATGGTGATAGACGAGATACGTGAGATGGAAAACCAAGTTCCACATTTACTGCGAGACGTGTGAAGTTGTATAAAACTCGTCAAAATCTATTGGAACTTCATGGTGCATGAAACTGAGCTTAAATCTAAATACCGATTTTCAAGATAATACTGAGAGGGAAGAGATGGACAACCGGGCACACAAAAACAAGGAACTCAGTTGAAAGATGTTTTGTAGTGTGGAAGTCCTGATTTAAATGTTTACTTCGAGACTTCACAACAAAATTAGAAAATACCAAATTGTACATTGTTGCATTAACAGTACTGCACAATATAGCCATGTACAAGTATGATATGCTTGAGGGTGTAGAGGAGGAGAGCATTGTTCCTGTGATGCAGGCCATAAATAACTGTGTCAGAGGTAATGCAGCACGGGCAGCATTTATCGAAGAGAATTATTAAAATAAATAGACTAGAATGTGAAGGAATAAATATGCATATTTTATTGAATAATTTGTTATTGGTTTTATTTCTTCTACCTTTAATGAAAAATTGAAACCACATGCATGTGACATTAGACCTATTATTTACTTTTTGCAAGGAATTTCGTGATTAATAATCAATTTAACAAAAACTGTTTCGGTGAATACTTATTAGGTACTTATTCTAAATTTCTTTTTTTCATAAAATTTCTCTTCTCTTTCCAAAATTGCTGCTTTTAGATTTTCTCTAAGAATTTCCATTTTTATTAATCGCTTTTTCGCCATTTCTCTTAGATTTTCCATTTTTAGTGCACGCTTCTCTTCCGCAATTTCCAAAATTCTCATATTATGTTGTTCATCTTTCAACATTTACCTAATTAAAGTAAATCAATTTTAAATTTTACAAGTAACAAACTGCGAGGAGCGAGGTTACGGTTAGAGTATGTAAAATGTACTCTGTGGTTAAAAGCGCTTTAAATTGACTGAGCTGCACTGTCACTGCACGTCCAGGGCTACGTTCTTTTACCTCGCCCGACGACGCTCGATGACATTATCCGCGTTCTAAAACCATCGGGTGATCGCTCGACGATCACTAGTAGCCGTTCGTAAATGTCGCCCGACGACGCACCGGTCACCCCACGAAATAGGTGGGTGAAAGTCACCCTGACGTTTTAATATATTGTCAACTGTCTATAAAGCTTCTATTTTGACATTTGGCACTTCTTATATATAAACATTTTTAGATTTTTCAGGATAATAATAATTTAAGTTTTCATTCGCGCTAAACAGTGTTTCGTGTAAATATATTAAATCTATCTTCATTATATTCATCGTTGAATCGAATCAAAATGGAAACAATGAATATTGTTACTCAAAATGGCCAGTTAATATTACGACGATCAAGGCCGGTTGTACCTTTTGTAATCTCTTCGATAATTCAATATTGTGTTTTTGTAATTACTTTGTGTGTACATTAAAGTGTATTCTATGTATTTTAGACTAAACGGATGGATTTTAATAAAACTGTGATGATATATAACGTGGTTTTAATTTTGTTACATCTTAATGAAAAATGTAAAAACGTCAAAAAGTATGCATTTATACATGCATGCATTGTATGGAACTCAAGACCCTGGAATAGGAAATAGGGTACTTTTTATCCTGAAGGACACATTAAATAAATAGCTTTAAATTTAATATATGGCAGTAAAAATTACCCTGTGATTTTTATGTTTGTAATAAGTACATGGGGTACAATCTACTATATAAAAATAAGTCGGGTTTTCCTTCCTGACGCTATAACTCGAGAACGCACGAACCGATTTCCACGGTTTTGCATTCGTTGGAAAGGTCTCGGGCTCCGTGAGGTTTATAGTAAAGAAAATTCAGGAAAAATTTCAACAGAAAAGCGGGAAAATCTTTTTTCACATACAGCACCATCTCTGATACATAGCATGTACTACAAACCAATATTTTAAGTAGATGGCGCCGGTGCGTGATAGGTAGTGGTAGGGGTAGTGCTATGGGTAGTGGCAGATGTAGGGGTAGTGGTAGTGGTAGGGGTAGTGGTAGGGGTAGTGGTAGGGGTAGTGGTAGTGGTAGGGGTAGTGGTAGGGGTAGTGTTAGTGGTAGGGGTAGTGGTAGTGGTAGGGGTAGTGGTAGGGGTAGTGGTAGGTGTAGTGGTAGTGGTAGTGGTAGGGGGTAGTGGTAGGAGTAGTGGTAGGGGTAGTGGTAGTGGTAGGGGTAGTGTTAGTGGTAGGGGTAGTGGTAGTAGTAGTGGTAGTGGTATTAGTAGTGGTAGTTGTAGTCCACACACTTACATGAAGTTCTCCCAAAATATTCAGTAAAATTTATTTATATGGCAAAACAACGTTTGCCGGGTCAGCTAGTGTACATAATAAAATCTAATTTTCAAAATGGAAACAATTTCATTCAGATTATTGTTTATTCAATGAAGTGTTCTTCACTCAGGTACATCAATTAAAGTCACATTTTAGTACATTAACAGGATTTTTATAAGCTTTATGTAACTTGCTTTGATGGCATGATGTTCCAATTCACAATTTGCAATCCATTTTCTAAGCACTTGCTGGCATCCAATTGAGCTAAAATTTGACATAGATATGTAACTTCGGTCAATATGGTACCGTGGACCTGGCCTGCACATGGAGCCAAAATAATTCTTCAAAACAATCAAAACTCCTCAACTACAACACTCCTTTATATATCTTTATAATTCTAAAAACTAGAAACTGAATGAAAAACAGTTCTTAGGGTAAACTTATCCCCCTCTGAGAAAATAGTGTTGCAGCTATTTCATCTCGCAATATTCCGATCAACTTCTACATTGCTTGTGTCACTGTTGTCTTAGGTCTGGTGGAGTGGAGATGAAGCATGCCCTCATCAACATACTCTTGAATATTGAGATCAGTATGGCTCAGGCTAGTGTTGTGAAGGACACAACAATAGTAAAGGCACCAAAACAATTCTGACGATCAGGCGATCCATTTGGCAACATATAACTGGTCTTCTTTTACGGATTTAGGTTGATTCTACGTAAAAAGATTTCCACAATTCAAACGAAACGACTATTGTACATAATGTAAACAAAAAATGACAATAATATCTCTATTTTGACAGTGACAATTATGCAATGTCGTTCGAAAACGTCGGATGACGAACGTCGCTCCACCGTCGCTCGGCTTGGTGTGAACGCCCGTCGTCGGGCGAGGTAAAAGAACGTAGCCCAGTTTGATGTTGTCAATCCCAAAATATGAGCTATCACTGTCATTTTAATGCATGAAGTCGTTCACTGACTCACTCTTTTTACTTTTAAATTTTAAAGGTTGCCATATTTTACTCGTTAAACCCGGACTAAGAAATGTATTGTTAGTCCGAGGCTATTCCATGTTTATTAATAGCATTGCAATTACGAAGTTATTACTAGGTTAATCAAGAATTAACTAGTCCAAGTGTAACTTCGGATTACGCTTGGAGTAAGCGATTTTTATTAATAAGGGTGAAAGTGACAAGGAATCCAAGTTCATCAATTGGTATAACCGAAATATTACCGACGCGACGTAAACATTCCGTAATTTTAGTTTGTTTTCAAACAGTTTCCTGTGTATTTGTTATAATAGTTTTATTGTTTGTTTATTTTGTATGTTTGTGTGCCTGTTTAAATGTGTGTAATTGTATAAATGTTTCATCTTATTTTTCTTCTATAGTGTGGCCTTGTACCTTGTATATCAATTATGGTAGTAGAATCAATAATGGTTCATTAATCCCGCCTATCATAATGCCCGCATCACTTTTATCGCCAACGCGTGTGAAACTTACGTTCCAAGAACCTATTGCTTCCTAATTGTAAGTCATCTGAACATGGTTAATGTTATGTCAAATAATAATAATTCAAAAACGTTAGTCTTGAAGCATTTGTTTAAATAGTAGTATGTATTATCAAATTGTTAAATTAATTTTTAATTTAATTGTTACGTCCTGGGCTCGCATCGATTTGCATTGGAGCGGCGTGATGGAGTATGCTCTAGACCTCCCGCAGCTTTGTATGTGGGGGAGACCCGTGCACAGTAGTGGGACGTCTATGGGTTGCAGCTTAGCTTTTTTATATCCAATAGTTCGTATTTTATTTTCACCGAGGCTATATCATACAAACAACTTTGACCCCAGATTGCCTTTCATAATTGGCCCAAGCTATCTTCTTAAGCTGCCTTCATAAGGTGGCACTATAGTATGATAGATTATGAAAAAACGCTTGTTCATAAGAATTATTAGTGTGTGTATGTCAATGGGAGCGCTTTATAGTGACGACACAAAACTGGATGTGGATGTGTTGCTTATTTTAAATAGAGGCCGTTTTCGGACGCAATTATTACTGAATAGCAGTACTTAAAATAAATCATTGCACAGATTCACCAAAGATGCACCACAGTATTCACATTGTCAATCAGTAAACTGAGGAAGTTGCACCAATTTCCCCCGAGGCCCAGTTTAACTGGTCGCTCGAAACCGGCGGGTCAGAAAGGCCGTATTAAATTGTGATTGATTGTCGCAGACGACGTGGGGCCTATCGGGCCCGATAAGCACACATTAGTGTTATTAGAAACAAATCATTTTGTTGACGGTACATTAGGATCCAATTGCCTGAATTAATTGATGCCACGTTCGGCCTGGTATACTTAATGCATTTTCATTAAAGCGGGGAAGCATTAATATTTGGATACTGTACAAACTCTTGGCAGTTTATTACACTCGTGTGTTGTTCAGGAGTCTGGATTTAGTAGATAAGCATTTGTGTGGACCTTTGCATGGTGAAGGAAAGTCAGCGATTGAGTATCTTCTTTCCAGTAATGCACGAGGTGGACTAAAAGAGAAAAAGCCAGTGGGAACCTATACCAATTTAGAGGGCTCAGGACGTAGTAGGGACGGGGTCTATATTTTCAGTATATTCTGTGCCTATATCCTGCAATGGACCTTTATAAAATGGTTGATGGATGCACAGATACTTGGAGTAGTATTTAATTCAACTTTATTAGGTAGAATACAGGTAAAGTATTTCATATAGCACGCTTTTAATAGCTTGGTACGTATGTATGTATGTCTGTATACGGAATCTTTTAATGTGATTTTCACCACCATCAAAACGTCGGATTAATTTGAAACTTTGCCCACTTATACTTATAAGTGACCGATGACAATGTAATAATTGAAAAAAAGTCTATATTTTAGTTCGGTTTTCTACAGAAGGGTGTTTTTTAGTTTGTTTAAGCGATGTTGTCAGTATAAAAAATCGGTTAAAATAGTTCTAGGAATTAGTAAAGAAACCTACTCGCTTACTTACCTAACTGATACAAAAAGGCGGCACTGAAAATCAGCGCCATAGCGTTATATGTAAAAGGCAATCTAGCGCATTGAACTGTAATAAAATAAACTTATCTTTTAAATAACTATGAAAAAAATATGTCGCAAATGTATTTCGGAAGGAAAGCAAATGTCAACTAGTTAAGTGAGAAAGTATCATTGGTCGCTTAATTTTATGTAAGGGCCCGTCGGGCTTCCGATTATCCCTTGTTCCCCGTTTTATTCCTATGCCCGCTACCTTTTACATTAGGGGACTTGGCTACATTTAGTACTGTTATATACTAGAGGAGTCGCTTCTTAGTGGAATTAGACATTGCGGTAGTTTGGTTTTCGTCGCCAGTTGCTAGCTATCCTACTCATGGACATAATCGAACAATCTCTACCCTAGAGGGAACCTTCCTTATTTTCATACAAAATGTTTGGCCAATTGGCATATAACATGTCTATTGGTCAAACCTACTTCTCTCTTCTTCAGTAACAGTAAGAATGAGTCATCCCAATTTTCAAAATTTTTTAGATTGAAAATACAAAAAACCCTGAATTCGTACCTGTAATTCGTAATTCGTAACCGTAATATCATTGGAATTTAATTTTCTTCTTCTTTCTAATTCTTCTTAATTTTATTTAGGTACATAATTAGTACTTGATCTCAGCAGTTTCTCAGACATTTAATGGCTTTAACGATCATTTTCCTAACCCTTACAAACTCTGCCGGTGTGAAATAAGTTTTAATTCAGAAATACCATAAGGACGCCAACCGTGAAACTGTATCCCAGCAGTTTCGACCTCATTATTCGGTTGTCCCTTTAAACTAAATTTATGTGCACGGGCGACGCCCTGCCTGAAACATTACCACAGTCGCCGGTAAATAAATACCGGTGGTTGTGGTACCGGTTATCTATTTGTCTATGGTGCTCTCCTGAAGCTAGTCGTGGAGGTTTATTAGAGCTAGAAAGAAAGAAAAAGAAAGAAAGGTATATACACTGTGCTAGAGCACACTGTTGCTCTAGCACAGTGTAATAGAGAAACAAAATTATATAAGCACCTAGTAATTAAACCAACAACTTTGAGCATCGCTGAGCCAAGTAGCTATCGAATACGTCTCTCTCTCTCTCTCTCTCTCTCGAGGTAATATGGCATGTGGGTTCAAATCCAAGTTTCATGCACCGATAACTTTACTAAGTTGTGTTCGATCGTGCTGTAATGAAACCTGCATGCCTGAGAGTTCCATAATGTTCTCGAAGACATGTGAACCTTCCAATCCGCACTTAGCCAGCGTGCTGGGCTATGGCCTAACCCTTTCCATTCCGAAAGGGGGCTCTAGCCCAACAGTGGGGTAAAGAAAGGGTTATAGTGGTGTTGGAATGTAAACTAACTTACCTATAAAAATGTAAATAATAATTAATATTAATACGATGTGTTTTCAAGAATATTTGAATTGAGGTGAGGGTTTCAAAACGAGAGAGAAGCCAATTTCTACGATGCTGGCCCACTTCGGATTGGCAGACATCACAATCTGCCTCATTTTTCTAAGCAAAAAATTAATCTAATAAGTATGGAAGTAACTATCGACTATCGACACATAATTAAAAGCCTGAAAATTTTATATAATAATAATAATTAATTGCTAGTATTGCAGTACCGCGCTTAGTATTTGTAAATAACAAATTGCTTCTGATAGATATTACTTAACCAAACTTATAATAAACGATAATCAATAGGGAATTCACGGTTCTGACTGGTATTCTCGTCACGACAAATGGGTACGATTTCACGCAATATACAACTCACAATACAAGCAAAACAATGGGCGATTAATGTTTAAGAAACTGTAACAACTAGGTATTGTTAAATTTTCGCTAAAATAACAATTTCATAGGAGGTCAAAGTCTGATTTGTAACCTTCGCTTATGTAATTCGTATAGATACTCAAATTGTTTGTAATGTTGAGTAGATTGGTGTAAATTTATACAGTGTAGGTACATCGTTGACTTTGCTTACATTAAATAGTATATTGATTACGTAGATACCTATATGTATATTTTAAGCCCCCATTATAACATCAAATTAAATCATGGATTTGCTTACTACTTAGATAGATATGCTGCAACCCATAGACGTCCCACTGCTGGGCACGGGTCTCCCCCTCAGACATCTGCTGAAGGTCTAGAGCGCTCCTCTAATGCGGATTGGTGGAGGGGTTAGTGGCCTACCCAGTGTCGAATGTTCTCAAGCTACCCGAAGGTCTTAGACAAGGCTTAACGATTGTTTTGCTTTCACCAAACAGAATAGACAACCAGAGTTATGGTTACAATGCAAAAGTGTATCAGCCGTACCAATTAAGTCATTTGGCGTTCACGACTTTTTAGAATGTGATGATTTTTAAACCTGAAAATTAAAGGGAAAACGTCAGTTTTTTGAAAAATGTAAAAACACGTTCTTTAGTTTTTCATTTGCTTTTTAGTAAAATATTAATATGAGTATGTTAAACTTAAATGTCAATTAGCACATGATTCTCTCAATGAAAAAGACACTTAAAAAATATGACGCGTATGGAGACTACTTATCAGTCACTTTTAGTGAGTCAGTTTTTTATTGCGTCCACTAATACTCGTACTACGTACCTACTCACTAATCATTCTCCTCATTACCTCCCGTGCTTCAGAATACACGCTATCCAAAAAATAATACAAACCTTAATTACAGAGAATCTGGCGAACGCGTCATTAGAAACACGAAACGATGTAATACAGAAGTGTCTGCTGAAAATAAATACAATTAGAGGTAATTTGAACGCAACGACCAGGTTTATTTATTTCCTCTTTATTGTTTTCTTCTACCTTAATCCCAGGGAAAGCTCTAATAGGCGATTGAGGCCTTATGCCAACATTAACACACGGTGATGGTTACAAAATACATAAAAAATTGTTCAATTGACTAGTTTTTAAACTGTCTTATTATGTAAGAAATAAGTATGTATTGCAAACGACTGCATTGTGTGACAAACCACGAACACAGGAGGTGTTTGATATTGTATAAAAATATTAGATGGTAATTGTTAGTTAGTATGATCATTGAGGACTATTAGACTATTTGAAATGTATGTTTGTGTATTAAATAAGTCGGTGATAGTGATAGTCCAGTTAGTAAATTAATGTTATAATTAAATTCAGCAATCTACAACATTATCTTTCAGAATGAGAACAGTTGGTGGTTGGTGGTTGGTGAAAATATATACGAGTACTTAAGTAGATATATTTTGAGAGATATTGAAATCTGTATCTAATATTATAAAGAGGAATGATGTGTTTGTAATGTTTTCACACAAAAACTACTGTACTGTGTGTGTTTTCAAAAATTATTTCACCATTAGAAAGCTGTATCTTCACTGTGACATAGGCTATATAATATTAATAGGTGTAAACGAAACTATTGTTATGTCTAATTCCACGCGAGCGAAGATGCGGGCGTCCACTAGTATTAAATATAAAGAGAAATACTTCTCTATTAAGGATTCAGTTTGTACTGTTTGCTTCTGGACAACTTAACGGAATAATTAATAGCCGAGCTACGTAACGACGTCCGTCGGTGGGCGCGCCGGCCTACTTCTGCTATCTCGTAAACACGATGCCCGATGGAAGCTTGGAGCCTAGTTTTAAACCGACTTCGAAAAAAGGAGGAGGTTCTATGTTCGATTGTTTTTTTATGTATGTACTGTAACTGTTTATTTACCGATTTTGATGATTATATTTGTGTTTGGTTGTACAATACTGAAGGTAATACCTTCAAACCAGCAAATTTCATGAAAAAATTCTACCTCTAACGGCCGAAATTAATAACCGATCTTTGGATAGATTTGCCTATCTGAGATAGATATTTGACATATGCTCCATATAAAATGTGTCAAATAACTATCTCAGATAGGCAAATCAATCCATAGATAGGTTATTAATTTCGGCCATAAGTCCACTTGCTTCAAAAACGGCAAAGTTTCATACTAACTTTGCACCCCCGTTTTACCCCCTTGGGGGGCGAATTTTCAAAAATCCTTTCTTAGTGCTCCCCTACGTTATAAAAGGAACCCCTGTGCAAAATTTCAAGTTTCTAACCCTTATAGTTTAGGCCCTGCGTTGATATGTCAGTCAGTCAGTCAGTCAGTCAGCTTCTCCTTTTATAAATATAGATGGATTAACATAATATAGGTAAATAAAATCGTTGTTAGTACAAAAGAGATTGTACGTTATAATGTATGTACCTACCTGATTATGTCTGTTCCACTTTTTGATAAATAAAATAAATAATGTTGTGGTTAGTGAAGTGAATTTTATTGCGTTGTCAAAAATAGTTATTTGTTATAAAACTTATATCTAAGGTCTACAATCAGGATCAAGACATAGTGAAATAGCTGTAACGGTAAAGTTAGCATCGTGATATTGTCAAAGGTGTATGTCAGCCAACCAGCACGTGGACTAAGGTAAGTTTTGACTGGCCCGATGGCGCAATCGGTAGTGACCCTGTCTGTTGCGCCAGGGGTCGTGGGGTCGACTCCCGGACAAGGGACAAATATTTTGTGACGAACACTACTTGTATTTGTTCTGTGTCTGGATGTTAATATTATATATTTATGTATGTATTTAAAAATATCTATGTATGTATATCAGTCTCTGTCACCCTTATTACAGGCTCGCGCCTACTTTGGGGTCAGATGGCCGTGTGTGAGAATGTCCATGATATTTATTATTATTATTACATATTTACTAAGGCATAACCCTCCCATTCCGAGAGGAGAGGAGACCTGTGCTAACTGCTTACGTTAGAAAGCATTTGATATAAGATCCAGTGTTGCTTATAGTATATCCTGAGCACTTCTGTACGCAAGGCTTAGTGGCAAATCTCCTCGCAATCAAAACTAATCTGCTAATGGAATGAATGCGACGCTATCAGCCTATCTCCATACATCCCTTGGGCACGGAACACTTTCACGCTTCACCCGATCACGCGTGCTTACTTAAGCCGGAATGCTAACCGGTTTGTATCGAAAGTGATTTCTGGAAGCGTCACGCGGTGTGGCGAGACGCTTCTAGTTTTTATGTTGTGACTTCTGTCATGGCATTTATTGATATGATATTCTTCCCTCGTTTTTGGTAGAATCAACTCTCATAACATAACATCATGCCTGTATTTCCCCGACGGTGTAGAAGAAGAAGAAGAAGAAGAACACATTTATTTCAAAAGTTGACTATACAAATTAACATAACACAATTCATAAACGATAAAAATAAATTGAATTGGCTACTTAATGAAAAGGGGCCGCACTCAGCGTTGGCCGTACGTAGCTATAGCAGACCACGAGCGCTAGTTTTCTGTAGAGTGTAGTTAGAGGTGCGTTGTAGTACACCCACTCTTCAAATTATTATTTACTAACCTTTGAGAATATTATTATACGAGTACGTCTTGGTGTTACATACTTTTCCCAATACAGCAAGAGAAATTAAGCAGATTAAACGTACATTAATTACTTCAAAAACTATAATCAAATGGGCTAAGTTAAAACCATTTAAAATCTTTGGAATCTTTTTGAACAATCACAGAACACATTTAGCTAATCGCAAAATCATCGATTTCCATTACTAGGTTTATTTGATTTTTATCGATAACTGTAAAATTTATAATAAGTACGAGGACGAGTATAATGCTAACGAACTGGCCATTCATGCCACCCTACGATTAAAGTACCCAAAATTTATTATTATTTCAGCGCACAACCGTCAATAACCGAACCCATGCTGAGTCGGAAGCCATACAATCAACTTAAATGCAAACAACTTCTCAACAAAAGGCATTCCTTCGCATTTGTACCTAAGTATTGTGCATTGTGTAAGTCAGCGTGGAGGGGAGGAGAACAAAACCACACATTCGTCAACATGGGGAGCAGAAAGATCACCCCCACATATGACTCTCTCACCTAGAGGATGACTTACCTCGGCACTCGAGGTCATGTAGAGGTAAAGACTTATGTCCAGGCAGGTGTCCACTAGTAGTGAACTAGTGGACGCCTGCAGCATCGCTCACGTAGAATTAGACATAACAATAGTTTCGTTTACACCTAGTAATATTATAAGTATAGCCTTTGTGAGATGCAGCTTTCTAATGGTGAAAGAATTTTTGTAATCGGTCCAGTAGTTTTTGTGTGAAAACATTACAAACACATATTTCCTCTTTATAATATTAGTATAGAGAAACAACACTCTCCCCTATTGATATATATGTTACCACGTGCTCTCCCCCTACACTGTGCTAAATACCTCTAATTTTTTTAAAGAATAACACGTCAACATAACGCCAATGATATTGATCCAAGCTTGGTCATGGAAATGGCATCCAAATTATTCGAGAGTGGTGCAATGAATAACGTGCACACTTTTTAATGCGAATCAGTATTTTATAAAGTGATTGCTCTGATGAATCAGGTATTACTTAGATACTTAAGTACTTCAGATTCGAAATAGATAATCTGCACCAGTTTTTGAAGTTTTGACCGTAGGCACACCGTAGACCGTGAGTTACTTTGTTATAAGAGGTAGTACTTCTTAGGATGTTATATTACTTACCTAGGTAGTACTTATGGTATCAAAAAAGATAAATGGCGTAGACTTGCAAAGCCAGCATTTTGTCGGCAGCCCTTAATGATCCTTATCTCTGCCTTCAGTTAAATGTTGTTTGAGCAAGAAACCGTCGTTTACCGAATTTCGCTTAGATTTGTGCTGCGTAAGCAAATGCACGGCCATTTTGAATATTAATTGCGCGGGATAAGGCACAGATAAACAATAATCTTGTATTTTACTGTTTAATGTAAATTGGTTATAGGCAGGTATGGGGTACTTTCGTCCTTCGGATTAATCCAGGGGAAACCGTATTATTAAAACAAAGGACATGTTTGGTTCAGTCGAGTTAATAGCAAAACTAAATTTTAAATTTTTTAACGTAACATTAGCGTATTATATACGCACGAATTTTTATAAAAGCACGGGGAATTTGAGTTCAAATTGTAACTAAAAATATTAATCGAGTTTATACCGGGTCCAGCATACAATAGCAGAGCGAACATAACATAATGTTGCAAATTATTGTTATTTATTTATTTATTTAGTCAGCAATTGGTTTAAATATTTTTTATAACTGTTTCTGGTTTAAACCAGACACAAACGCGATACACACAAATAAATATGAATATGGAAATTATAAAGTACACAAATTATAAAGTTAAAGAGTACTATGTAATTATAAAGTAACACTGGTGCCAGCGGTCATGGCCTCCATAGTAATATGTCAACCAGCAACATTTAAAAATTGAGGCTCAGTACAAATAAACAATTTGTATGTGTTTCCCTTATGTACAAAAATATTAAACATATATGTATATATAAATGAAAACCATACCAGAAACACCTCCAGCTATTTGTTTGAAGACAAAATACAAGCTTGGTGATATTAGATCGTCAGTCGACCTCAAATTCGGGTCTAGATAAACACTACGACAAAACAGACAATGTGGACCTAGAGCACACACTAGAGCATCCCTGTCCCATAAATATTTGTACAGCCCGGGATTCGCTGTTTCATGTTATGAAAAATAGCAAACTACCCACGACGGCACAGAAGAAGGCATCGTGTAGAGATTTGTGGGGATGGAAATATCTAGAAACTTCAACAAACAAAGCTTTATGTTACCATGCGGAGCAAGATTGCCTATTACCCGAGAACAAGCCCTCTTATATTCTGGTTTTCTTGGTTAAGTGGGGTCTAAGTTTAACAAAATGAATGTGCCTGACGGGGTATATTTTAATTTGAAGAACTGGATCAAACGTATAACATTTGATGGACGATATTAAGCACAATATTATGTAGAACAGAAGATATTTACGACAGGACTGTAAGTGATCGTTGAGTAAGCAATAGGGCTAGGTGGTAATATTTGTAACTTTCTAACCACAATACAATTTCTTAAATAAAAATCACTTATAAATATGTACGTTTTATACAGGCCACATGATGGTAAGTGGTCACCGGTTGATTTAGTTCCAATGTAACATTATTCTCGAAGCAAATCATTGGAAGCCAAGAGCTTATTTCAAACATTCTAACCGTTTAATGCCAGCCTCATATGTCTCCAGTCATTAGTGTAACCCAAATGCGCGGCGATCTACCTACCGCGACATCCGATCCGTCGGCGACTACTGACTTCCTCTGTCTACCGTTAGACAGGACACAATTACACTGTGAGATTACAAGTAGAGTTAGCTACCCAAGGTATGTACTCAAGGTAGGCGGTACTATTTCTGCCGTGTAAAGCAATCTATATATATAAAAGGAGAAGGTGACTGACTGACTGACTGACTGACTGACTGACTGACTGACTGACTGACATATCAACGCAGGGCCTAAACTATAAGGGCTAGAAACTTGACATTTTGCACAGGGGTTCCTTTTACAACAACGTAGGGGAGCACTAAGAAAGGATTTTTGAAAATTCACCCCCTAAGGGGGTAAAACGGGGGTGCAAAGTTAGTATGAAACTTTGCCGTTTTTGAAGTCGTTAGACGGGTAGACGTCGTTAATGGGTCTAATTCTACGCGAGCGAAGCTGCGGGCGTCCACTAGTTGTATATATAACGGTCTTAAAAAAAAACTACCCCATTAGTCTTAGTCCTCAAGTGTTGCTTGAAACGCAATTAAGTTAAATTGAATCTTATTATTTATGAGCCTAGTTAAGGTGTGTCTCTGTGAGTGATGCTCTAAAAAAAAATAACTGCCATCAAACTTTACCTTGTATGGAAAAGGCTTGACCAATTAGTGTTAGGTACTCTACTGCCTGCTGTCAGTTCTAGCTACAAGAGATCTTGTTAGGTCGCAGTGGCTTATGATACGTATCCTCACCACTTCTTTCAAATAATAGGCCCCTATATAGAGATGCCGGGAGACTGGAGAGAACACATATTCACTATGCTGAAATAGCCCAGTGGTAGTCGAGAGGTCTGGGGTTTAAATCCCACTGTTTCCGAGCAGATAAGAGACGTAAGATACGAGGGTCGAAAAGTCTCAGAATATACTGACTTTGAAACAAGGAACATCGGTCGGTGACCTTTATAAGTCACCGGTGTTGTCCGGTTACATATTAAGTAGATACAGCTCTAGTTAGCTATTATGATACATTATCGTGCTTTTAATTTTATTCATAGCCATTCTCCAAATTTATGAAGAGGTTTGCGTCTGTCTTCTTCATGTCATCAGTCCTGACCTGCTTGGATGGTGACCATTATTCAATTTTCCGAGCCGAAGATTTCTTTAACCAAAAGTTGCACGTTCTTTCTACAAGCAGCCATTACCACTTATGGAAAAATGGTGGAATTCGAACCCACGACCAACCCATTAGTACTGGGAATGCTTTAACCGCTGAGCCACCGCGGTTCGTACCAGCGGTGAATAACAATTTTGTTTAAGATAAAATATTGTCTATCTATTGTATATCCACCAATCCGCATTGGAGCGACGTGGTGGAATATGCTCTAGACCTCTCGCAGCTTCGTCTGTAGGGGAGACCCGTGCCCAGCAGTGGGACGTACGTTTAAGGGTCGCAGCGAAGCGAAAATATTGTAGGTAATCCTATGCCATTACGATTAGCACCACTCTGAGAAGCGGATTTAAGCCCTTCTACAAAACTGTACGGGTTATTATTATATTACACATAGCAGGGTTATTAGTTATTACATCGTATATGGCTTCTAGTAATCCAGTTTCCAGTTGGTACGATCATTAGTGTCACCTAAATACGACGGTGTTCTAGGGCGCCACTCAACCGTTACCTTGAGTATCGCACTGACTTCCTGCGTGAGTTGCTTGTAAAAATCTGCTACTACCATTGCTAAAAGTTGGGTGTATTCGTTTATATAAGGTAGTGTAAATCTATCGCCGATCCTTCCAAGTTCGCACAGGTCTTCTCGTTCTCCCGCAATAGGGAAAAACGGACTTAGATTAACCTGCCTTTGACGATAAATTTATTTAAACGTTAGTTAAATTTATTTATTTTAAAAAAGGTGGAGTTAATAAATTTGACGATAGTCGGATAAAATCAGACTAAATTACAAAATCAAGCTCGCACTCTGGCAGAAACCCTACTAAGGGCAAGGCTCGGTTAATTAACTTTTAAAATTTATCAAAATCAATACTTATCAATTTTATTTTGTTAATCAACGAATTTTCGAATTTTCAACTGGTACTTTTCTAATTCCTGTCATATTTTTTCTGATAGGCTTTTTTTTAAATATCCTAAGTGAAATCGACTAAGTTACGAGTATATGAACAACAACTGCAATCATGCAGCCTATAAGTTTGATAAATTATCAGTTGGAAATACTTTCACAAATACAAGTGCAACAAAATTTATTGTTTATGCGGAATAATCGATTAATAATATTTTATGATAGCGAAAGTTACCCAACACACTGCTGCCGCGCTCAAGTTAATTATTGTTATGTAATTGTAATGATGTGGTCTTGGGTGCTCGAGCAATGGAATTAGAGTTCCATTGCATTGCCACACCCAATTTTTACCAACAATGTTTACATTACGAAAAAAATTAATATAAAAAAAAATTAATTATGTTACATGCGCTCTGTAACTGGTACAAATAAATCTGATAAAATTTTAATATATGCATCTATTGCTTAATTTCGCGTCGGTGGGTCACATATTCTTATAGATTCTAATGTAAACGAAATGTACCATTTTTGAGGGAACGAATAAATGGTCTGCGAACTGGAGAAATTCCGAGGTCGGAGGTTAATAATACAAAAGAACGAAATCGAAACGCTTTATGCGTGCCCTCGGAAGTGAAACTTGGCTCATAGACCGGGTTAGCTGGAACCCTCCACAGGTCGCTGGGCGAACCTGGTTGCGTCGAATAAACAAATTTAAACTAAAAGTGGACTGTATGTATGCTTCACAGTTATTTGGGCCAATGATCCGACGACGGGTACAAGATAATGGATTCCACCAACCTTAAATTCCACTGTGGAGCTCTCCAGGTGTGTGCTAGAACGCTACTCCAGTTGTCTTGACTCCTCATTTCGTCCTCGCTTATTTGCACTAGATAAAACGATGCGCGTGCGATGCCTTATTCTGTACTGAACCACAAAGTAGATATTTACTTTGTGACTGAACTGCAGCGCAGCGCGGCGCGCGTTCAGCTCCGGCTCGTGCCTACCCGCGACTCCTGGTGCGCACTTAATTTCCAATGCGCGCGCGCACTTAAGCGAGACAATCGGCGGGTAGAACCATATTCTAGCACCACCGTACGAATGCATTGCCCAAATGTATTTACGCACAGCGAGCACTGAATACTATGAAGGTAACGTACGTTTACGTACGTACATTTTTTACTTCATATTAAATTAATTACGATATAATAATATTGAATTACCTATACTTAATTCAATAATATTATATTAAACTAGCGGACGCCCGACGACGACCCGTGCCCAATAGGGTCACATTCTACAGCCGAGGTAAGTCCACATACACCACGACGCTGCAGGGGTTAGTGACCAACCCAGTGTCGAATGTTCTCAAGCTACCCGAAGGTGGGACAAGGCTTAACGCATATTTTTCTATTGAAACTTGAAACCAACTAGAGCTCAACGCCTTAACGCGCCCTCCGAAGCAAGAAAATGCACATGAAAGGCAACTAACAGTAACCCATCCCCATACTGCCCGCGCCTGACGTTGCCAAACTTGATCGATTGCGAAAACGCGTATCATTGTGCTACGAGCGCTTACGCGAATATAACTTATCAATATTTCTAACACTATGTAACTCTGCCTAATCCCTTTGAGCATGACTCAGAGCTTTTTCCCAGCCCAGGAAGCGGAGCATAAATAAAGCTTAGTCTCAACAGCTTGCGATAAGCGGTGCGTTGACCCCATTGTCTGACGAGACACAAAACATTGATATGGCTCTGTTGGCACAGAAAGCTGATACAACTCTACACAGGAAAATTCATAACAGATTTCGACACTGAATAGGAAATCATCTTGTTTATTCGACTACGTAACGCTACTGTTATTTAGACTCTAGTTAAGGGCGAAGAGTTCCAGCTTCGATTCTGTTGTTTAGGGACATCTGGGCAATGGATTGACAATTTTTTTTTACGCATTAATATATTTAAATTTTTTAATTCTTACATACATATACATATCATAGAAATATTGTTGTTGCATGTCAGTAGGATGCACATGAATATTTTCTCAATGAGATCTGTCATGAAATATAAGTTGAAATGCTTGGGATTTGAACCTAGATCCCTTCGAGTATCAGCCCAAATAACTACAACCTGGACAGTTTTAATACGGACAGTAAAAATAAGAATCAATAAAAGTATCAAGATTATTATAAATCCTCTGTTTTATGTGAATACTCTGTTATCAAGTATTATATTAAGTCGTCGAAAACAAAAGAGTTCTCGTTGCGTAAACTCGTTGTATAAGCTTAAGTATATGAAATATTATGAATAATGTTCACGCGCCTCTACTACGGTGTGAACGGCTAAGAAAAAATTATAAATATCCTCAGTTTGTTTACCAGCCGGTACGATCCCGGTAGCTTGCCAAAACCTTGAACGTTACTCACCGATCCCATTGGCACGATGAAACGGGAAGATTAAACTACGAAAGATGTACGTAATTCAGTTCTATACACTACGGAGCTAAATATGCTGGTTGCAGTCAGGTGACAAAGAATATCTGAGATTTTAGTAAATCCATATTTGTAAATTCCCGGTAGCAGTTCAGAGTAATATTTGTGCTCGGTTGACTCACTACTTATTACATGGGAACTAACCATGACTGGTGGGTGTATAATATTGGATACACAGTAAAATACCCGTTTGCCAATTCGAGGAAATACAGGCATAATGTTATGTCATGTTACGATAAATAAATAACATAGACAGGTAGGTGGTTTTATATGAAACCTAATTGGTTCCATTCAGGCAGACACTTAAAACAACTAAAGTAACTGTTCTATTAATAATTGTAATAATAAATTGTTGTAACTATAAAATTATATCCACACAAAGTAACAACGAAAATTAATTGCATTTCATGTGTATTTATTCTCTATCTGCTAGATTACGTTACCCCGCGGTCACTGGGGAAACAAACGAAATTAACAGACCGCAGCATCTGCCTGATAGGTTCGTGTTGCATTAATTATTTAGAGACAGGCTTGTTTAGTTATAATACCTAAGCCTGAATATGCAAGAAACTAGCAAGATTTTTTTTTAGTATTTCGGGACATTACCTAAGTCCGCCTTTTGTAAAACCTTTCTCAGGATTTTTCAATAAAGCCTTTTCAACAAATGCCATACTAAAGCAATTTAATCACAAGATAACGAGTAAACAATTCTTACTATCTAATATATAAACAGGAAAGTGTGTTTGTTGGTTTGTTGTGTGTATGTGTACTTTAAAAAATTGCCTTGAAGAAGCCTTGCTCCTTGTGTTAGTCTTACACTCTTACTCCGCCTCTTGATGTACAAAATTCAATTTGATATTATGAGTTTTTTTTGTGTGGGTAATAATGATTTTAAGACCCTTGGTATTCACGAGATTATTTCCTTTCAAAATTTGAGAATCAACCAAAAACACTATCCTTGCCACTATCTTTCCCACGTGTAACTCACCTAGGCACATCATTACTTATATAATGTGACTAACGTTGATTGACAGTTCTCAAGCTCATCATGGGTTACTGCTGCATCCTATATGCAAATCCTGTTACGTGAGTCCACTTTATTCATTATCAGTACAGCTATTCCCTATAAGTTTTTGCTTTACTCGAGTAAATTGATTTTACAAAGCAGTATTTCTTACGTTTAATAATTTTATTAATGTTCACTATCCAGTGTCTTTAATTGCAATTATTATTGACAATACATATAGGAAACCACTAGGTTAAAGATAAGCTTCCTACCGAGTTAAGCAAATTCAGGTGCGGTCGGTATGGATGTAGACCGCTAGTAGCAAAATTTCATAGACGCCCGTGCTTGGGATGGCGGCCGTCAATACCAGTTGTTTTCCATTGTGAAACAATCGCTAAGCCATGTCGAAGACCTTCGGATGGCCTGAGAACATTCGACACTGGGTTGGCCACTACCGCACATGGATCACTGGAGCAGTGACTCCCTGAACTGTGGCTGAGGGACAGATCCGTGCCCAACAGTGGGACACCTATGGGCTGTAGTTTAGAGTTACCTACTTCTTAAAACGAGTATGCTTTATGTAAAATGAAATGCTGATATAAAATTGAATAAGTTTCATACACTTTTTACCTATCAATCTCAATCAATACCCACTGACTATAGATCGAGGTATTGCCGCGCCGACTCATTAAACTTTTTTCTTGCAATGGACCGGTGTGTGTTCAACCAAAAAAATGAGGAAAGTGAAACCAGCTCTAATGCAACCTACATACATATTATATTCTTACTTACACCTACTATATTATGGAGTTTTGTAAAAAAACAGCATTAGAAAACAAAGTGTCATAAAAAAACTACCTAAATTAAATCTAGACTGTCGACTTTACTTTTGACACATAAATACATTATACGTTCTAGTTATACCTACTTGTTGCGTTTGATTTTACAATAAAGGTATTCACTTCTTAACAAAAAGTAGTATGTACATAAAAATTCAATTCATATTTTATTGGTCAATATTAAAGTTAAAAATAAAGGTAAATAACAACATGTAAAAATTTCATCCTTCACAAATTACGTCGACTTCTAACCTACGTACTTTTCACTAGGCAGTACCGAAACCTACTCGTAGGCGATAATTACCGTGTGAGTTTCACAGCACAGTTAACACGCGTTTCGCTAGCGTAAAACGGAACGCAGTGAAACCGAGCGTGTATCTATTGGAATCTGCAGACAAAGTGAAATGATCCGTTCCACTCATCCGTAAAGTTGCAGCTATGACTACAGATGGGCATACTAGTCTAATTCTAAACATAGACATTGCGTTCATATTAAAATTATTCACATTGTGATATTTCTAATTTTAAATAATATTCTACACAATACAGAACAGAAGGTAATCACAGAAAAGGGATACTGCAAAAGGACTATATGTTCACTTGGAATGCTTTAACAAGACTAAGTTAAATAATCGTAGCTGTAGATAAACTCACACAACATTTTACATCCTGTCAGGTGACGCTAAAGACAATTAGAGCCACATGCGAATGTTCATTCGAAGAAAAAACTTGCTATATAAATACTCAGAGGTCAGAATATTATAAAGTCAGAAGAATTTGAATGCTCGGCCCTGAATAAGACAGGTCATAATCTAGACCACTAGCAATGAAAACCTAATTGTTGTACAAATGAAATACCTGCAATATAATTACAATGATATCACTCTCTTATTGACACTCCCCGAAATCTAAAATCTATTAAACTTATCAACGATGCAGTTATATTATCATTGTTATCATCGCATTGCCGACTGTAGTACCTACATTTATTATTGGTTTCAAAAAATTATCAGTTTCTTGCCTTTATCGAATTCTGTCAGTACAAATAAAGCTTTTATCAGTTGATAAAGATTTATCACTGTAGACATAGGTAATACCTAAAAAATACTGGTTGAGCCTGTATGTATTTAAATACACGAAGATTTAAATACACAAACTACAGCAACTTTATCTAAGCCAAAAGGCCGAAGGACAATTCAATCTACCTATAGTACCTATCTGCTTATCCACTAAACAGAAGACTTGGACGGTTGGAAAACTAAATGTGTTTTTGTTCCTCTTTAAAATAGATATGTTTTTCTTAAAAGGGCTATTACATGATCGAAGCGCTCAGTTTTAAGATTATATGTAGTAAGCTTTATTTACTAACACTACTTATGGAAACAACAATGTCCGAATAAATAGATTTTCTTTCATGTAAGACAGCGTTAAGAATAAGAAGAATAAGAAAGGAAAAGTTACATAAGAATGAGCATAAAAATATGTAAAAGTTGAATTATTAAAAAAGATTTTTATAAGTTTTTTTTTTTTCGTGCATTGTCATCGGAACCAAATAGGTATATGTGTGCCAAATTTCAGCTCGATAGCTTCAGTGGAAGTGGGTGAAATATTGATTACAAGATTCCAGGACATAGGTACATACGAGTGAAGTTAAATAAAAGCTTTTAAAAAGTAAAGTTTTATAAAACATCCTCTTCAGGTTTTTTTACTAATTTATGTTAGTAATCATTTGAAAAAAATATTCAGAACATTCCCAAGATAAATAATCAAACTTTCGCATTCAATTATTGGATTTTTTAATTTTGTAGTACTTATTAACTAAAATATAATCACACATCAAGAAAAAGTCAAACACTCAAATACAAGGAAAACTGTGATAGGTTTAGTTAAATGACATACAATGCATTATTTTGGTAAGCATGACATACCTTGTTTTAAATAATAAAAGCGGCTAAAACTGTGTTTGTATTCAAAAAATCAACTGAATCTTTTTATTTATCAGTCAGCTTGGTGCTAGGTGAGCTGACTCTCCATTGCACCGAAGTGAAATCGAAAGCAAATATCTGAAAAAAGTGAAATTATTCAGAGCTGCGTTGAAGCGTTAACAATGTAGAATTAAATTGTTCGTGGTTATCGACAGGCGTGTCATCCGCATGAAAATTTTAAACAATGTTTGAAAACTGATTACTTATCCAACGATACGAGGAGAAAGATGGACGTATGCTTTTTAGTTCATTATTATAGTAATTAAACTATAATTGATAACTCCGTTGCGTTGGCGAGTGGCCCTGACTGTCGAACGGCGGGTCCCAGGTTTGAATCCCGGCCGGGGCAAATATTTATTTCGCAGATAATTATTTGTAATCGGGTCATGTATGATAAATTGTGTTGTTTATTGTTTTGTGCTGAGTGTTTCCACCACCCGCAACATAGGCCTATTTAAAATTAAATAATTCGAACTTCGACACATTCTAACATCAATAAGTTCAAGGGATAAAGCGTTTTATAAGGTTAATGTTGTTATAGATACAAAATTGGCCATAGAGTAAAACATAAATTTTTTTATCACAGCAATCGCAGCTCATAAATCTCTCCTGCACTCAATTATTCATATGTTGACTTTCGACTTCCATAATGCCATTGACCTTTATCGAAGAATAGTAGTAACTTTAGATCTACAAGTCTCTAAATTAAACTAATTAGGTATGCCAATGTCCACTAATCTGGTCAATCGTGAATAGACCACAAATATCTGTGTTTTTGAAACATGTTATTGTTCAAAACATTTATTGTATTACATTCAAAAATGAATTTTTTCGCCAAATTAAATTAATCTATCTATATTATAAAAATGAATCGCAAAATGTGTTGGTAAGCGCATAACTCAACAACGCCTGGACCAATTTGGCAAATTCTTTTTTTAAAATGTTGGTTGAAGTTCAAGGATGGTTTTTACGGCGAGAAAAATTTGAAAATTCATCCCCTAAGGGGGTAAAACGGGGGTGCAAAGTTAGTATGAAGCTTTGCCGTTTTTGAAGTTAGTGAATGTGTAACGCGAGCGAAGCTGCGGGCGTCCACTAGTCTATATAATAAAAATGAATCGCAAAATGTGTTGGTAAGCGCATAACTCAACAACGCCTGGACCAATTTGGCCAATTCTTTTTTTTAAATGTTCGTTGAAGTTCAAGGATGGTTTTTACGGCGAGAAAAATTTGAAAATTCATCCCCCAAGGGGTAAAAACGGGGGTGCAAAGTTAGTATGAAGCTTTGCCGTTTTTGATGTTAGTGAATGTGTAACGCGAGCGAAGCTGCGGGCGTCCACTAGTTTATTAATAAAAATGTTATTGAATTGTCATAATGAACTTACGTTATTGTCTACCTGTAGCGTTCTACAGGACAAAGCCTAGCTAGATGATAAATATTAAAGAGATTTTAAGTAAGCTTGAAGTAATCTCTGTATACGACTTTACTAACACCATTTATTAATTCTAAACTAATATAAGACACCGACTTGATGTTTGGAATCAAGCCAACGCAATCTTGCTAAATTATTACTTTGTGAATAAGCTCAAAGATTTAATGAGTAAAGACCAGAGTTTATACTACTCATGTTTATTCACATGCTAGTTTATTTTGTTATCCTTACCAAATCTTATTTAAATCGTAAGCTTCAATTTTAATCACACATACTTAAGAACATATTGTCGTATGTACCTAGGTAGGATTAATGATATAAAGGTAGTAAGTCAGTAGATACATTACGTCACCTATTACATGGGACTTAAACATGTCTTGTAAAAAAAATGGGTGTATACACACCATTATGTTCACGACGATGATCATATATAATTAAGTATGATTATTTTTATTCCATTCATTATTTCAAAATATTTGTACGACTTCTTACACTCAATACTTTTATTTTCTAATGAATCTAGCCATGTCTAAATTAAACAATCAAGCCAAGCTTATATTTGACTTCGCCATCCTAAATTTCGAGTGGCTTTTAAGATTCTTGGAATAGAATTTTAATTCACATCTCATCCTATCCGCATAGTGCACTCTGTGATCTTGTAAACATTCGTAAACAACGATTTACTAATCGACTTCAAAAGAAAGTAACATCTACGTCCATATTCCTTCTACTCATTAAAAAAAGGAGTATAACATTAAATTCCCTTAGTATCATTTACAATTTGCACAATATAGATTTATCTCATAAAGTAGGTACCTGCTACATTTTTTTAAATAATAATGTTGGACAAGCAAGCTAGAGCAGAACTCTAACATATTGATATGTAGATTGAACAGCGTAGGGGAGAACACAGAACCTTGCGGAATGCCAGCGTTAATTTTTCCAGCAGTGAACGTCAACGACGACTCGAATAGCCCGCTTGGACAAGAATAAGAAACCCAATCACACAAACACCTTCGCGATGTCCAAGATAACCGCCAATCTCTGTTTAATCTCCTATTGCTCCTTTATAGGTAAGGTATCATCATCAAAGGCATTTAAATAATTCTAAGATATAAATAGATTTATTTCCTTTACAAGATACACTGGTATTGTCAATAGTCAATAATACACACAAACAGATAAAAAATAATTCAGAGAACGAATTAATAAACGTGAAACTAGAAACAAAAATAAAATGACAATGTTTTCTCGCTATACTTAGTCATATTTTAGAAAATTTGGTACACACATCAGTTTTAAATAGACTCATTCCTTTCACGTCTCAAACCATATTACACATTATACACTCATGAATGAACTGAATGATCGTACGAAAGAAGAGTTCCTACTCAACGAACATGTTTTAATCTGTGGCGTAAACTGTTTACGTTACCCGTTGGCGCGCTTTTTACACGTGACGCGGTAATTTTAGACACATGCGCTTGGGCATCCGCTTTTGGCCTCTATTGATTCATGTACTGAAGTTGATCAGCAACGGTTATTACAAGATGAGAAAGTAGGTATAATACAAATTATACAATAGTTAAAATATCTTGGTTGCCGTCACAAGAGTAATATTTACATTAAGTAAGATTTACAGATTTGGTAATGTTAAAATTACTTTAATTCATTTATTTTCTTCAAGAGACCGTGTCTACTATCAACGTCACCTCTTGTTTATCTGCTCAATACTTGCCTTCAGTCGAAATAGATAAAGAATTTGTACAGATAATAGACGTTTTACACTTTACGCAATTCATATTGTTATCTATTTAGGTACTCGCAATGAGTCGCTTCGTTGCTCACTCCCTGAACTATCACTATCAACATCTACGGTTGTTGTATTGTACGTTTACCTAGTAAATGTTGGAGGCATTCTTATAAGAAATAGTTAAAACTTCTCTATCGTGATATTGACTTTAGGTCGAGGCTCGTGAAATGTTACATACCTAAATAACTTTAATTTTATAATTATTTTGTTGCGACCGTGATATTATCGCATTTTCATGTTAGAAAATCTCAAGAATACTCTATCCGACCCGGGAATCGAACCACTACAGTAACGAGACAATCAGAAGCTAAAAATGTAATCTGTAAGGTAAAAAACGAAAGCAAAGTAGTGAAAGCCATATTACTGAAAGATTTACCGCGAATGCGTTAACATTAAATTATTCATTATTTTAAATAAGTTCATACCGTAAAATTTGCTGTAATTTACTTATCTTAGCTATTGCGATGATGCTTTCACTTTAATCTGGCGTAATAAAATAAACTATCAAATGCACGAGCTCACAATCAGTTAATATAATGGTATAACTTTTAATACGCTGGTTTTATAGTGGTGGGACTGTTCGAATGGAGGTAGCCGCCACACCTACTTCTGCCGTAAAATAGTTTATGCTTTTCGCTTGGATGTGGAAGTTCATTTTAATTTTAAAATATACAATAAAATATAATACATTCAAAATTAAAAAAGAAAAGTCATAGAACTTAAATATTACAAATAAAAAAATATATATTTAGAGAACTTTATAAGAAGGAGTTTTGTCATTGTAATGGACATAATAAGTATGCAGCCACCACCCATCCGCTTACGCCCAGGACAACTGTGACAGTCCTTGAACAAAACACATAAGATCATGGTTTAGATACAGATGCGTCGCTACATGCATCGATACGTCGACGTCGTCACCTCTAGAAAAGTAACCGCACGATAGCAAAAGGTATCTGATTATTTGAAACTTAACTGTTCTAATAGGTATCACTAAAAGGTTGGGACAAGTAACACCGGATAAACCCGAGAAAGAAAAAGTTGGATTAGTGCTCGGGAAAGTTTGCAAAGAAATTATCTCAATTTGTACTCTACCTACGTGACCATACGTCTAGCTTTTGGTGGGATTGTCCCGCTTTCAGACTGTCTGTCCCACTATCCCCAGCGAGAACAAAAATGTCTAAATAAATATTAATTGCCCCTTTATATACTTAATTACCTACCTGCATTAAATTCATTGCATCGAATCGCGCGAAAGACGGCAGTGAATTGAACTGAATCGGTTTCAAAAAATCCATATAAACTTTCATACCGTATCCTGAGGAAACTTCTTTATTTTCCGAGAATTAATTTTGCCTGAATTTGTTAATGCAACTAGAGTATGAATAATAAATTAATAACTTTGCCAAGATTCCTCTAAATCCGTCCAACAAAACCCAAAAAATTTTGAGTTTAAACTCGTTTTTGAAATACTCCTGAAATAAATTTTAAAAATATTTAATGTACAGAAAATGTTTGAATTCAATTTTATTATGATATAGATACTATATTATATCAAAATTATAATTTAATACAATATAAAAACATTTTTAAAAAAACACCTGGAACCATTACCATCTTGAAGACATACATATAAAATTATTTAGGTATATTCCAAATCCTGTAAGGGTCCCTTAACACAAAACATAAATGGTCACATTAACTCTACTAAAGTTAAAGAAACTCTACTCTTAGGAAGTGGCGAAAAGAGAAAAACAAAAGAATGAATAACTTACATTCAATTTTACTTATTTAGTTTAGTTCATAGAAATAACTAAAAATGCTTTTCTTCCGGTTTTATGTCAACTGAAACTATGTACATCCATAAGGTACTTTTTTAACGTAACATTTAAATCTATTTTTATTTTAAGTCAGTTTTGATTTAAGTAACCCTTTTATATTACTTAGTACTTAGTATTATAATTACAACAACGTGCAATAATTACGTAAAACGTACAATAATTTAAAAACATTCATCGGAAACCTTGGCGACCTTGAGCTGATATGATTCACGCGAGTTTCGTCCAAATTAGGCAAATGCTCCACCGTTTCAGGGTGAAAGATTGCTTTTTAAACATGAGAGAATAACGAGTACATGGTTGCTACACATTTTTTCAACACGAAATTTTTCTGTACAACTTTTTATAACAAAGATGTATATTTTCAATAATGTTATTATCTACGCAACTATACTACCTACAAGATAGACTAGGTTATGTACCGAGGTGCGGCGGTGCGGCCACATGGGGTGGCTAAGCAAGCAATCATATACTTTTTTATTGATTTTCCATACAATGACGTAACTCTTAGCCTACCAATACAATTATAGTGTCTTCTGTCGTGATCAGTTAAACCGACCAACTTTTATTGGATTCCTAAAGAGAAAAAGTTTGTACATTTATGTAAAAAACCATTGTTCTTACTAAGCACCCAACGCAGTAAACATGGAACTGGATGGTGTTTTTTTGTTTAGCAACATTAGTTGGAAAACAGATGAACCGATTTCGATTTTGAACCGAAATTTACGAAGGAAATACCGCCAAATCAATTACTAGGTATTTAACACTTTATTTTATTTTAATCATCTTTAATTTGATTGTTAACCAGAATGACCAGTCACTTTCCCAGATCGTCTCGCATTGGACGTCATCTGCTACCAACACTAAAAGTGAAACTTGTTCGGGCGGCTGTGAAATTTTGTTGATTTACTTATTTAATCATTAAAATTCACTGTAAACTAACTTACTCGACATTTTCGATCAGCATCAAGTCGTATTTTGAATAGCTTTCTCAAATATTTAGTAACTGTCAATGTTATTGGCAGAAAGACCCTGGACCTGTCGATGATAATAATTATTGCTTTTCCGGAATAAAAGTTCTCTACTAATTACAAAAAAATTTGGGTGATTCGTCGCTGTTAGGCTGTGTGAAACAAACAAAAACAAAATATTCATGCGGTCAGCTAGCCACGTCGATTTTAACTAACGCTGCAGATTAATTGTCTGGCAATAGTATCAGTGTGAGAAATGTTAACAGGGTAATTATTATCTCAATAAGAACATGTTGGGGTCAATACAAACCTCTGCGGTCGCCGGACTCGACGCTCGCTCAAGCGTTGCATGCGAATAATGTAACCTCAGACAAATCCAACATAACTACTTTACTTAACAAAGTTACCTAACGACTTAAAGAATAATGTAGTCGAGCAAAATGAATTCTTCACGTCTTTTGAAGGTGACGCTTAGTGGAGCAAGAGGAGAAGAAGTGCTGAAGAAGGCAGCTGGACCCATAGAGCATAGGACCGAGGTGAGTGGTACCGATAAGCTTTAATACCATGCTGATGGATCTTGGGTGAATGGTATTGCCATTGGGTATTGCCGGGGATTGATTATCCAGTATAGTGCCAGACGAAATTAGAATTAAATTAGCAACAAATACTTAAGAACAAAGGTTTATACCATAAAGGAAATATCATAAAGTCCGTGATAGACCGGGACCAGACCATTATATTCAGAAGACACATCGGGCCTCATTCTGACTATATAACTATAAATTAAAGTATAAATTTAAAGAGTATTTCAGATAGTTTGATTACAATTTTATAATCTCTGACTCTTAAATCAAATTACAATGTTCTAACAACCAATTTCTTTTAAAAACGAGCCTATCTACCGTCTTTTTTTAAATGAAAGTTACAAGTTACCTTACTTGTTCGGTAATCAAATTACGTAGGAAGAAGTTAGAATAGAAAATGTTATTCCATAAATTACACATTAAACAGGATAAAAGTCACAAGGAGTCAAGTCACTCCTACCATTACATCGAATGAGCCTCACTGAATTATAGGTAGTTAAGTTGGTTCATGGTTAGGCCGTGTATTGCTGCGGTAAGGAAAACAACATAAATCCGATTAAAGATTTGTGTCAGGGAAAGCTGGTTTTTAAATACAGAAAAATTTTGAATTACTCGAGAACGATGTTCCTTTTGCCGCAGCGAAGGTTATAAAGTCGTCGCTGTTGTACAACACTATAAACGGTACAATAGTGTACACACAGATTCAGATTAATTTATTTTTCACTATGGTATTTGTATACGCTGATGATTGGACACTGATGATGGTTTGAATTGAAAATATGACCCTGATTTTCAGTGCGGCCCTAGTGTTTGGCTTGTGTTTAAGTATCTGGCCATATTGAATATTATTTCACAATAGTGGCTCTTCTTCTACCGGGAGCTAACCATAAACACGTGAAACACGTGTGCCTACAACCTGGGGATTCCCTTAGTTAATATTATGATAGCAACTTCCTATTATCACTAAGTCTGTTGACCTTCTCCCGCATCATCGGTTCTAAAATGTCTGCTGTCGGTCGAGGTCACACTGTCTTACATCACATACGCAGCCCGACTCAAGCCGGTAATACAATAAACAGTTTTTTGTTGGCAGTCCCAAAGTGCTGTCAAGGCCTCAGATCTCTTTTAGATCGGATTGCTGTTGCATTGGTCGGTATGCATTTAGAATTTAAATCCTGTTGGGTTCGAAGCCATTATTATTTTGTACTTTATTTATATTATAATTTTATTGAAGGCGCGCAGTAGACTTCCTTGCGTGGCCGCCCTTGAATAACTTTAATTAAATTTGAATGTGTATTCAAGTGAAGTGCTTATATATGTTTGATTTTTATGAATAATCTCTTAATAAAATATCAGATTAATCTCAGAAAATACTTTATCTACGGATAGTCAGGTAATTTTCACCTGCAGAAAGTCTGGCATTTAAACTGATTTTTAGTTTTTATGAAAATTAAAAGAAAATCTACTCGTGCGAAGTTGGGGAAGGTATATTGTAGGTATGCTCTAAATCTTGGTAGTAAATGGTATTATTTAATTATGCATTTGGAAATCAAAATTATAAGTGAATACAAAGATTTTTTTCATGCCATAAATTGATGAGAAATTTCTTCGTTTGTAGTTTAGAGCATATTATTGTAAGCATGGCCATATTTTTCCAGCTGAGATGAACAAAAAACCCTTATCATCGCAACTGAATCGCAATATTAAAAATTTCGTAGGATAAGATAAATATAACCAAGTGAACCAACTAACAATCATTGCAAGAGTTCATTTAAGTTTCAAAGGTTTAAAAAAATAATTGAGAGATAGAGATGCTAGAATAGAGACTCAATGTCCGTTACAGCACTTACCAACGCATATGAGACGCTTACAAAGTAACTTTGTGGTAAACGGAAAGACTTGGCAAGAAATAAATGTAACAGCGCTAGAGAACTTTAGAACTGTGACCGAATGGCTAGATCATAATTTATTAACACTGAATGTAGACAAAACAAAATATATGAACTTCAGCATTAAAAGTAACCTACAACCAACACCCAGCACAATAATACTTAAAGCTCATTACTGCAAATCCAAAAAAGACGAAGATACATGCCAATGCAAGTATTTGCAGGAAACTGAGTCAATCCGATACTTAGGAATAGTAATAGATAAGTACCTTACTTGGAAGGAACACATCGGTCAACTTACTGGACGAATAAGAAGGCTGTTATTTGTATTTAAATCTCTTCGATATATCTGCGATCATAAGCTACTAATCAACATTTACTACGCTTTATGTGATTCTTTAATTTCATATGGGTTGTCTTGCTGGGGAGGAACGCACAAAAGTACTCTGCTAATTTTAGAAAGGGCACAAAGAGCAGTACTAAAGACGATTTCCTTCAAGCCATACTTATATTCCACAGCCTTATTATACACTGAGCTACCTATTTTAACTGTCAGGCAACATTACATTAAAATTATTTTAGTCAATCAACATAAAAACTTGCCTTCTACATTGAACCTAATGAAGCGTCGCAAAAATAGAGTGTATGAGACCCCAGTTACTAAAACTACTTTTGCACAGTCTTTTTCACTATATAGAGGGCCATATTTATACAATAAAATATCAAAATATGTAGAAATAAAAAATTGCACCGTGTTTACCCTAAAGAAAAAAATTCATCAATACTTAAAACCTTTATCATATGAAGAAACTGAAAACCTGTTAAAACATTTATCATAATAATTACTTAGTTTTTTTTTTCATTTTTATTCTTGTTTGTACAGTTTATCACAGGTAACAACTTTAAAAAATTTCCTTTCGTTCCATATGCACACACACATTATTATTATTATTTTTATTATTATTACTTAAGAGTGATTCTTGTGGATGTATGTTATAACATAGGTATACTATTTTTACTGTATTGTTATACATATCCTATTCTTCTAATCTTGTCGTGTGGAGTCGAGGACTGCTATCCGACCGTCACACAGTTTATGACTAGTACGGCGGGTAAATCGAATCGATTCTTACTTACTTGGTTAGTGACTTTGTCAGTAGTGTTTAATTCATTAGTGCGTAGTAAGTAAGTGAGATACTGTTAACTAAGTGGATCATTAAATAAATAAATAAATAAATAAATAAATAAATAAACTATCTGTGGTTTCAGTGTCATCCACAAGTCCAAGCAAATGTGTTACATACAAACAATAAAATAAAAAATCTAAGAAACAAGCTTTTATAGATAACCGAACTAAAATGTAGTTTTTTTTTTAATTATTGCGTTGTCATCGGTCTTAGATTTAAAGTGTTTTAAGTAAAGTAGCTCGGAGTCTGGATTTATGTCCGTATATATGTTATTACATGGTACCTAAATAACGGGTGAAATGTAGGTGAACTGCCCATCGCTACATACATAATAATATATACCTAACTATCTGCCTACCTATACACTTACACGGTTATGTTATGTTCCATTGTTTTTCTATGTAATTAGTGCGAGGTTGTATCAGTATCTAAAATCAAGAAATTTGACCAGTTAGAAAATGGAGCGGTGGCAACTTGACCGGACGGATATTCGAGTACGATTAGCCGCGAGGCAATGTGGGCCAGGCTGGCCTTCAACCTAAATACTAACTCAACCTTAACTTCTTCGAATATAACTTTGTTTGAGTGTGACCAGTTGGATAACAGTGTTACGAGCGACGGATACACATTTCAATGCTAGTGCTAATTTAAAAAAAAAACTTTTTTTCTCAGTTTAAAAATGTGCGGCCATTATTAAATTTACAGGCCAGTATCAGAGTAATATACTCTGCTTCAATGGCAATTAGTTTGATTGCATTAGAGTATTGTTGATTTGAGTTTATTTTAAAAGAATAATAATTAATACGCTGCGACCCATAGACGTCCCACTTTGGGCACATGTCTCCCCCGCAGACTATGCTGCGGGAGGTCTAGAGCATACTCCACCACGCTGCTCCAATGCGGATTGGTGTAATAATTAATAATCAATAATTATTGACTCAAACAATTTACCTAATATCATAGATCAGATACGTATACCACTTCATACAAAACGAAATACGATATTATCGTAAGTGCTGGCTTGGTTTACTTACGAAATCGAAGGTTACAAATTGGTTGACGTAAATAGGTAATATGTTTAGTGGAAATAATAGTTTCTTTAGAAATATATCTCGAGTTTTATGTTAGACAAATTTTCCTTGTGTTGTTTAGCATACAATAGACTCTAGCTAGAGCGTTGTGGATGCGAAGAGAAACAGAGGTAAAAATATACTGGGATGACCTTGCACTCAATGGGACTGTAATTAAGCAATTATTACAGTTATTCTCATTGTACTTATTTATTATGATTCAAAACTTGATCAGGCTTCTCATTATTAAGATTGGACAAGTAGGTACCTGAAGTTACATAGCGTATTATATCGTCTATATTTCCCTCAAGGGGTAGGCAGATATGTGTAGTATGTTCTAACCAATTATTGCTATGCGTCGGGCTCACAGTCCGGACTTGTGCCCAGACTCTTAACACTACTGCTAGGTATTTCGATATAGAAAAACCCAATAGTACTTTGCCTCAACCGGGATTAAAAACTAAAAGCTACAATAGAGTCCCGATTTTAGCTAAAATGTACATACAAAAAGTATTCGGCAACAGTGATTTTATTGCAAAATATGGCTCTTTGGATTATTGAGTTCTAGACTCACAAGAAGTGGAATAAAAAGTGATTGGGGGAGCGATAACGGTCGCTGACAAATCATTCTTAAGGCTTTTATGGACTGAAAGGAACAAGCCATTCTTTTCGGCTTGCTGAATGAGTTCACAATTACTTTTTACACATACATAACAAAAAATTAAGCACTTATAAAAGAAAAATGGTTACAAAGAAGTTCGACGGAACCATTACATGGCACGGGTAAAAGCTGATTTTCTAAAGACGTCGTATCTTGATTTGGTGTTTTTTTATAAACAATTTTGTCTGAATATAGGGTAGCAAATACCAATGTACTTATGTCATATAACTTACAAGGTTTGATTGCGACAAAGTTCAGGTAAATTTCATGGAATGTTGTAAACTTGATGACTTAGTGGTGAGTTAGATTTCCGGCCTGAACAGGTAAGGATGTTTCTTATCGGTCAAAATAAATATTCATTTGACCGATACGCAAACAACCTTGGCCATTTGACCAACTAATGCGGACTGGTTTGGTGACAAAGGTGATTTCTGAAGGAAATAGTCACTCAGGGTCAATACTAGTATGACGAGTTTTTATTCAAAGTGAAATAACCTCTACAAATAATAAATATTTATATGTACATACCAAATATATAGATCAACAATTTATTTTTTGGAAAACTTCAATAAACTCCTTACTTCTAAGAAAATACTTAAAAATCAATTAGGTACATATGTACTTCAGTAAATATGTTGACACACTTACAAAGTATGTATATAAAAGTATTTCGTTGTATGTACAATGTCAGTATAAAAATCAGGAAGTCAAGCCAATTATTATTTAAAAAAAATTACATTGAAGAAAAAGCTGACTTATCCCCCGATAAGTCACTCTATGAAACCTCACCCACTATGAAGTCTCACCTTTGTCTATGAAAAATAAGACAGTTCAAAAAAATAATGAACTGTCTGTCTCAATTAGAAAAACCCAATAACAAAGAAATAAAATACGGGCAACCAGTCTCAGAAATCATAAAAGGATCACTAGTTAAAAATAAAATAACGTTATGAAAGTATCGAAAAACCGTTACAGTGAGTTACAACAATATTGAGATTTGAGAATACCTACCCAAGTACTAGATTTGCTACATAATTTCTTATAACATAATTAGCTGACAGGTAAAGGAGAGTAGAATTTTACTTTTGAATTTGAGTTTCAGTCATCTCAGTTTGAGCAGTAGCGGATGGGGAGTGTTGCATGCGTCTTTGCTATTTTATATTTATGAAAAACTTCAACATACACTTTAATTTTATATATTTAATACATGAATTAGGTGAAAAAGAGTGTGGTCATTTAATACCGTACCGAAAATAAAGTCCATAGTTCACAGTTCATTTCAACTGTCAACAGATTCTGACAGCTCTACAATAAACCGCTCAAAAAATACTTTTACAATTCAGGAGTGAACCAAAGAGAAATGACTCGTTCAATTACACAATTCCGACGTGGTAATTAACTGTCATCGCACCAAGACCTAATTTAAATATGCAAATATAGCGAAATATAGCTATAGATACTATATCATCGCCATGATAATTAATAAATCCCAGTAGCCTGCGGTAATTAGTTTTGTCAATAAGCTATGAATAATCAGAATTTACGAACATGTGTTCATAACATAATACAATTATTCTCGTTGTCTTATGTACTGCCGAGACATTTTCTATTATTATTTAAGAATTTATTGTCATTAGGTATCTTATTGGTAATTTCTGGACACAACGACACAATGAAATAGAGAAAACATTTATTGTGGGTATATTAAATATATTTTATATCATAATAATATTAATTAGTACAAGCTTTTATGTGCCTAAAGCATAATAAAGGAAAACAATGTAAAAGACGATCGTAAAAAAGTAAAACTACTCAGCATAATTAAATAATTATGCAAAATAACAATTCATGCAAAAATTTTCGGTTATATTTGAGATGATTGTCCATTCAAAGTTACGATGTAATAATAATATAATTAATAACATTAACATGAATTCGCACAAGTGTTGACATAATCTCCTCGCTCGCTCGAAATAGACCAGACACAAACACCACTGCATTTCATACACTTACCATCATCATTGAAGTGTGCATCTTTACTCCTGCCCGCTCCCATTCACAGGGATCGAACCCCGGACCTCCGGCAGTTACATCATAAACGCCGAAATATCTCGCGTCAAAACTCACGTCAATCAACAAACACAAGGTTACACAAACAAACTAGCACTGTAATTAAAACAAATAGGAACCCAATAGTAAAATATACTCGAACAAAAATTTCCTGCAGGTTCTCTCAATTTTTCAGTCACACGCAACCGTCGCTTCAATGGAAGGCTGTATCAAAACAAACGATAAAGTTTGTAAATACTGAGTTCAGACGCGAGAAACATGCCTCCGACCCACAACACGACACTGCACCGACTGCCGAGTCGGCTGTGCCGACTCTACTAAACTCTACGGTCGAACTCTACGGCTGTTAATCTACCTGATAGCGCTCGCTCGCTCTGTCTCCGATGTTTACATATAATAAAGAAGGACGGCAACATTACGGCTAGTGCAACTCGAGTTGCATCTTGGTGCACTCGCGTTATTTCGATAGAGTTCTAAAAGTTAACTTTCGGCTAGCTCTCCCGCCGCCGAATCGATTCGTTTAGTAGTTAATTTTACAATTACAACCCTGTCAAAGTAATGTAGGGGTTTATTTTGGTCCATTACGGATCGGTATCAATTGTTTTGAAAGATTTGCGCGCTCAAATTAATTTTGAACAAGATTTATGTGTTGATAGCGGTTGGAGAGCTCCGGTGGCTGATAAGAAAATTACAGTAAGATAATAAGAGTTGCAAGAGTCAATTTGCTTTTGTGCACTCTATAGTAATAGCTATAGTGTGAGTTCAAATTCATGCGGCACGCACCAATGACTTTTCTAAGTTATGTTCGATTTAGCAAATTAAATGCCACCTTTTGTAACGGTGAAGGAAAACATTGTGAGGAAACCTGAATGCCTCAGTGTTGGATGAAAAATTGAGAGGGTCGTTGTGGTGTTAGGGAGGCGCTATAACAAAAATCTTGATAAAAAAATATTCAAACTCTTTGATTCACTAACGAAATATCCGACACCGGCGGTGGTTGTTACAACTAACAATAAATGAGTACAGAAATATGTACCTCTTAAAGATACTCGTAGAGATGTGTGTGTCTTGCCCCCTTCTGTTAGTCTTACTCACCTCTTACCTCACTATATTTAATTTAAGGGACGTGCGACCTTATCTATTTAATGTCGAAATCCTAATAAGCTTTATTATTCAAAACATATTATCCATGTAGGTTCTACACCCTTTCAGAAAGCCATTTACCTCCAAATATTTATTTAAGTAGATTGAAAAATATTGTTCCCGAGTTAGGTTGGGTAAAATGGATTGTGCGAGGTCCCAATTCCAGCTAAAAGTTTACAGGGCTAGCGTTCGTACAAGTTTGACAAGCAATCTGATGTTTATCTCTATAAGAAATAGGGAAGTTTCGGATACTAAAAACCTGATCAGGTGCCCTCCTATTTGTATTCAGGTGGGCGGATATTCAAATATTCGGGTATGGTATATTTCGGTCCCTAGGTGAGCATTTCGCACCGGCCGTGAAAATCTTAAAATATTTACTTTGTGTGGCCTCGCGATGAAGGTATTTCTGCGTGACCTTTTTGGATTCCTGTGTTGTATGTGAAATGGAATTATCCTGCTGGATATTAAGTACGTGTCTTAATTTGCTGGGTAGTAGGTAATGACTGACAAGGTGATAGAACCGAAAGAAAAGACAAATGAACTCTTTATCATTAAAGAACAAGAAGTTAGGCATCAAACAAATGGTAATACCAATATAGAATTCGCCCGGGGCAGTACCACCACACACCGTGGTCGCGCGTTTGTGAACAATCTAACTAATAATTAAAATATATGTATATATAACACAGACTTGCGAGAAGGACCTACCTGCATACATGTATAATTAGTCAAATATGTATGTACTAGTGGACGCCCGCAGCTTCGCTCGCGTAGAATTAGACCCATTAACGACGTCTACCAGTCTAACGACTTCAAAAACGGCAAAGTTTCATACTAACTTTGCACCCCCGTTATACCCCCTTAGGGGGTGAATTTTCAAAAATCCTTTCTTAGTGCTCCCCTACATTATAAAAGGAACCCCTGTGCAAAATTTCAAGTTTCTAGCCCTTATAGTTTAGGCCCTGCGTTGATATGTCAGTCAGTCAGTCAGTCAGTCAGTCACCTTCTCCTTTTATATATATAGATGTATGAAAAAATCGACAAAAATACACTGTCTACAAACGAGCCGCGGTGGTGCGTTCGCTTGTGTCTTCACCTAAAGATATCAAATCAAATCAAATCAATGGATTTGCAGAATAAGCTTAAATTAGTTGTTACAAAAGATGTTAAAAGTAGGTACGCTTATTGTTACATATTTAGGCATGAATATTATAATCCTTATATAACCAAAAAAAAAAACATATATTGAAATGAATCAGGCCTCTTAATTTCTTAATTTAGCAGTAAAACCAGCTTAATTAGAGCAGTGAAAGATTTACCTCATAAAATATTTTGTTATGTTATAAGTAACAAGAACAACTGGGTAATTTGTTTCATCACACAATGATTCAATGAGAATGTCTTACACATTTTTCAATCAGTTTTTCATCAGGCCGGTCGCTACCAACCAATCTTTCATATAAGCAAAACAAACAACCCCAAACTCCGATATTGTAACACACGCGGAATAAAATGTAAATATGTAGAAATATTTCTTCGTAACGCAGTAAGGAAATTGAATTGCTCTCCAAATATCACTCGTTTGAATTCCGCAGACAACGGTTAGTTATGTTATGGTGGGGAAAATAAAATCTACTTCTGAGGTCGTTTCAAAAGTATGTTAATAAATGGTAATTTTAATTTTTTCATTGTAAGAAGTGTTGTGATCTGCGTCGCCTATTGTTCATAAGTTATAATATTTATTCTGGCGTGCCCCAAGGTTCCCTGTTGTCCCCTACGCTGTTCAATCTTCATATCAATGATATGCTAGAACAGAACTCTGGCATGCAATTCTATGCAGATAACAGCACCGGTGTCACGAATGCATCTCACGCAGTCGGAGGCATCAAATACATTCATTACATATGATTTCTATTTTGTTATTGAATGATGCTTCCGACGAATAGTTTGTAAACACTATCAATCAATCAAATTTTAAAAAAAGTTCAACTTGTTTCTATATTTTCAGTTCATTTATTTTTTTAGTTTTCGCAGTCAGATTTTTTTAAATACATATTTAATGCATGTTATTTTGGGAAATATCTAATACACTGTGCGTCTTCTGTACTCTAGAGAAGTGTAAACAGCGAAATGGGAGCACGATACATCGTATTGACACGAGCTCGAGCAGGCGAACAAGTGCCGCTAATTCAATAAAGATTCATTTAATCCTGCCACCCCTCACACGTGTTGCATTTATAAAGGGGTAGTTGCACCCTCCGGTGTCTATTTAATCTGTGTTCTTTATCGTTCCACTATTTTTATCATCAACTGGCATACAAATGTATTTATTCTGTTCCATAATAATTTTCACAGCCGAGGACGAATCTACATTCGAGACTGGGTTAGCCACTAACACTTCCACCAATCCGCATTGGAGAAGCGCAACTGTCTGTGGGGGAGACTTTGTTAACATTGATAACAATCTTATTTTATTTATTTTATTTATTTATTTTTCATGTACATACAGGAGAATAGAACAAGAACAATTAAAAAGAAAGAGGTGTACAAAGGTACTGCTTATTTCCTTCAGAAATTTCTTCCAGCAGCCCTGAGAATGGAGACTGGCGACTCGATGGCAGAAGCATGTACACAGAACAAATTACAATACAAATAAAACAATTATAAATAAAACAAACAATAGAATACATACAATCTAGATTTAAGTGTATAAATAAATAAATATATATAATATATACAGGGTTACTGGTAATTCGACGTATTCCCATTAGAAGGTGATAGGGGTGACTATTTGTGATAATTTTAACCCCCATATGCATTATGCAAAAGTGAACCATTTTCGAGTTATCAAGCTTTTCAGCTTTATTCAAAATAGGTCAGAAATGCAACATCAAAAATTTATTAAAAAAAAAGTATCAATTAAAATTTATTTTTTTCTTCTGATTTATAAAAACGATTAAACAATGGTTATTTATCAACATTAAAACTACAATTATCGGTCCAACTTTAAAAATGCGAGACGATTAACGATATTACTTCAATATTTTTTGAGATTTTTGTCCACTAAAATGCCTTAAAAACAAAAAAAACTTATATCAAACTTGGCTTGCAGATTATTTTAAAAACATAACCGTTTTCTTAGCTTTCCAACAAGGCATAACAACTATGAACTTATTTAAAAAAAAACTGAGAAAAACCGATCACAAAGGAAGCAGGCGGAAATTTGTATTCGAACTAAACTTAAGGTCGTTCTTTAAAATTTCTAAAAAAGTAATTAAAACCAATGCCCAATGTAAATAAAACAAAAAATATAAATATATAATTAAATTTAGAACCAGTAAAAGTTTAGTAATAATAACAATTAATAATAAGTAACAAAATTTAGCCTAATTAAAGTTCTTGCTCGAAGGGACTTCCCCTATTGCGTACGCAGTCTCATTCTTTTTCTGAGGTGTAACTTAACTACCGAAGTAGTCGAATTATTCTGCATTATGTGCAAGAATTTATCGATGAACCAATTTTGGTCGCTTACGAATTTTTTTAACAAATGAAGTACTTGAAGACGTGCCTATGGCTATAAGGCAAAAGATGATATAGTAGCAAGACGGATGTCCTGCAAATGTGATTCAGAATAATTTGAACACTTCGGTAGTTAAGTTACACCTCAGAAAAAGAATGAGACTGCGTACGCAACAGGGGAAGTCCCTTCGAGCAAGAACTTTAATTAGGCTAAATTACAAAATGTCTTAATTGTTACTTATTATTAATTGTTATTATTACTTAACTTTTACTGGTTCTAAATTTAATTTTATATTTATATTTTTTGTTTTAACTCATTGAGCATTGTTTTTAATTACTTTTTTTGAAATTTTAAAGAACGACCTTAAGTTTAGTTCGAATACAAATTTCCGCCTGCTTCCTTTGTGATCGGTTTTCTCAGTTTTTTTTTAAATAAGTTCATAGTTGTTATGCCTTGTTGGAAAGCTAAGAAAACGGTTATGTTTTTAAAATAATCTGCAAGCCAAGTTTGATATAAGTTTTTTTTTGTTTTTAAGGCATTTTAGTGGACAAAAATCTCAAAAAATATTGAAGTAATATCTTTAATCGTCTCGCATTTTAAAAGTTGGACTGTTAATTGTAGTTTTAATGTTGATAAATAACCATTGTTTAATCGTTTTTATAAATAAGAAGAAAAAAAAAGATTTTAATTGATACTTTTTTTTAAATAAATTTTTGATGTTGCATTTCTGACCTATTTTGAAAAAAGCTGAAAAGCTTGATAACTCGAAAATGGTTCACTTTTGCATTATGCATATGGGGGTTAAAATTATCACAAATAGTCACCCCTATCACCTCCTAACGGGAATACGTCGAATTACCAATAACCCTGTATATATATATATACATACATACTATATACGTACATACTATACTATAAATACTATAAATACTGCTATAAATACATAAAATAGTAATAGTTCATACATAGATATTGGTGAAAACTATCTGTTCGTAGTTAAGGAGAAATAGTGTTCTTTTACTCGTTTTTTGAAAGTAGTTAACGTATTAGACTCCCGAATGTGACGCGGCAATGCATTCCACAGGGTGACTGCATGTGCAGAGAATGATTTGGTGTAATAGGAAGTACTATGGGATGGGAATCTTAATAATCTGTGTGTATGTTTTTAGGAAAAATATCTTTATATAAGGCTGCATATTTATGAATTTTACTAATAACATAACAACACCACGCCTCTATATCCCTGAAGGGGTAAGCAGAACTGTATACTTATAGTACACTTATAGTACACTTTTCACAAGTTATGTTCATGTCCCATAGTCCCATCATCACCTAATTAATACACAAAAACAAATAAAATGTAATCCAAAAAACTTATTCAGATGAAACTCCAAATGTATTATTAAAATTATTACCTAATAACAATTCAAAAAATAAAAAATAAATTGAACAGATGTGTTAAGGGGTACAGTGCAATTTAATTTGTATCCCCTTGATAGTGTCATGAATTCCCCAGACATGAATTTATCAAAACTTTAAAAAAGTATGTACGTAAAACATTTATTATTTTTATTCATAGATAATAAAAGAGACAAACTTACATACCTAATTTCACTAACTACTATAATATTCATTACTCTTGGGTAAGAATAATGGTTATAGTGAAATAAAATATTTGAATTCGACATTCAATTCAACATAATTACAATAAATATGTATTAAATATTTATACACATTCACTCTCATAATCTTATTTAAATCTAGCACCCTTCCATTCGATCACTGTAGAATAAACTGATTCAAAATATAAATATCAAAATTATAAGAAGTAATAAAAATAAGTAAGAAAAACATTTTTAGGGTTCCGTAGCTGAATGGCAAAAAACGGTAATTTTACAACTTATCAAGCTTGCAATGCCATCTATGTAAGGGATACATGACTAATTTGAACTGAACGTTGGCACAAGAGCATTTAGTTCAGATATATCAACTAGATGTCGCTAGATATCTATAAGAATTAAAAAAAAGTTATAATCACGTCTGTGACGGTCAACATTGGGAAAAACCATTCGCATGTACAACCATTTCTGTATTTTTTTGTTTTTAATAAAGGTCCGTGATTTGGTGAGATAGTGTCTTTTGCTCCTTTGTATAATTATATAGGTATAATACGTTGTATTTCGTGTCATCATTTTCATTTACCGTTTTTTGGTTTATCCTCTTTCTCCCCCTCATCGGAATAATAGATCTTCGTAATTTTTTGCATAGATGTAATGTTGTAGGCCCTTATTTATTAGGCCCGAAAAATGCACGGTTCCCGAGAAATTTAAAAATAAACTTAATCTAGTATTAGAACGATAGAAGGTAGGTCGGATGGGTGAAATATTTGACGGAGAAAAAACTCGTAGACTACGTACTACGTCGCACGCACAACATAAGCTGACGTTAGACGTTATACGTACTTATTCAATATTTATGAAGTGACCACGGGAACGACGGTGTGTGTGACTGCAGGGCTACTGAATGTTAATGACCCTGTATAAGGCACAGGGTTAGAGGGCACCGGTACGTTACAATACAGATCCCGGAGCCCTCCTGTAGCGCCGAAGTAGGTCACAGGGCTGGGATAAGTGGTCGAAGATCCCACATCATCTGACGTTTTCCACTCGTAAAGCAAGAAAAGAAAAATGATAGGAACCTTTTCAATTTAAATTCTGAAACTCCAAAACGTATCATTACACAGAATGTAACTAATGATATGTCACTAGTCAGTACCAGTGACCTTGATTTTAAATGCCTGTATAATGAGCTTATGTCCTGACTCAAAGTGAGACGTAGTAAAAGGAAACGGTCAAAAACCACATACACTGAGACTGTCTTTGGACCTTACAACCTGCTTTTTTGTCAGTAGTAGAAATAAATCACAAGGGAAGGAAAAGAGGAACCATAGTTCTAAGAGATGATCTGAATTTATTCAAACTAATTCAAATTAATTTTCTTTTATCTGCCAAATTATTCTACCTTGCCCTACCCAGGAATTGAATCGCCATTAGCTAGCATTGTATATCAATTTCCTTGCTCTACGCAGTCGTCAAAGTCAAGGTCTTTGGTATTTTATTTCTCCTTTTTGACTTCCTGGTCATAAATTACTTTAGCTGTCTTGGACTCGGATTACATAAAAGTAGTTACAATTTGTATTAGTAAAGCATTTCCTACACTAAGCAAGACTTGTCTCACTCTCGTCATGATCCGGATATCCGCTTACTTGTCATACAAACAGGTAACTTAAAACTAAGTTATTTTATTAATAATTGTAAGTATTTTCATTTGTGGCTTCCAATTTTAATGCCTGTATTCACTTCTATGAATGGATTCCAAAAAATTATATACCAAGGTAACGAAATGACTATGTGCATTTTAATATCTTATTTTACAGTCTTTCTTTGACATGCTGTCATGAAAGAGACGATTTCCCTTAAATTTAAAATTATTAGCATCGTTAGCGATTTTATTTACATAAAAAAATATTTCTTTTTAACTAGTGGACGCCCGCAGCTTCGCTCGCGGGGAATTAGACTGTTCCGCCTTAGAGGAAATAAATGAGCAGATTTTTGATTTTTTTTTTACCTTCCGTGGACCTTAAGGAACATACAAAAAAATTTATTAGCCGAATTGGTCCAGCCATTCTTGAGTTATGCGCTTACCAAATTCATTTTTATTAATAAGATAGTGAAAGTTTACACAACTTATTAACTTAGGTACCTAATTAAGTACTAAAAAGTTTTCTTTAAAAACAAAAAGTCAAAGTTGTTTTTTTACACTTTTTAAAACTGGCTAGATAAGGAATAGGTAGTATCTCGTGCTCTTTAAATATATATTGTGTATACATAAATCAAAATTTAATAATTATGTAGGTCCTCGCAAACTATTTTTCAGATTTTGACTGACAAAATATTTTATTCCTGTTGAGAAAAATAATAAAAATAATAAAAATATATGTTACAATATACATATATTGGTTATTAAACATAATAATTTCTGACTATAATTACTTTAAAATTACCTAACCTAAAACTAAAAAACCTTAAAAAAAAAACCTTAATAATAAAATAAATAATCTTTGTGTCCTTAACACCCTTAACTCTACCTATTCTTAGCATATTTTAAATTCCGATCTGAATTTTCTTGAAGAAATCGACCAAGGATGAAGGGTTAGTTAGTGATATATGGCCGTATTAAAAAAAGATAAGTATAATAAAGGTAGTAGTTTACTAACCTATGTAGGTTACTTAAATACAACAACATACAAAATAATTTTGTTAATAACACGCGATATTCGGCTATTCTTTAGGTTTTTACCAAGGACTAATTGGTTTTTACGTAGATAGGTCATAAGTTAGTACTACATATACTGTAGATGCCTACGTGCCTTTCTTTCCCTAATCTGAGCCTGCGTGTCAGTGGGTATTTATAGTACAAAATCGTAAAGGTATTTGTCGTATGTAGTTATCTGTCTGATTAACGCATAATCACATAATCATTAAATGTAGGTAAACCAGAGTCTCGGCCGGCTGTGGCGATTGATAACGTGTGTTGTGATGCTAGTGATCGTGTGATTGATGATACAGTTTCGCCTACGCTGGCATGCGCAAATCGCCTTCAATGAACCTATTTCGAGTTTAACTTCGCGGCAAAACACGGCCGCTTTTACGTTAGTTTCGGTCTAACTCGCGCTTGGCATGGTCGTCAGTGTTACGCGCGCCCTCTGTTTGACATTGGACTGAAACTCGCTACACAATAATTCGATGTTAAGTGCATTTATAAGAAATTATAAGAAATTTATGAAACAAAATGTGTAAAACGCAGTGTTTGCTCGCCTTTTTAGCACTCTCTGTCAACGTAGTAAGCTCGTGGGGTGAGTATCGCAAAAATCAGCTGATGCATGACTTTTTGGACACGTGCGATTTTTTTCTGACGGTTACGCAACTATGAGTGGTTTTATCCAATAATGATCGAATTATTTGCCCTACAACGAATGATTGGCGGTTTTTTCATTCTTAAAATGATATTTGTGCAAAATGTCAATAAGGCGGGCATTCGTTTAGCGCCACGACACCATTGCTAGGGGGCCGCCAGTCACGTAGGCCACTTCGAGCGGTTCTGTATAACCCGGCGGAGTTGGGATCGCTAGCAATCTTGGTAGACATTATGGGATTGTTGCCTATTTCAGTTCTTCGTGTTACCTTCCTGAAATGTGAAAAGGGCTTTTGCTGCGCTTACTATATAAATTAACCATAAACTTTTAAGTGTTTTAATTTAAATGTAACTAAACTTAATAATTTTAAGCAGGTTTTTAAGCAAATTAGGTAAAATTGTTTGTTATTATGAAATAATAATATGATGTGCTTTATTGTTTATTTTATTGTTATTTTTTATTCTTTTATTTTTTTAAGTAGGTGGTGGTAATTAGTCTTTAGATTAAATTATTATTTTAAGTTTAAATTATTATTGTGAATTGTATTAAACGTGTCGATTATGTTAAGTGCCCTCCCTGTCGAATTAGATTTTATTTCTGTAAGGACAGTGTGGGGAGAGACAAAATAAATAAATAAATAAATAAATAAAACTTGTACTAAGTAAATAAACATATTTTTTAGTTTTGAATAGTTACGTAAGTCTAGACTAGACGGTCAAACATTTAATTCTTGGCCAAACAGACCGAGTAGGTGGGTAACTTTCGGATGCCTTTCTATTGTTGACGTAGCCAGATATCCTACTTCAAAGTCTGGAATCAAAATGTGGGGGTGTTGATCCCACTCGTGCCGGAGACTGTGGCGAGAACTGTTGACATGGATCTGCAGGCTATCCTCAGGGTTTCTCAAAGAAAACAACTATTTTCATTTTAGGAGCGAAGAAGTCCATCATTTATTCACATCTATACTGACATTGACAATTGACAGACAAGACAGAGTGCGTTCAGTTTATGGCACCTATAATAGAGTGCGAGTTAATCGCCACACCACCCCCCTAGGGAGAACAAAAAGTACCATAAAAACTAAGAAACAAACATAAACAACATCACAAGATGATTAGTCTCTAGGTCTAAGAACTAAACAAGTTTTTGAACAACTGTCAGTAAAACCTCTGTCAGTAATCAGCAATAATATGCAGAACTAATCCCTTTGCGCAATCCTCATAGTGTTCGCCTCTACCTATACATTGATTAGATAATTAATTCAGGTAAACTTCCATACTCAGATTATTTATATGTACCTAATGTAAGCTTCCATAATGTAGGTATGTTAAATTTTTAGGTAAACAGAAAAATGAATAGAAATTTAAAGAAATTATGCATCATCATATTATTATTATGTTCATGTAAGAATTTTTCACACTGGTTAGGTTAGAATAAATTTAAACTTTGAAAGCGATATTTGAATAGGTTAGGTACCTAGTACAATTTTATTAATTAGGTAGGTAGTACAATTTATGAAGTCGTATTACTATGTTTTTTAAACACTTACCTATATATTATTAGTATCTACTAGTATAGTAGATACTAGTTCAGGTTTTAGTATCATTCTTTCTATAAAATTAATGACTACTTGAACGCTACGAATGCTTGGTGCGATGTATCTCCAGCTCCACTTGTTCAATAATAATGTACCTTGAACCGGCGGTAGATACAAAAATGTTATGACGTTCATTAAGCGTATACAAAATACCATATAATGAAAAATAAATGAATCTAAATCGGAATCTACTAAAACCTGAACATTGAACGCATTCAAACGACAGAGATGCTACTATCGATAGTAGGTAGGTAGGTACCGCAAGGTCCTTACTTACGTAGGTAGTGTAGGTACCTATTGGTAGTAAAAACCCCTAAACTTATCCGGATTTGTATCTTTACTAATCTGACGAAATAAAAACAAAAACTTACAACAACTACGGTAGGTAGTCGTTGGAAGTTTTTGCAATAACACATAGTACCTACTTAAGTACCAAAATACGTAAATAAAAGTATTTTAACATTCCCGTTGAAATTATAATTTTTCTTTAGACCTAGACAGACATATATATATTATATGTATATATATGTATAAATAATTAGGTTTTTTTTAGTTGTAGTTCTAAAATTTCCAATTTAAGATCTAGTCTTATTACATTGGTGCCGTTGATAGTAGAGATGCCCATGATATTTAAGTGATGCAGTAAATTGTATTTTATTAACCTAAACCAAACAGTAGGATAACCTACCTAATTATTTTTCATAGGTACCTACTCGAGTATTAATAAAACTTAATAATTAATGGTTTTGATAGGTACTCGTTATTAAATAGGTATATTCTTAGTTTTCCTTAGCTGCCACTATAACCTTGTGTTATTAGTGAATTAGGTATAACATGCAAATATTTAATCAACAAAATATTTGTATTCAGTAATAACATTAAATTAACAGAATAATTATATCTCAGACGATTAATAATATTTTCTACATTGTGCTTAAATCATTGATATTTATATTAATTCTGGAATAGATGATGAATGTCTCAGTAATAAAAAAATAATGATTTTTTTTAATTTTCTTACAACTTACCTCCGTATGTACACATAATGTAGAATATATTAATGCAAAAAAAATATTTCCTAGAAATACTTCACTTTTTAAAATTCAATTTCTTGCTGAGAAACCCTGTACATAGCTAGTAACTTCCTCTATGTTTTTTGTTTTTCATAACCGCATAATAATGGAGATAAGACTTTCTTTTATGAGAGGTTTCGTTGTAAAATGTATAACAGGTAGCCTCATAAGCATAACAAATCTACAAACTAAGGATTCCGGATGGACTTAATATTAACATACAATACAGGAGCCTATGTGTTATTATGGTACGGGCTATAGTAAGTTATTTGTCATATTGTCGAAATTTTGCTAGCAATATCATAGCTGACGTAAATTAAATCTTCTGTAATGTAGGTTAATAATTTGATATAAAGTTGCCTTTTATGTTTCGCCTTCTTCTTCTACAAGCTTAATATTTAGCTTAAATCTTGCATAAATACCTATGTTTATTTTTATTTACTGCTCTCTTATATATTTCGTCTCATTCTCATTGCAATTTCTTATACATACATATCACTCATATATTATAATGCGTAGTGAGTTTATTTAGACTGAACACAACTTACTAGTGAAAACTCAAGATTAACTACAAGCTGAAGGTTCATTGCACCCAGTTCTTACCAGTATAGAAGCGAATTTAAATTTTATAATAAGGTAGGAAGGTACATATACGACATCACGTCAACAATCGAGAAATTGTATGTGCGCTCTCATTTGGTTACTTGCATCCATCGGATTACTGGAATTGCCTAACGTGTAACCTTTGCTATCTATTGTACGTTTAACTTCGTGCTTCTAGGTGTGACAAGCGAGGAATATAAAGAAACTAGCACATGGTCAGATCGATTTTCAGCGTCTTGTAGAAATAAAAAGGTAAAATTAATTTACCTAGTAAGAGAACGAATCTATATAGAATCTACATTTTATGTGGTTATACAATTTTCGAAAATATTATCCGTTGCTTTTATTTAATCTACATCATGTCCATCGCCGTGGGCCAACGATTGCTTTGCGAAAAACTACAATATCATTTTTCTTCCGAACAAATTCGCTTTAAATTCAAACATTTCCACATAATTTGTCAAGTGGGCATTGACCTATTTGTGGTAATCTCCAAAAGTAGCGGATGTTTATAAAAAATATGTTAACGTATACAATAACTCTTTATTTCAACTCCACGGAAATTCATGGAATTCATTTTTGGAGCCAAAAACGGTCTTATCTTTATTGCTCCAAGCGAATTAGCGATTTCTGTCGACATCTTTGGTTGAGTAGACAAAGTAATGTTATGTTTTGTTCGATTTATACTTATAATTTCGTGGACAGTTAGAGAGATTTTTTTAATATTCTATAATGCATGATACATAATAATATGATAACAGGGTTATATTTGTAGTTTATTTATATACTTGCTTCAAACTGGTTACTGTTCCGCATCGACTTACTTTACAGCTTGAATGATGCAGACAATTTTATCATTGACACGAGAACAGATCCCTGATTATGGTTCAACATTAAATAGTTCAACGATTTATAAAAATGCTTTTGGTTGATAATTATACTTGATGCATAATTGAGTTTAGTTTGATAAGGTCGCCAAATTTGCCAAGGCACATAAAGATACCAGATAGATGGTGTACTGTTATCTTTTATCTGAATTCTTGCTTAAAATACCTAAGGATAAGGACTTATAATTTTTTATAACCTCTCCTTTCCATACTACAGTATTTTAACTGGTACTCGGAAATGCCTTACCAAAAGTTATAAATTTTACATTTATGAGTGAAACATGATCAGAAGAACCTTATAAAATTAGTATTAATATACTTACAATTTTATTATTCACTACACTCAGAGGATGCTCAGTTTGGGGACGAAACACGTGTTGGTAGTGGTTCGTGTGTTGGTGTTTATATTCATTCTTGTATACATGTGCATGCCTTCTTTTGAGGGAACATGATGAGCATATCCATGAAAGTATACACCATCATAAAGCTTGCTCGCGGGTTATTGCAAAGTTGATTAAAATTAACATTACAACAATTTACGCATCTTAACAACATTTGTGCCTACTCAAGTGTAAAATCTGATTATTAGAAATTCTTATCTGAAATATACTACCAACAAATTAAGATCTATAATTTGTTATAGGTATCTGATATTACGATCAGATCGATTAGGTACTCGTTCACAAGAAAAAATTGAATTGTTGAACCAGATCATGGAATTATCAATCTTAATTGTTTCATTGATAGTTTTTTTAATTAGGTTACATTTATATTTTTTATCACGTTCTAGTACTCAAATAGGAATAGGAGTCACGATTTCTGCAGTTTAGCTAATAGTTTGAACAACGATCGTTCTTTGGTTCTTGGGTGAATTTAATTGACATGTAAATCATTTCAATGAGAATGAAGTATAAAGATTTCATCTATCGGATTAATAATAAATGTTAATAAAATATATAAAGTACCATTCATTGAAATAAAAAATGAATCTGGATCGAAATGATTACCAACATCATTCGATAGGTGTGTATACAATAGCATGAATCGACATGAGAGTTCATGGGATCAACATTCCAAAAGGCTAATTGACTTGAAACACGATGCCTGACCGTAGTCACGTAGACCAGGCCAACACGACATAGAAGCGAAAGAATAGTCGCTTTGCAAAATATTGTTTACTAAACACGAATCGCTAGGTACTGTTTATTTATTGCAATATCACAGTCATGGCCCGAAGGATAGGTACTAGTAGATATTTAAATATGATATTGGAACTGCACCGAGGTTTGAATTTTCGTCTATGTCTATTTTCAATTCAGTTTAAGTGATAAAAAAAAGATTTCAAAGGCGCCAACATAGCGCCTGTATTTCACCGATGGGGTAGACAGAAACCTTTAGTACACTCACTTTTTACCAGTTCTGTTAGATTAAACTTTGCAACTCAAATGTTGTTTCTGTCTCTCAGCCTACTCATTTTGGATGTCAGAAATATAAAATTATTTTTTTTTGTTATAATTTAACAATTTCTACGCATATCACAAAGATTAGTTGTCGTTCAAATCTACCTCCTAATAAATAGTTATAATATCAAGTGTTTCTATATTATTTGTTAAACGTTATTATATTATTGTATTGCAAAATTATATCTAGGAACTTACAATTATTACTTTTTTACTTCGTCCACAGATGACACAGCTGTTCTCTTGTAGCTTGTATTGTTGACGTGTTTCATTTGCATTCAAAATAACAGGGAATTTTATTAACATTTTCATAAAAAATAAAAAGACGAACGAACCTCCGAATAAGTCATCCATTATTATGAGGTTTTAAATTTAGGTTGACTTATTAATAGGAGTATTTATTTATTGGTAAGTAGGCTGCACCAATCCGCACTGGAGCTGCACACAGCTGTATCTGGGGGAGACCCGTGCCCAGCAGTGGGACGTCTTTGGGTTATAGCTTAGCTTAGCTAAATATGTCACTGTCACATTCAGTTTGGAATTTTGGAAAAAAAGAACTAGGATTTTTGGAAAGGAATGGAATTTTGGAAAGGAAGACCCTGGATTATACAAAGTTCCGCTTGTAGTAAATAAATTTAATGTATTCCTTATTGTATGTCCTATGCTTGTTCATTCATGTTTATTTATGAATGAACAAGTTTTCATAGTTTTATTTTAGTTGGCAGTTGATACATACGCATACCCAACTCTGTGGTATTTGGTTAGTTGTACTGTGTAGTCCGTGGTTGTACAGAATAAAGACGTACAATCGGTACTACCTGTCGATGATCAAGAAATAAACTTAAATTAACTTTTCATCCTAATTTAACATTTGTTTGATGTATGTAAGGTAATTTTACATTAATATTTTAAGAAACCATCTAAAAATGTATTTTGGCTCTATACGCAAATGATATGACTGTACCAACGATTCGAGATAGGTTATTTCTTTCAGTTCAGCACTGAATAGAAAGTACCTACGTACCTACACTGAATAGTAGGTCCTTACACTGAATTTTGTATTCAAGAATATTTGGTTTCCAATGTTGGCATAACAAAAAGGGGGTCAAAGTGGCTTTGACCGTGAGCACGACCGGCAAATGTAATGGCTGTTAAGCACAGTCTTCGAATGCTAACAAATAAAATAAGAAATGCGTGTTGCAACGGTGATTTGTTTGTAGTTCAGGATTCGATACTAAGAAGTGCTATTCTTTTTGCAAAATTTTGTTACCTATATCAGAAATTTTAATGGCACCCTTTATGTAGAAAGTTTCTTTGTTTTCGATTCGCTCACGTGCTGTTCCAATTATTTTTTTTAAATCTTACTTCTTCCTAAGGCTTCAATCCTTTAATATATTTTCAGCTAGTAATATATTTTCAGCTAGTACCTACGAAGAATTGACTAATTCTTTCAATGTTCATATATTTTATCGTCAATTGTCAACTCAACGTTGTTATTTAACGATAGTGATAGTGAATAAGTAATTATAATATTTACTCTGCTTAGTCCTTATGTGCGTAAGTATTACGTTTCCTGATAGTAATTTTGATTAATTACAAGCTTTAGAGTTGAATCGTAATAATAATAAGGCACCACATGAAATACTGAAATAATCGGAGATAAATCAAATGGCGGCACCGGCACCTTTTTTATAACATATTCGATAACAAGTGACAGCAGATAGAAATAGCAGTGAGTAGCGCTAATTTCTAATGTTAGGAAACGGTTTACATGAATACCCTGTATAAATGTTAACCCTGTATACCCGAAAAAATGTTGACAGTAACTTACAGGTAAAGTTCCTCATCAGTTTTAATTTGCTTCAATAAGGCTCACTCCAAAATGCTATACGAGCGAGTGCATTCGTTACGCTCGAGCTCTCCAGATTCCCAGCGAGCTATGAACCCTGTTTATCTGCAAGGCAATAATTATAAAAGTTGTGACAACTTTCTTATCGACCACTGACAAGCGTGAGGGATTTGTTTTCGCGATTCTTAACTACCGACGCCTTTGCCCTTTCCCGGACCATATTGCGATGTAAACAGTTTAAGGAAAACTGCACTTTAGGTAAAGTGCTTTCTAATGATCAATTAAGGCATTTTCCGTCTGATAAGAATCAATTTCATATTCCTAGAAATCATGATCATGAAATGCTAAATCTCGGTCTAATTACTCGAGGTTCTTAGTGTTGACGTTTAGTACACCTATATTTGTGTATCGGATATATTTGGGATATTTCTGCTTTTTTGCGGCTTGCCATTAAGAAAAACATTTTTTCCGTTGTTCGCCAATAATAATTTTCTTTGATCCCAATACATGAGACTGGTCACCAATTCAATAGGTATGGCTTGTAGACATATTGACTATACAACCATGATAACGGTAGATACAAACTATTTTCAATATACATAATTAATAAAACATACATACAGCTCGTTTAACTAGATTCTACCTTCAATTAAATGCAGATTCCGGCAGGGAATCTATAAAATATATTCACTTGATTATTTATAACATAGAGTAACTTTATTAATGTAGGTAGTCCGTGCTTGTAATACTCGTAATGGCAGTCAACAACCGTGCGTAACCTACCTATGTTAGACTAGTGGATGCCCGCAGCTTCGCTCGCGTGGAATTAGACCCATTAACGATGACTATCCGCGTTCGGGTTGCCCACTTGACTTCAAAAACGGCAAAGTTTCATACTAACTTTGCACCCCTTAGGGGGTGAATTTTCAAAAATCCTTTCTTAGTGCTCCCCTACGTTATAAAAGGAACCCCTGTGCAAAATTTCAAGTTTCTAGCCCTTATAGTTTAGGCCCTGCGTTGATATGTCAGTCAGTCAGTCAGTCAGTCAGTCAGTCAGTCAGTCAGTCACCTTCTCCTTTTATATATATAGATGTCAGACGAATCAATCGGAATCTAATAGATAGATTCATTCCTGTCCGCTTGTTATTTTAGAAATTAATAACTTTCGCTTCTTAATCAATCTATCTTTAAGTCTGGTCATAGGCCTCTCATTCCCTTACTCTTATATCTGTACTTACTCTGTACCCTTACTTATATCTGTACCCTTCAGATTCAGCGGTTTCCTGTTCTTTATATGGTCATCGGTCCACTTGGTCAGAGCGCAGCCTCTGTTCCGTTTTCCGAACCGTTGTCTCCACTTGAAAGTCTTATCCATTAGTTGTCTGTCCATTAGTCTTACGAGCGTTGTTAGTTTTAATATTTTCTTAATAAGCTCTGAAAATTTGACGGAAATTGTCTATGGCTAGATAATAATTATTTGCGTCGATAATAAAGTCATTTTAGTGGTTATCATTGAGAACAACTACATTCGTACTCACGCCGCTAATCTGTACGATTAGGTAACCTTGAAATAAAAGTTACTGTTGGGTACTTGCTTAATGTTTGGTTCGCTTGTGTCGTCAAGTTTCACAGAAGTTTTTTTTTTCAATCAAGTAGTTATAATTGGGTATTTTCGTATCAGTAAATTAAGTTATTACAAGCAAAATTAAGTTATGGCAAGCGGTGATCGCCCAGTGACTATCGAACTCGCCTCTCACTCGAGCGGTCCGGGTTCAAACCCCTGCGGCACGCACCAATGACTTTTCTAAGTTATGTGCGATTTAAGAAATTAAATGTCACTTGCTTTAACGGTGAGGACACCATGCATGCCTGAGAGTTCTTATATTGCGGTCTGGTAGAGCTTTGTAGATACTCGTATTTTTTATTGATCTCTCTGATGGAGACTTCCGATTCTTTTATCATGACTTTAGGTACCTACGCAGATAATAGAATATCTGATAATAACCTAATTTATTGCACGCACTGATATCTTATTGATTATGCTACCGATTAGGCCCTTATCTCGAACACAAAAATTACTAATGTAAGTTGGTGTTGTTACATACCTAAGTTATATAATCGACCTACAACTTCATACATACTCGTACCTCAATCTTTGATCACAGAAGAAAAATAATCTCCAACTTCAACGACACGACTTAAGATTTTGTGTACATCCCTAGCCTTTATAATAGACCTAATAAAACCTGATTGATACGACTATTATTAAATAATAAAAGTTAATAATGTGGTATAGGGTTGTTCATACCACCATTCGTTGGTGCCCCTCAGAGACAGCGATTTTTAGGGGGCTCGTTGAATTGAAGACAATAACAGCGCGTTACTAGCCATGAATTAAATATAGACTCGGAAATCCTGTCTATCCCAATGAGAACTTATAACTTGAATGTTTCGATCAGTTAGATCGATAAATACATAAGATACTTATTTGAAATCTAATTCGAAGAATTGAGACCCCTTACATATCTCTTGTACATTGCCGGTAAAAAATATTTTATCTGCACATAAATAAATTACATTGCCTCTTATAAACTGAAAAACGAACGTTATCGGATTTATTTAGAAGTACCTATGGAAGTAGGTAGGTACTGACTGATCAAATAAATGAATGTACCTACAGAAAACAATAGTATTTTTTCTACTATGCTATTACGATGACGTCAATTATCGAGGCCTGCGAGGTTTATCTCTACAAACAAGTAACAACACAATTCCCGCTAATTCAAGACATGATTTGTTACCTATTTTATAACTATATACGAAATTAAAATGTTACAGTCACCAGGTAATTTTTGGGCACAGGATAATGCTTTCGATTTTTAAAATGTTTCTTTCTAGTTATCTAGGGGAAAGTCACCAAACGTGCCTGCCTGTCTACATTCTTAGTTTTTTGTACTTTTTCTGCTTGAACATCACACGTAGATATATGTATATTTTCTTGTGAAACCGAACTTCTGCGAAAGTGTACTTCTGTAATTTTTTCTGGCTACGAGCTGTCACTGTCATCTCCAGTAACGTGATGATTGCCGAGTCCATTAACGACAGTCACCACCAGAGACACCAACCATCAGATTTGCCAACCCCGCCTATAAAAACATTTGACCGCTAGATTAGAATGTGACCTAAATGACGATCCACTCGCTACTGTACCTACGTCATCTGATTGGCGTTCGATATTTAATAAACATCGAGATATTTATCAATAGCATAGTCATGAATACCATACATTAAAATCATCTCTCAGCTATGGATAATTTTCACTTTCATGCATGAAATTTCTAAGCCAATCAGACTACATTTCCAACAGCGACTTATTTTACCTTACCCAAATAAATATGCAGGTTAGAGTGTTCTAGAAATAGGTACGTCGAATGTTGTTCAAAAATGTACACCGTGTCCGGTCTTCGAATAAATTTTTATGTTCATCAAAATGTCCAAGTTACATAAAATGAGTTCCACTTGGTCACGGGACTAAACGACGCGCGACTATGCGACGCGACAGACCGCGGCAAGCGGCAAAAGTCTACACACATCGTTGCCAAAATATGATACACTGAAATACCTGAACCTGAACTAGTAATAGAAAACTACCGCTAATCAATCGACAGCCCCTTCATTAATTACGTGTTGACTGAGTATATTATTATGTTACTTATAGTAAAGTTGTCGGTAAACCATATGAATCTTTATGGCGCTATCTACTATAATCAGTTAAGACCATTCAGACTCAAAGATTCCTCTTTGTTTCAGATATTGCCGTAACTACTAGGGACCAATTAGAGTTTTATACGAACCACACAATAACCCAATACGAGCGATCCCGGTTCCGCGACCTCACCGCACTCGCCTATGATGCCGTCCACAACATGCTCTTGTTCGTCGACAAGCAGAACGACAACGCTTCCATCTTCAGCTACCATTTAGCCACGAAGAAGTACCAACCGCTCGTCGCGAGGCGGTCCAACGAAAACATTCAAGGGCTCGTCTTTGATCCCGTCACAGCTAAACTGTTCTGGACTGATACGTCCGAGAAGAGCATATTCTGGATCTCGTTGAGGCCAGACAGACCAAAAAATGACATTTACGGAAATCTCCTCATTAAAATGGACGATGAAGTCCCTAGAGCTATTGCTGTAGACAGTTGTCGAGGGTAAGTAACGTGGTTGCCATCATCCATTCTTATCATCAGAGGTGATGATCATAATCTCATTTACCTGAAATGATAAATAAATAAAATTCACATTTACATTCCAGCTACATCTACTGGACAAACATCAACATAACAAAACCTACGATAGAAATGGCCCGTCTCGATGGTACAGATAGAAAGGTTATAGTCGATTCTAACATACACAGCCCGGTCAGCTTGACCCTTGACCAGGTAACTAAGAGATTGTATTGGACTGATGATAGAGAAGGTATTTATTACACGATTGAGAGTTCAGATTTAGACGGAAAGAACAGAAAAACTCTACTACGAGATACACACCATCAGCCGAATGCCTTAACTGTGTCGAAAGACTCCATTTATTGGATCGATTGGGGATACAAGACAGTTTGGAGGATTCCAAAGGATACAGTGAATGCAATGCCTGAGGATTTAGTAACCTTCCCTGAGCCACCATTTGGGATTGTGGCGAACTATTCAGTGCAAGATCAGACAGAGTCGAGACCTGAATGCGCGGCACTGTCCAGTCTGTTGCAGAATAAGTCTGTTATCAATGATTCGTTCCACATTCCCCTGGACGTCGGCTTATTCTGCCTCCACGGGGTGAAGGTTGAGGAAAAGTATTCCACATGCAAGTGTTTCCCCGGATATACTGGTATTAGATGCCAAACATCGGTTTGTCAGAACCATTGCTTGAATGGAGACTGCAGTTTGACGCCAAAAGGAGAGGCGATGTGCATGTAAGTCATTTTATGTTTTTTAATGAACTATGTATATTTTATATGACAGCGATGGAGACCCACGACCAACAGTGGGACGTCTATGGGTTGTAGCGTCTATGGAAGCACCGTTTGGAAACTGCGTTTGACTCCTGTTCTAGTTTTTTTTTTAAGTTGCGTTCAGTCGTAAATTACCGGTTGCTAAATCTCCTTATTAAATCCAGCAACAGATACAAGTACAAATGTAACAACTGTTTGGCTTTCTCGCGAGCATCCGCAATTACTAGTCGCAAGTAAATATCAACTATATTCTCTATAGCTGGTTTGTTGGCAGAAGACTTTCAACGCAAACCGTCCAAAAATTGCGTAGCGAAAGTTAGTTAATTTGAAAGGTCATTGTCATTTTAGATGCAAGCCAGGCTTCGCTGGCGAGAGGTGTCAAGTGGACGCTTGCCACAACCACTGTCTGAACAACGGAGAGTGCTCGTTGAACGGCACCCAGCCTGTGTGCAAGTGTATGACCGACTTTGGGGGAGAGCGGTGCGAAACACGTGCGCTCGACATGACGACGCAGCCTGAACTGACATCCAATTGCAGGTATGGACGATTTATCTTCAGGCATATAAATAAGCTATGACACTTAGAATCTACATTGAATCTAATCAATTTATTTTATAAATTTTTTCAAATACTTTGCACGGTGCATATCAAAATAGTATTTTATGTACCTAATAAATATATAGGTGATACTTATGTATATGTATTAAATTTTATACAATTACTAGCTGACCCCGCAAACGTTGTTCTGCCATATGAAATGTCAAAGTGACGCGACGTTATGGGTCAATGAACGACGGTTAAAAATAAAAATACTAAAATAGTGTTTAAAAAACATTTTCCAGTGGACCAAATTGCGAATCTAAACTATTCTCGAATCCCCTTGAACACACAAAAAATTTCATCAACATCTATCTCTAGCCGTTTAGGAGGAGTTCACTGTTATACACACGTACACAAGAAATATATATATTAAGTATTGGATAAAGAAAGATAGGGTGGAAAGGTACCTGGTTCGACTGTACCCCGCGTCGAGATGGTGATGACGCGTCGGAGCTCCGACCTTTCTTAATCGTCCATATGATGATTTTGCTGAACACCAATTTCACGTATCACTTGTAGATGCACTAATACGTGACACTCAAATAATGTTTTTGCTACTTTGTAACTTATTCTGCGGCGAAATCGACGGGAACACGGGAGCTCGACCGGACTTGACGCGCGTAGTCGGCAGAAGAGAGCTGTCACTTCCTACCCCCAAGTATTTGGTTTTATTTGACGGGAAGGAAGTTGAGATGAGGGTAGGGTATCGGATCGGTTGCGTTCGGAAATAACCATCATTAAGATTGTTCTACTAATAAAACAAACCGAATTGGAGTGATTTTTTTTAAAATACTTTCAATCAATAATCTACTTCAAAGCAAACACATAACAAATACACATCAGCTCATTACCTCATCCCAGTAGAATTCAATATGTTGTATTCCACGGATTAATTCCAATTTCATCCACAGCGTCACCCAGAACAGCTCTGTACCGGTCATGAGAACAGAGAACCTGCCGTCAGATGAGGGGTTATACGTGGACGCGAGCTGCAGTGCGGGGTGGGACCCCGTGAGAGACCCCATCCTTATGGTGCTGGGGGCGCTGTGCGGGCTGCTGTGCCTACTCTGCGCCACGCTCATCACCAAAATCATGCAACTGAAGAAGCGGCCGCGGTGAGTGTGGATATACGCTACAACCCATAGACGTTCCACTGTTGGGCACGGGTTTCCTACATAGACTCAGCTGCGGGAGGTTTAGAGTATACGGAAGGTATGTGAAGTCTGCCAATCCGCACTTGGCCAGCGTGGTGGACTAAGGCCTACTCCCTCCCGTTCTGAGAGGAGACCCGAGCCCAACAGTGGGACAAAGAAAGGGTTGTGATGATGACGATTGGCATTGTCAAAGTGTTTGTAGATCTGAATTGCTACTGACATTAGTTTCATCGTCCATCTCATGAAAACTTTTACGCACCCGGCTCGAAAAATGTAATTAAATTTAAATTAAAATGTAAATTCAACCATGTACAGTTGCATATCTAAATACAAAACAAATATGCATTTATATTCATGTAATTTTATAGTCAGTATCGTCACATTTTCAGGCCAGCTAAACAAATAATACCTGCCTACATGTCACTTTCGATTGCTATTATAAAATTGTAAATGAGTTAAGACTTCGAACGTATTTCATTGTATCATTTTGGAACAAAGCCTTTGAATTGTGTCAATACGATTCACTACAAATAACGTAAAGTACCTATAACGTTTCGTTTTTCACCAAAATACCTAGCTATCAACACGACGTTCCACTCCCAAAATTTTCCTAAATAAAGTTACAAATCCTATTTTAGAATATCTATTTAAGAATTATTTTTGGAAAAGAAATACTTGAGTCTATCTTGGGCGACACGACTTAGTTTTTCTTATGCACTATCAACAATCGTCACTACGTAGGTAGGTAGGTACTTAGATACTTTTGTTTGCATTTGAGATATTAATAAAGTAACGCATTGCGTAATACACGGTCATAAAACTATATTCATGTACTCTTAGGTAGCTACAACGAGCTAGCAGCTATTTAGGTACAGCAGCTGCCAAGAAAACAAACAAGGAATTGTTAGGAATAACAAACATCAATGTTTACAAGAGAAAAGATTCAGGAAGAGAAAATAAACAAAAGAAATTTTCCATTCTTTATAGATCTATTGTGGTAAAATTTTCTCTCGCAGATTTTATTTTTTTCTAGATACCTAATTAATAAACTTGTTATTTTGTTGCATAAACTTATATTTACCAAGTTATAATTGTAATAGAATTACAACAAGCTCTGTAGCTTGATGGATTTTAGCTTTAGAAGCGTCGTTAGATTCATCTCAATTGTGCAAGTTAACCTGGCCGTTTTGGCGACTTAGTATGTCTTCAAAATTATTTAATAATATTATATTGTTACAGCATCAAGAAACGTATAATCGTGAACAAAAACGTAACTCCACTGACGGCGCGCCCGGACCAGTGCGAAATCACCATTGAAAACTGTTGTAACATGAATATTTGTGAAACGGTGAGTACGGGCTTACGGGTGGCAGCGGATGGGTGGTACTGCATACCCGTTTGCTATCTTATATCAATAAAAGAGCGTATATTTACCTTACCTTACCTATATACTAGTTTGTAAAATAGCATCCGCCATGACAAGACCAGTGTTTTTTACTTTAATTAAAAATTCTATTTCTAATTTTAATGACGAGTAACGAATATAGAATCAAAACCACAACACCATAGTTTCCACTATGACGATACATATTATCATTTAATTACCTCGTATAATATGTGTAGCTTACCTAAACCACTAAACCTAGGAACTTGTATGATTTGGGTAAAATTTAAATTTCAAATAGGGAACTACTTTAGATTTAGAGTTTTGTATGCAGTTGTATCAGTATGCCTCCAATTAACTTCTGCTAATAACTCACATGAATAATGCCTGATAATTACATTGAAAATTATCTTTGTAACAATACCTACTTACTACGCGTAATCTATACTAATATTATAAAGCTGAAGAGTTTGTTTGTTTGTTTGTTTGTTTGTTTGTTTGTTTGAACGCGCTAATCTCAGGAACTACTGGTTCGAATTGAAAAATTCATTTTGTGTTGAATAGACCATTTATCGAGGAAGGCTTTAGGCTATATAACATCACGCTGCAACTATTAGGAGCGAAGAAATAATGGAAAATGTGAAAAAAAAACGGGGAAAATTATTCATCCTTGAGGGCTTCCGTTGCGTGCGCTGCGAAAACGGTTCAAGATACCAAAAATATATGTATGAAAGAATTATTCCTCTTGAAATTCCTCCTTATTCCTTATAAGATTAACTCACTAGAACCTTTTTTATGGTAATCAAATTTGGTCGAAATTAATGCATTTGTTAAGAGTTGTATCAACGTAATAATATTAATTTTTAACAATTTCCTACTTTTATTGAACGCTTTCGATTATAAGTAATGGTAATGGTAGTTGTAGTGGTAGTGGAAGTGGTGGTAGTAATCCACACATTTACAATAAGTTCTCCCAAAATAGTCACTAAAAATTATCTTTAAGGCAAAACAACGTTTGCTGGGGTCAGCTAGTATTTAATATACAGAAGATTAATCTTTACGCCAGATAAATAAATAATATCTTTACGCCAGTTTAATAAAGCAGATTTTGTTCCAAAAATCTAATTTAGACCGGAAAAGTGTTTACATACATTCTATAAAAGAAAAGCAATTCATCGCGACTATAAGTTATTCTTACCATTTAAAAATAATCCGGTTTCTACTGGCTGATATACCTACAAATAATACAGATAAATATTAAATTATCGTGAAATACTTCTTAAATATAAACAAGTCTCGTTGTTTGGACATACTCGCGACGAGTACGAACTATAGATATCGCATTGATTAATCATTAAGTTAATAATTAATCATTAAATAAATAATACAATTAATAAATACCTTACATTTTGTATGTCATAGATAGCTTAAAATAATTATACCGTTAAAATTTTTTTTTTTTAAAAAAGCTTTTTAAAACTTTTTTTTATTTTCATGCATTATCATCGGAACCAAATATGTGTGCCAAATTTCAGCTCGATAGCTTCAGTGGAAGTGGGTGAAATATTGATTGCAAGATTCCAGGACATACATAGGTACAAGATACATACGAGTGAAGTTAAATAAAAGCTTTTAATAAAAAGCTGCATCTTCACTGAGTGACATAGGCTTTATAATATTACTAGGTGTAAACGAAACTATTGTTATGTATAATTCCACGCGAGCGAAGCTGCGGGCGGGCGTCCACTAGTTTAGTAGTACGGTAACTTTAGGTACTAGGCTTAATTATTAAAGACAGGCAAGTTTTTGCATTTTAAGAAATCAATTAAATTATTCCCGAGAAGTGTCCTCATTCAATAGGATTAGAAGTATTTGCTGCAACTTTAGATAATTGAGGTAAATCTGTAAATCTTGATCCGTCACGATCTTACGCAGCTTTCTACCGCGCATACGTGTACCAAGGGTTATTACCCTTTGTTCTATATTTTTTTCTATTAATAGAACCAACTACGCTGTTTTATTTAAAAGCTTTTATTTAACTTCACGTGTATGTATATACTTATATAGAGAGCTATGCTCGGTATTTCTCTACGGGACCGGATTCGCAACGATGAAATCCGTAGAAGAACGAAGGTTACCGACATAGCTCGTAGGATCAGCGAGCTGAAGTGGCAATGGGCAGGCCACGTCGCTCGACGGACTGATAACCGTTGGGTAATAAAAGTCCTCGAGTGGAGACCGCGTCTCGGAAAACGAAGTATCGGCCGCCCGCCGACGAGGTGGACTGACGACCTGAAGAAGACAGCGGGAAACCGTTGGATTCAGAGGGCGCAGGATCGGGAGGAGTGGCGACGATTGAGGGAGGCCTACGTCCAGCAGTGGACCCAGAAAGGCTGATAGATGGATGGATGGTATGTATATGTATGTCCTGGAATCTTGCAATCAATATTTCACCCACTTCCACAGAAGCTATCGAGCTGAAATTTGGCACACATATTTGGTTCCGGTGACAATGTAAGAAAATAAAAAAAAAGTTATAAAAAGCTTTTTTTAAAAAAATATTTTAAATATGAATTCGGATGAACACGAATTCTGACCCTAACTACCTACCTTACAACAATTGGGATCAATTGATTTACGTAAAAACTGATGAATATATGCACTTTCTATGGATGACCGCTACGATCATTGAGCACCTACCTACACATTACGCAGCTTAATAAATAAGCCATACTGAAATGTCACTGAAAATGTAGCAGTCTTAGAATGAGTATCTTGGTATCTATTTACGAGATCAAAATCCTTTATGCTCTTCAAACTATGACCAGACCACGCCCATTTCCTATAAAACCGATCGATTGTATGCTTTCATTGCCAGCATGCCGGTAAACCTGACATTGACGTCGCGTGCACATCCCACGGTTACCATGGAATCGGTAAAGGGCGGCCATTACGTGCTGAAACTGCATAATGAACTGGCGTTCCCGTGATTAAGACAGCGTTTATTGCGAAAAAATCCATTTGGTGCATTTCCTCAACGGTTGCCAGTTCTGATAAGACGGATGCAAGGCCATAGGAAGATAGCGCTAGGATGAAAACATTTTTTATCGCTATTGTTTTTTAATTTAATTAATACTAGCTGGCGAAATTTGTTCCGCCTTAGAAGAAATAAATGAGTATATTTTGAATATTCGTTATTTTTAGTAGTTTAGTAAATATAAAAAAAAATCAATTATTTTAATGATTTTTTTTATTATTACCATTTATTTTGGTGCATGGCTTTCACTCTTCAAGCACGAAGCACCTTGTGATAGACGACATTTCTCGTTTTATTATCAGCCGCAAGAACAATTAACGCAGATGGTCTTAAATTATGTTAAATATGCATATAGAAACTAGCTAGCTAGCTAATAGAAACTCGAAACGAACATTATCAACCTGTCGACTTCAAAATTTAAAATTTTCAACTGTCATTAAAAAATAAATAAAACGGAACGGGATAAAAAGTATCCTATGCCCTTCTCCACCAATTTTCATTCAATTCGGTTCAGCCGTTCTTGAGTTATAAACAGTGTAACTAATAACTAACACAACTTTCTTTTATATACCTAGATAAAATACTTGTACCTACTGAAAAACTAAGTATATTTTCTTTTCTTGTTCCAGCCCTGTTTCGAACCTAGAAACTCTATACGACCGACACTACTAAACGCTAAACCAGGCAAGGAAGAAAAGAAAAATCTAATTGCCAACATGGAATCCCAAGATGACTTGTACTAATCATTCGCTTCGCTGCAGCTTGAAGCTCCACGCTGTTCCACTGGGGTTGGTAGCTTCACATCATATCCAAACAAATCAGTGTCAAATGTACTTTGTGCATGGATATTGAGTCCAAAGGTTATTGTGATATTCGTGTAGTGCCGGGTTACATTAACCCGAGGGTCGTGAGCATTCAGATAGGCGATGATGGGGTCACACCAAAATACTGATGATACTTGCCCCTATATCTACTAAACAATGAATGAAGGAGGCATCAGAATCTGCTGAAAGGCTAATATAGTACCTACCTAATCAATGTGACAACAATTACACAACATTAATTGCTTTTGAAGGTTGTTGGTCTAGTGATTATAACCGCGACTACCTAGCCAGAGGTCCTGGGTTCGACCCAGGGGTCTGGCAACAACTATTGGGTTTTTCTAACTTGAAATGCCCGGCAGCAGCTTGTTGTCTGGATTTTTGCCCGGTGTATGGTTTTTGGCTCACCACCTATTACATGGGATTAAACATTATTGGTGAAAAGTGGGTGTACATACCTCTGCCTACCGCTTTAGGGACATATAGGCGGGATTTTATGTTATACTTTACAAGATTGGGATTGGGATGTTTTGTTGTAATTACAAACGAGCAGTCATGGTTGACGTGCCTAGGAGCTGTTAAGCTCAAGCCCCCAACTCAACAAATAATACTAATCATAAGTTATGTAAATGCGTATGTACAAATCCTCAAATATTTTTTGTCCTAAAGAGTTGATTGCAGTAGTGGACACCTATTCTAAGTACCGCTGGGTATTCTTTTTGATATTATTATACTTTAATCATAGAGGAAGGATGTAATATAACATACCATATCTAGGTGTATTAGGCTCACTTTTCAGCAGCTATGTAACAGGTGGTGTGGGAAGGATGTGATCCGTGCTATTTATTAAACCCAGTTATTGAAAATCTTTTAATTTTTTTAATCTGTGTGACCCCTTATATCATCGGCGGCAGGGTGAAGATTACTTAAAATCTGAGTGCGAGCGAACTAGATTTTAGGTAATTTTATAGTAAGACGGTTTTGTGAAGATATGATTTGAACTGTAAAAAAATGTATGAAACTAAAATTATGCATTTAGAAGTCTTGAAAAATATAATAACGCGATCCTAATTTCTTCCGTAATGCTGGTCAAAGCCAGTTATGCTGCATCGTTTGAAAAAATATTATCTGGGACTATAACCACACAGTGCCTTTTTATCTCCTAATAATACCTAAGATTTCTATGTAAGAAACCATTTATACAAAGTCATCGCACCAAACATGACAATATGGTCTATGAAGTAAATAGCACATTGACATCCATTATATATTAGTTTCATAGTGCTACTGTCTTTGTGTCGTACAAGCTTTCGAAGGTAAAATCCTAGCTAACCTTATATCGAAATTCATAACTGTTGCTTTTATTTGTTGCACATAGACACGTTTTATTATAAACGCGCAAGTGCCAAATTCTTTTTTTATAGGAATAGAATTATTTTGTACCTACAAGTAAAAGCACATTTACTATACGTCTGAACAGATATTTGTAACCAAAAAACTATATCGCACCTACTATTTACCGTTTTTACCGACACATCGATATCTTACAGTAGGTAGTAGGTATTATTTAGTTAGAGCACAGAATTCAATGTAGATAAAGGGACATTTGATAAAAAAAAAGTTATATCATAATTTTATTATGGAAATTACATAGTTCTTCAATTTTATTGTCCTTTTGGCAAAATAGGCGGCAAATTAATTTAACTAACAATTATTATTGTTACAAGAACTAACATCCTAAGTTTTATCATCTATTGACATCATAATAAATTCTTGTTTTATAGCATGTTTAATCTCTTCTCTGTTCTTTACTTATAACTAATAATTTATCTTTCTATTTTTAATATTTTGACATTTTCCTTACATTTCTATTTAGTAGAGTAGTACAAATGCGTACCTATCTCCGGTTTGTTTGAAAACTTGTTATCGCTGTGAGCAGAAAACTTACAGAATATAGATATAATTTTGTAGGTACCACACGAAGTTGGTATGTAATATGTATGCATGCTAATTGAATATTTTATCAATTCGCTATCTAAATGTCTTACGATAAACAGCTTGGTAAGTATTGTTCAAAATAGTAATATCTGGGCGTAAAATTATCTCCCAGTTAAAATGGAGTATCATGTTCCTATATGTGTTCAAATATTTTTAACGTGTAATTCCACTAATCACTGCTAGATCCCCAGTAAATATAATAATGTAATACTGCAACAAATGAAGAAACCATTTTAAAAAAAGCTGGGGATAACTGTAAAAGACTTATTCTTAAAAGTAGCTTGATTAGTTTGATTACGCATGGACCCTTTACGTTTTCTACACACTTAGATAAAACACTTCTAAAATAATGTATTTCGTTTGTTTATGTATGGCATTATTATCTAACCGAAGATAACTGCAATTGATTTATAGTTTAAGATGTTTATTTTTCCAAAAGATAAAAAAAAATTAAGCTTACTGACAGCTAAAAACAGAAAAATACCTTTTTTAATAAATATTTTAACATTTATATTCCGTTAAATTTAGCAGGTTATTACATAACTCGACATGGTTACCCTTCGCAGACTTAACCTCGTAAAACATAACGGTCTATTTGGTACACTTTAATATTTATATTGCCATATCACGTGGTGGATACCACTTTCGATCAACTCCACCATGAACTGGTACATCCGGTGGTTGTCCCCATAGTGGTTTATTATTGTTATTTTATTTAGACGGTGTTTTAAACTTGTAGAAGACGAACAGTTGTTCCACTGTGTTTAGATATAACCATTCTCAGTGAAGCGTGCAAGGTTGTTTTAATTTAATATTTCGGTGCCGCGTTTCTAGCCGTAGAGTATCTTATGTTATAACTACTTACTGCTCGCGGTTAATTGTTTAAGTAGTGTAAGTAATTACGTTCCTATAACTCTAAATTTTGATCAATAAAGTAGGCAATTTTTTGTTATAAAGCTCGCTTAGAATAATTATTTAATTTATTCGAACTGTCTAAAATATGACACAATTCGTTAGTTAAATTAGTTGCTGATTTATTATAATATAAACAAAATTTCTGTACTTATCAACTTACCACAGATGTAATAATGTAGTATATTCTGATTGCTGTATGACTGTATTGTACTTAAGCGCAGAATCTCATGTGAAAACCTACACTTAAATTGTACTTACCTACTCTGTTCTGTATGATGATAAAAATGTAATATAATTTAATAAGAAAAACACTCACTTTTGCTATCGTGGTGAGTCTGTGTGAGTCGACCTTTTTATACCCTTAAACCTGAGAGGCACTTTATTCGATACTTATTTAATTTCGGCTGAACCCTCAAATTGGTGGTACTTAGTTTTGGATTTAAATACGTTTCGACAGTTTTATTTAATATAGCGTATAGTAGTATAGTCGTGGATTGATAATATCCACATCAGAAATGTGATATTATTGAGTCTTGGTATATAAGCATTAGAGTTAAGAAATACGTTTTAATATAAAAATAAAATGCTTTGGAAAATATTACTTTTATTTTAATGGAACCCTCTTCCTGAACGACATACACATATATACGTGATTAACTAATACATTAATTTTCCACTACAAACTACATGCATATATTATCATATTACAATTAGTCTGTGATGTACTTAAAATAAGAATAACACGTAAATAAATGTTCCATTTTAAATAATAACTATATCGTAAACACAACGCGAGAATGTGCGCTTTGCACACTTTTTCAAATTGGAAGTGTATAATTAATAACATACCTAGAAGATTCTTACGTAATAAATTTTATAATAATGAGGTGAACTAACATTAAACTAGCATGGAATTTTATTACTGATGATTCGTGAGTGTCCATATTCATAGTTGAAATTACCGCGGTTGTTATAGCATAGTTGAAATTGCGCTCTTGAAAAAGATGATCATCGTAATCAACCGAAACTAGTCGGCCTGTTTCCGACTTAAATCACACGTGAGTAAGCCGATAATTTCGATTAAAGCATGGAATTGATCAAGGTAGACTGAATACAAAGTATAAACATCAGGACTCATGAATCACTAATTGTACGAGTTCCCACAAGGTTTTCCTGGCATTCTATTTAACAAGGAAACCCTGGGACTCCAATAAAAAAAATATATGAAAATAACGCTTTAACAAAGTGGTTGCGAGGTTGCGACCCACCAGTTAAGTTTTATAAAAAAATCCTCCTCATTATTAAATATAACGCTCGGGAGCGCGTATACTATTAGAGTGAGATAACATGCGTGCGAGATCTTAATATAAATAAAACGTAATTTAAGATCACGCATGTATTTCCCCGGAGGAATAGGCAGAGGTGTGAGAGAAATTACACACCATTTTCACCAGTTATGTTTAAGACATGAGACCAAGGCCCTATTCTTAACATTTAGTTATATATAAATTAGATAACCTTTATTAGATAATTAGAAACATCGATTTTTCACATTCGTTGAGCATGTTACAATCGTCAAGTAGCGAAATAAAACTATTATTGCATTTCATTTTATGACCAGTAAGCCTATTACATACTACATCTTCGAATTACATTAATTCAAATTGTTACTACACCACAGGGATTGTTTCAAATTAAATTAATATTTGTAAGCGAATCTTCTGGCCACTTTATTTATTGGTAGTCAAACATAGTATAAGAAAACGCATAGCCATCGCTAGTAAAAAATTGTTTTAGATACATGCACATATAATTTTCATACACACTTTCATCTCAAAAATTTGCTAAATGGTAAATTCGCTAAACAAATAACACAGCAGCAATAATACTCCTTAAATATTATCATCTACATAAAGCTTACATTCTTAACACCAATACATTTTACTGGAATATGCAATATATTTTGAATAAACGTTCGAATTACATGTGTTGCATTATAAATATTCATTTAATAGATTTTATTTATATTTTTCTATTGAACAAATTATTATTTCGAGTCATTTATAATTTTTTTTACGTATATAATTTTTGATTGGGGAAATAGCAGTCAAAGAGGAACGATACAAAAATGTAATGTCTTAGAAATAAAATAACAATGACTAGAGGTTTCCTAGTGTTCAATTTCTTTTTTATATATTGTGCTAAAAATACAGTGTGTACGTTTGACACAAGATTGTAAATTAGATAAAATATTTCACTTGTTATTTGATAATAAACAAGTGAAATATTTGGTAAAATTCTGGTAACAAACACGAACACGAAATATATTCTTAAATTCATAGAAAAGGAACAAATTAATCGCCATCTATGTTATTATATTATCTTTACCCGACGCGCGATGCAAAGAAGGGTAATGTGTTTATCAGTCTATGTATTTATATTATATTCTCAAGTAATTTTAGAAAATTAATGTCTATGAACAGCATTTAATTTTGTTCTTATTGACTTTATAGTGTGATCTTATTTTAAGACACTTGTGTATGTATTGTCGACTAAAACTACTTATTACAACAAAAGTTATTTCTCCTTTCCATAAATAAATATGTTGTTTTAAACAATCAACAATATACTTTCTAGTAAATTATTAATTGTCATGTGTCAAATCTCGTAACTTAACCTAGAAAACCTAAACTAAACCTATAAATGTAATAGTAGTGAAAAATGTATAATAATATAGATCAACTAATTTCATATTCACTGAAGATAAAACAAAAATAAATAAATAAAAATAATTTCCATTACTATTCTTATTTGCTACATCACATAATATAAACAGAATGCACGTTGTTTACCTTTGAAGGGAGTGAAAGTGAAGTGAAGTGCTCAGTTTTTCATCAAGTTTTCAGTTTTTATTATCATCTGGAACAAAAACACACAAATAAACAATTTTTAGGAACTATCATCAGGATAAAACATTTATAGCTTTGCTAGGAATATACAGGATGTTATGTTCTTAATATGTATCCTTCGAGGTACCTACGGGTACAGTCCGTAATTCTGAACACCACAGGGACGTTATGTGTGGAAGTAAAAGTTAAAATTTTGAAGTGTGTATACAAATACATGTGATTATGTTCAGAATAACTGACTGTAATACATGCATGTTGACGACGGACTGGAATATAAGACTTCTTTTTTAAGAAATTTCTAACAATTTACAAAATTGTAAGTTTATAAAGAGCCACAATAAAAATCTTGCCAACAGTAAATAATGCTTGCATAATTAAGTTTTTTGATACAAAAAAAAACCATCTATTTATTCATAAGAAAAATCTATTTATACTTGCATAATAATATGAAACTAAAGAGCCGCAGCTTCACATCCAAAGAGCCACATTGTGGCTCCCGAACCACAGGTTGCCGACCGCCTTACCTAGGACCATACTATATACTACGGGATATACTACATACTACTGATAAACCATACTACATACTACGGGATATTTAAGCGTTAGCATCCACAACTGTAGCGTCCATAGCCCAATGGCTTGCATCGATTCAATGTGATCGAAAGTGTTAAGCAACGAAGGGCGCGGTCGGTTTGTGGATGGGTGACCGCTAGTGGCAAACATTTCATGGGCGCTACCGTGCTTCGGAGGGCACGTAAAGCCGTCGGTCCCGGTTGTTTTCAATGCTGGAAACAGTCGTTAAGCCTTGTCGAAGACCTTCGGGTGGCTTGAGAACGTTCGACACTGGGTTGGCCACTAACCCCTCCACCAATCCGCATTGGAGCATCGTGGTGGAGTATGCTCTAGACCTCCCGCAGAAGTGTCTGTGGGGGAGACCCGTCCCCAGCAGTGGGACGTCTATGGGTCGCAGCGAGCGATCCACAACTGACCGGTCAACAAGTGCGCCAGCTCCGCGACGCGGTCGCGCCGCTCGCGCATGTACGCCTGCGCCTCCCATATGGCCGCCACGAGGCAGTCGTCGGCGCGCTCGTCCATCGCCACGTCGCGCGACAGCGGCGGCGAGAACCTATAGTATGGGTCGCAGCGAGCGATCCACAACTGACCGGTCAACAAGTGCGCCAGCTCCGCGACGCGGTCGCGCCGCTCGCGCATGTACGCCTGCGCCTCCCATATGGCCGCCACGAGGCAGTCGTCGGCGCGCTCGTCCATCGCCACGTCGCGCGACAGCGGCGGCGAGAACCTATAGTATGGGTCGCAGCGATCCACAACTGACCGGTCAACAAGTGCGCCAGCTCCGCGACGCGGTCGCGCCGCTCGCGCATGTACGCCTGCGCCTCCCATATGGCCGCCACCAGGCAGTCGTCGGCGCGCTCGTCCATCGCCACGTCGCGCGACAGCGGCGGCGAGAACCTATAGTATGGGTCGCAGCGAGCGATCCACAACTGACCGGTCAACAAGTGCGCCAGCTCCGCGACGCGGTCGCGCCGCTCGCGCATGTACGCCTGCGCCTCCCATATGGCCGCCACCAGGCAGTCGTCGGCGCGCTCGTCCATCGCCACGTCGCGCGACAGCGGCGGCGAGAACCTATAGTATGGGTCGCAGCGATCCACAACTGACCGGTCAACAAGTGCGCCAGCTCCGCGACGCGGTCGCGCCGCTCGCGCATGTACGCCTGCGCCTCCCATATGGCCGCCACCAGGCAGTCGTCGGCGCGCTCGTCCATCGCCACGTCGCGCGACAGCGGCGGCGAGAACCTATAGTATGGGTCGCAGCGAGCGATCCACAACTGACCGGTCAACAAGTGCGCCAGCTCCGCGACGCGGTCGCGCCGCTCGCGCATGTACGCCTGCGCCTCCCATATGGCCGCCACCAGGCAGTCGTCGGCGCGCTCGTCCATCGCCACGTCGCGCGACAGCGGCGGCGAGAACCTATAGTATGGGTCGCAGCGAGCGATCCACAACTGACCGGTCAACAAGTGCGCCAGCTCCGCGACGCGGTCGCGCCGCTCGCGCATGTACGCCTGCGCCTCCCATATGGCCGCCACCAGGCAGTCGTCGGCGCGCTCGTCCATCGCCACGTCGCGCGACAGCGGCGGCGAGAACCTATAGTATGGGTCGCAGCGAGCGATCCACAACTGACCGGTCAACAAGTGCGCCAGCTCCGCGACGCGGTCGCGCCGCTCGCGCATGTACGCCTGCGCCTCCCATATGGCCGCCACGAGGCAGTCGTCGGCGCGCTCGTCCATCGCCACGTCGCGCGACAGCGGCGGCGAGAACCTATAGTATGGGTCGCAGCGAGCGATCCACAACTGACCGGTCAACAAGTGCGCCAGCTCCGCGACGCGGTCGCGCCGCTCGCGCATGTACGCCTGCGCCTCCCATATGGCCGCCACGAGGCAGTCGTCGGCGCGCTCGTCCATCGCCACGTCGCGCGACAGCGGCGGCGAGAACCTATAGTATGGGTCGCAGCGAGCGATCCACAACTGACCGGTCAACAAGTGCGCCAGCTCCGCGACGCGGTCGCGCCGCTCGCGCATGTACGCCTGCGCCTCCCATATGGCCGCCACGAGGCAGTCGTCGGCGCGCTCGTCCATCGCCACGTCGCGCGACAGCGGCGGCGAGAACCGGTAGTACGGCACGCCGAGCGCGCTGCACCACGCGCGCGCGCGCTCCACCACGCGCCCGTCCGACTGTGTCGCCTGCCGATCATATGTACGTATATTAATACGCGTATACACTTGAGGTAATCTCGGGCGGGTTGAGGGTTTGCCTAGATTCGCAGCAGCACACGTGTAGCAGCGAGTTGAGGCTTGCCGTGAGTCGAACCGAACGAGAAGCGCGCCCCCCTGAAGGCCGACCGCTCCCTAGAGAGCTTTTGGACCTTCTTTCCCCCGACCATCAGGGGGGAATTAGCGAGTAACGGCTAGTAGTGCCGCGCGCGCGAAGAACGACTGGCTCCCACGCTTAACAGCGGGGAAGTCACCGACGGGGCTTACCCCTGGGGCAATTGCCCTTATAGAGGGGATATCCCCTAATTCCGAATTCCCTCAACGCAAGAGCACTCACAGCACCGCGGAAGAGGACGAAAGGTCTGTCTGTCTAACTCTCAGCAGAGACGTTTGTGGACAAAGAATAATGCCTTATGTCAAGTTTAGGATTAACTTTTGACACCGATTGGAAATTTTTTTTTTTTGACTATCGAGAAACGATTGCTTGAATTCCACAGCTCGCGGCAATTTCAGTGTATCAAATCCTGTCGTGTAGCAACAACGTGTATAGTGCTAGTTTGGACGCAAAACGTTACGAGATCATGTAACATGCCGTATCCTTCGGCTTGAACATTCGACGTCTCAGCTTCACCTGAAAGTGACCCCACCAACCCACACTGGAGCAGCATGGCCCGGCCTCACCTGGTCCACCAGCAGGCTGCCGATGGCCGTCAGCCCCAGCGCCAGGCGCGCCGTGTCCCACAGGCTCTCCGGTTTGAACACGTCGATATCTTTAAGCTTCGTCACGGGAATCATACCTGGAAATTAACAGCCTAGTCATTAGCCCTAACGTATTAGTACGTACTCGGTACGAACACAAACAAGCTCGCGAACTACTAATAAACGAACTAATACATACAAAGGGGCATTTTTGACGTGAAAAATCATGTCTTAAAAATCGATAAACGCCAACACGTACGAAAAAGTGTCACATCATCCTCCCGTTATGCCATTCGTACCGCCAAGTGTTACACCAAACGTAACGCCAAGTGTTACGCCAAACGTATCGCCAAGTGTTACGCCAAACTTATTCATTCAATTTCAGTCTGTAACTCATAGCGCTAGAGAGAATAATCGGTTGCACTAATTAAGAAATTGCACTATTCATGAAAATTACACTGGCCTAAATACATTCGTTATGTGCGTTTTAAGAAATAAAATGTCACTTGCTATAACGGTGAAGGACACATCGTGAGGAAACCTGCATGCCTGAGAGTACATCATAACGTTCTCGAAGGTATGTGAAGTCTGCCAATCCGCACTTGGCCAGCGTGGTGGACTAAGGCCTAATCCCTCCCATTCTGAGAGGAGACCCGTGTCCAACAGTGGGACGTCTATGGGTCGCAGCGAAATACATTCACACTTAGGTATTCTACAAGGAGTCTCAACAGCGTGATTCAGAATACAATTTTGTAGCGTCTCGACAGCGTGATTCAGAATAAAATTTTTGGGCGTATTGAGATATTAATATTTTTTTGTTTTAGAAAGGTTCTGATCGATTGTCTAATTTTTCCGCGGGCGAAGCTGCGGGCAAGGGCTAGTTTTTTAATAAATAGAATGTCAGAAGAATGCGTTACTCAAATGACTCGAGATCTTGGCTATTACCCAACGAGTGTTTGGTTGTCGGGTACGCATACGCCCCCTCTCGCCCCGAAAACACTGCACGATTGCTATGTCTATGATGATCATGACGACTACTTTTAATATACTCTGGGCATGCTAACCTGTTCCGCAGGAGACCACGACCTTCAAGTGAGTCTTCTTAGCCTCCTCCACTCGCCCCGTGCCCTCCAGCGCCAGCCGCAACTCGGCCAACTCGGTCAGCGCGTCCAGCGTAGGGTTGTTGCCCATCAGGCCACCGTCAAGGTATCTGTCAACATATGACGTCATAATTACTAGGGAGTATTGAAGCGCTAGTAGCCCTGGAGGTACGTGATCGACCGGGCAATGTCAAGCGCGGTCGATATGCGGTGAAAAAGTCCTAGTGGAAAAAAATCCTGAAGACGGTTCCATACTTCACGATGCCCGTTAATTTAAGTAAAACAATAGCTGAGCCCTGTTAAAGACGTACCGGTAGCTCGAGATCATTCGAAACTGGGTTGGCCACCATATATCTCGGACAATTCGCATTTAAACAAAGTGGTGGAGTGTGCAACAGCTGGACGTCTGCCACACCTGCTGCTTTGCGGGCGCCGCCGGCACGGCAGCGTCACTACCCAGCGTTATTGAGCTTGTCTATCCTTCTATACTAATATTATAAAGGGGAAACATTTTTTTTTTATTTCTTAAGAAAAAAGGGCTTTTTCGTACAAACGAATATGTCGCCCTGGGGGGGAAAACATTTGTTTGTAATGTTTTCACACAAAAACTACGGGACCGATTTCAAAAATTCTTTCACCATTAGAAAGCTGCATCTTCACTGAGTGACATAGGCTATATGTCTAATTCCACGCGAGCGAAGCTGCGAGCTTCCACTAGTATTCAGTTGCTCTCACGCTCAACAGCGGGGAAGTCACCGACGGGGTTTACCCCTGGAGCAACTGCCCGGATAGAGGGGATCTCCCCAACTCCGAATTCCGTCAGCGCAAGAGCGTCACACGCGACACACGGTCTCCCACGCTCAACAGCGGGGATGTCACCGACGGGGTTCACCCCTGGAGCAATTGCTCGGATAGAAGGACCCCATCCTTCCATCCGAATTCCCTTACGCAGGAGCGCTCACAGCGCTGCGCAAGAGGAAGCAGGGTCTGTCTGTCTGTGTTAGTATCCAGTAGAGGCGACATAGAGGCGATGTAGCGTCCATAGCCCAATGGCTTGCTTCGATTCAATGTGATCGAAAGAGTTAAGCAACGACGGGCGCGGTCGGTTTGTGGATGGGTGACCGCTAGTGGCAAAATTTCATGGACGCTACCGTGCTTCGGAGGGCACGTAAAGCCGTCGGTCCCGGTTGTTTTCAATGCTGGAAACAGTCGTTAAGCCTTGTCGAAGACCTTCGGGTGGCTTGAGAACATTCGACACTGGGTTGGCCACTAACCCCTCCACCAATCCGCATTGGAGCAGCGTGGTGGAGTATGCTCTAGACCTCCCGCAGAAGTATCTGTGGGGGAGACCCGTGCCCAGCAGTGGGACGTCTATGGGTCGCAGCGAGAGGCGACACACCTGCCCGAGGCGCGGAAGTAGGAGGGCGCGGCGCCGGTCGCGCGCGCCGCCTGCCACACCAGCTGCTCGGCGGGCGGCGGCGGCGACGGCAGCGTCACCACCGACGCGTGGTCGCCGGCCTCGGCACGCGGGCCTGTCGGTTGGCAAAACATAAGATTTTCGAGGTAAACTAAGAATATATTGAGAGGTGGGCAATGGCTATCATTATATTATTATTATATTATATTAACAAAGCATCACTAATATCAGTCATATTGAATCAGTCGACGTCTAGCTAATTGTCAGTTGTCACACCTGCCAGTTCAGATGCAAAATTTTTATTTAATAATTTAGCAAAATATTTTCGTTTCTAGTTTGGTTATATTCTTGAAAATACTTGCAAACGTTATGTGCAGGAAATGCATGGCCAAACAAACAAATTGTTATGTGAAGGAAACACTTCTTTAATGAAGTGTTAGTTACAAGTTAATTCTTTGAAACATCCACAGATAGGATTAACTGTATTATTCTAATTACTCTATTACAGTCTTCCGCTGACAGTTCCACACAGAGAGAGCAAGCTGCCTGCCATCGCTAAATTTCACAATGGAGATAATATCAATTAGGCTGCGTTCAAGTTTACTAAATTATGGATTATAATTAATTATAATAATAAAATAAAATAAATTTTTCGCAAAGGACTATTGATAGCCATTTTCATAAAGTGTTAATATTTTCTGATAATTTAGTTTAGTTTAAAAGTGATTCTTTTTGTACTCACAAAGTAAACAAAAACTATTTTCACGAATTTACGAAAAAATGAAGACTCGGTGGAAGACGAGAAAAAATTGCGCATCGCATAGAAAAATAGGTACGCTTGCACTGGTGGTATTTTACAGAGATATATGTTGTATAGCCTCGCACTAACAAGAAAAACTGATATAGGTAAAAACTATTTACTCACTACAAGTGCCGTTGTATTCGTCCAGTATTTCCTGTGGCGACTGGTAGTTCCTAAATATGTGCAGGTCTACCGGCTTTCTGTCGGCTAGTAGCGCCAAAATCATGAGTTTCGGACGCTCGATGTCTGCCATCACGGTTTCAGTACCTGAAAACAAATGTACATGATACTTTGTTAGCTCTCTGCCGTTTAGGTACCTAATAACTTTATCTATACTAATATTATAAACAGGAAAGCTTTGTTTGTAATGTTTTCACACAAAAACTACTGGACCGATTTCAAAAATTCTTTCACCATTAGAAAGCTGCATCTTCACTGAGTGACATAGGCTATATAATACTAGTGGACACCCGCAACTTCGCTCGCGTAGAATTAGACCCATTAACGACGTCTGCCGGCGTTCGGGTTGCCCACTTGACTTCAAAAACGGCAAAGCTTCATACTAACTTTGCACCCCCGTTTTGCCCCCTTAGGGGGTATTTTTTCAAAAATCCTTTCTTAGTGCTCCCCTACGTTATAAAAGGAACCCTTGTGTAAAATTTAAAGTTTCTAGCCCTTATAGTTTAGGCCCTGCGTTGATATGTCAGTCAGTCAGTCAGTCAGTCAGTCACCTTCTCCTTTTATATATATAGATACAGATTACTAGGTGTAAACGAAACTGTTGTTATGTGCGTGTGTGTATGAGCGAAGCTGCTATCCACTATGTATATATATAAAAGGAGAAGGTGACTGACTGACTGACTGACTGACTGACATATCAACGCAGGGCCTAAACTATAAGGGCTAGAAACTTGAAATTTTGCACAGGGGTTCCTTTTATAACGTAGGGGAGCACTAAGAACGGATTTCTGAAAATTCACCCCCTAAGGGGGTAAAACGGGGGTGCAAAGTTAGTATGAAACTTTGCCGTTTTTGAAGTCTTTAGACGGGTAGACATCGTTAATGGGTCTAATTCTACGCGAGCGAAGCTGCGGGCGTCCACTAGTTTTTTTATAAGATGCAAACTGGGGCTGTGGCTGCAGCACTCACCCAAGCACTCCTGCAGGATGGTCTCGAGCGGCTCGGAGGGGTATGGCCGCATGCCGATGAAGGCGCGCTCCTTCATGCGGAAGTACAGCCGCTGGCACTCGCGCAGCGTCAGCACCTTGCGACGGTTCGAGGACTGGGGCTGTGGCTGCAGTACTTACCCAAGCACTCCTGCAGGATGGTCTCGAGCGGCTCGGAGGGGTAGGGCCGCATGCCGATGAAGGCGCGCTCCTTCATGCGGAAGTACAGCCGCTGGCACTCGCGCAGCGTCAGCACCTTGCGACGGTTCGAGGACTGGGGCTGTGGCTGCAGCACTCACCCAAGCACTCCTGCAGGATGGTCTCGAGCGGCTCGGAGGGGTATGGCCGCATGCCGATGAAGGCGCGCTCCTTCATGCGGAAGTACAGCCGCTGGCACTCGCGCAGCGTCAGCACCTTGCGACGGTTCGAGGACTGGGGCTGTGGCTGCAGTACTTACCCAAGCACTCCTGCAGGATGGTCTCGAGCGGCTCGGAGGGGTAGGGCCGCATGCCGATGAAGGCGCGCTCCTTCATGCGGAAGTACAGCCGCTGGCACTCGCGCAGCGTCAGCCCCTCGCGACGGTTCGAGGACTGGGGCAGTGGCTGCAGCACTCACCCAAGCACTCCTGCAGGATGGTCTCGAGCGGCTCGGAGGGGTAGGGCCGCATGCCGATGAAGGCGCGCTCCTTCATGCGGAAGTACAGCCGCTGGCACTCGCGCAGCGTCAGCCCCTCGCGACGGTTCGAGGACTGGGGCAGTGGCTGCAGCACTCACCCAAGCACTCCTGCAGGATGGTCTCGAGCGGCTCGGAGGGGTAGGGCCGCATGCCGATGAAGGCGCGCTCCTTCATGCGGAAGTACAGCCGCTGGCACTCGCGCAGCGTCAGCCCCTTGGCGAGCGCGAGCGCGACTATGCCGCCGGTGCTGGTGCCCGCCACCCACTCGAAGCAATCGATGATGGGCCGCCCGACCGCCGCCTCGAGGTTTAGGAGCAGCTGGACCAGCACGAGGCCCTTAATGCCGCCGCCGTCCATGCAAAGGAGCCTGCAATTATTTAAAACTTGGTTTACATTACAGAACATTTTCTTACAAAAGATTTTTGTTTGGGCTGAGATTTTTTTCCGCTTGTGAGTTTCATAACTGTGACTGTGAAATGAAGTTTTGGCACTGATTCTACAAATGCACCAGCTTTTGAACCCATGCGGAGATGCAGATTCCGTCGCCTACTTTACGCTTTGGAAAATACAAGCTACAAGAACTTGTAGTAACGCCTAATAAGGCGTTACTACGTCTACTAGTTCAGTGTCGGATGAAAATGTGGCCACCTATTGGATGGGTCACCAATAGTGGTAAAATTTAATGAGTGCTACCGTGCTTTGGAGGGCACTCTAAGCCGTCAACCAAACCAATCGTTAAGCCTTGACTCGACACTGCTGTGGCCACTCCCATCCACCAGACCGCATTGGAGCAGCATTGTGGAGTACACTCTAGACCTCCCGTAGCTGTGTATTATGTGAGTGAGACACGGGTCTCCCTCACTCCTTGGGCACGGGCCCAACTTTGAATTATTTCAAAAGTCGAATAAATCCTAATACATACCTACAAATATAATCTTACCATTCTTCCCCTTCTTCCTCTCGAATCTGTTTTTAAAATATATATTCGTGTTACTCGTTATCTATTTGTTTTTCTTGCTTTCCTGTATTCCTTTCTTTTTTATATATTTCCTAATTTATTTTTGTGCACGCTACCATAGAACATTCTCTAACTCCTCCCCAGGTTGCCTGGGAGAAATCGCTAGTTAGCGATAAGGCCACCTATTGTATGTAATTTTTAATCTTTATTCCATGTAATTGTTCCTGTATGTATGTCTTGGTGTACAATAAGTGAATAAGTGATAATAATAATAATAATAGTGTGCAGTTACTCACCGGCCCTGCTTCTCGCCGGCGTCGAGCGTGGCCGCCTTGGCCATGGTGGTCGCCGTGAGCATGTCGCTGACCATGTCGCGCACGGCGGCGCGGGCGAGCGCGGGCGGCGGCACGCCGTTGTACTCGCCGCGGGCGGAGCACCCGGCGCTGCAGCCCGACACGTCCGACGTACATCTACGCACGATTTGTACTTCAGATCAGTTAAAATCATCCATCCGTCCATCAGCCTTTACAAGTTCACTGCTGGACATCCTCCCTTAGCCTCGAGCGTGGCCGCCTTGGCCATGGTGGTCGCCGTGAGCATGTCGCTGACCATGTCGCGCACGGCGGCGCGGGCGAGCGCGGGCGGCGGCACGCCGTTGTACTCGCCGCGGGCGGAGCACCCGGCACTGCAGCCCGACACGTCCGACGTGCATCTACGCACGATTTAAGTAGGTGGGTAGGTTAACTGTGCTAAATTAATATATTTTATTGACGTGACAACGTCTTATAAATTGGTTTGCCGGGTGACACTTCAAGAAACTGCGTTACGCTCCGCTCACGTTATGCGCTCACAATGAGAGCGAGTGAGAGGCACGCGTCCCTTCCACTCGGGCATGGTTAGCCCGCCTAAGAGCGAGAGAGACGATACGATACGAGACGATACTACTATACGAATGAATATTCACATTAAAATTATTTTACCACTCAAAGTCGTTGTCACGTAAAACTTTCGCCCGTATACCGACTTTACAGGCAACCAATATTTTTTTTATTAAATTCTTAGTGTCGTAGTAATGTAGAACCATAGATTGAACCATTAAATTAATTTATTTTAAAGAATGTAATGCTTTGTTTGAATAAATTTAAGATTTACTGTCCGAACTGCTCAACACACTGGGTCGCCCTGAAAACCAGCGGTCGTGGTTCGCCACGACCATAGCTGAGTGCGGCCCAATTTCGGCAGATCTCGCTATTATTTTTATTATTTTATAGTCATATTTTTGTTGTAATTGTGTTAATTTGTCGAAATAAATTGTTATTCTATTCTATTCTATTTGAACTTCAGATCAGTTAATATCATCCATCCGTCCATCAGCCTTTAGAAGTTCACTGCTGGACATCCTCCCTCCCTTAATCAGTGCCACTCCTAGGCCTTTTGTATCCAGTCAACCCTCTGAGTTCTTAAGGTCATCTGTCCATCTGGTTAGAGTGCTCCGTTTTCCGAATAGTGGTCTCCTTTCGAGGAACTTTCTTACCCACCGGTTATCAGTTAAATTCAAGTCTCCCTAAAATCTACTAGCTCTGGCAGTTCATGTTTGTGGGAACAACCACATGTGTACAAATGCAATTATGTCTCTGGGATTCAGCTTAAAGGGCAAGAGTTACTTTTACGATTCGCATTTTCATATTGAAAGACTTTCTATGAATCTGACATAATTTTGACATTAGTTTCACTGTCCATCTATGAAAATAAATCTACGCAAATTACCACTAGATCGAAGTAACAGCGCTTAGCCCTCCCATATCCAAACCAAAAAGGGGTGAAGGTGGATGAAGTGTTAGCAAAATAAACTTACCTAGGAGCACCGACCGCATGCAACACATACAGTATCTTATCGAATGTTCCATTGGACATATCCGAGGGGACCGTATGCCGCGGTGTGTGGCCCAAATTGTTCCTTGCATCCATGTTCGCTCCGAACACAACCAGCGCCTTCACTATCACTATATTCGTCTGTTTCACTGCGATGTGGAGCGGTGTGTTCCCCTCGTTATCCGCCACTGAATGTTCTGCACCCCTCGAGAGCAAGGCCATCGCGCATTCGAGTCTCCCTCTAAGCACGTGTACATGCAAGGCGGTTCGACCGTCGAAGTTTATAGCGTTTATATCGCAGTTCTTGTCCGCGAGGGCTTCGATGACCTCGCGCGATATCGCCCAGTGCAGGGGCGTGCCACCGCGCTTCATGTCCTGCTGGTATAGCTTGGGCTGGTTCACTTGCACTATGTCGCCCACTATGCCTGCGAGAGGAAACGATAATATGGTACAAATCTATATATATAAAAGGAGAAGGTGACTGACTGACTGACTGACTGACTGACTGACTGACTGACATATCAACACAGGGCCTAAACTATAAGGGCTAAAAACTTGAAATTTTGCACAGGGGGTCCTTTTATAACGTAGGGGAGCACTAAGAAAGGATTTTTGAAAATTCACCCCCTAAGGGGGTAAAACAGGGGTGCAAAGTTAGTATGAAACTTCGTCGTTTTTTATGCTAATCGAATGAAATTCAGTACCTATGAAGGTTTTTTATTGATTTCGAAAATCATCCCTTAAGGGGGGGTAAAAGGGGGGTGCAAAGTTAGTATTTCAATGAAATTTTGTATTCAGGTTATGTTACGTCTAATTCCACGCGAGCGAAGCTGCGGGCGTCCACTAGTCTATATATATAAAAGGAGAAGGTGACTGACTGACTGACATATCAACGCAGGGCCTAAACTATAAGGGCTAGAAACTTGAAATTTTGCACAGGGGTTCCTTTTATAATGTAGGGGAGCACTAAGAAAGGATTTCTGAAAATTCACCCCCTAAGGGGGTAAAACGGGGGTGCAAAGTTAAGTATGAAACTTTGCCATTTTTGAAGTCAAGTGGGCAACCCGAAGTGACCCGAACGCGGGCAGACGTCGTTAATGGGTCTAATTCTACGCGAGCGAAGCTGCGGGCGTCCACTATCTGTGTATAAATGTATACTCTGGCCGAGGTGCGGTAGTCTGGGACAAATAATCAACGCGCGACGGAATCATCATTTACTTTATTAAAAAGTTTAAGCTTGTAACATTCCCTTTACACTTAACAACCTTAACACATATTCACATCCCTAAATTTGTAACAGATCAGAGAATTCACATCAAAAGTTTACTGGAAATGAATAATGTCTTTGTATAAGATACATATTGTTAAGAGTCTATTTCTTAACAATATGTAACTCAATAACAAAATAATTTTACCTATAATATCTAACATAAGACACTTATCAGAAGTCATATTTACGATAGAATAATACTCATTACACAATTTAGTAATGCTTACTGCTAATAACAGCAGCCAATCCTATATGACTAGGATATGTCACTGCCTTAAACTCGACGCTGGTAATTATTATACATATTAACACACCAAAGCTACATGAATTATTCATTCAGATTGTGTCATGCCGACGTATCAATCTCAAACAATGTGCAATTGATTTTTCAGTGCCCATAAAATGCCGGAATATGTACTTACTCTCAACAAGTCATCAGTAGCAGTGACGTATGAGTCATTAAGTTAATATCAGGCTAGTATCAGAATCAAATTGATATCAAATACATAAAAGGTAGGTATAATACAAAAAAAAAACACTTTTACACCAAAATTACACTGAGATAAGAAGGCTGGAAAAAAGTTTTTTCATAGAATACTAAAGTATTAATAATAATTTCATAAACAAAGTAGATTTAGATTTAGATTCTAGTACTAATTAAACATTAAAACTAAAAGACATACGTTAGGAAGGGACAGGCTTCTAGTACACAGCTCTCGCTTTGCTAGAAGTCAGGGCTCAACATTTTTAAGAAACAATTTGTTAATTTACTTACATTATATTATAGTTAGATTTAGATTTCATGTTGTAAAATAGTTGCCACATATTCAGGGAACAGACTGGCTTCTAGTACCTACTCAGCTCACGCTTCACTAGAATTTTATTCAGGGCTCATTTTTAAGTAACGTTTCTTTTACAATAAGCACGTAAAATAATAATAAAATCTAGTAAAATCTAGAGGTGCTAACTATACTATTATATTCTAAGACAGGCCCGTTGGCGCAATCGGTAGTGACCCTGTCTGTTGCGCCAAAGGTCGTGGGTTCGAATCCCACTCAGGACAAATATTCGTGTGACGAACACTTGTATTTGTTCTGTGTCTGGATGTCAATATTATCTATTTAAGTATGTATTTAAAAATATCTATGTATGTATATCAGTCTCTGACACCCATAACACAGGCTCGCGCCTACTTTGGGGTCAGATGGCCGTGTGTGAGAATGTCCAAGATATTTATATTTTTTTTTTTTTTTTAAATACCATAAAAAAGCTCTAAGATCAAGCAGGTCATACCGGGCATGGTGCTAGTGCGACTTGTTGTAGACAGATTGACGTCCGCGCCTGCGAGTAGCAACGCGCGCACGCAGTCGGGCGCGTCCGCGAGGCAAGCCACGTGCAGGGGCGTGTAGCCTTCCCTGTTATACATGTTGAGGGTGGATGTGTTGTGCGATGCTAGCATCTGGAAGAAAGCGTACGGTACGAATGAGTATTTAAGAGGATATCACAAGCGAACAAGTCGACACTTTTTCCATACAAACGTAGTCCCCTGTTTCCTCCTAGGATAAAGAAGTTACAGAAGAGAAAAAAATACCATACGATTTATACGTACCTCTGCCATGACTGTACGTTTTGTTTTTTTTCATAATTTGAATAATAGAAGAGTATAAAAATCATTTAAAATCAAAAAAATCGACTTTTTTTACATACATTTTCAAACATCAAGCAAACTGGTAATTACTAACATATCCCAAAAAAGCAAAACGTACGGGCATAGCTTAGACCCTGTTCTACATTTTAACTGAAAGAAATATTGAAATCGGTCTAGATTTCGAGGAGGAAACAGGGGATTACGAAAGGACGATTTTCTTAATTTTACGTAGGTAAAATCAGTTCGAGACTGCACTTCTCTCTATCGCACGCTAAGGGGCTCAGCGCGACGGCAATATTTTTGGTAAAAACCTATTCTTCAAAAGTGACGGTCGACTGATATCCTCTTAAGCGATTTTGTTTTGGAGGGAGAAAAATTTATTCATTTGATATTGTGCGAACCTAGGCCTTGTGCCTTGTCAAAGTCAAATTCAAATAATTTATTTCGCTATGAGGTGATTATACACGCTTAACGAAAGTCTAGAACAAACAAACTACTTAAAGAGAAGAGATATAATGCTATTCTAAACTGATTAATATAAAGTAAAGGATGAGCTATTGATCCTTGAATGAATAGCTAATCCTACACAGGTGCCTAAGGCTAATTTACAATAATTACCTACCACTAAGCTAAGCTCTAAGTCACGATAGACTATCTATCTGGTCATCGGCTTTAGGAAGAATTTACAATATTCTTATCCTATGCCCTAGTGTAGGCCGAGAGAGAAAAAAGCCTTGTGTGTAAAGTAGCGTCCATAGCCATGGCTGTTGTTTGTTGTCATAAACGTAAAAATCTATAAAGTGGGCAAGTTTTTAACTTAAAATGTTCTTGACAACCTTTACTTGATATTTCACTTCACTATAATTATCATGTTTATGCTTACCTTGAACTGATACAGCGAAGGCACCGTGCCTACATGACGTTTTAAATTAAAACTTATGGATTTGGTGAGTTCTGAATAAGGGCTAGATTAGATTAAATTAGATAGATATTATTATTGACAAATAACGTTAGAAACTGGTCTCTTATCATGAAGGTGATGAACATTCTTTTCCACAGTTGCTACAGTATCAGAAGTTCACCGGTTTCATCTAAGTGGTCTCTCTAGCACAAAAGATTTCAAGATTCTCAGATCTCCCTCACTTGTACCACCAGTAGTACTATGCTAAAAAAAAACTAAAACCTGTTGTTTTTTTAAATTAAATAACTCACGTTGATAATTTCCTTATTAGTGGGTGATGCGTAGTGGAAAACAGTGTTGCCATCATTGTCGACAGTATCCAAGCTGCACTTGAGAGACACCAGGCTGTGTACCATTCGTACATTGCCTGTTTTGACTGCCACCTGAGCAAAAAGACAATTATTTAAAAAATTCAACTTCACAATGAAGTGTGCTAGCCTAAATAATTTAACCTATAGAGCAGGGACTGGGTTCCGTAGAATAGTCATCAGGGTTCCGCCAAAATTATTCCGTTGTGAAACAGGCTTTTCAGCCTACGTTTATACAAAAACCAAATACAGGTCAAGATTGGATGCTACCTCAGACATACAGGGATTCCCAAAATATGAATACAATTGTCGGACATAGGTAATACCGAACATTAAAACTTTAAGTTATGAATAACGTGTTTCAATTTTATTACACATTTCTTACAAAAAATGTAATTTCACTGTTGATTTATAATAATTTGATATGGGGTTCCATAAAATAAAAGGTATTTGTTGGTGTTCCGTTATCTTTAAAGTTTAGGAACACCTGCTATAGAGAATAATCAAAATATAGTTACATATTTGCATTGCTCGCGGCACGAAAGTTAAGTTCTGAAAGAAATCCGAAGGGGGTAGCTGCGCATCAGTGCGGGGGACAGTGCTGGCGAGCCAATCAGCGCTTACGACTGGCCAACCCGCTCGCCCCGCGCGTGACAAAACTTTAATTTCGTTTTCTGCGCATTCAAGGTCAGAGCTAGACTTCGGTGCCGAATACTAGTCTACTCAGTCTTCTTCTCAGAATAAGCAATATTATTGTTATATCTATATATATAAAAGGAGAAGGTGACTGACTGACTGACATATCAACGCAGGGCCTAAACTATAAGGGTTAGAAACTTGAAATTTTGCACAGGGGTTCCTTTTGTGACGAAGGGGAGCACTAAGAAAGGATTTTTGAAAAGTCACCCCCTAAGAGGGTAAAACGGGGGTACAAAGTTAGTATGAAACTTTGCCGTTTTTGAAGTCAAGTGGGCAACCGGAACGCGGGCAGATGTCGTTAATGGATCTAATTTTACGCGAGCGAAGCTGCGGGCGTCCACTAGTATAATAAAAATAGTATAATAAAATAATACTATTAGTTATTAGTTATATTTATTGTGATGTTTCACCCCTATGTTGCGTTCCTATGTGTTGTATTGTATGTAGACCTACTTTTAACCAGTCAGTTATGTTTAGTTCCCACATACACTGGGTGGTGAGCCTATTGCCATACACGGGTCGCAAATCCAGGCTTTGAGAAAAAAAAAATCTATTTAACATGCACCTAAATAGTAACCAAGTACTTGGGAACCATATCGGATACCTAATACTGCGCAATCATTTATTCTCACCATAAGCGGAGTCGCCCCCGTAGCGGGGTCAGCTTCATTGATATGCCTCTGCACCTCAGGGTTATTGAAGAGCTCATACTGGCCGAAATGTGCGACCAAGTGGGCAATGGTCCACGATTTGTGCTCGGTCAGCGTGTCGCAAATCTTCTGGAGACTGGGCACTGTGCACTATAAATTAAAAAAATAAACTAAGCACAGAAAACCACACAACTTTCTCGGCCCTGGCAGGGCCGATTCAAACCCAATACTCGCGGTTCGGTAGTCAGGCTTGGGGTCACTTACTACCGTGCCATGGAATTGTCAGCAAGTTCGTATGTTTGATTATCATTCAATCATTTCATTATTTCTCAATAACCATGCTGATGTATATCTTGGTGGAAGGATTTGGGGTCAAACCAAATATTAGTATTGTTTTAGGCATCATGAAAGACACCCAAGGCTAAACTACTGATATTTAATAATACATTCTTGACATGATTATCTACTATTAAGAATATTTTTCCACTAGTGGTCACCCATCTAATCTAACTGTTTGAACCATAGCGTATCTGTTTAAATAGATACTAGAAATAGCCATGACATACTAAGCTATCCAATGAAATTTAATTAAAAAAAAAAATATTCACACATAATTTATATAACAGGTTAATCTCACAATAAAATTATAATTATGAGAAATTAAATTACTTATATATTAAACAGATTCAATTGTCTATATGAAGTACAATAAATACACTTAGATTAGATGTCAATATTATACACTAAAACAATAATACTGCTGTTAGTCAATAAATCACGATTAGATAGAATGGTCATGTAACATCTGACCTATATTATTTATTATCTACATCAGAGGTTCCCAAACTTTTTTTGCTCATAGACCCCTTTCAAAAGTTTGCTGGTTCCGGTGGACCCCCTGCAGCTAAATTTCTATCATATTTCCAGTCGACAAAAAATGTGAAGATAAATTATGAAAATTGGCGTTGCGAGTGAGTTCCAACCACGAAAAAAACATTCTTTGAAAAAAAAAAGAGAATTGATTGGTAAATTAATTAATTGATTGTGCTGTGAGTGGATGTCAAAAGTAAAGTTGACCATTCAAAAAGAAGTGATTCCATCTCAAACTTACATTTTTGACATCTACTCACAGCACAAAAACCAATCAATTCTCACTTATTTTATTTAGAAAACTCGGAGTGGTAAAAATAAAAAAATAGTATATTTTCTTGTGTTGTATTTATTCAAATACTATGTAAGTAACTATTAACTATTATTATTGTTATCATATTTTACAATATTATATTAAGTAAGTATAGTAAATCAAAATATAATTGTACCTACAATCAAAATTAAACATTAATAACGTAGGTAACGTAAATTAATGGGAGGGATGTACTTGATGTATTGACAGCAAATTATCAATATTTGGCTTTAGTTTTGTTAGGAATAACCGCAAATCTCCCCTTTCTGTGATATTCAATCTGCTCCTTTTTTTTGTTAAAAGGTTTGTTACGGCACTAAAACTTTTTTCGACAAGATACGACGAGGGAAACGCTATCAAACGCTTTGAGTATAAGGCGAGCGGCCGCGGCGGTGCTTTGCAAGTCTCGACACGTTGTACTGATTATGGAATATTACAAGTTTTTACAAGTAACAGTCGCTGAGCTTCTTAAAATATTATCTGCCTACATTGATAGGTGAAGTCAAGCCAACATTTTAGTTCTTCACTATCGAAACCAGATAAATTTTCGTGGACACCCGCTTACGAATTGTGGACCCCCATTTTTCTGTCACGCCAACGTAGACCCCCGTCGAGTCTCCCGTGGACCCCTGGGGGTCCACCTGGACCACTTTGGGAATTACTGATCTACATAAATATTTATAATGAAGATAAATTTAATGTAACACATTTGATTGTGAATGAGTGAGTCTTAAGAGTATAATAAAATTAAGGTTTATATTCCAGTTTCAACAAACTGGAGACTTACCAAAACCTGGACAGGTCTGAAACACCTTGAACCAATGTCTATATAAGATGAATGTAGAAAAAACATTAGAAGTTTGTATGATTACAAAACAGATATTTAAGAAATATGTATATATTAAATGGAACATCAAAGCAACTGAATATTATTTTACTGACTGTTTTTGAATTATCCTCTTATTACTAATTCATAGAATATAATAAAAAGCTCCCATACATACTATTACAACAATACAATTTGCCTTCCAAGATATTTGTTTTGTCTCTGATCACCATATCTGTCCATATATATCGGCCTCAAAAAAAAAATTGTGTACACTACACATTTACTTAACTAGAAATTGAGGTTTTCATTTTTTATTTATTTTTTCCCTAGCTTTTTGGTTGTTTAACTAAATTAAAATATATATAAAATAAATTAATATGTATATTGCGATAGGTAAGAAGTTATATTTGTTACGAATTATTGCTTGGTACTGTAATTTTCCATTATTTTGTGTGAATGTTGTACATGCCTATAATTGATGTTCATACCTACCCTATACCTCTGATAATTATGTTATCTGTAAATGTTTGTATGTAACGTTGTTGGCGTGTCTTATAAAAAAAAAAATAAAAAAAAAAAAATATCTGTATAGCCATATTCAGTATAAAGCTCTGTATCTAATTGTATGCCTTTTGTTTACTCCATACCAATGCATCATGTCTTGTTATTGTGTATCAGTGTCTCCATTGATGTTCATACAAAAACCAAGACAACACAGGTTGTCTCATATCAATTGGCTTATCAAAACTATGTTATGTTGTATATATGTAAGATAGTAATTTAAAAAAAAAGCTTTTATAAATTAACTTTTGAAGTTGTGTACCACAGGTCTCTACAGTTTATAAACTACATAGCATGATTACTGACATAATTATAGCTAGTGCCTTGCTGTCCCATTTGTATTGCATTTCTCTTGATTCTCAGTATAGTAAAAGGATAAAACACAAAAGGGAGAACTTTCTCAGTTGCAGGAAAGAGATGAATAAATTTCCTGTAGTCAGATTAAATTATGAAATTTGCCATCAGTAAAAATCATTACACACATTAGATCTCAGCCAATTATTATTAAAAAACTATTTCCACCAGCTCACCTCTTTAGTTATCTTGATGTATAATGGTATTTGTTCCTTAAAAACTATAAATTTCTCTTCAGTTACTTCTGGATTTTCTGATCGATAAAGGCTGCAAGTAGATATTAATAATTAAAAATAGAGAAATGAGTCACTGGTATATATTTTAAAATAACAATCTACAAACCTATACATCTGATGCAAGCTTTCAGTAAATGGTTTGTGTAGTACAATTTCATAGTATTTGTCTTTGGAATTTTTACCATCTTGTGGGGTTTTTGGTCCGTAAAGTAAAATAGAATCTTTTCTATATCTAATTGGTCGTGAAATATAATTATCTGAGCGCACTTCTAACACTTTTGTCGGAGATTCCTCAGTTCCAAGGAGACCACGAAAAACTGTAGTAAAAATAATATATTAAGTCTGTTTTACTTGCACAAAAATCAGCACATAAAATATGTTTGGTAATAAATAAGAATGTCTTCTTACAGGAGTTCAGCATTTTTTGTAGCTTTGGTCAAAGTTGCACAGGTAAACTTAAATATTTTGTTACTAAATATAATATATATAATGCTCTGCTTTGAGATAGGACATTCACAGAAAGAAATGGAAGTGATTTAATACATTTAATTGATCTCGCATACAATTTTATTATTGATATTGGCCAGTAGCCAATTTAACCAACAATAATTGTCAATAATGTCAATTGTCAATTTTATTCCTTAGAGCACAGCTTGACAGCAAATAAAAGTTGCCAGGCCTGGTTTTATAATGTTTAATACACTGTTTCTCCGCTAGGAGTATGTAAGTGTTCTGTGACTGTTACTGTCTCAGACCAACTGTTGGTCTGAGGTTACTGTCGAACGAAACCTTTCCTCCTCTTTTCGCGGCGCTGTGCTGTGGGCGCTCCTGCGTGGGGGAATTCGGATGTACGCGAGCCATTGGGCTATGGAGTATGTACGCTACATAATATGACTGTTAAATTTTTCCGCGGGTATAAGCTAGTATTTACCCACAAATGTATATGTAGGTTAATAGTTCGTAAGGCAGGCATCGCGCGTCGGCTTTCGGGCGTACTTCTCCAAATCTGACATTTATTGCTAAATGTTTCGTTCAAGTCTCAGAGCATCCCATCTTTAAGAAGATGGTTTAATTCGAATATCGATATCGACCAAAAACAGCACTAGAGTATCGATATAAGTGAAATGCATCACTTACATGTATACGTACGTATTTACAAGACTGCCTCTCTCCCCCAAACCTTACCCCTTAGCGTGCGATAGAGAGAAGTGCAGTCTCGAACTGATTTTACCGACGTAAAATTAAGAAAATCGTCCTTTCGTAATCCCCTGTTTCCTCCTCGAAATCTAGACCGATTTCAATATTTCTTTCATTTAAAATGTAGAACAGGGTCTAAGCTATGCCCGTACGTTTTGCTTTTTTGGGATATGTTAGTAATTACCAGTTTGCTTGATGTTTGAAAATGTATGTAAAAAAAGTCGATTTTTTTTATTTTAAATGATTTTTTTTCTCTTCTATTAATCAAATTATGAAAAAAAAAACAAAACGTACAGTCATGGCAGAGGTACGTATAAATCGTATGGTATTTTTTTTCTTCTGTAACTTCTTGATCCTACGAGGAAACAGGGGACTACGTTTGTATGGAAAAAGTGTCGACTTGTTCGCTTGTGATTTCCTCATAAGCAATAATATATCCGGGACCAATAATAAATAAGCATAAAATAGCTTATTAAAAATTCTTAAGTAGGAACAAACTAAACGAATAGTAAATAATAGATTCTATGTCCTATATTTAAGACTCATAATGTTAGATCGGTCTTGGTGTCTCTGTCATACATTCGAAAACGTCACCGCATCAACGGCTCGCCGCGTTCGGTTTTCGTTTCGTTCGTTTCTCTCTCACTTGGATCAGTCCACAGAGTACATTATCTGGATCGGATCGCCGCGACGCAGGCCGCGACTAGCCACAAACCAATCGAACGAACGAATCATTTTTAACAAAGTGAGCCATTCGATTGCGCAGATTTGAAGACCTGAATAATTAGATTTAGAGGAATTCTCATAAATTAAGGAATTAAACGAATATATATTGTAACTAGAATAAAGAGAACTGAATATTTATTGATTAAAAATAAACAGAATACAGTATCGTGTGAATAACATACTTAAACTGCAAATTTATAGTAAACCATAAAAAACACTGAACACAATAAAATTATGACAGTTAGTTATTTGCAACAATATTAATATGTATAAAGATTTATATACGACTAGCTATAAGTAATTAATAATCCGTACTAATATATAAATGGGAAAGTATTTTTTGTAGGTATGGTTTGTCCTTCATCTTCTCTACGTAGGAATGATGGATGGTGTTATAGAGTATTTTTTATCCTCTAAAATAGAATAAAAAATACTCTATATCACCATCCATCTGTAGGTATCCTGTACGGTTCCGAAAAAAAGCATGTTAAAAACAGACAAAACACGCGTCCGCACCCAAATGCAGTGCATTTGGCACCGCCCTACCCCATTCTGATCAGAAATATGTCTAACAAATTTCTGACAGAATTAGCATCCACCGTCGGCCTATATATTGTCAAAAAATTTTTGCTTAAGGCTTGCTCAAATGCAAAACAATGTTTATAAGTAAGGAACACAAAACGATAGTAGCTTGTGTTTATCGCATACGTCCACCTATCAACAGGACAAAGACTACTGGAAAAATATTTGTCTAATAAACCATTAAATGAACTAATATTCAAATTTTCCCCATTTCACTCAGGTTTGTTCTGAGACCTATAACACAAAAATAAGACTTAAGTACTTCACGTCATGTAATAGTATACACATACATACTTACATAAAACATTAAAAATATGTATGTTCCTTAATAGTAAGTATCCAAGGAAACCTTAAATACTGCATTGCTACATTAAGTACCTGCACAAAAAGCTTTTTTAAGATTATGGACTACTACATATTTATAATTCTAGCAATATACATTATATACGACAGCAATCAGTTTGTACATTATTGTTGTATATTTCGTTTCTTATAAAATGGCCACAATATTTATTTTACTAAATGTTTTATATAAGAATAAAATAACTATATTACATTTAAAACCTTCAAATAAGAAGAGAATTAAGCTTTTATAATATAAAAAACCTTTGGTTACATTTGTCATCGTAAACTCAGTGCATAGGTGAAATAATATAATTATAACATAACTACATACCTATGTATTATAACTATTTATATTTAAACCTTCAAGATAAAGAGAATAAGATTTTATAATATAAAAAAAAACCTTTGGTTACATTTATCATCATAAACTCAGTGCATATGTGAATTAATATAATTATAACATAACTATTCATATTTAAACCTTCTAGATGAAGAGAATTAAGCTTTTATAATATAAAAATCTTTGGTTTCATTTATCATGATATTTCAGAGGATTGGTGAAAAAATAACAAATTTTTCTTTTTATAACTAAAATCCGATTTTATTCAAATCTAGTGACAGATTGGGCAGCAAATGTGAAAAATGGTGGTGACATAATCTTCAGACAATAAGCAAATCTTATGAAGACATGGAATGTTAGTTAACAAATGCCAAATTTTTAAGTTGCATAATACAACATTTTGAAGTTGCTTTAAACTATTTAACTATGGTCATTAAAATTTTACATAACATAACATCATGCCTGTATTTTACTACTACATATGTAGGCCCATTTATACACCCACATTTCACCAGTTATGTTTAGGTCCCATGATGTAATTTTTTCCCACTGTTGGGAACGGGTCTAGTCTCAGAATGGGAGGGTTTAGGCCTACACGGGCACAAATCCAGATTCTGTATTATCAGGCTTTCAAGTTACAATAGCTCAAATATACTTTGCAAGACCCAGGATTTCTGGCTAAGCAGTCGCGCTTGCGACCACTGCAACAACGAGGCAGTCGCAGTTAAAATTTTAACTAGTAAATCAAACTTTAGTTTATTTCAATATTTGGATTAACTAATATGTATGCGTGCATACATACCTTGCACCAATAAATTATCAGTGATGACTGTTGATTAATTAAAACCTAAGCTAATGCTTTTCATTGGAAAAAAACCTAGTCGGGTCATAAGTTCTGTCACAGGCTTGATAAATTTAAATTTTGAATAAGTACTGGCCAGAAAAGTTTTTATTGATTTGGAACTTTTATGCTGTGTTAAAATAAAAATAATATTTATTAATTTTATTCCATTTGTTGAAATGGAGTGGACGCAATAGGAAGACAGAGTCGCGGTTATTACTCTACAACGCTGCGATTAAGCGCCTTCTGAGATTTAAAAATAAAATAATTTGAGGTTTGTTAGTACTATCAAATGATTTACGGAAGATTCAAGGTCGAAGACCGTAAAAGGAACGACGAAAAAATGCGGTACGCTGGAAAAAAAATCCGCCAAATCCTTTTTTAGACGTAACATTTTTAACGTTAAAGAACGTTAAAATAAACGGAATGATAAAATGTATGTCCATAGAGGATCCAGCTTAGGCATTATCCTTCATATTCATTCATGTAACTGTGGTATTTTTCTGTGAAAAAGATGTGAAAACTAGTGCTGTTGTTTATCAAAATACCATTTTTACAAAGGTCATGTATATTTAAATAGGTAGGGCATTTCGAATAACCTAGATAAATATTTTAATTTAAATTCATAAATTTCCAGAAATATAAATACTTACAAAAGCTATTTAGTGAAATGTTTGTGACAGAACTTATGAGCTGACTAGGTATAAGTTATAAAAGTAAAAAAGGATTATGCTGCATGACTCTGGTTGCTGTTAGAACCTAGCAAGCTATCAGGGTTGGCAAGGGGATCAAGTTCGGCAAACAATTTGAACCAAGCTGCTTTGTCATCCTTCTTCGGAGCGATTGGTGCAGCCATTTTTTGAGAAGCCTCCTTGGAAACATTGGCAACTTCGGGCGCCAGAGGACCAGATGGGTCCAAATTCTGAAAATGCGATAGTAAGGGTTAGTACAGCAATAACTGTGTACAAAAGTTTTGCTCATATTGAGCACAGGTTTTCTTCTCAGAATTTAAAAGGTTAGGCATAATCTACCACTCACTAAGAGTGGATTGGGCAGACTTCACATTCAAGAACAATCTGAAGAACTCTCAAACATGTAGGTTCTCTCTGCTTTTAGATACAAAAAGTGAAAGGCAATTGCTCCAACACCGCAAACCTTTCTTTGTTCCACTGTTGGGCTTCGCTCAGGGTAATCCAAAGGATTATGGTGTGTTGGGCTTGGGTGTTGGAATGTTCGGGGTTAGATGATAGTCCATAATGCTCATGTTGAGTGCGGATATTGAAGGCAGGTTTGTGACTTGTAGAACACTCTCAACTCAAGCATTTCAGGTTTTCTCACTATATTAGTATTAATTGTTGCTGGACACACACATTTAAGACAATATCAATTTACCCATTAATCAAATTTGCTAGACAAGCTACTGTCTTCCTGTTGATCTAAGAAGGGCAGGGTTACTAAAATTTTAAAAAATCAAAGCATTTCAGCACCACACAAAACAGATAGATGGATTGGTAGTACATTTTAAGTAGTTCACCTTAAGCAAATGTGCTGGCATAAATGATGCAAAGTTAGCTGGCAGGTCACAGTCCAAGTTCAGTCCAAGTAAATCGGAGTTCACGTCAGATTGTTTGGCCCCTACAGTATCCGCAGAGGTGCTTATCAGATCAGTGGAAGTTGAAGGTTCATCATTGTTTTGTGCAACATTGTTTTGTTTAGGCTCCAAATTTGATTTTGATGTTTCTGGCTTCTCATCTCTGTAGTCATCCTGAAAGGATGTTAGAAAAACAAAACTAATTAATTATGAAAAAAAAAAGGCTAACTTGTCATATAAATATTATATTTAATCTTGACGACTCCAGGGTGTGAGTGAACGACAAGTGCAGGGCTTGAGTACCAGTTGGTACAGATTATGCCTATTTTGTGGTCTACCAACCACAAAATAGGCCTACCATGGGGGTGCGAGTGAGTTTAATCTATCTATTACTGTTTATGACTATATTGCCTTTATTTGCAAATGTTAAATGTATAAATGACATTGACATTCACTGACTTCCATTAATACTGCAATTGAAGAACAGTATAAAATAATAATATGATGCTTTTTTAACCACATACACCTAAATACTGCTGCCATGAATAAGAAAAAGCTTGACGAGCAGAAACCATGTGTTATCCCTCAACATTATTTGCCTTACCAGTATCTCATACAAACTTCCGAAACAAATTATCTTCCAGAGCTAAGAGGCATAACCAATGCTGGTATTAATTTATAAACTATTTACACAGCAGGTTAGATAAAGCTTTTCTGTTAAAACTATAAATGCAAAGAACAGACTTAATACATAATTAATTATCCATGATTATTTTATTTATTCTATGTAGGTTATGATCAATTTTATCACCCATTATTATACTATGTTGGGTGGTCCAATCTAAACTAAAACTTCAAAGATTACCTGAAAAAAAAGCATCTGATCACTGTCTTCATGACTTTCCTCTTCGTGGTCAATGTCAGGTTTACCAAGCTGGCTCTTAAGGATATTAAACTCATACTGTGGAGCCGCATCCATTGTATCAACAGTGGTTGTTAAAGTATGAGAGACTTTAGAGGAAAAAGTCATGAAAGAGTTCTGATAAGATGATAGAACATGTGAGAACATGTTGCACCGAGCTGCAGCTAATAAGTCTATCTGAAAGTAGAAAATATGTTTTGATCTTAAGTCTATAAATATTTTAACTGTCCCATGCCAATATATTTATGAAAATATTATGTATGTACGAAAAGATGTTAAATTCTTTAAGAAAAAAGCAGTGTACTTAACTTTAATACAAGAAATAAGGATAAATTGATTGTACCTAGCTCTAGAGACTCTAGCTAGACTAAGTAAAGTATCAAAATCTTTTATGGGGAACTGTGTTCGCTTCTACAATAAAATACTCAGAGAATTAATTTAAATCTTACATTAAACAAAACCTCCTTAATATAGTTTTCTATAAAATTAATGATTATCTGAACGATAGAAATGCTTGGTGCGATGTATCTCCAGCTCCACTTGTTAAATAATAATGTTATGTGATCAAATTATAAAAATTGTAAATTTTGAAAAGAGTAACTACCGAGTTTCTTGCTGTGTTCTTCTCGGTAGCATCAACTTTGTTAACCGGCAGTAGATAAAAATTTTTATGACATTCAATAAGCGTATACAAAATACGAAAGGGTAAATAGCCAAATGGCAACAAAAAGAAACACACAGAACAAATATTGCGCATTATTACATACCTTTTGTAAAACATCTAGTGTTAATTTATCAAATATCTTTTTGCTCTCTCGTACTTGTCGCTGGGCTTTTCGGAAATTGTCGAGGCCACGGCCCGTGTCAGGGTCCAACTGGGCGCAGGTCGATTTCATCCAACTCAATGCAGCGCGATACTCGATACGCGCCTTTTCCATAGCAGACACGGTCGCCCGCATATCTTTTACAGCACGACATCTAAATGTCTCAACTTCATGGTAAAGCCTCAATAGCGGCCCACGTACACCTAAGCGCTGCTGGCCCGAATAAGAAATAGCTTTACCAGCCGAAACCATATGTTTTCCCGCAGCATCGTTCGCCTTACCAGCGTCTCGTAAAAACTTCCCTAACGAATTCTCTTCCTGGGCCAAGAGGCATAACCGATGCTGATATTGATCTAAAACCCGCTGCAACTCTAAACAACTATCTGATATTGATCGAAACAACTCTAATTTTGCATCCAGTTCAGCATCGGAAGCGACAATACACTCATCTTCTTTAGTTCCCAATTTATTCAACACAGTCTTTTTTGTTACCCAGTACTGATGCTGCATCATTTTTTACGTACAATAGTTATTTTCCTCCGACAGTAAACTAAAAAAAATAACTTTTGTCTAGCCAAAATTATTACATTTATTTTTATTTTCTTGCGATGGAACTGCAAATTGGCAAAATAATAACCAGAACACGTACTCCATCCAATGATCCAACATTTATCAAATTAACAAAATATAGTTCTCTGCACAAACTAATAAGTAATCTGTGAGTGAGGTACTGACTGACTGACCACAAACTAGCTAGAGATACTCTGACTGACGGACGACGACGTACTGACCACAGATTAGTATATTAGTAGCTAGCTAGTACTGACTACTGTGTAACATACAGCGTTGCCAGAATGTAACTTTTGTTACATTTTACGTTACTTTTGACCCTCTCATGTAACTTCCATGTAACACGACTCAAAATGTAACTTTTACGTTACTTTTAGGACTTATTAAAATATTTAAATATTTACCTATATTTTAGCATTTGAAATACTTTTCTAAATTTGTTGGTGTATATCTTTCACATTATTAATTATATGTTTTTCTTTTTTAGGACTATCAGTCAATTATTTGATCAAAAAATATCAGGATTCTTTCGAAGCTTTATTAATAGGACAGAAACCATTTTAAGTTTTTTGTAATAAAGTGTCATATTATAGTATTAGTGTTGTTTTCCACATAAAATGGAAATGTAACTTTTGTCGTGAAAATGTAACTTTTTGAGGTGTCTCATGTTACATTTGACTATCTGCCACTGGCAACACTGGTAACATATATTAGAGTGTATAGTCTGTCAAGAAAGTCATGAAAAAAAAGGAGGGCGCCACTATCTTTAATATGATATCCCTATATACATTGACTGGAAAGTTTTGATGCTTGGTTTTTATTTTTATTTTATAATAAATATAATAAGTTATTATTGTAAATACCTTATTATTAATAAGCCATTAACCTCTCAAGCGTGACGCAGATTTGACAGGAAAACGCAAACGTCAAGCGTGGCAACCGGAGACCGGTGTTCCCACGCTCACTTATTTCTTGGCTCATTTCTTATTAGATTCAGTTTCTTTCCATTATGACTGTTTTAATAAGCTAAACCTAATTAAATTGAGAATCTAGAAACATTAATCTAGTGCCATGATTTATTACAACTCCGCCGAGGACGTAATAATATTAGAAAATAGCTTTGGAAAAATAGGTTGTGAAATGTACTGATGTTATTTGGATTTTATTAAAAAACTACGTAATAAATTCTATGTGTTTTTATTACTATATAATCCTGTCCATGTATCTAAAACAATACAAGCAAAATATTAGTATACTACCATACAAATATTTCTTGTAAAACAAGTTTATTTGATCTCACTCGCACGACGTCCACTTGAGTGGTGCCAAAAGTGGTCGTTATATTTTATCTCGGTTCTTATTACTCATAAGGCGTAGAACAAAGCCTTTTTGTTTACAGTAACTAGAGTATATCTATTATACGATAGCATAACGAGCAGATCGTTTATATAACTTGATTGAATACGTTTCGACAGTTAAAACTTACGACTGACTGCAATCTATAGTCTCTATGGCTGAATTTAATTATGTATACGTCTATCCTGCTATTATGTAACAGGGCTTAGTGAAAAATAGCTCTCAAAATCGGCCAACACTAGGGTACAAAAAAAAATAAACTGAAATAATATTATTTTTTATTAATCAGAGTCGAAATCTGTGTCCAGGTATTCGACTCCCGAAATATTTCCTGAACTTCCTGCACAGTGAGGTTGGTCCATTTCTTCCTCTTCGGATTCACTGGAACTATCATCCCCTAATTGGATGACAAGGCTATCAACATCGTTATATAAAGTTCCTCCTGGAGTGTGATATTCTTTTTCAATCTTAATGACATGGTCAACACAATTTTTCCATTCTTGTGAAGTTACTGACTGGAATACTTCTTCTGCCAACTTTGCAACATTTTGACCACCAACATTCTTTAATGCAATACGCTTTTTTACCATTGCCCAAATTAATTCAATGGGGTTTAGATCACAATGGTAAGGCGGCAGTCTTACCACTGTATGTCCATATTCTCCTAAAAGTTCATCAATATAATATACAGGGTCAGGCTTATGTTTTTTTACCAACATTAACAAGGATGGTTTCCTTAATGTTTCATCAAATGCAATGTTATTTTCTAGTAACCACAATTTTATTTCATCGACTCTTGAAGCAGATGTAGGAGCCTGGTGAAAAACGAATAGTTAGTAATGTAATTTAATTTTAAACATACAATCATTCTGCATAATATAAAAATAAGAAAGACATTAATAATAATATACCTTGTTTGTTATAACTGAGTGGTATGGTGCATTATCCATCACAATGATTGATGGTTCATTTAAATTGGGCACTAACTTTTCTGTTATCCATTTCGTAAAATTATGAGCATTCATCTCGGAATGGTAATCTTCTTGCTTGTTTTTACCAGAAAATATTAGAAGCGCATTCGGCACAAAACCTTTCTCACTACCAGCATGTACTATTATCCACCGTTTCCCTTTGGATATATTTTGTTGGACACCTGCAACATTAACAGACTGCCAACATTTAGTTACTTTGTACGACTCGTGTATGTAACTCTCGTCCAAATAAATAATGTTTTTTTGAAGTTCCTCTGGCAAACTTCTATTGTCAAGAATTTGCTTTAAATAATACTCCCGCTTTGATGCTATTGCTGGTTTCTCTATCAGGGCCAATCTATTTGTTTGACATTTTTTAAATTTAAAGCCAATGGAGAATAAAATCTGTCTTAAATGTTCGTGACTGCCATCAAAATTCAATTCGTCCTTCACCGTTGATAATAGTTTTCTTAGTGTAGGTACTTCTTTTTGTACAGTGTAGAAAACTGAACTTTTTGACGAATAGCACATATATCAAAATCATCGATCTCTTTCTTAGGTCTTCCTTTCCTGTTTTTGCCAGGCGTTACAAATTTACCCCCATTCTTCATGCCTTCGTCCACTATGCGCCGAACGGTGCTTTCGGAGACACCTGAAAACAGTGCGAGCATATTAAATATAAACAAATAATAAATATCTCAAATTATTTAGTTATATTTGAATAAAAAATAATAAAGGATCAAAATTGTTCACCGTGTAGTAATATTTGCAGCATAATTAGGTATAACTTGATAACCTCAAAAATAGGTAAACAATACTATTTATACAAGTAAAATTACATTTAAAAACAAAAAATTTAGAGGGACTACAGTCGCTTCACTTTATTTAACAATAAAATACGTGTACATGCCAGTTACTTTTGCTGTTCGACCGTAAACATCGTCCAACCAGGGTGTTTGCGGTTAGAAAAAACCTACTCGGAAGCATAGACAATAGATATTTGGAAAACCAACCACATTTAGGATGTATGCAAAAACGTGGACTTTGCTTGCTGCGAAATGATATTAAATATTGTTTGGTTATACTGATTTTGATTCCAAAATAAAACAAAAGATGGTATTATTCTACACAAGTAATGACGTTTTTCAATTCAGTGTTACCAATGGTTTTATTTTTATTTTGGTTATTTTATATATTTTGATCTGGTAACATCAAGTCAGATTGTAGTAAATAAGATAGTAATTAATTGAAAAAATGTTTACATACACAGATTCAATCTATACCTTAAAAGTAAATTTACAAATTAATGAATTTAAAACTAAATTAATAAAAAAAAAAAACCTTAAAAGTATAACCTAAAACAAAAAAAAACAAAAAAAAATATTACTAAAATATATCATTAAAAGGAGTCCCTTTAGGCAAGGTTCCGAAGATACTGGCAGCGTTCCCCCTTTGAATAGCTATACTAATTCTCTGTCCTAGGTAGCTGCCAGCTCTTCGGTCTCCTGTGATGTCGACTAACCTTTTTGCTATTTCCTTACAAAGCCTCTTAGCGTTAGGACCCCACGGACCAAGGGTCTCGACACCGAATGGAACAAAATCATATTCGGTGCCTAGACCCCTGTACTTGCACGCTTTAGCTTTTTCAGCCGCTTCACAAGCCGCACCAACTCTGTTGTTGGTTCCATGTAGATGGGAAGGGGCCAGCGTGTCTGAACAGGTTGCATCCCATACCAGCACCCGTCCCATCTTCCATGGAATCAAACTCATACCATCCGGTCTCTTGCCATCGTCTCTTGCAATACCAGTCAGATTTATAAAACAAAACATTATGTACTAAATAAACCATAATTAGTAATATTAAGTTCAGAAAATGGGTCCAGCAATTTTGAATATTGTAATTTAAATATTGATATTCCATAATTACTGTCGTTGAATTGTAGGAATGGACTGTACAAACGCCATTTAGTTAAATTTAAAATGAAAATTCAAATGTCACATGTCAAATGTGTCATTAATTTCAATAATATTAGTTGTAAATAAATGCATTTTCACTGTTTTTTACGATTTTTCCACCTCACGACCCGGTGATAAATAGGATTCCGAAGCCCCGCATGTACGTCTACTTACGAATAATAATATGTAATACTTATTAATATCGATGTCGTCAAAATCTAGTTCCGAAGCATAACTGGACTTCTGTTCATCACTTAAATTGAAGAACAGTTTGAGAAGAATGAAGAATGATTTGAATCCTGTGCATGAGTCGAGTCAGGTTCACAATTTTCCTCAGGTGAATGAAGACTGCTTAAATTATTTATAAGTAGTCCTGCTTCAAAAGTGACTCATATCTTGTACAGGATGGAGAAGTATCCTATACCAGAGGCTTCGAATGCAGCCAAAGAAATTTTAAACATGAATGAATGTTGTGTTCTCTGACAATTTCAGGGCCTTTTTATTTCTTTGTAAACATTGGTGTTTTACCTACGCTTCGTATTACTGTAGTATTATAAATTAAACAATAAATTATCGTATAAAATTACAGTCTTCTTATTTTTATAAAATAGGATTAGTTACTAATGCTCTAAAAGATGGCATATTGTATTTGATCTTAATGAATTAAGAGCTAACTAATTCTATTCTAATTGAAACATTAAAAGAAAATTTAAAGTAGAGGTGCCAAGGTGCAGAAAAATGCATGAAGTTTTCCAAATTAAAAAACAGATGGCGTCACATTCATGGGCCATGCACAAGCCTTGAGCGCGGACTCTATTTCAGTTATATAAAATGTACTCTGTGCGTCCAACTCGGAAAGCAACTTTCCCGCTTGAAATTCACTCATAAATTCTTCAAAAACCTTAAATATGATTTGTCTCGAGCCACTCTTATAAACATTCCGATTCATTCTAACTTATTAAACCGTTTCAAGATAAGAAAACCTAGAAATACTTCAAAAAATCCGTGCAAATCATTCATAAAACCTACGAAGTGACAATTGATATACACAGCTTGATAGTAATTCAGTGTTGCCACAGCATGCAAAATAATTAGTTCCTAAAACATTCTTTTCATGACTTTCTTGACAGACTATATTTGACTTGATTTGAGATATTTGACATTGAGTGAGACAGTACTTTGGTTGCTTTCACCAAAGAAATTGGAGCTGCCTGCTGATTAAGCTAACCGCGGTAAGCCAGTGCCAGTGTTAAATGTGGATATTTAATATATACCTGATAGGATGAACAAAACAATGGTTCGTAGGCACCTCCAATTTCTTTAAATTTGCAAGTGGTTCGTGTGATGATTTTGTGCAATAGACAATATAGGACTTTTCTTTTATGTGTCTATATATAGACTAATATGTCTATCTATTCTCTATGGTGCCATATTTACAATCGGAATGTGGAATGGCCGCCGTGTTTCGCATTATGTGCGAATTTATTGTGTTATCAATTTAAATGCCGCATAGTAATATGTAAAATTTTGTTTAATGAGTAACATTTAACAGCACAAAGTTGTGGACATTCATATAATGTACTGTGCGAGTGATAAAACTATAGCCGGAGTGTCATCGTCACAGTCTTCGAAGAATGTCAAAGATGGTAAGTTTGTGGTTGTCAGTTTTTAGTTTTGGTTTTTGGTTATGTTCATTGATCTTTTTGAATTTGGCTGATCAGTAAATTACTACTTAATATAATTTTAGGCGATTTACCACAACAACAAAAGAAGTTTCCTTCCTTGAGCTAAACTTTTCAACAACAAAAATAATTTTTATCCAAAATGTTTTATTACTTACTGTACATAACTGTTTTCTCTCTCCGTAACATTAAAATTACACACAATAATAATAAATTTCATTCCTTGTTTACCTTGAAATATTTAGAAACGGAAATTGTAGAGCTAAGTGCACTTTCTGTCGTGTACTTACGTTTACGAAATATTTACTTTCAGTATATAATATGTACTTTGAATTAGGTATTAGCATTGTTGTTTTTAAGTGTACATAGGTATTGTATATAAAATATAAATTAATAGAATAATCGAGAGTTATGGTTTGGTAAAATTCTATTGAAGTACATGAACCTGCTTCATTGAAGAATTAATTTCATTATAATGTCCAAATGAAAAGTGAATGTCTAATGCATAAGAATATGCTCAGAATGCTTGCAATTTTACTGCTGTGCCTTTCACTGTCTCCTTTGGGCTCATTACCATTTCTTTGATGCTAAGATTAATGTTGTTTGCATTTAATTTGTTAGGTACTTTCTTATTACAATCAATGTATTGAATTTGAAATGAGTCACAATTATTGTTTTAATGTAAAAAGTATTAGGTATGTTTTTATTATTTTTGGTTTAATCCGATACTGTTTTTTCAGTAAATACTTTATTTATTAATTCATTTACAATATGAAAATATTTGACTATGTCATCTTAATTTTTTTAGGATTATTTTGATCATTGATATTTGTGACTTAGTTCTGGTGAGGTAAGCAAGGTTTCAGTAAAAATATAACTCTAGGGTTCTATTTCATCATGCTTTGAATTCACAGGTTCAAATGTACTATGAATAATCTGGACTCAGAACTATTTATGACATATAGTAATGAAGATTTAGATAAATGCTGCACTTAAATTAACAGTTTCTAAATGTATTTTTTGACCGAAATACTAAATACTTTAATCAAATATCAATAATGATATTCCTAGTATAAAACTGTTTATACATACAAACACATACACATCCATGGTAGTGATTTATAGCTTTTCTTTTACACACAGAAAGCATGACAAATTAACATCCTTAACACAAATATGAATCTGAATCTATGAAATAAATATCTGGTCTGGATTCTAGTTGCAGTTTGGCAGTGAGGAACATTAATCACAATGATGATGGGAGGATCTTACTCTGCAAGATTTGCAGTATCATAACTGGCTAGTTCAAACAAGACCACTGAACTAAATTATTGGCTTTCACCTATAACAAGGATTACTAAAAGGAGACATGAAATACAGAAACAGAATTAATACTTATTTTAATTCATGAATAATACTTAAATCACTATGAGGTGGCACATGTTTTAATAGGGCACACATACTCTAGTGTCAAAAAAGATGAACTTGATTGTAAAGTTTGTAGAATTAGGGTCAACTTTCGATCACAACCACTAGTTACAGACAGTTAGAAGACAAACATAAGTTTATAAGAAAAATTTATGTTTGTGTATGTGTGTACACTCATGGTGTCAACTCAACAATCTTGGCACTAATTTTTATTTCAATATTAGTTTAAAATATTATTAGAAAACAGAAATTACGCATTTAATGACTATAATTTTATTTACTATATTCTTTTATCCTTTTTATTTTATTTCAATTTTATATTCGAATAAAAAATTACGACAAGCTGATTCTGAAAGAGAGGTAACTTATTGGGCAAGTCTGAAAAAACTGAGTAAATTTACCTTGTTGTGGAAATAAATTACAATGCAATCCCATAAAACTGGACTCATGGCTCACTGCCACATGAAATCAGTTAAAGGTCGCCAGGTCAAGGACGGAGGCGGCGCCGCGATTCACTATGCTTATGTCGTCGATGTGCTTCTGCCTACGTTGATTTGATCTTCACCCGAACATTTCTTGTTCCACTATTGGGCTTGGGTCTCCTGTCGGAATGGGAGAGTTTAGGCCACAGTTCACCACGCTGGCCAAGTGGTGGACACCACATGTCTTTTATGAAAATTATGAAGAACTCCATGCAGGTTTCCTCACGATGTTCTTCCTTACCGTTACAGTTTGATTTCTTAAATAGCACGTAATTTTTAAAAGTTGTTGGTGCGTGTTACCTAGAATTGAACCCACGACCCCTAGCGCGAGAGGCGAGTTCTATAGCCACTTAGACTGTCACCCCTTTATTTCTGTTTGGATCTCAGTGTTCCGGAACTGAGTGCATAAGTCGAATCAATGGTGCATTGGCGCCCCTGACTAGCTCGTTGTTGGATGTGCGATCATGTGAGGAGAAAGTATTTTGTGGCTTGTGAAGCGCTTGCGATTTAAAACGATCATTATATTAACATGGCGTCAGGCGCAGTAAGAATTGCGATGGGCGGGCTTTGCGTTGCATTTCATGAGGTACATTTGATGCTGGGACCATGTGATTTGATAGTCCCCCTTTTGCTATTGAAAAATGTCCTGCCGCTGTAAATGTCCTGGATAGGAACCGTGTTACAATTTTAAGTGGCACGCGATGTCGGGGTACAAAAATCTTTTATACGATTTTTCAGTAAGGCTTGATATTATGCCAAATATGCTCCTGTGTTCCTTAAATATCTTCAAGTACGATGATGCCTCACGAGACATACTTCGTCGCAGAGTTGAACATCCCGCTGATCAGGAAAAGTCAACGGTGATTTCGATCCCATTGAATCCGGTAATTATATAAATGGGTATAAACAGTTTTCAGATAGGGAACTTAACGTAATCACTAAATCGGACTTCATTTTTTTTTATTCAGTGACTGTATTGTGATTGTGTGTTTATATGTGTTTTTGCTAGTTTATGTTTTGCCGTAACATAATTTGATGTGTCTTGAAGGATTTCTTTACAATGTTTAATGACCGGCTTGAGTCTTTTCCCAGTGTTCTGCATTAATTTTTCAATATCAGTCAGTAAAATACCATTGAACAAAATGATTTGCGATATTATACATACTTATTCGTGTAGGTAGACGGCAATCTTTCGCAAACTTCACAAATTAAGTTTATTTTTGCAGGAACATTGCATTCCTGCACCCGCATTGCCAAACTTACTTTAATGCAGACGGATATTGTTTAAGAATATATACAAAACTATGTTTTCTATTTAAACTTGCTGCAAGATAAGGTCTGCTTCGCTCGAGTGACGTATTGCCAGGTCAGTTTGTTCTGAGCTGTGTTTATTTATCTATACTAATATTGTAAAGCTAGAGAGCTTTTTGTTTGTTTCAACGCGCTAATCTCTGGAAGTAACTACCAGTCTTAACTAGGCTGAACTTCTCAGCTTGTCCTAAATATTGATATTTGTTCAGCAAGTCGGAAGGGCAAGCGCTCCTAAAAATCTTTAAACCGCGTGCGCCGTCTTATGTCATTCATAATTTATTACAATGATCTACAAAAATATAGATACATATTTACTCAATCTAAATAAAAGCCGCCGCGATAGTTAAACACTTCTTTTTATGGTAAAGTACAGCATATTATTTGGTTATTTATTTATTTTCTTTATTTTACAAACAACGGGCGTGCTTAGTTCCTGGCGGCATTTATAAAATTTACTGTTCTTTTCTCTTAAATAATAACTACCGAAGTACTTGTGTACATACTTGGTGGATTACGATTTAACGTAGGTATGCTGAAAATTTCTAATTCGTTATTGAATAAAGGATTTTAAAAAAAACTTGTAAAACACTGCACACTGCAGAGGTAGTTGCAGAAGGCTATAAGGTCAAATTTTCGCGGACTTATTTGAAACTAGGTCAGTGCTGCTCGCGCACTCTCAAACAATATTATCAGGTCCCACTTTACCGACTGGGTCGGAATACCAGGCAATTTGTAATTCGCGTTCAAACTACATTTTTATATTAGTACATATTTTGTATATACTCCACCAATCCGCATTGGAGCAGCGTGGTGGAGTATGCTCTAGACCTCCCGCAGATGCGTCTGTGGGGGAGACCCGTGCCCAGCAGTGGGACGTCTATGGGTCGCAGCGAACATATTTTGTTGATTATTTATGTGATGGTAGTTTGATATTGGTTGATATATTTTTGGCCGCCCTCCAACTAGATGGCATGATGACCTGAAAAAGTCAGCGGGTAACCACTGGATTCAGAAAGCACGGCATCGGGAGGAATGGTGCCGATTAAGGCCTATGCCCAGCAGTGCACTTTAAAAGGCTGATGGATGGATGGATGGATATTTTTCTAATACAACAATTCTATAGGATTTGTTTATGTAAGTAAGTAAAGTGCGTTCATTGTTCAATCTATTATTTAGTTTTACTAACTAGATCTTTATCAAAGACATCAAACTTAAAGATCATAAGTAGGTATGCACTTAGGTTGCAGGACCTCAAGCAGTGCAGTCTGTGACTATCTATGTCTGTGAACAAGTTTAAATGCAATGTGTGGCTGGTGGCAATGGCTATTTTATTTTATTTATACTAGAGATTTAAAAACACGACAGTTTCAGTATTCCGGAATTTAGTTCAGGATGCCAAGTCACGCCAAGTGCTTATATTAGATTAGAGAAGGACCAGGAAGAGCCTAGTGCTTGCTACTATACTTATACACGCTGTACTTATACACTCATTATATTAATTGCGTATTGTTATGAAAACTGACAATATTTAGGACTGTGTAGTTCAACGTTAGGTACTTGTACATAAATGTTTTATTTTACAATTACAAAATGACGTGTGGAAATCAGGTTTCAGGTTATTGGCCGGTAATATTCGCGATCGAAATGTCACAGGTCGATCTGTGACGCGATAAGATGTAAAGATTGGGAGCCTCATTACGGCAAATTGAAATTGTTACGTGATTTATTTATCCGGCCCGTGGTCTCGTAATCTTATGGTTAATCTCAGTGATGAATGAGCGGAATGTATTGGACATGTTTAGCGCGAAATGAGATAAAATAGAGGTTATATAAATATAACACAAACACATACTTGAACACCCTGCGAACCTCCTGTTTACTTAGACTAGAACAAGACTCAGGAAATCAGCGCCATACCACGTCAACCCAACCAAATTCTTCTGTCTCCTTTCGCTAGCAACAGACTGAAGTTTTGCCACTTTAAAGCAAATATTAAATCTGCCAACTGATAGGTCAATATTGTAAATAAATATTAGTGATCTGTAGTTTAGATGAAGCAGCAGTAGATTAGCCTGATTTAGGATGCACCGTTGTATAGAAAATTATTTTCGACCATTGATGCTACTTGTGGGATTTGATTTACTGACTAAAAATATCTTCTGATAATAGGGTAAGAATTAAGAACAAAGAAGAAATTGAGAATTCAGTCTAAGGTAAGTGACAATCTCAGATAAAGTTTATCGCACAAGTCAACTTTATTTGTAGTATAAAATACGAGGGCTTGCCAAGTTATTATATTGTGTAGTAAGGAACATAACAAGTTTTCATTCAATAAGTTTCACGAAAGTTGTTACACGGAGGGTATACTCGTATGTATCAAGAAAGTTTTGCTACTTCGCCTATTTTGTCAACGCCACGCGATACTTACAGCCAAGTGATTGCCTTTCCTTTTTACTACCTTTGTTTTTATCCTAGAAAAATGAGTTTACCTTGTTAGGAGCCTCAATTTACATGTAACAAACTCAATTTACCTTGTAACTTTCTTGTAAAAAACTGTTCTACATGTTTGATCCATAAGCCATCGCTCAGAATTGAGAGTCGTCTTATTGAATAACTAGCTTTTACCCGCGGCTCCGCCAACAATGAGTTGTTTATCATACATGACATATTTGTGGTGGATGAAGTGACAGTTCCACGATTAAAAGATAGGTACTAAGATACTCGTAAGAACTTGCAAATGAATTTTAGTAACGCCATCTATTAACAACATCCGAAACTAAATATATAGCAAATAACAAAACATCAATATCTTCCCATGGGGATGTTTTACCGCGGTAAAAAGTAGCCTACGTCACTCTCCATCCTCCTCACTAACTCCACACACAAAAACCATACCATATAATAGCTTCGTTGCGACGTGAAAGCCGGACAAACAAACAAACAAACACACTTTCGCATTTATAATATTAGTATGGATTTATTTGTAAACGCTAAGCAGGTCTTAGGAAGCCGGCATTGATACTGACCTGACGAGATAAAGTTTAATCGCGTGGGGTCTTGGTGTACGTCGCTATTTAATCAGAATATTTATAGGTTAATCAAAGCTGAGTATAGAGATATAGTCTAAAGGTCGTTCTCTCTTGACTTCGAGGGTCTTAACATGTCCCACTCATTCAATGTGGCCACATCGAGTTCCTTGGAACTATTCAGACGCTTCTGTGTTAGGATATTTTGCAATCCACCCAACCTGACCCCTTTCTTCTTATCGGATTTACCGTAAACTTTGCACGATTTAGTACAAACCTGTAAAACTTCTCAATATAATGTAGTTAATTGATGTTTTGCTCCGAGGTTTAATCGGGTTTCGTATACTAAATATTTCATACAAGACGAAGGTTTACCACAATGTTTGTATTTAGCTACCCTACCCTGCATGTTGCTTGTGGGGTAACAACAAACAAGGGCTATGTTGCGGCTTCGAAAGGCCTTTGACTTTTCGGTTTTGGGACATAATTAAACATAACCTGAGTACACTAATTTTGGCCAGAACGCGAAGGATCGGCAATCAATTTACTTCCCTAACTGTAATTAAAGGATCTGTTTTATCATCATCATGAATTTATAACTGAAATTTTCCAATATTCATGGAAGAATTTCATTGTAATTAAAATTAAACCTTTTCCTCAACAACTTCTGGCAATCTTTCTTTAAAACTTGTTAAAGAGTTTAAGGATACTGAAAAATTAATAACTTAAACATTTTGTGATAAGTTGTACCTACAGTTAATTTTGATGAGATTTAATATTCCTACACTCTTTGTAGTTAATTGCAAATCATGCATTCCATTCCCACAATATGAGAGAGATACGCGTGCTTTTACACTGCATGAGCGAAGAAGGCTTAAGTAAATGAAAACTTCGATTCAAATATATTAACTACTCGAAAACTCACCCATAGCCATTGCTTAGCAAGCAGTGAGCATACAATTTATATCAGGGCTGACTGGAGGATGGTACATGGCTGATATAACATTAGATTCCGAAGGGGTGAAACTGTCTATGTATGTTTGTGGTCAATTATGACCGCTAACTACTGTACGTATTTCTGCTGCCAGCTGTTTTCTATTAAAATAGAAAAAAAGATTCTCAAAAAGATAAATAAAATCACACCGGCTTGAGTAATATATCCGGAAATATTAAGGAAAACCACGTTAGTGCTGAAAAGATTGTAATTAAATGTACCGTATTTCCTTATCCATATATCCAATGAATTTGAATACATTTGCATTGCATGGCTCCGTTCATTAGTCCTTAAATGTTGACTTGACTGAAATATATACAGGGTGTCCCAGAATGAATGGATAATCCTTGAGCCCCGCACAGAACAGCTCTCCAGCGCTTAGAAAAAAATATCAAAAAAAAAAAAAACCAAGTGATACCCAAAATATGATTTTTTTTAGAAAATCATACGTTATTTTAGCTTCACTTCACATTCATTTACACAACTGCCACAAATTAATGATATTTTTGGCGTTTTTGGTGTCATTTTATTCCTGATAGACTATACTACTAGAAATACATCAAATAATATAAGTATCTGTGATACTTTTTTTATAAAAAAAATAAGAACTTGAATTTTTAACATGAAATTTGATACCAAAATAATTTTGACATAGTTTGAGAGTGTTTCATGTAAAAAAAAAGTATGAAAACGTAAGTGTCCAGCTATTTTAGAAACATGCGCAGTTAATACAGATTAAATAATGGTATAATACATCATTTTATCTAATACTACTACGAAGTTATTGCTATTGAGATGCAAAACGAGTAAATACGACTAAAATTAAAAAGTTAATGTCTTAATTCATTTTAATAATAATAAAACATTTCAGGTGTCGCTGCGACCCATAGACGTCCCACTGCTGGGCACGGGTCTCCCCCACAGACACTGCTGCTGCGGGAGGTCCAGAGCATACTCCACCACGCTGCTCCAATGCGGATTGGTGGAGGGGTTAGTGGCCAACCCAGTGTCGAATGTTCTCAAGCCACCCGAAGGTCTTCGACAAGGCTTAACGACTGTTTCGTAGGAGGTAATGGAATCCCATTGGTTATAGAATGACTAGTGGACGCCCGCAGCTTCGCTCGCGTAGAATTAGACCCATTAACGACGTCTACCCGTCTAAAGACTTCAAAAACGGCAAAGTTTCATACTAACTTTGCACCCCCGTTTTACCCCCTTAGGGGGTGAATTTTCAGAAATCCTTTCTTAGTGCTCCCCTACATTATAAAAGGAACCCCTGTGCAAAATTTCAAGTTTCTAGCCCTTATAGTTTAGGCCCTGCGTTGATATGTCAGTCAGTCAGTCAGTCAGTCAGTCAGTCAGTCAGTCACCTTCTCCTTTTATATATATAGATGGCTGCCCTGCATATTATGGTACAAACGTCCGGGCTTATTTAAATGCCACGTATCCAAACAAATGGATTGGTCGTTTGGGTCCTATTCTGTGGCCTCCTCGATCTCCAGATTTAAACTGTCGGGATGTTTTTTACTGGGGCTGTCTAAAGGAAGAAGTGTACTCGAAAACAATTTCAAATGAGGAATTACGCAGCCGTGTTCAAGAGGCCGCTTCAAAAATAAATGAATGACTCTACGCACGGTTTCTTAGTAGAGCCTATAAAAGAAGATGTCGAGCGTGTATTAGAATCGGTGGCAGACAATTTGAACACCTGTTGTGAATAAAGATTGATGTAATGTACACCTGAAATGTAGCGTCCATAGCCCAATGGCTCGCGTCGATTCAATGTGACCGAAAGAGTTAAGCAACGACGGGCGCGGTCGGTTTGTGGATAGGTGAGCGCTAGTGGCAAAATTTCACGGACGCTACCGTGCTTCGGAGGGCACGTAAAGCCGTCGGTCCCGGTTGTTTTCAATGCTGGAAACAGTCGTTAAGCCTTGTCGAAGACCTTCGGGTGGCTTGAGAACATTCGACACTGGGTTGGCCACTAACCCCTCCACCAATCCGCATTGGAGCAGCGTGGTGGAGTATGCTCTGGACCTCCCGCAGCAGCAGTGTCTGTGGGGGAGACCCGTGCCCAGCAGTGGGACGTCTATGGGTCGCAGCGACACCTGAAATGTTTTATTATTATTAAAATGTATTAAGACATTAACTTTTTAATTTTAGTCGTATTTACTTGTTTTGCATCTCAATAGCAATAACTTCGTAGTAGTATTAGATAAAATGATGTATTATACCATTATTTAATCTGTATTAACTGCGCATGTTTTTAAAATAGCTGGACACTTACGTTTTCATACTTTTTTTTTACATGAAACACTCTCAAACTATGTCAAAATTATTTTGGTATCAAATTTCATGTTAAAAATTCAAGTTCTTATTTTTTTTATAAAAAAAGTATCACAGATACTTATATTATTTGATGTATTTCTAGTAGTATAGTCTATCAGGAATAAAATGACACCAAAAACGCCAAGAATATCATTAATTTGTGGCAGTTGTGTAAATTAATGTGAAGTGAAGCTAAAATAACGTATGTTTTTCTAAAAAAAATCATATTTTGGGTATCACTTGGAATTTTTTTTTTTTGATATTTTTTTCTAAGCGCTGGAGAGCTGTTCTGTGCGGGGCTCAAGGATTATCCATTCATTCTGGGACACCCTGTATAATAGAGCGTGAATAATTAGGGCTGTTTCTTGAATATTTTTCGCTTCGCCAATTTGTCGTCATAATTATATCAAATTAGATTTTCATGACTTTTAGTAATTGTTTAAGTAGTATATTTTATAACTGCTTTGAGTAATGTAGTAAAAGATAAACGCTTTGAAATGGCTTTAACGCTATACGGGTATTTATTGAATTAGTTTTTCGGTAGACATTTTTGCGATCAGTTATAAGCTGGTAGGTAGTAGGGTTGGTACTGCATGGGTTACAAAGGAAGGGCGACGACAATTTGTAGCAGAAGTAACAACGGTCTGACATTGTATGTGTATGAATTTTATATCCATCCATCAATGTAAATAAATATGAACTTTATTTACAGATTTGTTACATATTCAACCTCCTACGTAAGCTGTAGCTGATGCTGTATTAATCTTTCAGAGATACTAGGATGTAAGCGGCAATTACAAATTGCCGGGTATGCATACGGTAACGAATGTATTGATGCGTCGAGCGCGGAGTGCGAGAGAGGTATATTCATGAAAGGCCGGGGTGCTCCGGGTCCCGTCTGACACAATTCCGGGCGCCGGCGCGGCGCGGCGGGTCGAGTCGGGAGACTGCAACCCGGCCAGACGGTACGCGGTCACCCTCAGGAGCGCTCCCGCCCTACTGAGCTCCCGTGTTTTGCGATCGCGAACTTATACGAAATTTAAATTTCGAATACCTTCGATACCGTTCCAAAATCATGCCTCTCTGACTCGTGACCATTGTTCGGTGAACAATGAGACGTGCGTAATCCAGCTTCCTGTATTCGATTATTGAGGCGATTGTTTCTGAACGGGGAGCGCGCACAACGAAAGTTCGGACAATACCGGTGGACAGAACATTTTCGGACCTGTGCTTTCGTTGTTTGCGCTGCTGTGTTGTGAATTCATTGCGCGACCACATCCTAACTTTGCGAACGATTTGAGTGTATAACGTGCGGGAAGTTTGCCCCAGTTCCACACCGTTCGCTGACAAAGTTTTGGTGAATAGACGGCATTCGTAAATCCGTCAAACTGTATTCCTTCGAGAGCTTTAAGGTATACGAGTATGACGAGGACCGAACTTACAACAGTCACGATGAGGACACGTTCGGGGGAACCAACAAGAAAAGTAAGTTATGAGAATTGCAGAAAGAAATTCCACAAAAATTTGATCTTGCTAAAGACGGCGATCCATGCAGTCATTTGGTTGATACTTGAGCCTCTTAACGAGAAGTCCAGGACGGATAGTCCATATGGCTATGGCCATGGCCATGGCCATGGGCCCTGTCTTTCTCAATATGGTAATGATAGCAAACAGATAACCCTCCCTATTATCTGTTATTAAATTTTTAACGTGGACGACGGTCTCAGGAAATACCAGAGGAGTCGTCATTTCGTGCTAAAGGATTATTTATTCTTTTTTTTTTAAATCCAAATGATTCGTAATTTTATATGGCCAAAAAGATATTATTCCAAGTACATAATTAATAAGACCGCTTATGGAATTCGATTCACAAGAATTTCTTTATCTAATTAATTCCGAAATTTGTCACGTATCACATCGGTACCTATCTGTATTTGCTCGATTTAATATAAAATACGTATCATTATCGATAAGGTGCAGAAATTTAAAGATATGTATGAAATTGGATTTTGTTTAAAGGAAGGCTTTAATGACCTCATTTATAATAATTTCGATACTAGGGGATCTGTTATAATAAGTACTAATAAGTACTGATAGCTACAATTTACTAGGTACGTTAGCAAATACAAGTAACAATATTGATATGCTCTCCTCTGTAAATATATTTTCCAGGTGATTGGACGACGACGAGAAAATTCTACCACTCCGTTTTAGTGGAGAAATATAATTTTGGTTGATGTATTTATTTAATAAATAATTGGTCGAATTTATATTTAATTAAATATGTAGTTTAGTAATTACGAATTTGTATTGTCTTATTAAAATTCAGAGTAGACAGACATCATTATTTTTTCTGTCTAAGGTTTATTACTCTACTCTACCTACCGTGTACGGTCTACCAAGCTGCGAACTTTCAGAAATAATTCAACTAAATTGATGCGAACTCGAAATGTGTGAGTGGTCAATCTTTAAATACGCAGTCGAGATGTTATTTGCTGATCGTATCGACTGACACACATTTTGTGGAGTGCTTGATTTATTACGATACATGATTCATAAATTATGTGTTTGTCCTGCGCAATGCTCTTGGTGAGTTGGGGCGATAAACCTCAGACCACAGAATACTTAACAGTCTCGTACTGAATTTAAAACTACGGGTTTTTTACGAACCCCATCGGGGTTCCTACGATTCCAACGATATGCTATGTACAGTACCTATATACTTTTTTTATGGATATAAGATAGCAAACGAACTTGTAGCACTCTGACTGACTTTGAACAAGACTCAAATAGGGACCGGGATGGTAGCTGAGAGAATTAATTAGAACATTGTATGAGGACTGTGAAGTATTAGTGATAGTTAGTCCTGTTAGTTGGTGTAATTAATTGTCAATGTAGTAATTATTAGTAAGAGTCTCGTTCCAAGTCAGTTACAGATTAGTTAGTACCCATGAGGACTGAGAGGGTCGCCTCAAGAAGTGTAACCGGAAACCACCGAAAACTGCCACACCTTTCCCACCGGACCCCAATTACTTACTACTTACTACTACTAAAATTATTAGACGGTGGAAATGGTACTAGGTACCGGACATAGGCGGGCGTAGGTACTGCCCCGGGCGAACTTTACATGGAACAAAATAAGTTTCATATAAAACCTATTTGGTTCCCCATAGGCTCTTTCACCTATATTGTTAATCTATGTCTTCAAAAGTGACATTAAATTGTTTCCAATGCAATTGCGATACGTCTTTTTCGAAACTTTGTCAACCTGACAGTTTTTTTTAGAGATTTGACATATTTTGCCAACGTCAATCGTAAGTTTTAGTTTTCAAGCGTATCCGTTCCGATCAAGTTACGCAACTGCCTGCCAGATGATATTGAATCTTGATCCTTCTGTGCCGATAACTAGATTCCTCAAAAATAAATATTTGTAATGTAATATACATATTTATAAATTGTATTAAATTTACGTCCTCCACCACTTTAAAGTGAGGTCATAGAACATGAGCCGAAGAGAAAGTTTCGCCACAATATTTTATGCTTCAAGGCCGTTTATTTTCATCATCAATAAAAATCGTGGTACACTATTAACATTGTCAGTTATTAACCCTATCACCGATTACAGTCTGAAATTTTACAACGATGTTACATCACGGTACCGCGTTTAATTATGTAACAAACAAATAAACACGCCGGATCGCTTCTCAAATAAACTTTGAATTCCGAACGCTCTCGTCGAAGTGACTCATCCGGCCAGTGTTATTGTTTGGATTACGGTAATAGATTAATAAATGGTTTCCTTACATTTAATATTAGCGTTCACGCGATGACTCTGTGGGGAAACATTAACCTCTGGACGATAATAACCGGGGGCGAGCAATCGCTTATCTCGTTCGGGCAACTGCAATCTGCGCATTGCTTTTGCCTCACATATACGATGGATGAATCGATAGGTTTTGCTATGATTTATGTTGGAGATACTCGTAACTAGGAGGTATGTACCTATCACAAGGTTCTGAAAGCAAATTGACATTATAGCATAAAAAGATCTATTATCCGGACCACCCATTGAGCAAAATTTCATGTTATCGAATTTAATGACTTATAGTAACAGTCATAAAATAAATATCAAATGCACTTGATTTTATTTATATAATAATAATATTAATAAGTTAAATATAACTGAACCTGAACTGAACTGAATTATAAAAAATCAGATAAGTATCGTCAAATAATAATTTTCAGATATGCAAAATTTTTCCAATGGTTTCGTCGTCTCTTCACGTAATTTGAAATAGTTTAAAATTCACGTAAAAACGAATTCCCAGGTTCTAGATTTTTTTAATTGATAAAATTATTAAACAATATTTAGCAAGCTATAAATAGTTAAGTAAAAAAAAAATGTGTACCTACATGACATTTCACATGTGGGGCAAATACTCCAAATGAACAATACAACGTCCCCTTGATTTCTGTCTGTGTAGTCTGATGATGATTAACTTACCGCTGCTTCTAAAAATCCATTTATAAAACAATATTTCAAAGAACGTACGAAACACTGAAAAAATACCGGCTAATGAAATGAAATTAAAATATAATTGAATAAAAATACAAATCCAGTAATTTTCGTAACGCGCATTTGTTATGAACATTTTTATTTTTAGGATTTATTATAATTACATAATATGTACATATTAATAGTAATTATAACAGAAATTATTTTACTGTTCCTTTCAACCATCTATGGTCTCGAATTTTACTCAAGTGTGAACTTGTTTTTTAACTTGCATTAAACTTAAGATTTAGATCAGAAGTTAGTTTTAATAACGATTTGAATAGTCAAAAACTGGTCAAGTACGAGGCGGTCCTCGTACTCTCTAGGTACTGTAGGTTTCTGTATCGTACTAATATTATATTGAATACGCCTTAGCTTAGACTTAAGCTTAAATATAATCATATTTTAACGTTTATTGTAAGTACAAATAAGTCGTGCAAGTCACCGCGGTGTCACAGAATCGTCGTAGCGGAGATGAAAACATTACCGCAGTATTTTCTCCATTAGCTAATTATGGCGCCGTATAATGTAACAATTAATATCATTTAAAAGCATGACAACGCATTACCAATGAATGGCCGGCGACCGTTAATAACTGTTTATTTAAAGTTTTTGTTTATGACGCCTATTCATCGAATATCTGATGTTAAAAGTAAATTTATAGTATAGTTAGTTAGTTAAATGAAACGTCAAATTATTCTTAGACGAGTTTTTATATTATCATTCCAATGAAAGCCACAACCAAAGTGTAATGATGAATGGCTCACTCGTTTTGATGCTATGCTTTATAAGTATACCTATATATGTGTAAGTATGTAGGCTATATAAGTTTTCTTTGGCTTAGGCGGATTCAGAATTTACTACAACGAATAAACGCCGTCCAAATTTGACTATTCCTGAAGAATTCGTTATAGACGTTACAGAAAAAAATGTATGAAAAATACGTTAAGTTACGTTAGTAAATAGGTATCTCATTTTTTTGTTACTATAAATTGAGTAGGTTGTTTTTGTCTGTTTTCCTTGAAGTTTTTAGATGTTACAGAAAATGATGCTTGTCAATGCAATATCTACTCAATCAATGTGAGCGTTGGTTAAGGAAGATTTTTTTGTTACTATGTAACAACATCGGTAAAACTACCTGGGAAGGGGCGTTCAAAAGAGCTCCAAGCCATAATAGCCATTTTTACTATCGTTTGGCTACGAGTTGATTATACAAAGTGTACCTAAAATTGTATGATTTAATATATCATCCCCAAACTAGCCATGAGCCTGTACTATGGGCGTCAGAGACTGATATACATACCTACATAGATATTTTTAAATATGTACATACTTAAATTGATAAAAGTGCTCGTTACACGAATGTATGTCCTGAGTGGGATTCGAACCCACGACCCCTGGCGAAACAGGCAGGGTCACTATCAACTACTATGCTAGCAGGTGCAATCTACGGGCCCGTGATAAGCACCTACTGAGTAAATTTCTTGTCTATGATTTTTGTAATATTATTGGAATAAAAAAAGTATTAATGTAATTATGTTATTACATATTATTGCCAAGAATTCTATGCAAACTTACGAACATTTGTTATGAGGTTGTAAATACGTTCTTGTGGCTTTTCTCATATTTGTTCGCCAACATTTTATTACTGTTGACTGCAAACAATGTTATTACTAAACTAAGTTAACAACGATATGTGAAAACCATTGCATATCTGCAGGCTACTTAGCACACGAAATGTCTGTTGACTTGATATTTAATGGAGATCAGTTATTTCTATCACGTCAAAATTAAATTATGCGTTGAAAATGTTGAAGGGCAAATTGATTCTCCAAAATAAATCTAGCAGATTTTAAAATTATAAATTTACAAAAAAATATTTCAGACACATCTCTTACTTATATAGATACGTTTTAAGGTAAAATGGTGAAAATAAACGATATGAATTTATTTCAAGATATATATTTAGACCTACTACCTACTTCTTAAATTTCTTGAACGATTGATCGAACACCGATATTATATACTTAACTACTAACTACGTTAACATTATACATATACAGAATGCTATAATATATAGGTACTTACTTAATATACTTTTTCACAAGTCATTGAGACTTAAAAATTTGCTAGCCGTCGAACTATCCATACCTATTCGACATGAAGTACTTCAAGAAGAGTGTAAATTGCTCCCTCCAAGACAGGCAACGCACCTGTGATACCTTTGCTGTCGCGCGTGTCCATAGGCGACGGTGACCACTTACCATCAGGGCCTATCTATGCCTGTTTGTCTGTATTATAAAAAAAAGTTAGGTTAGTTAGTTGAACATTAATTCAACATTAATCATTAAACACGTGCATAAATTAATGTTTTATTATCGAGTCAATTTAGTAGTTTATTAGGAGATTTGACATCAAATGTTAATCGCGAGATAATGAATGACAAATTAGCAATATACTAATGTTCTACGCTAATCCTATAGAACGCTTTGATAATAGTTATAATAGAATCGCATAATGGCCTGAACAGTCCATTGAAACATTAATGATATAAGTTTGCCATCGAGAACTGTTTCATATTAGTTTCTATTGAATGCAGGATATCAGGCGCGGTAGAGGCGGTTCAGTGCACTTTATACCTAAACCAGTTATGGCGAGACCTGGCGAGTGACTACGCGCTAACCTGGTGTACTGGTCATCAGATAATATTATCATCTGTTTCATTTGGAATTGAATGTTAAGATGATTCGCTTATGTAGTACTTCTGACTTCTAAGACTGTTTTCAGTACTAGAATTTTTCAGAAACATTTAATGATCCACTGCTTAGAACGGGTTGTTCTCTAAGATTTTTTTTCGAGTTTTGTCATTACGTTGGCTTTTTGAAAAATTCACTGGAGTTTTAGACATTGAATGATAATTTAGACAAGTCATTGGCTTTATTGTTAGTTAAAAGCTTTTATTTAACTTCACTCGTATGTATGTATGTAAGTATGTATGTATGCCCTGGAATCTTGCAATCAATATTTCACCCACTTCCACTGAAGCTATCGAGCTGAAATTCGGCACACATATTTTTTTCCGATGACAATGCATGAAAATAAAAAATAAAGTTGTAAAAGCTTTTTTACAGAATATTATTAAGTTTATTTCAAATACAAATTAATACGAATTGTCACGTACATTTACTGGGTTTCTAAAGACTGATTATCACAACATTTCTGGGCTTCTAAATCTTGACTACACAACAAGTAAGTAGTCTAGGATATTATGTATTTTATTGTTAATTTTTATAAAACCCTACAATTCAACAAAATTCCCCAAGCTAAAAAACTCTATATTTCAGTTTAATAAAGGATGTCTTATTAAACTGAAATATAATTACAGCAGCACTTTGTATATGATATATCCAGAAAACTTGATCTATTTAATTATAACTAATTGATAATACAGCAACTTATCACTTTTATACGTCAGGCGTCAACGCCCTGGGGATATGCGCCCCAATTTCTGTCCGGCGCCGTTCAATGATATGTCATTTCATTGTCGTTGTTTTAAATTATTACCTTGCAGGCGTCTCCGCGGTCGTCGATTAGTCTCAAGATATGGACGAATCAGATCAGAGTTTGTCAATATCAATTGGCGTTCGTATGAAGAAGGAACAGCTTTAACCATTACGATGACAAATCCACCATTTCTCGGTGTGACTGCTCTTGTTCGGTGTCCAACAAAGTGTTGAAGATTTTTTGTTTGCATAGGACCATAATACAGTTCTCGTTGAATAGGTCTGGCAACTGATCAATGTTGATTTCAAGCGAAAGAGCTTAATAAGACTCAATTATTGCTTTTATAATGTTTGTTAGATACGTTACTGCTGCGGGCGCGTCTATATTCGTCAGCTAGTCGCGAGATAAGAGCAAGTAAACGTACGGTGGAGTGGTGAACGGCCGTCATCGGCTGAGTGACTCGCGCGAGCCGAGTAGACTGGATTTCGGTCGGACAGTAAGCCCCGGCGCTCCGAGACGGATGGTCGGCGCGCGCGCATCTCAGCTCGCAGCGAAATCAGGCCGTTCTCATGTGATACCTCGCATTTCTCTCACTCGCTATGGGAAAAAGTGCGCACCGGTGACCGCTCAGTAGCAATCGGCACGAAACCCGTTATATTCACACAATTTCACGGCATAAGTTCTCGTTCCTGCACGTGCATCGGAATTGGACACCGAATTCGGTAGTTCGGTTGTTATTAGCCGATCTTTATCTATGTGGGTTACGTGATAAGTGTAGTGTGTGTGCGTTTGTTGTTGGTGGTCGCGGATATTGCTGCGGACGTTTCTCAAAAGTAGTGAATTGGTTTTGTGAATGAGTCAGCTAACGGGCGTCGGGATTGTTAACTTGGTCAACGTCCTGCCCACGATCTCTGAAGGTAATATAGTGTGCTCTATCTACTCTAGCACTTTGTTATATGAATGGTTTGCTTGTGTTAGCAGTTGGTAGTTTATTATGAAAAACATTGCCGTGAATATTGTTACAGGTATTTTTGATTAGTGTGTATGTTTGTGTTTTTGACTTTTGACCTGTGAGGCATAAAACACTTTAAATATTTGTGACCGTCTGGCATATTCGTTTTATATATAATATGATTACGACTGTTATGATCGAATGTTCTAGACGAGGCTTACAAAGTTTCAGTTTATTGACGTCAACAAAGTTTACTAAAACTTCTTCAAGTATGTCTCATTGTCAATCTACTAAACTCATTCAACCTGCAACTTAGTAAATTTTCATCACGATGTAGGTACTATGTAAGTTGTAAACTTGTTACGCAGAGAAACGCTTGCCCGGTGATGCACGATACTGGATGTTGTTTAATATAAACTTGGAGGACGTACCGTAATCAGCATAGAATATCATAACATCACGTGTGTATTTCCCCCAGGGGATAGGTAGAGATGTGTGTAAGTACCTACTTATATCCCCTTTAACACAGTTCAGTCAAAGTGGCGACACTTGCCAAATCGAGCACAAATCCTATATGAAAAAAATTTTTAATTAAAAATTTAAAATTTTCATTATAAAACTTATTACTTTTCCCGACCCCGGGCATCGAAACCAGTACCCACCTCTAGCTAAGCAATTGTGCTTGCGACCGCTAGAGTAACAAGTCTATCAATCTTACCGTAATCAGTTGCTTATTGAATTCTATCAATTTAGGGAAATCCAACATGCATAATTAGTTTATTTATGTCCTAATGATAAACACAGTCAAAAGCAAAATAAACAATTATTTTCCTTCTTGTACCCACGCGATGTGATTGACCTGACTCAGTATTTACGTTTGCGTTCCAAACACTTCCAACAACAAACTCTCAAATTTATTAATGTTAAATTAATTTCAAAGACATAATACACTAAAAAGATTTCACAAATCTTTTTGAGTTCACCTTTAGCTGAAAATTACAATTCAGTTTAACTACTGAATTTGAAGATATGTATCATCATGCTGGTATTACCACTAAATGAGTATTTTCAGTGTTCGAAATTCATTGCATTGCATGATTTAACATAACAAACATTAGCAGAGATGTTGCTGTTTAAATATTGGATGTTATGCACATAACATTCATTCTTCATTACACCTGTGCAAAGTTGTAGGATCACAGAGCTGTAATAAACATAACTTGGTTAATATGGCTGAGCAAAATGCATTTCCATTATCATAAGAGAGTGTTTTAATAATATTTTATAAAGTAATTAATAATTCCCCAGTTATTCGTGTGTCCCACTGCTGTTCACAACAACATTAAGAGGACACCAGTCGACCGTCACTTTTGAAGAATAGGTTTTTACCAAAAATATTGCCGTCGCGCTGACCAACCTTACCCCTTAGCGTGCGATAGAGAGAAGTGCAGTCTCGAACTGATTTTACCTACGTAAAATTAAGAAAATCGTCCTTTCGTAATCCCCTGTTTCCTCCTCGAAATCTAGACCGATTTCAATATTTCTTTCAGTTAAAATGTAGAACAGGGTCTAAGCTATGCCCGTACGTTTTGCTTTTTTGGGATATGTTAGTAATTACCAGTTTGCTTGATGTTTGAAAATGTATGTAAAAAAAGTCGATTTTTTTGATTTTAAAAGATTTTTGTTCTCTTCTATTAAGCAAATTATGAAAAAAACAAAACGTACAGGCATGGCAGAGGTACGTATAAATCGTATGGTATTTTTTTTTATTCTGTAACTTCTTTATCCTAGGAGGAAACAGGGGACTACGTTTGTATGGAAAAAGTGTCGACTCATATCCTCTTAATAAGATTTCACTTTGCCATCTCGATCGTAAAGTCAAGTCACAGCTCAGTGCACAATGCAGCCAAATAAATTGTCTACTTATTTAACTATATTTTAACACCCAAATATTTATCGATTGGTTTTTACTCGTGATTGTTAAAAATCAGCACCGAGGTGAACGCTAATCACGACATATAAAGTACAAATTGGAGAAATATAAAGTGGAGAAATATAAAGTACAAATCTATTTGTTTTGTATCTGTTTTAAATCTATCAATTTATTGAAATTGATTAAAAAATATGATGTTTTGTTTTCATTCAATTGAATATTTCACGCATTATCAAACAGTTAAAAACACTATATTAGAAAAGAATTAATATAAGAACGAATCCTTCGTAAGTGTACCGGTGGATTTCGATCTGGATTTCCCCTTACTTTTCAAAAGTTTAACATACATCGGACACGCACGCAGCGCACTGTTATTTCGCGTGGACAACTACTATTAAATGCATTAAAACAATGTTACACGCACTCAGAACAAATTAAGCTGCCATTAACCCCTGACATTGCTCTAGTTTCTGACTTGGCGGTAAATGCCCATGGTCGAATTAGCTGTGTAAGTTGGCAGAGACATTATTTAAACCGAACGGCATGTGTTTGAACGGAGTTCTTATTAGATTGATAGATAATTAAATGTATCTTAAATTCGATTTCATCGTGGATTTCACCCTACAACACAGATGGTAAAAGAATTGCACAAATGATGAGTTGGATGCTCGAACATAAACTGTCGAATCACTCTGCTTTTCCTTCTAATAAAACAACGACGTTTGGCGCTAAATAAACCTGTGAATTTATTTTTTTAGTTCTGCCCTGAGTGCGCTGTTGCCATCTGTTAACACCTTCCTATTTCAGCTCAGTAGGTGCAATGTAATTACGGTAAACGATGTTTAAGTATAGTGTATTTAGTTAGTTATGCAGTGTACAGGCAAGCATACTGTAAGGCTACCTCTTACTGTATTTTTGCAATGTTTGCAATGTTTCAAGAGAAAAATCAGTTATTTTTTTTCCATACAAGACTACAGACAAGACCAGACTACGAGTATTTTAACTTAGATAGTACAAATTGTGGCAAACGATAAAATAAAATAATGTATTCTCAATATACAGGGTGTCCCAGGAAATAGTGTCAAGCGGAGGCCTAGAGATAGAGCACCCCTAGGGCTACCCGAATCACCCCCATGTATGTTCCGCAACTTTTCGTAGTTTTCGAGTTATGATTTTTTTTGTATTTTTTTTTTGATACCTTGGTTTATTTGACATTATTGGTCACAGAGGCATAAATTGTTAAGATACAAGCTTGATTTTTTTTTTCTGAAATAGGTGAACAGTACTTATTGCAGATACAAAAACAACTGTGGGCCCATATGCTACTATTAACCCATAAAAAAATGTTGAACCCTAAGTTTGTTCAAATTTTAAAATTAAAGATTTCTTTTAGGACGATTTAAAAAAAAACTTATTCTAAAAATGTTTCCAAAATCTTTTTCAAAAACTTCCCAATTTCATCAGCTATCAGCCATGTAAATTTGATAGAGCTATCTCTACGGCTTCATCCTTGAAAGAATGTTTTAAGCACGGTAAGTCGAAAAAACTTAATTTAAAGATCGGGCTAAATAAAACTAAAAATTAATTATCATTGATTGTTCATTATTAATTTACAAAATGTCGCCCTTCCTGCTCAATGCCAGTTCTACATCGCCTTAAAAAATCTTTATCTTTTTTTAAATATTAATTAATATTAATTTTGTGGACAGACGAATCTCATTTTAAACGTTGTGTAATTTTCAACATTCACAATTATCATTCTTGGAGCATTGAAAATCCACACATGACACGTGATTCCAATTTTCATGTAGTGTGAACTTGTGGTCAGGCGTCCTAAATGGACAGCTGATTGGCCCCATTCAACTACCTGACCGATTAAATGGCAAGTCCTATTTGGAATTTTTACGGCAAGATCTCGACGGCCTTTTAGAAAATATAGACCTATTAACGCGTAGTAATATGACATTTCAAAATGACGGCGCCCCATGTCACTTTGCGAGGATTGTCAGAGTACATTTAACCGAAAGGTTTGGAGACAAGTGGATCGGCCGTAGGGGACCCATTGCCTGGCCGCCACGGTCTCCCGACTTAAACCCCATCGATTTCTTCGTTTGGGGCTATTATAAAAGATTAATTTACGACAAGGACATCAGAAACATAGCGGAACTACGAACAAAATTCAAGCAGAGGAAACAATAAAAAGCAACGTTCATACGATTAAAAGAATTTTTTTTAAGGCGATGTTGAACTGGCATTGAGCAGGAAGGGCGACATTTTGTAAATTAATAATGAACAATCAATGATAATTAATTTTTAGTTTTATTTAGCCCGATCTTTAAATTAAGTTTTTTCGACTTACCGTGTTTAAAACATTCTTTCAAGGATGAAGCCGTAGAGATAGCTCTATCAAATTTACATGGCAGATAGCTGATGAAATTGGGAAGTTTTTGAAAAAGATTTTGGAAACATTTTTAGAATAAGTTTTTTTTTAAATCGTCCTAAAAGAAATCTTTAATTTTAAAATTTGAACAAACTTAGGGTTCAACATTTTTTTATGGGTTAATAGTAGCATATGGGCCCACAGTTGTTTTTGTATCTGCAATAAGTACTGTTCACCTATTTCAGAAAAAAAAATCAAGCTTGTATCTCAACAATTTATGCCTCTGTGACCAATAATGTCAAATAAACCAAGGTATCAAAAAAAAAATACAAAAAAAATCATAACTCGAAAACTACGAAAAGTTGCGGAACATACATGGGGGTGATTCGGGTAGCCCTAGGGGTGCTCTATCTCTAGGCCTCCGCTTGACACTATTTCCTGGGACACCCTGTATATTTAAGTCCCATAATTACTAGTTATTTTTAAAACAACTGATCAAAAAAAAAAGTGGAATTAAATTTGTTTCCGGCAAAAAGGAAACAAGTTCTTTTTCAATTGACTTTTAACAACAAAATGGGTGTAGTAGGACTTCAAATGATAATATTTGTAAAGCCTTAATTACTGTCAAAGGAATGGCATCATACAGCCATACACGAACTAAATAAAAACATCTAGGGTCACAAAGTACTTGTACTCACCAAACGGGCGCTGGTTTTGTTTGAAGGGATGGTTTTGCTATTAGAATAAATAAACATACGTCGATTAACGTGGCAGGTATGAAATTACGTAGTAGTGTACGATCCTGCAAATTCAGTTCAGTTTTAGTCATGCAATGCATGCATCTGGGTTTGCTAGTATTGGAACCAAAATATTCAATTATATCTAGTTTTGTAGGTGCAACTTCTCTCTTATATAAGCAGTTTACCTACTGTTTACAAGTAATGTTAAGTACATAAGTAATAAGTTACGTGTTGTTCATTTACAAATGAAAATCGTGACTATAGAATCGTATAGAAATTTATTGTTTCTTCCATAGAAACTAAAACGTCGTAACATTTGAACACGTAGAGCTGTCTTTGTAAGGCACATAGATTTAATTATATGTATAAAATATTTGCAGGTACGAGTAGTTCATTATTCTGTGATAAGTACTTAGTTTAGAAAAAAAAAAGTATTGCAAAATTATTTCATCATTCTGGTTTCTTTCGTTACTTGCATCTAATACGCCTTATTAACTATTAACTGTAATTCCTTGTCTTGGAATGTTGCTTTCATATTTTGTAACTGTTTCCGTCCATTCTTTAAAATAATTTTGCTCTGTACGGGTGTTTTTTGCACTCACCATCCGTAACTAATTTGTTAATGGAACAATATTTTCCTCTCCAAGGCACTTTCCTTGAATGTGCAATATTTTTTACTTAGTCGTCTCCCACGCGTTAGATTCAAAGAAACATGGAATGATGTTTACGAATTTATTTTTATGTAGTCCTGGCCTCTTGCAGCCCACTTCTTAGTGGCGTGTTTCTTTGGCGTTTTCTAAGTGGCGGCTACGTTTATGTTCTCAATCTCTGGCACGCCTTGGAAAAGGGAAAAAATTCCTTTGGGAACTTCCAAGCACCACGGTTATGTTATGCTTAAGTATATAAAACGATCTGGGATTATAATAGTTTACTGAGAAGTGCTAGTTAATATAATATCAACCGAACAAGGCAGCTCATTATTCATTCGCAACATCGTGTCCTTTGTCTAGCTCCAATCACTGTTTAAAATTTAAACAAAGAAACATCGATCTCAAGGCTATGTTCGAACTCATACTAAAAACAGTTCCTATATAAGATAATCATCCTCCTTCTGGTTGTTGTCATCTGTTAAAAATTATAACGTCGCAACGTAATGATAAAACGTTTCCTTATCATTCATTAATCTTGCTTACCCCACCCATCATTCATCACCTTCTCGTCTCAAATGACCCAATTTTTTTGATATCCCAAACACAGCCAAATAAAAGACAGAGGCTTCAGCTGCCGGATGCTGGATCGACAACCGGGACGCGCCGAGTGAGTTTTTGGTTTTGGGTTCATAGAGAGCGGAACAACTTACCGAGTTCAATTTTAACTTGAGATGCTATTCGATCAGTGGCAATTACAACAGATTATGATGCTATTATTTTCCGAGGATGACGACGATAGTTTTGATCTATTTACTTGAAAGTTTTATGACGGGTCTTAAGGTTTATTATTGGCTTGAGAATTGCATAAAGTATCTATAATTTGATTCTATTGATGGTGTTTTACAGTGGAACTGAATGTTCTTTGTTGAATGTTTTGCAAAGTAAAAACGCCATCAGTATATTAATGCACCTGTCACCGGATGCGTCAACATCGGAAACATACGAAATCTTGCGAATGTTATTCGAGGCGAGTTGTGACCTTGGCGATGCATCCGCAATTCGACATGCGGCAGACTGAAGGTGGCATTCGAGGCAGGTGCCGCGGGTCGTCGACCTCGGACGTACCGGTCCGAACGCTTCGTAAATCTAATCGTGACAACCCGGTTACATCTTCCGATAAGTGTGCTGCATGCGTTATCGTGACATGTTCGATTACGCATCCTTTTGTTGACGCCCCAGTTTGCGTTTGTTTTGTATGTCACTGTGTCTGGGTGTATACCCAGCTTGTTAATGAAATCTGAATATTTTTTTTTTATCTCTTTAAAATTTCACGGGTCCAAATATGGACCCGTTAATTTGTAAGGCTTGCTTCGGGACATAGGTCCAACACGTAGAGGCCCTTTTGAGACAAATTTATGAGTTGTGATATGGCACACGTGGTGGATACTTTCCTCGATCGACTGCACCATCAATTGATAAACCCAAAGGTGGGCTTCGCCAGAAGCACAGGCACTTTTTCATTTATAACGTAATGTTTATTGATTGCAATTTACTTCATGAAAAATACGTAGGTAATATTTTTACGATCGTTACTAGGAATTATGCCTTGCATTGCAAGTTCTTAGAAATTAATATTTGCACGATCTTATCATTTTTGTAATAAAGTATAGGTATTCTATAACTAACGTTTTACCATAGGTTTAACCTTATTTTTATGTTCGAATTATTATAATCTAATAAAAATGCACCATCCATACATTCATCAGGCTTTCAGGGTCCAGAGAAAGTATATCGAGGCGATTTCTGTTAAGTTTCTCGAATTTGCGGATGTGGATGTGTATATGTTGATGACCGTCTTAAGTTAGTAAGTGGGACCTGAATGCTTGTTTAATTTCATTCATGAATTATGATTCATTTCATGAATGAAATCATTTATTTGTGTATGAATCATGCATGTTTAATTGCTCTTCTACTGGACATTCAGATGAAGTTATATTATAGTATATACGTCGCCATTCCTCCAATTGAATTCCTCCAGTGGAATAACTATAATGTACAATAATAAAAATCATATTGCAACTACTGTTAAAATATTTCTGGTTAAATATAAATACTTGTGTTTTTATACTGATAGTGCTACCTAACATACGTTGTGTTGATTGCTTAGTTTTGTAGGCTAACGTACGTCTTTGTGAATTCGAGCACATCTAAATACCGCTTAGTTACTACGTTAGTTAATACGTTATAAGTTGGCGCAAATGCTAGTGACCCTGCCTGTTTAGCCAAGGGTCATGGTTCGAATCCAACTCAGGACAAACATTCGTGGGATGAACACTTTTGTTTGTTCTGTATCTGGCTGGATGTTAAAATCTATTTAATTACATGCACATAATACTTAATAGTTACATTTCAGAGTAGTCATAGAATCAGATCATGATTGAACTACGTGTAAAGCTAGAGTTTGATTTGTGGTAATCTTTGGTGTAGCTTGTCGTTGATAAGGGCTGTTCTTATTATTATATACATATAGTATTTTAAAACATTCCTTGATGGTAGAGGTAATTCTGCACGGTTTAATGGAAGCGAAGCCCTGGGGAAATCGGCACCTTCGACTTGCTTTCGTGGTGAATTGTTTTCTTAATCTGGTTTGAGTGGAGGTGCTTCACGATTGCTCATAAGTCGGTCTTTGATCTGTGGTAGAATTTATCCGATTTTGCGAACCTGTCACATACAAGGAAGTTTTGATGTTTTTATCATCTAACTTACGTACCCTGCCCCGTTTTACTAAGGCCTCATTTTATCGCCCTCTCACACCACCCCACCTTGTTTCCCTTTACATACAAAGCGGCTTATGAAGCATTAACAAACCCGTAGTGGATTACAAGACGTTCAACTTTCCCACAATCGCGTACGCTTGCTTCTGCCATCGCGCCGACAGTGCCTGATGTACGGTTGGGGTCTTCAGATTTTATCGCCCCATCGCTGAGTATAAATATATCTCTCCCGACAGCCTCTCGTTTTATAACCGTGTAAACGATAATTCAGTTTTTCGTTGCGACGCGAAGATTAATGCGAAGTGATTTTGCCATTACGCGACCACAAAAGACGATCGGATTTTTGTGAAGACACAGTAATTAGCGATCCCTTTTTCTAAAACAATTATGGCTAGGATATGAATATAATGCTTTTTGATTACTAACTACCGGTTCTTTCCTGTAACTGCATGACGAAATAAGAGTGAGTGTCTATCTAATGTTTTTGAAGGAAACATAACTTGTACTGGATTGTGTGGATAATAAAGTTTCGTAACCATGCCCAAATTGAGCAGATATAGAATCAGAGTATGTCATTTTGACGCTTAAAATGTTCTTATCCATTGTATAAACACCCATTATTAAAGCTTTATCATACAATACATCATTTTCCTTCATTCTTATCAGTTTATTTTTTCAGCGAAGCCATTAAAATCTCGTAATGTGTCATTGCATTGCTCATTGCGTTGTAAAGTTATCAAGGAATGTGTTTGTTTCCATAATCTAACATTTTCATCATTGGAATTATGTCGACGAACGATCTGAAAATTTATTCTAAGAAATTGTAATATTTATTTTTATTGACTTTCAATTTCTTATACTTGTGCCCAAAATTGTTGTAATGACGTCAATAGAACGTTTCGCTGGAACAACATCCTTTGAACGTCCATTGGACTAATCACAGAACAGATAAAGGAGGTTAGAAAGGCCATCGAGTCAGTTTTGAAACAAAACCACTGTCGCCAGTTACCCACACTTAGATACACGTTATTATTACCTTTACATAAAATATTCATCAGCCATTGGTCAAATTGCACGAGAATCGCAACTTTTAAAAACTAACCTTAGCATCAAATTAATAAGGATACTTTTTGCTCGCGTCAAGCTGTAGAATTGTGCAAGTTTTGACCTTGTCGACACTTAATGTTGCCAGTAAGTGTTTTGCACAAATTTCGTGCAATAATAAGATTTTAGAGGTTCTTCATAGGATTCATAATGAAACTCGTGATCTGTCCGATTGTCGAATGAATAATTTATTTGTAAAATCACCTATTTATATTTACATTTTCTTTCATACATACTACACTATTTAAAACACTATTTTGACGACCGCGTATATGTTTCATATTAACAACGTAGGTAACTGGTAACTGGTTCGAAGGTATGAGGTATCCGTGTGAGGTATTCTTGAGGTATTCGGAGGTATTCGGAGGTAAGGTAACTGGTAGGTACTGAACCACTACAAGATTAGTAAAATAGAGTATATTTTATTTTACTGTATTATTTATTTATTTATTTAACCTTTATTGAGCCAAAAGATGCCTAACGGCGGTGAAATTAATAAATAAAGGTTAAGAAACAAAATTTACTGCATATTTGAGAAAATTGATCGTGCAATTTTATATGTTATTTACTGGTAACCCAACTAGAGATGTAAACATATTTATCGATAAATATATTTTGAAACTTGTTTAGAGTTATGTAGGTACCTATAATGCTACATCCGCATAAATGACTCTTTTAAAAGTAACACTGAAAACATATGCAACTCGAGTTTTGCTTCCTTTAGGTGTTGTGCCTGTTCCATACATCTTATTAACATGCATTTTTTTTATTATCTTCACATGAAAAATTACATTATAATTATTTATTTTATTAAAAAGTTTCAGAGTGAGTGTACGTACTTAAATAAATACACAGGTACAGTTTTAATATATACAGTTGCGCGACGAATGTACTTGTGCAGAGCAAAGATGGGGACTCTTTTGTATTCGAATTTTTTACAATAAATTAATGCAATCTTATATTTAAATTATTTTTCTTTAATAGCTTTGGTAAAGTCTGTAATATGCTTCTCAGTAGAATATAATACAATCTGATGATAACTAATGTTGCTAAATAATTGAGTTCCGACAAAGTTGCGCAAAATCGAGTACAGTTGTTCCAAAGTGGTACATTGTTTTTTAGGGATCCAAATTTTCTACCCGTTACATTTATCCAATGCTGGTTATTAGGATCCTTTGGAAACCTAAAATAAATACATAATATAAATTAGTACTAAATTACTTATTTAGTACTACACCTACTCCTTGAAATTAAGTATTTACACCTGAAACTACTTTAATTACGTACTCAAGATCAAGACTTATCGAAAAATTTATCTTATACTTTCACAACACTATCTCGCTGCGAACGAACTCGACAGAACATCGTGACGTCATTGCATTCTGTAGGACAGAATACATTGCGCACGAACTATGTGTTCACGTGGATTACTTGCGTACTTTACCGGCAATGTATATTTTTCGTGCAGCTCTTCGCACCACCGCAGTCCGAAAGCGACTAAAAGTATGCACGCGTGATTTCAGTTGAAGTATGATTGTTTAATCATACTTGTTGGCGCGCCTGTCACGCCCACATTTCCATTCTATCCTCCTTTATCTGTTCTGTGGGACTAATCTATCTAGTGGACGTCCCAGCCCAGTCCATTCGCTCATTCCTGCTGTCTACACAAAGCCAATTTAAGTTATCGGTCCACCTAGTAAAAGAGTTAACGGATCCTTTATCCGTGTCGTTCAAAGATTTCTTCCATTAACACAATTTATCGTTTTGAATTCGATCACGTAGCGTTTGTTCGCTTACGAATTTTATCATTTCGAATTCGGCCGCATAGCCAAAAAGCCAGCATCGGTTTTTCTAGAACAACAAAGCTACCGTGAACACAATATTGCCAGATTCTGTTCCAGTGGTACTAGTACAGTTGCCATGGAAGCCGAAATGCACCATGCTCTGGAGGTTGTGCGAGTAATTTACTGTCATGTCTGAATTAACCCTAAGACACGGATTGCGGCTTGTGGATATCTCCATAAATCGGATTGCAACGAAGAGAGGTATTCGAGTAACTAGTGGTGAACATGCGAGATGTTTCGCTTTCTTGCCTCCGCTCGTTTTAATATCTCTTCACTAGATTCATTCGCAGTTTTAATTTATCTTATACATCATACCGAACCGTAGTTTGTAAGAGGGGTGTATCATGACTTACCTCCTTTTCTGCAACATGTTGGCTATGATCTTGTGTAGAGACTTTACATTTAGGAGGCTTTCAAAAATTAAGTCTCTTGTTTGTATTGTTACACGGTTAAGTTCTACTTAGATTGTATGTGTAAAAAGTCATAGCTATATTCGTTTTGTATGACGACCAGTCCAATGGTACAGAAGTGAGCACAAAGGAGCCATTAAAGCGGCAACATGACCTCGAACCTGCGACCCTGCCGCGTCAATTGTGATGCTAATGCGACTTGAACCGCACACTGTCGTTGCAGGGTTGTGTTGTGTATTATTGTAAGTTTGAGTAATCTAATCTTATCTTGTTTTACATTTATGAGTCATAAATGTTATCCTATTTATCAAATGTTTTTGTCTGACGTTGTGTACTTTTTATATAGGATCAGATTCAACAAATGAGGCTGAACTTATTATTCATGATAATTTAAGGGTTTGAACTCATTCCCTGATTGATAATTTTCGAGTGTAACAACGAGTTAATGATGTTACTTTTCCTGTATTAAAAATATCCAATAAACAGTTTGCAAACAAAACTTTGAGACGATTAAAGGGTCCCTGATTTGAGCTCGACTGCAAAAAAAAACCTCTATTCAAATTATTCGGATGTGGTATATATTATGTTGTAGGTACCTGCCTGCTTACGCAGACCATACACAATTAGTATTCCCTATGTGTATCAAGTGACGCGTATGCTCCTTCTCTACGGGCGATGTTTTTAACTGTTTTATTGTCTTGGTACAAAAACTGAGCCGTCTTCATTGTGCGTCCCGTCTTCGACTGTCCCCTCTATCTACGGCATCTAGATCAATTGTTGCACCTCCTTATTAGAATACAATTCATTTTATATAGAGGGATTTAGTTTGTAGAGTAACATTTTAAGACTAGCATTGCATTTTTACTAGTTATGCACAATTCTGGCAACATTTATCCTGGTCACACGACTCAGATCAAAATATAAAGATATTTTTAATGTTAAAGAAAATTGTTTTTTTACTGTCGCATGGCAAAACGGCTCTCAGGAAACGACAGAAAGGTTCAGCGTAAACAGTCCCCAGCTAATAGTTTTTAATGGCCGCAAGGTAATTGTTCAAGTTCAATGTTAATTGTTGATTCAACTGAATGATTGACGTCCGCCAGGAACTTGGTGCAATGCAAATAATTTAGGTGGCATGAAGCGCGGACGCTGGACAAAATGCATTTAGCAATGACGTTATGAACAGTTGGGCTTGATCAAATATACTACCCATACAACTTAACGAGTATATTAGTGAAAATGTGTGTTTGTTGGTTCATACTTCATCTCTTCCTAAATGGAATGTTGATCGATGAGATTTTTTGCGTAGATATTAGTATACGTGGAAGAATGAACAAAATACTGCAGTAATTTTTTGTTTTTAATCGATTTTTATTTTTGGTTTTCTCTCGATTCAGAAGAAGCTAATATCCAGAAGTGAGACTTTATAAGCTAGTTAATAACTGATGGTAAATAATGAATAAAAAGGAAATTAATCAACCAAGGTATTCACAAAATAAAAATTGTTTCAATAATAACATTATACACATTATTTAATATCCGTTTTAAACAGATTCTGAATCTTAGTTTAATTAAAATCAGTTCTTGGTTGTTATTTCAAACCATAAGCACACGGAGGTAAGTCGAATTACCTTGATACGTTATACAAAGGAAAGATAATTATATCCCCAAAGTACACAACCGTGTTTGAGCATGGTTAAACGTGTGATTTGTAATTATGTCATACGATTATGATCATAACGTAATAGGTAAGTCTTATTTGTTTTGGTAAAATGTAACTTATAACAATAAAAAAATCACCACATAAATTACTTACGAACACAAAAAATCGATGATTTAAAGAAAACAATTCTGTCGGATATTGAAAATCTCTCATCGGATATAAGTTCAGATCTTGAATCTTGAATTGAGTGGAAAAAAGAATGCTAAGTGTTCATATTGTTGTTAAGGAAAATTATCGAATTCCAAATACAAATGAAAAAGTTTAGTTATCATTCATACCTCATTAGGCTTTATGTTTTTTAAATACCATTCATGCAATTATGGCGAGATTTTCTTCTTTGAAACTCATAGACACTTGCAAACAAACATGAACAAAGGACTCGCATTTATATTTCCTCTAGTGCTAGATGGAATGCCTCTTGCGCCGGTAATTATAGTTGCTCTCTTGCCTTTCGAGCCGGAACAAGGTAATGTGCATCGCTGCTTGGCAACAAGCAAAGCAGCAGGCAAGGGGTTGTAAGTATTTACTGAACCTCACGCCTTGTTGGACGTTTCGAAATATCAAGTTCTAAATTTAATAAAAATATTAAAATAAACTGAGTCTTTCTTATTTACAACCCACTCGAAACAAAGAAGAGTGGTTATTTCCTCAATATTTTATCCTGTACAAGCAACGCCATTATTATAATATCCCAATTAAAACGTAAAATTATATTGTCCGCTCATAAACATCCACGCTGTGATGTGCGTCGGCAATTTATGGACTTCGGAGTATTCCAATAGTTTTAAATCTTTTTAAATTTCTAGGCGCAGACAACAGCTGTACAAAGTTTATTATCATTATTGCATTCCATAATGTAACAATCTATAAGCACATTAATTAAATTTGTTGGCGCATTCTTCTTATCTATGATTAATTTATTCCCTTGGAAATTGAGGAAGTTTTTGGGGAGTACTATCATATAATTCTGTACTACAATATCCAGTAGGTACGTACATCCTAATATCCATATGGATGTACATTTAAATGTATTCATATAATTATATGAATACATTATATAATATTACACACATTACATTAGATTAATATTATTATTATATTATATCATAAAACTACATGTCTACATTGGTATATTTTTTACTTTTAGATGTATGTAAGTGTTGACTTTAATGTTGTATTTTTCTGTATACAGACATGATTATAAAAAAAGTAACTCTGCTTCTTCTCTATAAGATGGTCGGTCGCATATCTAAAATCAATTTAATTTTATGAGCATCCTACCAGTTAACAATGACCCAGCTCGCTGACCAAGTAGTGGCATTTATGGTGTCTTTAAATAATGGTGGTTCATCATTTGTGAGCTACAATCCACAAATTGAATTATATTATGTGTTTATGATATCAGTTAACCTATAGAGTTCATTGGCTTTCAAATCGCTTTTTCTGCTATATTTAGATGCTTTAATAAAATATAAATGAAAACATTTCTTTTAGTTATATCATTGTTTTTAATCCTTCGTTGAAATAAAATGTAAAAATACTTTTAAGTTTTATCAAAGTTATACAAACAACGGTCTAATCTAAACCAGCAAATAACATTTCTTTCTGAACTGATCTCTGGTTTAAACGAGTTCTGCTCGTATTGTTTATTGTCACGTTCACAGTTCAGTTTAATCGCCCGCATTCACTGTTAAATTAAGTAAGTAAATAAATACGCATACGTTTTGTTAATGGCTAATATGTAAACTGTAATAAAAATTTGTTAAGGCAATTATGATCCTATTCGGTCGCTTGGGGCTTACTGCGCTCGTATTTGCCGGGTTTTATTCATAGTTCTTACCGGTCCAGGGAAGTAATAATAATAATAATAAATATTATAGTAGGTATACTTAAGATATCATAGATATAAGAAGTAGTAAAAAAGAAGCAGATTTGCCTAGATCTAGGCGCTGTAAAATTAAAGCGTAGTATACGTGCCAATTGGTACATTTTTTGTCTACTCAGCATCACGCAGGGCCAACGAACACCACGTTGATTTGTTTATTAAGACATTTTGTAGAAATGAATTGTAATGAGATGGCGAATTTATCTATGGTAAAAAAACATTGGTTTTACAAAAAAGTTCTCTTTCATTTATGCTCCCACGTGTTTTAATCAAAGGAATCGGAGGACTCTTACTAATGTTCAATTCGTGGTATTGAATGTATGAAAATATTTGTTTTTTATGTTGATACAAAGAACATGAGTATTTATACATAATTATACTTGTGCTTTTCATTTTGGAGTTCCCTTTCCATGAATCACTGCTTAGTGCCAGTTTGATCGAGTATGACGCAATCGGTACAAGCCACGCCTCGACCATCCAACTGTAGCAATTTAGAATTCCGATTGAATATTGAGGGAAACGCTAATAATTCAGTTGGAGTGGAGTAGGCGGCATGTAATGGTTCATTACCTACAGACGAAGTAAGGTTTACATACGATCCGCGCATGATGTTCTTCATTCTGAATCATATATTTTCATCCTTCTGCAATGTGATCACATATGTCGGTTTCAAACAGTCTTATTAAGTATATCGAATTATAAAAAGTGAATTGAGCCTTAAAAATATTACGAGTTGGACTGCGTAATCTAAAATATTATTATAATGATTGGAAAAACGGTTACTACCATGGTAAATGTAGTCAATGTTACTCTAAGCAGGTATAATTACCGGCCAAGTGCGAGTCCGACTCTCGCACTAAGGGTTCCGTACCATTTTCTATAAAAACGGCAAAAAATCATGTCATAATAAACAAATGCGAGTTTGAAAACACAGTTATTTTTAATATTGAACAGAACTAGACGGTGGGAAACCCACGCACATGTTAGCAGTTATTATTTAAATACAGTTGATTGTTAACTGACTCGCAGCGACAGCTCTAGTGTTTTTGTCATGAGAACTTTTACTGCGGCTCTATGTATAACGGAAGGCATTGTTTGTTTTTGTCGAACTTGGACAGTTTTACACTACTTTTATAATGGGATCATTGCCTTGAAGTGAAACTGAAGGTTGATTGAAAGCGTTATTTTTAAATGAATTGTATGAATGAGGGTATTTTGTGTTGTATCTGTTGGTCACCAAATATTTACGGTCTTTGAAGGATGTGTAACCAGAACAACATTTTTTAACAATTTGGGTTGTTTATATTTCTGGTTGTATGTAACTAACATATCCTTCAACTTACACTACAAAACTTCTAAAAACATGCTTAAATAGAATATTTTTATTTAGAAAATTCTTCAAGATTTGGGCTAATAAACTGAAAAGTTTTTTTAATATTTATATTCTATTTTTATAATTGTAATGAAATGTAAAAAGACCTTGACCTATATATACAGTTTCATATCAGAATTATTTTTATTTTTTAACAAAATATGAATTCTTTTTATTTTGTTCATCACCATATTTCTGCAATAATCTACATATGTACCTATTTACTTTTCCATAACTTCAATACAATAAAGTAATGAAACACTTATCTCAATCAGAGTCTCTTCCTCAATCCTTTTAGATTATAAAATGCAATGACTTCCTTTTAGATTCGTTGAAGAGGCTTCCTTAAACAGGTTTACACAAAAGATTAAATAGATACGAGTAAATATAGATAGATACGAGAATATTACTTTTTCGTCTGGATCGCCAAGTGCTCTGCGAATCAATAATGTTTACGCAGGCAGCCATTGAGCTAATGCTAACGATCGCTACGTTTTATGACGTCCTAGTACCTATCCAGTTCAGAGCGCTAGCAATTGCCAGTGAAACTTTCTTGATTGTAAATCTGCAATTGACTAAATTAATGCTCTCTGGATCGTAGTTTGTGATCTATTCCACAATAGATTCAATACCAAAATTACAAGTCTCATACTACGCAATTTGAATGTATTTTTTTTAACAATGAAATAAGCGTTAACTTTATCTTAAATTATTTGAACAATAAAACAATCTTATAAACTTAAACCCTAACTTTATTACAAACAGTGACGTAACTCATGCATAAAACTCCAATAAGGTGCACGCACACATTGAACAGTTGTTGCGCGTGCACCAGTTTGTTTATCTGTGGGCGGAATGGCACGCGGCGCAGGCGCAGCGCCGGCCGGGCGGCCGCTCCGCAAGGTCGACGGACGACTTTCGCGCTCCCCACTCGCGTAGGGTTAAAATTTAAATGGTTGTATGTTGTTGTGTTTATGTTCATGTGATTCTAGCAATACTATGTTATTTGCTGTTCAAGAGTTAAATACGATTAGTTCTTCGTCGTCGTTGTCGTGTTTATTCTCTTGTCTCTAGCTAGGTTTTGTGCTTTGTGAGTTAAATAGTTCTTGATCGTCGTGGTGTTTATTTTCTTGTCACTTCAGCAAGGTTATGTTTTGTGCTTCTCGACGGTTTAATCTTTCTACGCCCACGTGGTTCTATCTTGTTGCCTTTCTAGAAAAACTATGTTTTTTGCTTCACAAGAATTAACACCCCATTTTAAATGTTGTGAAGCATTGGCTATGTCAATTAAAGTTACTTAAATTTCTGGGTTTTAAAAAATGCATCTTTTGAATCTCCACTAGAATTTTTATCAGTAGGCTAGTCTATTTTCTATTTAGAATATATATTATTCTTAACATTACTGAAAACTAACAGACAATTAAGTTAAATTTGGTAGGAATTAAAAAAAAATCATAGCAAATCGTATATTGATAACATTTGTAAATTAGATTATTTTTCAATGCAAAATGTTAACTAGCTAACCTAACCTAACTATAATCTGTAAATCAAAGTCAGTATTACTGTGTTCTCGTAATAAGTAATTTAGGCATACCCAGAAAATGAGCTTCATTCGGTAATGATTCTAATAATGTCTTTGAGGAAGGTATCAAACTAGCAAATTCTGAATGTTTTTGTTTCACGCGAGCAATGCTGTGTCCGATTGATTGTACTTATTATGATTATAGTACATGGGATCTTTATAATTCATTTATTTTATTGCAACGAGACCGACGTTAAACAAATCTGGACATTAATCATCATCAAGTATTTTCAAATCACATATTTTAGTGAAAAATAAGTCTCTAGCAGCCCATTTTTCACCAAGTCTTACTTACTGCTTTATTATACTGCAAAAGAGCAATAGGAAACAGTCCACAATCATTAGAGTCCTCACAGTCTAGCGCGAAGTTTCAGAACCTTTATTTCGGTTCGCGTTTTAAGTGATATATGCAAGGCGGATCTATTTGTACTTTCATGGTACTTCTACCATTAGAGTCGCCTATTGTTTGCTTACTTCACTTTGCGACGTTCACAAGGTCGGCGAACGATTTTCGCAAGCTGCGCTGGGGCCCGAATTGTGATACTAACCGCTTCCAATTTGCTTAATACGCTGCTTTGTGTTGTGATAACGAATTGAAAATGTATTGTTACTCTACTTTAAGTGCTAGACAAGCAGAGTTCCGTAAGTTTCATACTGAACAGTTCTTACACAAATAGATGGTCCTCACACGGTGCGAATAGTGCGAACTGTTCTAATATCGTAGATTGTATCGTCATGTTAGGTACAGTACAGCCAAGGAAAGGTAGTTATTGGCGGCGCGGCGACGGCGGGAAGTTGCAAAAACAAAACATGTTTTAAGTTAGACTTATTCAAAACTAGAATAAACCTATGGCCTTAGGTTTTTATCTCTTGCCACTCTTAATCGCAGTTCCACAGTGTTAACAATCACAAGTAATATATGGTTGGTGAAGTATTTTATTTAAGTACGAATATATTATAACGCGTGCGTCGAATGTGGGAAGTTGTATAAATTATGTAGTTTTTTTACACATTTAGTACAATTTCAATGTTATTAATGGCTATGTGTAATATGTAGCAATGATTTTCACTTAAATTAAGGCAAAAGTAATGTAAAGACGATACGTTAAACATTTTATTGGTCACAATATTATTTTATTGCGCATCATGAAGAAATGCATAAAAAACATGAAGTGAGTTTTACTGTTAGTACTCACAAAATGTGCTTTCATTTTTCTCATATAAGTGCTCTGTATATTGATGTGGACGTAGAAAATATATACCTAGATTGAAATGTCTTGCGTTTAAAATAAATAAATGATCTATTGATGTGTACGTAGAAAACGAATAGATTGAAATGTCTTGCGTTTCATATAAATTATATCTTGGGTTACGTCCGATGCAGCGATGTGGTAAATTTAATTTCTACAAGTCTTTTACCATTCCTTTTTCTTCTTGATACCTGTCCACCACCATTAAGGTCATAGCCCATACTCAACGATACCTAACTACCTATAGTTAGGGTAGAAAACAAAATTTGATGAGCTCGGTATGTCAAAGTGTATGCGACCCGCCTAGTATTAAAAATAACATTGCTTGATATTTATACAAGTACATACATTCTCGTTCAGTTATTACAACGTTTACAGTTTTACATGATGTGCTTATTTTATTGATGCTGATTGGTTTACTCGTTATAATACAGTAGCTAAATAGGTATATAAGTATAGTTGTGTAGTAGTTTTTATGGTCGGCATTACGTGAGCTTTGGGGACATGGCAAAAGCTTAGGTTTCAAGAAGCGTTATTCTAGTGGGCCTTTGCTTACAGACGAATAAAACTATTTGTTTATATTGGTAATGCTTGAGATGCAGTGTGGGTAAACAAACTCCTTTTCAATAATTACACATTTCTTATACTTATTTCACATTTACATGTTCTGCATTTTTATGTGTAGATGTTTTGCATTAAATATAATTAACATGTCGGGGTTTTTAGGGTTCCATGAAATTGAAATAAAATAAAAAAATTCAGAAATTTGGTAGCGTTAAGGATTTGTATTCATAATTGGATATTAAGAATTAGTTATGATTTTAATAGTTAAATCTTATTTATTATTAATTATTATTTATTAAAATTAACACCGCCCAAAGTAGGTCGCGTGACAATAATCTCATGGCTGATGAGCTGAGGACGAAGACGGTTCCGCGTGCCGGGAATGTCCGTTGAACCCGCGCCGCGACCGCCCACGCGATTCGGGCCGCGGTGACATACGAGCATACTCCACCACGATGCTCCAATGCAGATTGGTGGAGGGAATTTAGAGGCCAACCCACTGCCTAATTTTCTCAAGCCATCCGAAGGTTTTTAACTAGACTCGAATATATTACAATCCTTACTAATATGTAAATGGGAAAGTGTGTTTGTTGGTTTTTACATCTTCTCCTCGTCATAGAATGGTGGATCGACGTAATTTGCATAGATGTAGTGTAGGGCCTGCCTGGAGAGTGACATGGAAATGGTCCTTCAAAAATCGCGCTTCCTTTCCTCTCTTGAAGAGGCCTGAGGAAAGGAAGGAATTTGTCGAAATACATCGCCTTAACTCGTTCGATCATCCGACCATGACACAATATATCGGAATAGATTGACTGTGGAGATAATTAGATAACAATTCGGGCTGTTACAAGAGTCATGGGGTTAAGCTAAGCCCAAACCGGGGCGGCGTGACAGTAAATTTCATTGCAGATGGATTGGGCTGAGGACAAAATCATTTCCGCGTGCCGGGAATGTCCGTTGAACTCGCGGCCGCCTACGCACATGCCCCTCGGACCACGATGACATACATTTTAATAGACCCGATTGCGGAGAGACTAGGCTAATGTTGGGTTGCGACCATTTTATTTATAGGCCCCTGTAAAGTATTTGATTTTACAGGCTTACCTATTTCTTTTTAATGCATCGCCAGCCACTACACTTGTTTGTATATATATATATGTATTGTATATTGAATATACATATATTGAATATTTTCTGAAGCGGTAACCAACAATCTCTTCGGAATCTTACGGCAATCTACTACTTGTCATGGTTCCATCGATGTTTTTATGTATCGTAAATGCAACATTAGCCGAAACCAGTTAGTCACTTAGTTAATTAAATTTATCACATACTTTGCAAAGCTTATCCTTCGTAAACCCTAATCTTGGGGAGCTTACGACTGTAGCCAACATTCATTCACTGGCGGGATGGTGAGGCGACCGACGTTTACGTCGTAAGGTTTATGAATCGTAAACTTGTGCATGACCGACCCTAACGTCTCGTTTCATGTGCTTTACATCATTATAATAATGGGTAACGGCCGCAAATTGACAGTTTAACATTATGATGAGTTATGTGTAGTTATGCGTGAGGGGTGCGTGAGGTGTCTCCACGCACGAATTTGTAATAGGCACTTATGTCATTTTTATTTGTGTCATTTATGTTCCCCAAGGGTAATGTTCTGCTCAGTGTAATTTCAAATAAATTTTACTAGGGAATAACATAAGCCTTGAATTCGCCTATATCATTCCTCTTCTCATTAGACATGGATGTTTCGGGAACGTTTCACGATATGAGCCTTTATTTGTACTCGACGCTTTCAATTGTACGGGCGAACGGTCGTTAATTGATCATTATACATTATATCGCACAATGCAGGTTACGCGAATGTACGAATACTAATTATTCGTTCGGTTTCGGTTAATTAGCTACTGCTATTTGTAAATTTATAACACGGTATAACACTTTTCGTACAGTTATGTACAATTTTCGTATAATTTAAGAATGCTATTCAAATTGATCATGCATTGAAATGGGTTCAGATAAAGAGTTCAGAGAGCTAACAAACTGATGCAGTGGCAACAGTAGAAAATTGAGAAAATATTTAAGCAGAAGTCGGCATAGTAGGTATCTGATCTACGAGTAGGTAGAACGTGGACGATATTCTTTCATACGCCAGAACCTCAATACGCCACGATGTTGGCCACTAAATTGCCGCTCTGTCGAAATGAGTTCGAGAAGAGTGTGAGAGGCAGGTCGCAGTTCGCTGCGGCTTGTGCTGTGGATTGCAGGCCTACATCATGTAACATTGTTCTCCTAGCGATAACGAAAGACTACGATCACGCTAGCCGTGACGTCATCGTCTCGTAAGAGCTCTCGACCGATACAATGTTACGTTACTGTCACGTTTCAGATTAGATAGCGTCGACACCGAGAGTGTTTGCTGATGGTGGCCGTGTTTGCTCGGGGGTTGTTGACTGACGCGCTATAATTGTGGCGCCAAATTTGCCGCGTATCATTGGCCGATACTGAACTCTATCATAGTATGGCTCGGTTCCAAATAGGCTGGTCGCGACTCTCCCGCCGAGGCATTGTACTTGTGCAACGAACCTCTATCGCTTGCTTTCTGGCACAGTTACATGTCACAAGCCTGTATATTCGATACAGTTCATTCAATTGTAAATCGTCAGTTTACTAGGTATACCTATGATTTCCTTACGTTCGAAAAATAACAATAATAAATAAATAATACGGCAAATAAACGGTTGTCTTATCAATGACATTCTGTTATTATAGTTTCAGTAAAAAACACTATCCACTATCTTATATTGTACTAAATATCCATTACCTACCTACAAGACATCTGCATTAGTTACAAAGTTATGAGTACATATTATCACAATTCACTTATGTGATGATGATACGCGTGAAAGCTTGTAAGAATTAATGTATAATACCAATTTGGTACCTCCACCAATCCGCATTGGAGCAGCGTGGTGGAGTATGCTCTAGACCTCCCGCAGCTGTCTGTGGGGGAGACCCGTGCCCAGCAGTGGGACGTCTATGGGTCGCAGAGACCAATATTGGTCACGTAAATATTGATACACGAACAATCAAAGGTGTGTTGATTCAGAGGGTTTAATTATCTGTTAAAAGTTGATAAAAATTAATAAATAGGTACCGATATAATCGTAACTATAAGTACAAAAAGGAAACGTAACGTAACGGTGATGTATTAATGTAGTTCGAGGTTTATAACAGATATAAGAAGCAGGTTTAATCTCGAGCAGATAATTCTTGTAAAGGCCGAGTGCAGCTGATTTGATGCAGCTATTTACGATGAGCCCGTCTGAATTACTACGGTGTAGCCTCGGCTTGGGACGAGAGCCAAACTTTAAAGAAAACTAGGCAAATTTTTTTTTTTCAAATAATTCTAACAGAAGCCTTACATTTTTTGGTTCCCTCAATATTGTAAGAAATAAGTTTGAACGGTTTTGAATATTTTATTGTTGAAATATTTCGTTTAGTTCGAAACAAAACAAATCTAAGCATAAAATAGTTATATATTTGTTTTGTTAATAGTAAACATATTTGTTTCAAAGATTTATCTACGGCCTGTCTTCTTTGAGGCGCTGAAGATATGACCTGATAAAATGGATATCTGCATGTGATTTATTTTATTATTGATTTATTTTATATTCTTCAATTCGCAAGATTTTTCGGTAATTATGTGCAACACTTGCTAACCGACTGAATTTCGATGTTAAATCCTTTAAATCTGAATTGAAAAACAAACATTTGTCTGATCAAACTGGGCTGCGAAGAATTTCAGCTCAGAAAATTTATTTAACATGACTTTTATTAAAATTATTATATCTGAAGATAACATCAGTACTGTGCGACGCATTATAGAGGAAGTTAAGAGAGTATCCTAGCAGCAGATAACAGCAAGTTTATGCATTGATATGAGTCAAATACAAAAATATTTGACGAACATTTAGGTGTCAGGAAGCTTTGGACCGCATGGACTTGTGTCGTGAAATGTTAGAAATGTTCAACGGAGGTGACTCGAATGCTGTATTTGACATCGTCACAGGTGTAGAAAGCTGCATATATTGCTACGAACCCGAAACCAAAAGACAATCTGCTCAGTGGGTGCTGGTGGTGGAGGGTTGCGGGCTAGATATGACTATATTATGTTACTACAGTATAACCCTGTCACTAGAGTTACATTTACATAACGTGCAGTAGGGCAGCACCGGGATTGTATCTTGATCCGTACGTAAGGCCACACTCGTCTCAAGGTAAAGAAAACCATAATGACATTTAATGCCATCGATCTCTGTTATTTCTGTTCTACGCGCGAAAAGGAATGTCATTCTGGGGCTTCTTGTGTTTCTCACTATGCCGTTACTAACTGCAGAAAATTCATGTATATCTATCACACCAGTATCATAGTCTAGCGCGGACCTTAAATGCCCAGAAGTTGAAATTAAGGTATCGTCGGACGCGGCTGATTGGTTCGTTAGCCACCGATATCCCTTCCTACTTTCATTCAGTGCTAAGCTTTCGCGCCGCGAGCTGTACTGCGTTCAGGCGTAAAATTGTGTTAATTGATTATTCATCCACACATTAGCCTTTAAAAGTCCATTGCTTGGGCCTCCACTAATCGAGGCTATTTCTTCCAGTCTTGTGCGTTCTTATTATATTCGCCATACCTAATTGAATAAGTTAACTTTACTATTGTATGTAGCCTGAGTAGTGTCCAAATACCCAATAAATTTCGAATTAGATGTTTGACAAGTCATATCGTACGATGTGAATGAATACACCTCATGAAAACTTTTACCAATTACCTCGCTAGCTGAAAAGTCACCATGATTCGTGATGATACGCTGTCGTTAATATAGTACGTTAGTATAGTTAGTTAATATAGTAAGTACGTGTTTAAAAAAAGAAAGGTGTGACACTTATCCCTAATAGAATACTTTCGCTGTTCGTGCAACACGCATGACAGAGGTACGTAATTTTTGGTAGATTCATGATCATGATGAATTCAGCCAGTGATGAATGTAATATTTGGCGCCACCTCACATGTATGTCGTCGATAAATCTATGTTTAGGAACATTATGCAAAAGCAAAAGAGAAATTTCCTTGCTATATTCTCGAATAGTCAACATCCTTTGTAACTTTACCTAATGTCGAAACATACGTTCAAAACACTATTTTGTCGTTCCACGAATATTCCTTTGAAACAACGTAAGCGGGCGAACAAATATTTGGCATCAGATTGCTTGGCTTGTATGTATATACTGATGGGCCTACATAAAAACCTAAACTGAGCGAATATTTAACCTATAATAGATACGATCAAAGGCCGCATTGTGACGCCAAGAAAATACCCGTACGGGGCAAGTGGAAAGGATAAATATTTGACGATAGTTTTAGGTCGAAAAATGTGTTCTTTGAAAAAGAGTATTTATAAATAGGGAGCAAAAAGTTAAAATTAAAGAGCCTACCGTCTTATAAGTAAATTTGGGCAGAAACTAAATCAATACTGTAAGAAATTGATAATAATTCATAATATATACCAACAGTATTTGACCTACAGTATCCAGTGAGGAGTCTAATCCGTAATAAGTCTGTGCTATTTATAAGGACATCCGTGTCCATTACAGAAGCAGAACAGAGTAGTCTTTACAAAACCAACATTCAATCTCGTGTTGTTCTGGACATATATAAAAATAAAGTAATCCCGCAGTAGCGTGTTTATAAATTCATAATGAATATCTGCTTATATTACGCATTAGTGCTCTCTGGAGAAAAGGGCAATGTAGTCAGAACGTGGAAATTTGCGCTCACGCGAGCGCGCGCCGCTCCGCCGCGATGGTTTCTTTAGTGCTATCGATTATTAACGCCACAGTTGGTTTATGTACGACCGACTGTGTTACATGACTTGTAATTTGATGAGTATTCTCTTAATCCACAAATTATACCGGGTCGTAAAAAAACAACGCGCAACTCTTACTAAGTCTTTCCATCAATAGCTTTATTTACCTAGTTCGCCCCATAAATGAGAAAAAAACTCATATTGGTTAATTTCTTTTAATCTTAGTTCCGACCAAAATGTAATCTTCAAGGTTCAAAATGTAATATCAGCATACAGCGTGCAGGCGTATCTCAAATATATTTGTCTTTATATTGTAAAATTTAGTAGAGTCGAGTTCTTCTCTCTATTTTTCGTGGACGAGATCATGCGCGGGCACAACCAAGATGCATAAATGCATTGATTACCCAAGCAACAATCCTATCGCGCCATGTTAAAATAATGAATCCGGGAAAATTATAAATAAGTATTAGACAGCGAGCATGCTGCTTATCAAATATACCATGCTTGTTTTGAAACACACACTGGCCGAGCAGGCTTGCCTTGTCTTTTCGAGGCTCTCCTGTTCTGCTTGTCTTGACCAAGATCTGACCGCACGCTGTTCGAGTTAGGTTCTTCACTAGTGGCCAGAAGAAAGGTCGTAAGGATTCCTTTATGATGTTAGTCCACTGTATTATTCTGTCTCCGACATTTGTCAATGTCACTTTTATGATTCGGGTGTGAACCTTAATAATGGTAATATCCCGCCTTCCCGTAGAACTTCTCCGAGAGAACTCTTGACATTTCTTAGGAAATCTCAGCTAATTTACGTCATGTATATCTCGATAAGGATATATTTTCTTGTCTGCGTCTGTAATAATCGTTATAATCTATAATTTTATCATCAATAAATCACACTTGCCTATTAATTTTATTGAAGGTAGAAAACACATAAGGATATCATTCGTATGCTTGTGAGACCTGTTCTTGCCAACATCTTCAGAATTATTTGCTTGCTACTGCAATAATTTACGTGAAGTGCGAGCGAGCATTGTGCCTAGAAATTATTGTTTTCCAGTGCATGTGATGGATGCTGACGGTCTTGTCCTAGAAAATTATTCACTTTATATGAGACTATATAGTTTAGTAGATACGTTTGCAAAATAAAATAAAAAAAAACACGTATGGATATGTACATTGTGCAGATGCTTCGGAAATCTTAGGTATGTGTCTGCTAAGAAACAGTTGCCAGACACATAACTAAGATTTCTATTGTAGTTGTTACACTTGTACTTCAATTATTGTGGTCTACCTCTTATTTTACGTTTTACAACAAATAATAAAAATTTTGCAATAAGTATATTTTAGAATTATTTAGTCAACAAGTTCATCATTATCGAAAATAAAATAACGTGCTTTGTTTTGTCCGCAGGCGTGACAATGAGGGAGAAAAGGGGAGGCGCTATGAGCAAAATGCAAAAGCTCAGAAAGCGCTTGTCCCTTAGCTTCGGCAGGTTATGTAAGTAACATTTCAAATAACATTTGCAGTTATACGATAAGATAGTGAGTAATGTACATTGTACCTACTCTGGAAACCTTGAAATAAGTTACGTCTGTAGTTACTGAAAGATTATGTCATTCATGCTTGGTTGCTCTCCGAGATGAGGATGTATTATATTAATTGAAATACGCGTAAACATAATGTACCTATTAAGTGCAAAGGTTATTAAAGTAAGCATTAAAGTACCTTTTTTTAATGCTTCCTAAATAATCTTAATGAGTGCATTAATATTATTTTAATATTATTTTAAGTTTATTTTGCATAATCAACAAGTTTAACAAGTGATTTGCGAGCCCACTCGACGCATAAAGTATATACCTATTATAAACATTCTTCCTGTATTATCGTTATTGTTACAGCGTCATTTCTTAAACTTGGTCACTTCTCTAAGTTCGCAAGAACTCATTTTAATGTTACAGCAATATTTTTATAGCCATGTTCATAATAAGCTAACTTCTGTTACTTTATATAAATAACATGCTAAATTATTTTAAAATTTAAAATGTATAGGACTGTGCCGTACCTACTCATACTTCTTACAGTGGTCATAACACTCTGTTACCGAAATAATCCGATGTGGAATTGTAGAAATGTAGACATACCTATTAATAATTTAACAGAGTACTGTATGAATGAATAATTGTTACTGTCCCTGCATTATTAAGGGAGATTGTGAAATTTCGTCACAGACATCTCGGTGTTTAGGTGATTTCCACTGGGAGCAGGCTCTGCCACGGCTCGTGCCACGCAATGAAATGTTATTTCGAGATGTAATCTAACGAGCCGCGATAAAGCTTAATAAAAAAAAACAATAAATAAATAAAGTTTAATGTCGTTCGCCGTTTGCAAATGAAATAAACTCGCTCAGAACGCAATTGGGTCCAATCAAATTAAAAAAGTAGGAGATTGTGTCGTCACACGACTAATTACAGGGCAGCCTGTCAATCCTAAATAAAAATATGACCTTTCAATACATTTATATAATCAGCTGAATAATCAATGTTTTTATTGGTCCAAATATCAATGTGAATAATCTAACCCCGATTTAATTGAAGAGAGCAAATGGAAAAACACAACTTTCTTTGTCCTATGAATAAATTGTTCTCGAAGATTTCATTACATTAACAGAATTTCGAGAAGGTATTCTTTTACATAAAGGGCCCTTACAATGCCTAAATGGAAACGTCTCATTTATTCCGACCTTCTTCAGCGTTAGGTGACCTCTATGGGTTCACTTGTCAATTTCCAGAAATGTCCTTTTACTCTTACGTAAACTCTTCTCAATTCATTTTAAATTAATAAACTTAATCAATTACTTTCGTTGCAGTTTCGTCTCATACAGTTTATCGTTACATTCTTTCGAATTCTGAAAATGCATAGATGAAGTGCCAGGGGCTGAGAGTCACAGAGGCTACTTTTTGTAATTATACGATTTTTTGACCATGTTATTATGTTTTGGTAAAGCAGTCTTAACGTTCAGCCAACTTTATCAGTAATTTATTTGGAGCGTAACGAGACGATATCGTCGTAAGTGAGTGTGCAAAGATTAAAATAAATATAGTGGTAGTACGTTATCAATCACGTATAACGTAAGATATGAAGAAACGTTTATCACAAGATAAAATCAAGCCACGGTTGATTAGTTGGTTAGAATTAAGACATTTTTTACGATATGATATTTTAATATAGCATCAATCAAGGGTGTGTGTTTAAGTTAAATATGCAAAATGAATAACTGCGACCACATGAGTGGAATTCATTATAAGCTTAAATAATATATTACTTGGGCGCTCAAATGTTAACCTAACCTCAGAAGTATGCAGTAATAAAAATTTTCAAAGTAAAACTTTTAGTAAAGCGTAGATTTATTGACATGTTTGAATTTTTGGATCCACTTTGCGGTTATTTTTTTATTAGGTTTATAACATACTTATAAATAAACAATACTATTAAATGCAAATCTGTATAGTGAAATAGCAACCATATTTACAGAATTTACCTATGTTATAATATCATAAACGATACATCAAAATGAAAGCGGTAGTTTTAAGTACGAGTAAGTACGATCTTCTAATTGAGCGTTTAGATTAAGACGTGTTTAAATCTTTTAGAGGTACAAGTAAATGGCCCTTTAAGGAAAATGTTTCCATCGAGGCACGAAAGGGCAAGCTCTCTCGGCAAGGGGACTCTCAGTAGCTACTATGGGGGCAGTTAAATAAACAATGGTAAGAATCGACAGTTTACACAAATAACCCTGCACCATATTGACTTTAAGCACATTTAAAGATTTATCGTTTCGTTTTTCTACGTTTGTTGTTATTTAGTCGTAGCGAGTATTACTACTAACGAAACACACTATTTTAAAACTAATACTGTCCACTAAAAGTTGTACGAATTATTAAATTTCTTTATACATTTTTTAAATAAGAATTCCTTTGTTGCCTGAAACTGTCAGTTCCAGTCGTTTGCAGTGAGTTCCACTCGTTTACCTCCCGCGTTTCCGACTACCTTTTGAGAGAGATCTTTGTGTTTTATGATTCGACTTAACATTTAATGCGGTAAGCAAACTAGGAAAGTTTAAATGCGTGCCCGTACATTTTAATGTTTTATTACGTCAGCGTTTATTATCTCTTGTTTAGAAGCTATTTGTTCTCAAATATTGTTTCGCCTGTTACGTTTTTTTTTTTTTAATAATTATGATATTTTGTTTGATATTTATTCATCACTACGCAAGATATATTTTTAATTTGTTAAGATATAAGCTTGCGCGTTGAAGTCTATATTGAGTTACTTAATTTTCCAACCAAATTGTGTTGTCATTCTCGTGAGTATTATTTGTCTGACATTTATAAATTAGGCTCAGATACTAAATTGCTCTGTTGAGATGGGACGGTGTGTTTTCATGCAAATGTTATGCCTCTCCTATTACAACACGATGTTGTATGGTTATGAATAATGCTGCTAATGGACTCGGCGGGATGTATCTCCGTTTTCGTAATAAAATATGTTTCAAACAAATGTTCGACCTATCTTATTCCTGATTCTTATTTTGCGACTGTTTTCTTTTGACACAATATTTATTAAAATTATATATTTAAATTGTTGGTAGATATTAATACTGATAGCTGCCTGCCTCAGATCTCAAACTGCTTACAAATCTCTGCAGATTTGTAAGCAGTTTGAGATCCGCATACAGATGAATATTATTCCGTTACTTTATATGTGATACCGCTTCTTAAGTATTGCGTAATTCGGTGTTTGAGTATTTTGATGAAAACAGTTGTTTTCTCAGTCCTATTTGAACACGCATCGTATTATCGTCCACGTTTATTTGTGAACACGGAAATAGCTTCGCCCACGGTAAACAGAACAACGTGCACCCGCTTCCGAGAATAGACTGTAATGTCAACGTAAAAATCATAAATAGCGCACACGAATATTCTTAGAAACTGCGATTGTTGCGGGCTGAGCGAAATGCCCCTTGCGAGTACAGCTGTGACTCACAGTGCAGCAGACTTTGTGTTAACTAGTTTTATCAGACAAAACTAGTTTTAACTATGTCTACTCTGTGGTTACAGGTTGCTCAGTTACATAGCTGTCAAAGTTTTCATAGTTAAATATATAAAAGGAGAAAGCTGACTGACTGACTGACTGACATATCAAAGCAGGGTCTAAACTATAAGGGTTAGAAACTTGAAATTTTGCACAGGGGTCCCTTTTATAACGTAGGGGAGCACTAAGAAAGGATTTTTGAAAATTCACCCCCTAAGGGGGTAAAACGGGGGTGCAAAGTTAGTATGAAATTTTGCCGTTTTTGAAGTCAAGTGGACAACCCGAACGCGGGCAGACGTCGTTAATGGGTCTAATTCTACGCGAGCGAAGCTGCGGGCGTCCACTAGTAGTTAAATAAAATGAAATGAATTACTTGCTCTTTTTTATATCATGCTTTGGAGTTTCCAAAATATTTCGGTTTCCACTTCTTCTAATACAAACTGTATATTTTCTTATTTCCCTCCGTAGTCTTTTTCAACAATGACTCATCGATAAAGAACTTTGCGATCGGCCTCGATATGACCCTTATCTGTCACTCACATCAACACTGAATTCTCATATCAAGCGATATCTGGGTTTGATTTCGTTCTTATTTCATTCATCGTCATCCTTTATCGCATTAACGCCTGTAAGAAGTGTTGTTTTTTGAAGAAACATGCTGGCATTATCAATCTCAAAATTTTATTGCGGAAAACTTTGTAAATAAACGTATTTTTACACCAATAAGGAATTCAAACAAAAAGTCATCAATCCTCCAACAACCAGGTAGACGGATGATCTGAAGAAGTTCTAGCAGGTGTTAGCTTATGTCCAGGAGAGGATTACTAAATGCTGATAGACATAGACTTTTAAATGAGCAGATTTGAATCTCACCCTTACGTCTTACGTAATCGTAATCCAGCACGGTAATGATGACTCATCGATTAGAAATTGCGATCGGCTTCACCCGATGTGATTCTTATCAGTCACTCACATCGACATTCGGGGTTTCCATGCATGTAACGATTTCTGTGTTCATCTTCCTATTGTCCCTTTGAGGTAGGTACGTCTCAATACATTTGGTCAAGAAGTTTCAATACCCTGATATCATCTGCCACGCCTTCGAACCTTTAGGAGGAGGATAGGCAACTATAAACCTGCCACATAGTTTAATTCCACGCAAGCGAGGCTGCGGGCATCCACAATTGGTCGTGGAATTCATCAAAAATAACTATGTTTATTTTAGAGCGCTTCATTGAATGCAGAGCTAATGTGTTTTTTAAACTGTCACTTAATATTTATCTGCAAATTCTAATTCTTTGCACATACAGATACGTGGGAAAATATCTTCGGTGCCGAAGTAATAAAACCATTCGTAATGGATACCTGTACGTATTTGATGTAATAATCTTCATTTGATAAACAACTCATTATAAAGTCAACCCTCGAACTCTGATCTCCTCACGAGAGTAAGGTATTTCTACAGCGTGAGATATAGCCGGCTGATTGAATAGTCAAATTTTTATCTTGGTATCTGACAGCCCTGGACCCACGGATTACCGGCGTCACGGCCCACCGGCCTCCGTGATTACGATAGGACGTGCCTCGGGCAGGAAGGAAACAATTCTTTTCAAACGAGTAGGCGCATCCGAAATATAGATACGTTATATTTATTTGCCGTTCGGCTACATTGGCGTAGTGGAAAATGCTTCAATTCATAATTTTTGTAATGAAGCCTCATTTCCAGTGCAGACATGCGAAGATATATCAAACAGGAAATTGAGAAGACCACGGCTTGGAGGATGACAAAGTGGATTGGCGAGTGTTAGGTTCAGGGTCTCAAGTTTAATATAGCAATAACAACGCAAACATATCGCACAAAGTTACAGACATCCTAACAAAAAGTTTTTCCACTCATCCATCATTGCAAATTGGCAATTAAGTGGATAATTCATAATGGATACGCTACCGAGAACTTCGTCGGTATTACCAGCTGTAATTGTGTTCGATAGCGCCGCTTCACAATTCCGAAGATCCCCGAGCACCGTTTTTCGCGCGTAACAATACGGGTTTACAGCCAGTAGAAGACTATACGTTGAGCGAACGTCTATGTTGTTTACAACTGTCACGATTGTTTACGTATGAGTCTTGTTCCAGCTAGTAGTTACCTGGCGCTATAATGGAGGTATAGTTCGATCGTTCTAGTAATTCTTCTATAGCAGGATAACAAACTGGAATATCTGGAATAATAATTTAACTTTTTGATCGTACTCGTAATTCTTGCTCGCATCTGGTGGTAGGTCAGTCTCTTATCTTTATCATGCACTGATAACATCAGCACTGGTGTTATCTTCAGATGTTGCTTTTGATGGACGTCCCTCACGCAGATCATCACTGTTCAGAAACAGAAGCATAAAATTTAGATTTTAGGCTGTTGATTAGATATAAATAAATGTGGCTTTCAAAGATTGTAAAAATGTACAACCTCAAGGGTGTAAAATAAACATAGGGGATAACACATTTACGGATTCATTATAAATTTGTGGAGCTAAGGTTATCGCGTTAAGAAAAATCTATTATTATGTCTAATTCCACGCGAGCGGAGCTGGAGCATACTATTAGTACTTATATAATTTGTTAATTGCTTTAGAGCTTTGGCCAATGACAGCTCACAAATTCAAATGTTACTTGTGCTATAAAGTTTACAACACTGGATGTTGCACACATGTTTAAATAATAACTCACCTATTGCGGCTAGAACTGGTTTGTAGGCGTTACGTTTTACCTGTGCTTTTGTTATATTGTATGCATAGCCCGGTCACGGAATGCATTTTCTTTTACATAACCATGTATATATACTCATGTATTTAGAAAACTTTCAACTCAAATTCAATCATTGCACAACAAGAGTACAAATGTAGTTATTAAAATTCCTCATTGACGCTAGGCCTTATAGTTTCATCTCTCTCTCTCTCTCTCTCTCTAGTAATGCATATTATTTTTACATAAATAAATATGTACGAACAGGCGGCACGAAAGATGAACGGAGATCGGTGATGAATACTGAAAACATGAAATCTTAACATGAAGACATATGTTTTAATACTGTTGTACGTTTTTGTGGTGTAGCATTTGGATGAAAAAAATATTCTTTATTGTCTATTGTGCTACACTAGATTAATCGTAGTACATTTGAGAACCATATTATAATATATACGTATTGAATCACAGTAGAACTACAGTCTCTTATTTGGTCCTCTCATCTTAGATCTAAAACAGACTCTCATTAAACAGATAAATCAGCAAGACATAATAGGGATTGTATGTAAATAAATAATTGCTCATCAAATGATTCATTGTTGTTGTTGCATAATGTAAACTTTGGTTGACGGTCATACTGATTTCTTATTAGGTTTGTTTGGAACTATAAATACATAATGGTATTTTAATAACTGTAGGAAAAATGCGGATATATATTAAGATAGATCTTATTCATTATTCAATCCTCCACGTACACGTCCAGGATTGATACAACCGTATCTATCCTATAACACATGACCTTTAAAAGACGGAAATAATTAATTATGACACTTAATCTTGAGACGCTCGAACCACTTGCAAGAACTGACATAAAAGAAAAAACAAGATACGTTTTTAGCGGAAGCAGTCGCTAAGTAGCCTATCAGGCGAATGATATGCCGGGGGCATTCTACGTGAAGACAAACGAGCGAATACGATCGGATCGGATGGATACTTGTACGAGCCATGGACGTTTTCTCGCTATATCCAAATGTTCTTCATCGTGAAAACCTTTACTTGTCTTACGAGAGTCTCAGAACACAGTTTGGACAACCAAAATCGTATGTGAAATTTCCAAACAAATCGAGGTCTGTACACTCTCTTTTGCTTCATAGTGAACACCCACATGCTCGCGTATGTCTGAGTCTTTCGCCTTGTTCCCTCGGTGGTACCGTGGTGTTCGCCTGTGGACGAGTGGGGGCGACCTTCATCGCGTGAGTCAGCCGATGTACTGTCGACAGACTTGTCTTATAGCTATATAAGGGAGCTCTACCGTTGGCTTCTTAGCTAATTACTATTTGACTAGTCGAGCCGTAATGTTTCCTAATTAGTTTTCTGCAAAAATAACCACTTGATTTAATTTATTTATTTTGTATTCGACCGTTATTCAGCATTGACAGCATGTTATCAAATATTTAATCAAACTGAATTTTCGAATGTTATCACATATTTAACAAACCATAAGAAGTATGGCGGTAAATTGGTGAACCTTTTAACTTCTCATTTTCTCGGTAATGGTCAAACCGGAAACTTGCACCACCGGACACCCCAAAAACGAGACCTTTCAAATGTCTTAATTAAATATGTTGCCACTAATATTATATACCAGTGATCCACGAGTTGAATAATAAAGTTGAATTACTATCAGACAGAATGTCTACAATTAGTGCCCTACCGTGATTTTGTCTCTGAAAATGTTGTTTGAAATTACATATTATAATGTAATTGGATTTTTTTAATAAAATTCACTAGTTGTGATCAGCCTTCTCAATAATTGAAATGATCGCTTCTGATATAACCAGCCAACGAAACACAATTTGTTCAGGCCTCAATTTGCTTTATAAATACAAACAACTTTAACACAGTAGAGAGGGATAGCGGTACCGCCGTGGATGACCTTACAAAGGATCCTTCTCTTATTGCATAGTAGGTATATCTTGTATCATGATGAAATTGTGTAATTATGGCGGTAAATTTGGATGTTCCGGTTTGGACATCTATGTTATCGGCCCGTTGTTTGATTGATAGTAGCATCCGCTAGGGCGTTGATAGGCTATCAGACAGTGCCTATTGATATAGACGTATCCTTATTTACTGAATTTGCTATTGAATTTGATGAGAAAATTTTGTAAAAGCTGAGTTTTTTTTTTTGTAACTACTAAAAATGTTCTCAAGCCCTCAGAGCTAAAGATGTTAAGTATTGAAAGTAAAAATGATGATTGAATAAAGTACGTTTATAGCAGAGCTATTGACAGTTCGGTCATTCAGTGTAAATAATTATAATAATAATAATTATATGCTGTAACTCTAGATCAGACAAATTTCAATTTTCGTTTTTTGGAATTGAATGTTTTGTATTATGTTTAGACTTTTCAAGGTCAATAATATTAAATTCTTCATTACATACGGTTACATTCACAGCAAGAAGGATAAAGTTATGTAAGGCTGTAGTTCTTACGGCTCTCATTAGTTCTAAAATGTGTATACAATATAATAATGATAAAACTTTGTATCGGTAATACCATTAGGTAATAATACCACATGATACTGGATGTTACAATATCAAATTGCATTTATTTCTGGCGTCTGCAACTGCTTTACTAAGTCTAAACTTACATAGATGGTGCAGGACGAGAATATATTGTGTTTCAAGATAAACATGACACATATAACGGAGAGAACATTACAAACATCAAAGAAGCCAATCTTATGAGGCATGTGGAATATACAGATAAAATAATAATGTTTACGCATACTTAACAAATCTATATATGTAATTTAATTTAAAATGGAAGCAAATTCTTGTTTTCCTGTGATAGAAACATAATATTCTGCTTAGTACATAAAAACAACTGAAATATCGTTTACTATTGAGTATATTGAGAGTAATTAAAAAAATAATTACTCTCAATAGTCATCAATAGTAAATATGAGTGCTCGAAACGATAGAAAAGATTTTTTTGAAAACAAACAGCAAAGCAAATAGTAGGTGTTGAAACGCCTTCTGCTAGCTCGCGTCTCGCTTCTAAAACAACGGAGTTAAATAGGAAGACATTTTCGCCCCCAACCTATTATTTTTCATGTTTTATAATACAACTAGCTGACTCGGCAAACGTTGTTTTGCAATAAAATATTTTTTTGTGAATGTTTTGGGAGAACTTCATGTATTATTGTTATAATTGTATTATTATTATTATATATTATATTAGCTTTCTATGCTCTTTTCAAAACTCTTCAAACAATAATTTTTCCATTTTTCATTAATCTACACATTGTACGCCTTGGCCATGTCAACGTCAATGGCAACGTCATGTGTCAAAAGTAATACGAAGTGGCGATGGCTGAAATGACAGTATTGTAAAGCATGTCAGTTAGACGTTTTCAAATATAAAATTACATTAAATAATTTGCAATAAAATAATTTTGCGGCTAAAATTAAGATTTAAGGTATCCTATCTTTCAAGTTGGATCAAACTGCACACGGTGTGCAAATTTAATTTAAAATCGGCTAAGTAGTTTAGGCGTCCATTAACGTCCTATACAGATAAAATAATAATGTTTACGCATACTTAACAAATCTATATATGTAATTTAATTTAAAATGGAAGCAAATTCTTGTTTTCCTGTGATAGAAACATAATATTCTGCTTAGTACATAAAAACAACTGAAATATCGTTTACTATTGAGTATATTGAGAGTAATTAAAAAAATAATTACTCTCAATAGTCATCAATAGTAAATATGAGTGCTCGAAACGATAGAAAAGATTTTTTTGAAAACAAACAGCAAAGCAAATAGTAGGTGTTGAAACGCCTTCTGCTAGCTCGCGTCTCGCTTCTAAAACAACGGAGTTAAATAGGAAGACATTTTCGCCCCCAACCTATTATTTTTCATGTTTTATAATACAATATGCGGGCTTGTTGAGTCACTCGACCGCCCGGGCACGGCGTATTGTTTCCCCACATCGCTCAGTCTGGAACCGCCTTTTGTCGATCCCGCGCCATTGTCACCTATACAAATAGTGGTGTTAGGTGCTTTTTAGTATTGCACGATTTCTTGATGCTTCGGCGGTTGTGTTTGTATTTTTCCGTTTCACAGCTGCGTCGTCTTGCTATCATCTACTCTGTATTTAAAAAAAACACGCTGTATATGTCACGTTCTAAATATAAGATCCTATTACTATTTTATTTCGCTTTGAATTTGTGGACTTAATTACCGTGCTAATATTTCTATTACGTACTTAATATGTTTCCGATGAACTGTGACTAATCATTTTCGTTGTGTCTGATCATGTTCAGATTAATCTTATTTGCCATGCCTTACATTACCTCATTGTTACGTTCTATTACGTTCTAAATGGAAGCGTTGTTATCCTCGTAGAGCTTAATTCACTAAATGTGTTGCCCCTAATAGTACATTGACAGTGATTCTCGCCCACAGTGCAATGTTTTGTCTTTATTGCCTCAATTGTTTATTGCTCAACCATCTTTGCATTACGTAAGCGCCTCATGTTACGGGCCCCAGGCTTCTGCCTCTGTTTAGATATTTAACTAGTTTATGCTTTGAACACAGAGTCAGTAGAGGATTTAATTAATGTTTCATGTCACTTGAACTGTTTGTTTTTGTCGATGTGTCCACTTCACATAAGCTTAGTGTTTGTTAGCGTATTTTGTTTGTTGATTTTGTTTTGAAATATGATTTTAAAATTAATATTATTCTACAGTTTATCATCTAATCCTTTTACTTTATTATTAAGGGTATATTTTCTTGCTTCTTTGAATCTCGTGGTAACCCAAAATATAAAAATTTCGAATCTGGAGGAACCTAGAGAAGTAAGGTTCAGCATGAGCGGTCGACAGTCACATTTATCGGAGCTATCAGTTACGTACCACTGTAGACTATTTATAATCCCAGCGCAGACAATCGACATGACCGCAGGGCGGTTACCGAGAGATACGATATTTATCGCAATTTATTGCAACCATAACTTATTAAACTTGTGATTGCGCTTCAATTGTCTGTCTACCAATTATTTATTGGAAGATACCATTTTATTCTACAATAAAATTATATTTAAAGCAGTAAGCGAGTCGTGCGTTTGACAATATTCAGTTCATTGCACCCGTTTTATTGTGTAGTGCTGGCCTAATCGCTTGGCAGATTGTCATGTGCTGTATCAGAATCAGAGAAGAATTGGAATTTGTTAAAAATTAGTGTTAGCTACAAACATCAGAAACACTTCGACACCAGAAGAGAAACATGTTGCCAAGTTCTCATTATTGTAATAATGTTTGACTAAGTTAACATAGAATTAGAAATTTAAATTAGCAACATTTTCTGATGGCGAGAATGCATTACTTATTGTTTAACGTGACAGCTGACTAAAAGTTACTTAGCTAAGCACCTCAGAACGTTTTAGTTTTTCATAACAACCACAACAATAGCAGCACGTGTGCATCAAATTACACTCCAGATGAAAACGTGACATGTCCGATACGCCTTTTTTTTCTCGTTGAGTTTATTAAATGGACTTCCGTTTAGTAAAAACAGTGCAATTATATCTTTTTCTTTTGCAAACTTGGCGGATACACTGCCGTGTGTTATCTAGATAGACAAAATCAGATAACTAAACAAGCCGACGCGCCGCGACGCGTGGATTTCTTGACTCCGCGCCAAATGCTACTTTGATGTAATATCGTGAAAGTCATATCACGCTACGTCTTCAGAACTAAAATTAGCTACAACAAATCAATAGTGGTTGATTCCATTTATCGTAAAACGTAACAATAATACACAACGGAGTGCTGGAAATCTGGAGTTGCCTTGTTTTCTGGTTTCGATCCTAATGATATAATGAATGTGATCCTCTAAAAGTCTAAATTTTGTACAGCCGCATAAAAATAATGCAAAGCTGTCCCAACCAAAGTGACAATCTGTTTCGTATAAAACGTTTATTTGTACATAAATATGTTATTTATTAACAAAAAAATAACACAACAGTTTTCGGGAATTTTAAGGGAACTTACTTTTTTTAAATTAATATTGTCGGATTAAAAATTCATTCATTCATCGTTATCTTGAAAGTCCACTGTTGACCATAACCATAACTCCTGGTCCCGTGTGTGCCCCTGCGGAAACAGTGGCAGCCAGTATTCTGTTTTCCGAGTCCAGGACCTTTTTTTACCCATCGGATGGCAGTGCTTGCATAGTGTTGCTTCTTGATTGAATTATTAAGGGTTTACCTCCATAAGTAAGAGAACTGAAGAACGTTTACGATTATTCCCTCTGATCATTAATAAATATTATGAACAACCTATACCATAATACGTGACTTTACCAGCCCATCATTCCATTATAAGTTAAACAATTTCATTCCTATCTCGCTAACAGGTATCTGTTACATACAAAACGTAATCCCGGGCGTACGCTTGCGAACAGTGGCCGTTCAATACCAGATGCCTGTGAACTTTTGTTCTTATTCTCTCGCATCATGACCGAGAAGGGTCGCGCAGTCGGCCCTGCACTTTTGTTACTGCATACCACTTGTAATAAGTCCTCGTGTCAGACATTGTGTGACACAATTCTCAATGAGTCACGCGGCCCGTCCCGTCTGTCTGTTTGTGTAGCGTCTTCCCCATCGCGTTGATTGCGTGGCCTGAATTGTTTTACGGGTTAATGAATGCCCCTGACTCGCCACTGCCCGGGAGAGGGCAATAACACTGCTCCGTCTAAGTCAGACACCGTTTTTTATATAGTGGTGTGTTAGTACGTACTGCAAATGTACTTACGCCACAGAATACATAATTGCTTACGCATCAATTGATATGCTCGTGCAGTTTGCATTATTCAGTTGGTTTCATTGAACATTTACTACTCTAAATTTACTAACAAATAATGTATATAGAACTCTCTCTCTCTCTTTTACTCTTCTGTTTCCATTTATGTTTTAAATATTTGCCCACCGTTAAAATTGAGGCGCTGGTGCTAGTTGATCTCAATCCTATTCGGTTTCTTCGAACATATTCTATAATATTACTTCAAATTTTAAGGATCTTGAAAGAGGATTACGTGTAGATTAAAGAATTTTTGTCGTAGCGTTCGAATCACTAACTATTACCAACTATTCCAACATTACTCGATCACTGCTCTGACAGACTTAAGACCGTGTTTAGAATATTAACGCTTTATTGCGTGTGTTTAGATTTCAAGTCGCAGTAAGAGCCAATGTGAGAGAGATTAAGTAACACTCGTAATCTCAGCGAAGCCAATCTCAGGAGCTCTTCTTCAGACAATCTCAAACACATTAAGCTCAAGTGAAGTACCTGCGCCAAGCCGGAGGTTATTGGCCCTGCTATTCGGTAAAAACTCGGTTGAGTGAAAGGTATACATTATTTATATCACAACGGTTATTTATGCTTTCATTCCTGTTATTATTGTTATCATTTTAATGTTTTTAACGACATATAAAGTAGGTAGATATTATTGTTTGAGGTTGCTATTTAGATGATCAAATTGGCATGAGGAATTTTTTTGTTGTAGGTACTTATGTATAATGAAACAAAAACTAAATACAATAAAAAACAAAGCATTACTATTTTTAAGCTGTTTATAGAAATTTCTGTCGTATGATTGATAGCTCGAAGGCAGTGACGCGATAAGCTAATATTCCAATAAGTAGTTTAACATATTGCCCCAACGTCGCTGACGAATTTCCAAGACTTTCTCAATATACGCAGGTTAAAAAAAACGCTTTAATAATATCCTCGATATAACTTTTTGTAAAAGCGCGACTTAAGTACTTAGGCGTTAGTCTCAACCTTTGTTTCGAGAGCTCGTTGAGAAATTCTTGCCAGATTGTTCGCATAATAACTTTGCCTTGATGTAGTATGTTACCTTAATCTTGCACATCTTAAGAGAGTGTTTACATGATTAAAGCATAAATGTGTTGGTAATTGGAAGGGTTGTGGCCAGTAAATTAAATAGTTATAAAATACGTCATTCCGTGACTTCCTTCAACCATAAGGCACTGAAAATAGTCGTAATACAATCAACACTTTTCAAAAAAAGCCCTAAAACAGCTACTAGGAGTGACTTGGACTTATTTTATAGGCTTAGGTAAGATAATCATTTGAATGCTCGACCGAAATCATAGCATTTTGTTACTGCGATGAGTCTAATACGATGGTCTAGCCGTGATTATTATCTAAATAAACATCATAACAACAATTCTGGGATATTTAACACATTTTTTGTATGAATGCATTGGTAACATTGGTTTAACCATTGCTAACCCTCATATAGTGGTTAAATGTTCACAAAAAGGCACTATGGCAGTAATTATTTCAGTATTACAAATTATTACACAAATTGGAATTGAAATCCCTATAGTCTGCCTCGTATAGTCGCAAAATCTGAATAATTATCAACGGTCGATGCGAAAATGTGCGCACATCCAGTCTAGTGACCTAGTTAGCTCGTTCAGTGTCGCAATGTAAACGGAGCACGATATGCCCCATCATACTGTAACGTAGTCAGTCGGTCAACTTGACCTTTGCGGGAATCGATATCGTTGTATCTCCCCAGGTTCATCAAGGCGAATCTTTCTAGCTTCATTAAGTCGAAGTTATTGAAAATAGTTGTTTCATTACTAGTTGAGTTGATGAACCGTTGAAATTCGGCATTTCCATAGAACAAAGACATCAGGGATAAAGACAGACCGACGTGTAACCTGCCATACGATGGTATACAAGTAATCATTATTTAAAACTATTATTCCTCCGAATTCCTCTGATTTTAAAACCAATTCCTCTGAGTTTAAACCCAGAGATATTGATTGTGAAACTGAAATAAACGTATCGTGAAATTTCATATTTACAAGTGTGTCGACCGACGTGCGTCAGTTATATAAGATTTAAGGAATCTATGATGTCTTTAGAAAATTAATATACATATCTGCATATTAACAAAATGTTATTTAATTAACGATAAACCAGAAAAGCTCAATAAAATTAATAATATAGGCCGCAGTTGTTGCCTGGAAAGACACGAACATTATCAAAATAAAAATGTATTTGCTTATTCAACTCTCCTCACCTATTCTAGATCCTCTCTTTATGCTTTTGACTTTTGAGGTAATAATCGAGATGTTTACACATTTATTAGACCCAGATTAAGAATAAAATTGTGACCTATTTGAAAACCGGGTTAGAATATTTCCGGATGAGGTCATTCATACGTTTGTCAAGTGTTCCGTTTCAGAACGAAGCCTTCGTTCTTCGTTCTGAATTTTTAAGCAGTGCTTGTTATGTGACATTGACACCGTTGTTGGATACTTGGACCGGCAGAAATCTAGTGCGGATTATGTAGAGGGCACTTCATATGGTGCCCTGAAACAGTCTTGAGTACGAGGTAGAGTTTACTCCCGGAAAATGAAATTCTTTTTCGATTCTGTGACAAAAATACTGAAACAATTCTTCATGGTGAAGGAACTGCTAGGACTTTGGCAAATTATATCACTGAAACAAAAACACACCTTAAGATGGTAGGCTGAAACCTACATCATGAACACAGTTATCACGGATAAGGCGGAATTTACCAAAACATGACGGTCAAATGTTTACTACAATCTTCCATTGACTACAAATGAAACGCGATACGGTTCGAGATTTGAGAAGATAAGCCCCTCAAAAGAAGTTAGACCGGGGTATTTGCGTGGAGTTAACCTTTCGGGAACGATCCCGGCGATTCCGGCCCCATCGGCGAAATGGGTCCGTAACGACACTTAATTGCCACTCACACAGACCCAATGTATTGGTGGCCTGACGCGTATAACAGCGGTTTCACTGAGACGTTATGTAATAATAAATGGCGGTTAAATTTAGGCTCTTAATATTGGCAAGCAATGTAATACGGCTACGTCACATAAAAGGCTTACTACACATCCATCCGGAAACGACTAATTCATTATGATATACATACTTGCATTGACGTGAGCTCGACAAGAGATTTTAAAGTAGTTTTTGGATCCAATCATTAACTTTTTGAGGTTCACTGCTGAACCTCTGGACTGCCTCTCCTAAACGACACCACGATTCTGGATTTACTTACCTATCTCCAAAGTAGACGGTGAACGTTTTTATTAATGGTTACCTGAATTTGTGTAGATATAAAATAGTCAAAATAGACAAAAAAAGTCAATAAAGTCTTTATCGTTTCGTTCGGCTACGAACAATCCATCTGTTGTAATAAGATGGCCCAAGTTTCTCGTGATTTTTATCAGTGAAACATTATTGTGAACGGTGTCAGGTTTGTTTGTAAGACCATTATGTTTTCCTCAGAGGATTTTTGCGGATTATTCAAACGGCCAGAATGAAGAGGTTATTGTCAAAGAAAACACGTGTTTTTAATTTGTTTCTATTTGAAAAAACATACTCGTAAGTGTGGTCATTTGAATTACTTACCTGGGATTTCAATTGATGCAAATAATTTAACTATTGTTATATCCCAAAATGTTTGTTTATGGCCACTTTTTTAGAATCAGTAGGTATAGCCAATTTTTCTATAGGTTTGCACAATTAATCATATTGTGTATCATTGCTCAATATTCATTCTCAGACATTTTAATAGACATAGTAATACTAGACAAGTCACGATAAACTCTTCCTAAATTAATATCGTGAACAGTACAATAAAATATAATTTTATTGTACCAGAAAAAGAACAAGAGATAACAATAAAGAAAAATAGTTTAACAAAATGCTGTCTTATTGCTTCGAGCAATTTCTTCCAGATAGCCTGGCAAACAGGAGAGGATTCAATATTAAATACGGTAGGGTGCACAACCGATGACAGATATACGAATAACAATAATTACAAACAACAAAATAATACTGAATGAATAAAAATTAGACAACACGGACATAAAGAACAACAAAAAGAACAATGTAACAACAAGACATGTAACTTACATGAACGTGTAAATATTTTATCATGCTATTTTATACCCCGCATTTTCGGCATTCCAGCAATATTTTTATGTAGGTAAATAAATAAATACCTTGTATTAGGTAGGTATTTCATTACAACATCAATGAACAAAATATAGAAACTCAGTTTCGACGATAACAATGTTCCGGCCGATGTCACTCATACAACATTGTACCACAACATTTATTGGAATGTAATGAATGAAGTCATGCGCGTGTATGAATATTCATGTCGTTGCATTCGTAATCGGAATGAGACACGTTTGTTTGTCACCTTTGTATCAACACCTTTTGTATTTCAGTTGTAATCTTCGTTGAAAAATTTGTTAGGTGTATGTTCTATTTCTCCAGCGTCATCTGAAGTAAATCTGACTGGTGATATTTATCTTGCTTTTGGTTATATGGGTAATTTTCTACATTATTAGTATATATATATTAGTAGTATAGATATAATTTCGCTTGTATCATTATTATTAATGTAATTAATAAACCTACTCACCTAAACCTACTATTACTACCTACAATTACTCAAATACACTGTCTCATGACCTTTAAGAACAAAGAGTTAATTAAGGGTTAATCTAATGTCGGCTACCGTAGCTGTAGGCAGCGACTGTGGGCACTAAAAACGGGTCTTGTCTGGAACCTTGACCTCTACATTCATGTTTTCTGCTCTGATACGTCTCGTCTCATAGAAATATATTAAAATGATGCATATTTGTGTGAGACGTCACCAGCGATAGGTTTAACATGATACAGATCCTACTAGTATCTTAACATACAGAAAAATAAAGATATTTAGCTAAATTCTACTATAAATTTATACTACTACTAGCTTCGCCCGCAGAAACAGTGTAATAAAGTAAAGAATTAAATATATATCAGCGCCATCTGTTGACCGTGTGCATCTTTCCAATAAATGTGCAAAGCATTCCAAGGGAATATCTATCGTCTACTTATGCCAAGCTTCATCTAAATCCGTTTTGTAGTTTTTGCGTGATTGAATAACAAACATCCAAACATACAAATTTTCACATTTATTTTCACGCCGTTTTGGGCATATGCTGTAACAGTGAAGGACACATCTTGAGGAAACCTGAATGCCTGAGAGTTCTTCATAATGTTCTCGAAGGCATGTGAAGTCTGCCAATCCACACTAGGCTAGCGTGGTGGACTAAGGCCTAATCCCTCCCATTGAGAGAAGACCCGAGCCCAACAGTGGGACAAAGAAAGGGTTGTGCTGGCGGTACTGGTAATGTTTTGATCGGTACTGATTGTCGATAAGCTGACCGCAATCCTGCGTCCCTTCCAAATTTCAACACAGCAAAGTGCGGACCATCAGTCTTCCCTTTGAAATCGATATTGTTCGTATCGTTACAACTTGAAATGGGCCCCATAATCCGATCCAAACTTGTTCGGCGTTTGATATAGGTAACAGTTCTCATTAACCTAAAAGCTTTGTCGCCTTTTGTCCTGTATTCTCGTATGTTTATACATTCAGTTTTGGGTTATATTTCAATTTAATTTGATGTTTCTTCCTTTTCATGTTCAGTAATAATTAAGTTATGTAAGTATTTCGTTTTAACACGTAGAATTGTATTTCGCCGCGTCCCGTAGACATCCCACTGCTGGGCACGGGTCTCCCCCACAGTCTAGAGCATACTCCACCACGCTGCTCCAATGCGGATTGGTGGAGGGGTAAGTGACCAACCCAGTGTCGAATGTTCTCAAGCCACCCGAAGGTCTTCGACAAGGCTTAACGACTGTTTCCAGCATTGAAAACAACCGAGACCGACGGCTTTACGTGCCCTCCGAAGCACGGAATTGTATTTGATACATAATAAAATAATATATTCTATGCGTAAGGATTGTTGTTAGCAATTGAGATATGAAGTGGAACCATGGAATAAGATTCAAAATTATAGTTTTCGTCGTCGTTGTTAAAAATCTATCACGGTCCCAATATTATGTACATAATGATCTGATATGTACCTAGGTACATACTGATCTACTCCTCAGATTCTTGACACGCCTTTTAGAACATTGAAAACGCAAGCAAGTACCTACGTTTTGCTCTTTATTTCTTTAACCAATAGTTCAAAATTTCTTAAATCGCACGAAATTTGTGCGTACCTACACGATACGGCTTCACAATAAATAGTATTCAACATTAGAAGAACTGGAAAAACTAATTTTACATTGGCGGGAGCCGTGGGAAATATCAATTCTAAAATACAGTCCAATTTTCCGATTTACTTCATTATACATATATGAATGAATCCTACTTCTATATTTAGATAGATGGATTCGATCGCAATAGTATCGAATAGTTGACAGCGTAAAATTGCGATTATTCGTTACACGTGATCGGATTACAAGTATCTTTAGCGGCGTGACATTATGACGCATGTCAAACCCTTCTCATTTTGTAATTCATTGCGGCCGGCTATGAATGTTTAAATCTGATTGCTCGTAAATCAGGGGATCCCATTAAACTTGATTGCTATACTTTGGTCGCGAAGTTAAATGTGTAGGTATTAGGTATTCAGTATACAATATCTGTACACCTGGAGTCGATGTAAGTCATGTCATTTTCGCAATCATAGCTCTTATAATGTGAGCTCATTTTTTTAATTGGCCCAACAGGCCAGTTACGTCAAGCTAGTTAGGGGCTAGTAGTTTGTAATAATGAGTTAGTTTAAAGATTTGTTTTCAAATGTAGCGTCACTGAAATTTTTTTATGTTATCTTATGTATGTGCTATTTTAATAATGATGAGCAGATTTTTCTTTAAATAGACTTTTTATAATACATAATAAAATACTTTTTAATTTTAATTTTATTTTTATTTATAATTTTGTTTTGAGCTTTGGGCATTAAATTGGAAGGTGCGGCTTAGTTGGTAAATTAATAATTTGGTACCAATTAGCTTTACGTATAAGTATAACATTCAAAAAACTTGTTCAGTTTCTGTATATTAAACTTGACTAAAGGCACTCTACCACAAACCAAATAGCGCAATTAGTGATTCTAATGAAACTACTTAGTCAGAACTTTAACTGTTTCAAATGAGTTCCTTCGTCTTGCCTCAGTTAGCCGACCATCGCTAATGAGCTGCAGAACTTACTCAGTATTTAAATATTCACTCATTTCTCATTAAGAAGTTCGCTAAATCGGAACTTAGGTCTGCCTTTGATTGAAGTAACTGAAAAAACACACTTCTTCATTTCATAAGTTTTTATAGAATCTACGAGTAACTGCGCAAACAGTTATTTCAAGTGATTTCGAGTCGAAGTTATAAATAACATCATTATTTCTCTCTTACTGTACATTCGAGATAAAACTAGTATCAAATCAACACAGCTGTTAATCGAAAAAATTGCATGCTTAAAAAGCGTGTCAGATATTTGTAAACAAATTGTATTTTTATACGTCGAGAATAACATCACGTGGTCGGTCCATCAAAGTGCAAATTGGTCCGGAACTATTAATGAACGTCTGATTACGTCTGTAACATACATGACGTATCTTGGATACCACTGTGGGATGAATCATCACGGATCATGATTACTGCAGAACCGTATAAGCGTGGTATAAGTAAATCATAAATAATAAAAGTGGCAGTGACAGTGCTAATGAAGGACGTGACCTGATCTTTGCCACATTTGCTTGCAAAGTTTCCGAGCTGCATCGGTAACCATTGTTCGTCAACGGACTTAGTATTTATGGATCAGGTTACAGGGAGGTTACAGGGAGCATAGCTCTCTCCATAGTCAGCTGAGGCCTACGATAAATTCTCATCTCTTAATGCAACCGCTCGAATATTTCGACTTCAATCACTCGGTAAAAACTTTCCAACGTACGTTGTTGAATGTTGCTTGCGCGGCTCACTGTGAATGATATGTCACAGTGCAAGAATAGGATATGTGAATCGCGCGCACGTATGTACCCCCAGTCAGCCGCGCCGAATGCCGCATGCCGCGCCGCCGCCGCCGCCGCCGGTGTCGTGAAACCGCAGTCGCAAGGTCGCGCGCCGGCCATGCGGCGCGTTTCCGCAACACGACACCTACCGGCACCGACCGACACCACCGCGAGTGCCACGACAGACGATCTCGTCGGCGAGTGTGCGTCTCGTGTTCATTCAATAGCGATAATAATTCATTACGGAGGTACTAGAAGTATGACATTATGAAGAATTATCACAACAACCCTTTCCCTGTCCCAATATTGGGCACGAGTCTCCTCTCAGTATGGTAGGGTAAGTGTTACACAAATTACACCAGGTGAAAATTTCATGAAGCTCATATAACTTAGTAAAAGTTATTGGTACGTGCGTAACACAAAAATTCAAACCTGGAAAAAAAAATCATACCGAGCAAGAGGCAGAATGCAGCCACTGGACTCATCACCGCTATTTCAATAAAAGGGTGATAATACCAGCATTCGACAGATGTCGAATTGTCGATAGATAATGTGATGAATAGGAATGAGGTATTCATGGCCAAAATATCTATGACTGCGAGTACGAGTAACCACTAAAGCACTTTTAAACAGTTACGTACAATTAGGTACATGAGTCGTGTACTTATTGTAGGTTCAATAACAAATAAACTCCAAAAAGCCTAGAAGAGATCCATTCCAATAAAGAAGCTCTTGAATCTAAAGAACACCAGTAATAATAAATCTCAAGTGTCCGTAAGTTTTCAATTCCTTGATGAATAATTGATTGCTCCGCACTGCATTTCTTCCTACTCATAACTCATTGATTTTATGAGTTGTGTTATGACCTCGCCTCGGTGGAATAGTTTCATAGTTTTATTATGAGTCACGTTCGCATTACTACGAGTAGCTACGGGCACGACAGTGAATGCAACTTATTGCTATATATTTCAAAGCTAACACGTGCAATATTGCTTTCTATGCCGCCTATATAGAGCTTAATGTCATGTTATGGTTTATTGTTACGGGGTCGGGTAACATAACAAGGTAAACATTGGGTTCCTTTATTTTAACTTCGAAACAAAGGCGTTGTTCTCAAAAATGCAAGCGGACAAGTTATTCTTGAACGTGCTCTGGGTTGAGTAGGTGTTGATTAAATTCTCTTATATTGAAGGCAAGTAGAGTAACTAAAATATTTCATCTACCTGTTGTAAGATTGAAATCTGACGGCTTTCTGGTCACGCTGACGTATATATCTTGATTTATGGCGAATGTTTGTCATTTGATACCAGTAAATTAAGATTGATCTATAATAATTACCTAAGATTCTTTTTCTGAATTAGCAGTTAATAAGTCTCTCTCTTACTGCACCAAGTTGTTCCACTTTATGGTTTCCTATTCCTCCTAATTTTAGCGGAGTGTGCATTCGTGCCTGGTGTATGGCATAGGTTCACCACATACCACATGGGACTTTAGACATAACCAGTGAAAAGATATACCCTAACACACTGCCCTACCCCTTGGAGAAAAACAGACGTGAAGTTGTATTATGTTCACTGACCTTAATTAAGAGTAATTTTCTGTTTGATAACTCCTGATTACATTGACGATTAGATTGGTAACGAATTTCGTGCGTTCCCATTTAGTTTAAATTCGATTTAGATTTTTTGCTACGTACCAATTTATTTGACCCAGGGAGTTTTCGTGCGAGTTAACTTTGAGGGTGTTTTTATTTTTTCCACTTCTTCACAGTACCATTTTATTTGATTTATTGAGGGAGTTTTCGTGTGAGTTAACTTTGAGGGTGTTTTTATTTTTCACACGGCGTAAATAAGACTAGTGAACGTAACGTGTAAGATTGGAAAGAAGGAAGCACGTATCGATATTACCGAGCGGATGTTACGTGTATGTTCGCTTGTGTACGTTCGTTGATCTATCTATACAGTACAATATATGCGAAATGCTTTATAGACTTCACCACGCGCCACCTCTAATCCCACGGTAATCCCTCCCGGAAAACATGCGATCGCCATTGTCAAACGAAGATATTATTTTCAATCCATGAGGACTAACGCAGACGGTCGTTTTTCATCAGTCATTCGATTTGTGACCACTTTTTCAGTTACGGATTTTCCTTCACATGTCTAAATGCTTTAAATACTCAAATGATCTTCATGAATTGCAGCCACGCAGCTTGAATAAAACGTCATAATGTAATGTAGCTCATGACCATTTATGTTCTTAATTTTGTGATTATTTTAAAGCCTTGGAGAATAATAGAAGCAGTAGATCTAGTGTTAACCTTAATCACAGTTAAGGTGGTTTTTGGTGATCTTGATACAATACAATACTAATACAAGTTTGCTTTATTGTACACCACAAGTATAAAAAACATTAAAAAAATAAAACAATGGTATGGTGGTGGCCAAAAGGCGGACTTATCGCTTCAGTTGCATATAACTATATAATTTAATAAAAAAACAAAATACAAAGCGAGTGGCAAGTAGCGACTAAAAGCGTTTGTCTGCGCGTCGCCTTACCATTCGTGCGAAGAGTTACTATTTCAGCGACACGGCTCGGTTCCCGCGGCGCATTCCGCGGGGAACGGGTCGGCCGACCTCATCTCTCCGTGTGGTCGTAACTCGGCCCTAATGAACGACACGCGGTTTCGGCCCGACGTGTACGCGTGTAAAGGGCTAATTCACGCGAATTGCCCGGCGATACGTAGGTAAGTGGTGCGAGACGGAACTCAGTTATAGGTCGCGCTGAGTACGAGTGGTAGTATTTTGTCGCCTCATCACGACAGCGTTGTGCGAGGTGCTTTACAAAATCGGTCCATCGTCGCCGGCACGCGGTTTCGGCCCGACGTGTACGCGTGTAAAGGGCTAATTCACGTGAATTGCCCGGCATTACGTAAGTGGTGCGAGACGGAGCTCAGTTATAGGTCGCGCTGAGTACGAGTGGTAGTATTTTGTCGCCTCATCACGTCAGCGTTGTGCGAGGTGCTTTACAAAATCGGTCCATCGTCGCCGGCACGCGGTTTCGGCCCGACGTGTACGCGTGTAAAGGGCTAATTCACGCGAATTGCCCGGCGATACGTAAGTGGTGCGAGACGGAGCTCAGTTATAGGTCGCGCTGAGTACGAGTGGTAGTATTTTGTCGCCTCATCACGTCAGCGTTGTGCGAGGTGCTTTACAAAATCGGTCCATCGTCGCCGGCACGCGGTTTCGGCCCGACATGTACGCGTGTAAAGGGCTAATTCACGTGAATTGCCCGGCGATACGTAAGTGGTGCGAGACGGAGCTCAGTTATAGGTCGCGCTGAGTACGAGTGGTAGTATTTTGTCGCCTCATCACGTCAGCGTTGTGCGAGGTGCTTTACAAAATCGGTCCATCGTCGCCGGCACGCGGTTTCGGCCCGACGTGTACGCGTGTAAAGGGCTAATTCACGCGAATTGCCCGGCGATACGTAAGTGGTGCGAGACAGAGCTCAGTTGTAGGTCGCGCTGAGTACGAGTGGTATTATTTTGTCGCCTCATCACGTCAGCGTTGTGCGAGGTGCTTTACAAAATCGGTCCATCGTCGCCGGCACGCGGTTTCGGCCCGACATGTACGCGTGTAAAGGGCTAATTCACGTGAATTGCCCGGCGATACGTAAGTGGTGCGAGACGGAGCTCAGTTATAGGTCGCGCTGAGTACGAGTGGTAGTATTTTGTCGCCTCATCACGTCAGCGTTGTGCGAGGTGCTTTACAAAATCGGTCCGTCGTCACCGGCGCGGCGGCAGCTGCACGTGTCGTGTGGAGTGTGAAAGACAAAAGCAATCTGCTCCCCGCTGCCATTGTGCTCCGAATTTTGGTAGGAGGACTGAATTCAAGCGAAATTACTGCGGTTTACGGAAATGAGTTGGATTTGAGCGTATGTTGTGTGAGTTGGTTTTGTGACTTTTTTCTTTGAAAATCACTATGTAGGTATTTTTTGTTGTTTTACGATTGGTATTGTTAGTGGTACCTGATGGTGGTTGTTGGACATTTGCGGGCGTCCCAGTAGGTGTTGGTTGGCGGAATAATTGAAAAATAAGTATTATTCATCTTCGATCATAGTACTAGAGGGGCTAAGTGGAATATTTGGAATTTCCGTAGGACTGAAAAGGCTTAGACCGACAACTGGTATCGTTGGAATCGGCGTAGCGTAGCATAAAATGTAACTTTAGAAGAGATTTTTTCTTCCAAACTTTCGAACTTCGTAAATAAGCGTATTTTTCGACTTGGCTTCTGTACTATGGGGCGAAAGGGGCTTCTCATTTTAATTTGAACATATTTCTACCATAATTTATAAAATTATATGTATTAAACTTACAGACATCTGCTGGTTAATATGAAAAATAAAAACTCAAATATAACCTTGAAGTGTCCCAGCTAACCTTGTTGTTCAATACAAAGAGCGATTCCCGGTTTAACAGGTGCAGATTATCTAATAAATTCTGAGACAAAAAGCGGGGACAAAGCGAGTTTGCAGGTAGGGGCACCATATGGGCTTTCTTGCCGGAGCTCGGATGGGACCAGCTTTCAGAGGCACGCTTATGTTATATGCCAATCTGGACGTCGCACATGAAGTACGACTTGAAAATTTAGCACTGCAGGTGGAGGTTTTCACCGATTATCTTGAAATTAATTCGGCCTTAGAGTGCTTGGTAGGCTTTCTTCTTATTCGATATATTAGTGACTGCGATCTTCTCAATCGCAGTCGCTTGAAGTTAGATTCAAATTAAAAATAAGATCGTGTCCACATATACTCGTAACTATCTCCTTTTACGGGCCCGTTGGCGCAATCGGTAGTGACCCTGCCTGTTACGCCAGGGGTCATGGGTTCGAATCTCACTCAGGACAAACATTTGTGTGACGAACACTTGTGTTTGTTCTGTGTCTGGATGTTAATATTATCTATTTAAGTATGTTTTTAAACATATGAATGTATATCAGTCTCTGACACCCATAGTACCTACAGGCTCGCGCGTAATTTGGGGTCAGATGGCCGTGTGTGAGAATGTCCATGATATTTGGTCCAGTTACGTCACTGATACTTACCCGTGTTCGTATGCATTAAATGATTATTATACAATACGATCTAACAATTCGACCGGGCACTTGCAAATGTTGCCACAGTATAATTTAGAAGTAGTACAAGTAATATTGCGCGTATTAACTCGCGGCTGGTGATTGCGTGACTATGAAACCAGCATAATGAATGAGCGGGCACGGTGTATGTAGTCAATTTGCTCCCGTGTAATGTGCCTCTCAGGTATTGCTAGCATAATTGAACCAGACAAGTCGTCAAGTCTTCCGGTACTGGTAAAAAGATTCGACAGGTGGCTGGTTTTTCTGGCAAGCTTGTGTCGACTTTTCATTTGATGCAAATTACGTACCCGATGTGTTGTCCAATACCCGGCCTTGGTAAATGCAATTGCAAAGACGCAGAAAAAAAATAACTGCACCGTTATTCATAACAAATTAATAAGCCTATCATAGCTGTCATGTGCTTTGTAACTTTTTTTTAAATTTTGAATTGAGTTTGAATAAAGAAGTGAAAACACCTTATAGGAAAAATAGGTTTATTATTTTTTTATGAGTTCCAGCTCCAGGGGTTCGGAGGTCACAAGAGGTGCACCTCCTGTGACCAAGAGCTGCAAGAGCTGCACTCTTATTGAGGGAAGCCTTTGTCCAGCAGTGGAACTTAAAGGCTCATTGATGGATTAATTTACATTGCAAGGATATCTTTATGGTGCTTATGTACCTACTCGTATATCTCTATGGTTTTTATATTGTGTAGTACGAGAGAACTTATCTTAAATGATAAATTTCAATTAACGAACTGCGTTTACTTAAAAAGTTTATCTATATCGGACCAGGATTATCCGTACAAGCTAAACACACCGATAAGGAGTATAGCAGCAGTTAATCTGATAATGGTTAGCATACACCAGATAAGTGTATTGTATTACGCCTTAAATCTGATACAAAGACAACCGTTTTTAATAACAGCTTACACGGAGGAAAGTTTCACTGAGCCGGTAAGAAAACTATTGGCCATAGGACCATTACGATTGTCGTAATAAGGGTGAATGATACACATAAGAAAAATCTCATTATAAATCTATTCGATTAGCATAATCTAGCAGCGAAGCGTATTAGATGCAATGGACATATCGCTATCAATCATAATATCATCTCAATCCAATTTTAGATAATACTCAGTAATGAAATGGAATGAACGGCATCACTCAAATCTTAGCAAGCCAGAATTTGTCACGAGATCCTCATTTATTAATTTGTTTTTTTTTTTAATGGGATTCTGTCAGCTCTATGAAATATATTTTCAAGTAGGTACATGAAGCCCAATTAAAAATTTCGCCCGTATCTAGTCTTGAGGACAATTTGTAACTAATTATGGATAAAAAGTAGCATATTTCACTTTCTTGACCTCTATTGACCAGTGTGCAGTATCTCTATCACACAAATCACAAATATATTCCGTTGCCGCTTCAAATGAGGACAACCCAACTATCGACTAACGACTATCTGCTATAAATATAGAATAATAATAAATAATAATAATATAAATATAATATAGAATGCTAAGTGTTATATAAAGTTTAAAGTGCAGAATAATATTAGAGTTCCTTTAACCGTTCCCGCCGGTCGATTTGTCGCGCGTCGCAGTGAAAAACGTTTCACATCTATGAAATGTCGGAAGTATGTTTGCGAAAACTGGATATTTCCTCGAAAAGAGAGACTGTGGCAGTTTCCGGAGCTTGTCCTTTGTGGATATGAGCCGCTAGTTGCGTAACAAGTCCTACGGTCCGTACAATTTCCGGTGTGTTTTATGTGTTATTATAGTGATTTATGAGGCGTTTGTTCAGACGGGTGCTATGTGAGCAATTGCTTATGGATAATGTGAATATATGTTTATATGTTTACTGGTAAGGCACAATCGGTACTTCGATTCGAAATCGCTAGTAACTGAGATGTAAACTAAACTCATTAGCCACGTGCATAACTGCTACACTTTTTCATCTATATTTTTAGCTAGTGGAGGAATATAACTTGACGAAATTTATCCAGCTTTCATAACTGATAATTTACGTCTCGCCATAATTTAAACACTAAACTGCTTTTTTATTCCACAAAAATAAATCGGCAAAATGTTCATGTTCTCTCACACATGCAAAAAAATATCCAATGCGAATGTTACGTTTTCGAATCCAAACACATCAAAAACCAATTAATCCAACACGGATACGTTATGCAGTCAATTCAGTACGAGCGTACGTCTGTCCGTATTTCGTGTAACGTCATTACACGTAAAAATTCGGGACGCAAAGTTGACAAATGAATCCAATTGACATGCGAGCAACCCACTTTCGGTTTGACAGGATAATTAATTGAATCTCTTCTGGATAGGTACGTACGTAGTACGTTGTAGTGACGCCGTCCGTGGAAGTGAAATCCAGCCGGGATTATTCGGGACTGAAATTCGCAAATTCAGGACTTATTATTTGACGACTTTCGCTTGCGCTCACAACACATTGTGTACTCGCGAAATCCCTTCTGGCGCGTTAATTAATAGAGATGTTATTATCGGGAGATATAGTAGTGCCGGGGACAGGAACGTAATGGTTCGAGCTCTACCATTAATTGGTGTACATTTAAACGAGGTGGTAATATTAAAGTAATGACATAATAATATGTATTTTAACATAAACTTTAAGTAAATGTAGTTTCTGGGAAATATGTAGATGAATTAAATAAACCTCACGTTACCTTGATACTTGTGTTGATCTTAAATGTAATTAGTTTTAAGTGTCTCAAGACGCGGTTGGAAGACGGATAGGCTGCACTTATGCCTCACTGCCATTTTTGAGTCAGTCGCATTTAATTTATAACAAAAAGCACTGTTAACGTTACACTTCGAGTAACATTAATGGTAATCATACTTAGTAGGTAAGTAAGGACCATCTAAATCGATATTAAATATATTCCGCAGCCACTTCCCAGGGCGTCGTATCCTGAAGAGTGAACTTGGAGTCAATTGCGCGCCTCGTACAAATTCGGCAACAATTAATCAACAAATTGAACAAGTATTTGCATATTACACGCCCTCCGGCTCAGTCGATGTTAGAAACATTTTGCCACCAGCTGTTGGTTGGGAGTTTAATCTGCACTGTTATAACGGTGGTGGTACGTGACTTTCTATCACAACAAGCCCCAATTGAAGGAATCACGTTTGGAGGAAGTACTCAAATAACACGTTCGTTCCGTAACCGATAAGGTAGTTTGTGATGGTTACTTACCATCAGCTATTTAGAGAAGAAGCACATGTTAGTCCAAGTTGGTCAAAGTACTTGTGGGTACCTATCCATTTTTTTAGATAAGCACATCCTGGTGACCATTGTCCATAAATTCTATTTAGAATAATAATATAGTGTGACACTAATATTATAAAGGCGAAGGTTTGTGAATGTCTGTGTTTGTATGTTTGTTGTTACTTCTTCACGCTCAAACGGCCGGACCAATTTTGGTAAAGTTTGGTAGGGAGGTAAGAAATCCTGGATTAACATATAGGATACTGTTTATCCAGTATACTATTTATCTTTTTTATTCCAAAGTATGTCCCTTTGGGATAAAAAAGATTAATACGTATTGTAATTAATAAGATTAATTACAATACTTAATAATTTCAGTATATAGGAAACTAGTGGTCCGCCCCGGCTTCGCACGGGTATTTTATATAAAAATCAAAATTATAATACACACACATAAACCCTATTTGCGTCAGGTTACTAAAAAAAATAAAAATTTAACACGACTTTATTTTACATATTACATATATAGATTATAACAATAGTTTCGTTTACGCCTAGTAATATTATATAGCCTATGTCACTCAGTGAAGATGCAGCTTTCTAATGGTGAAAGAATTTTTGAAATCGGTCCAGTAGTTTTGGCAGCGTACGCCAGAATAGCTCGCAGATGGTAGATTTTTTCCTACTTACCTACTTGACACTTATCGTCATATTTTGGACAATTCACACAATATCTTTATAAATTTTAGCCTGTGTGTTATTCTGATGTATAAGCTATATTATAGTAAAGTTCATTAAAATCCATTCAGTACTTTTTACGTGAAAAAGTAACACACATCCATCCATACATACATACATACTTACAAACTTTCCCCTTTATAATATTAGTAGGATAGTATTAGTAAGGATTATACCTTATCAACAGCCTAAAATTTAAGTTTTATGCTTCTAGTTCTGAAAATGACAATACTTTCATACAACCTTTCATCTCCCTTTTCAACCCATTACAACACTTTTTTCCCATTAAAAGTGTCTATGTCCTTTGTCAGGCTCTAGACTGTGTACCAAATTTCATTTAAATCGGTTCAGTAGTTTTGGCGTGAAAGCGAAACAGACAGACAGACAGACAGACACTTCAAAACCAAACGTCCAATTTTAATCATTCAAAGACCAAATATTATCTACATAAACTGTAAATGTAGTCCAAAAAAAATTCAAGATAAAAAAATGGTTGTTGTGCCTCACTCGACATAGATAGGTATAGTGTGTCGCGGACTTTTTTATAGATATTTATAAGATCTACAATTAATTAGAACATTTTATGGTTCTATCTTTTATAGTTTAGGCAGCGTACGCAAAATAAGTAACTTTTCTGGTTGATTTTTTACACCTTGTGTCCGAAAAACCCAAATATCTTACGGAACCCTATTTTTTTTCAAAATAAAATTTAGCCTATGTCACCCGGGGATAGTGTAGCTTTCCAACAGTGAAAGAATTTTTCAAATCGGTTCAGTAGTTTTGAAGCCTATTCGATGCAAACAAACAAACAAACAAACAAACAATCAAATCTTTCCTCTTTATAATATTAGTATAGATGACACGGGAGAAGTCGTAGGCAGTAGCTACAGAATTATAACTCAAAGCTTTCATATGTTTTCTTGGAAAGGCATGTACGAGTAGTAAATATCAAATTCGGAGGATATCGCCTAAAAATCCTGAAAATCTAAAATTGCGTAACTAACCTAGGAAAAAAATATTTTTATACCTATATAAAAACAAACAATTTCTCAAGCAACATTTAAAAGGTATGATTTTCTGTATTTAGAGTTGATTTATGATCATGACGATAGCAAAATTTAACGATTACGTCCGTTAATATTGCTATCCCCGCAATTTATCTCAACACGGGAATTAATCGCGACAGAGCGGCACACTCGAATGGATGAGCCTGCGCCTAATGACAACCCGAAGGACGCCGTTTCAAACAATTGGCCATCAGATATAGCCTGTCTACTTCCTCCTCACCTATTTCACCGTGCAAAGAACTGTTCCCATTATCCTTTATCATTTCTATTATTGTCTTATGATATCTTTTGTTAAAACTGTGTAACAATATCGTATCTAGTAGGTATAATGCTCATGAATTGTGCAAAATAATTTCTATTTTCACTCTTAAATCCTCTAAGGTTCTAAATTGGTTGGTAGCTGCTACGAAGTTTAGGTACGCGCGAAGTAAAGATTTTCCAGTTTTATACTGAAGTTCAAGGAAGGGGTATAGAGTCCTCATGCATCCTTAAGTTAAGACTGGGGATTATATGTACCTAATTCATGTTATTTATCGGATTTTCATTTGTTGCAGCAACAAAAGACGAATCGGAGGGCGAGAGCGAGTGCCGCGGGCGGCAGAACGGCAGCAGCGGGCGCGGCAAGTTGCCCTACAACGGGTACTCCGAGGAGTGTTTGGACCGGCTGGAGCCCAACGGCAACATCCCGCACGATAAGGACTCGCATTATGGTGAGGACACTCACAATTAAATCAATATTCGCCAGTAGGCACCGGTAGAAACCGGTTGAAACCAGTCTATACAATCCTGCATCTTTCACTTTTTATTCATCCTCCTAGCTGCCGTACAACGGCTACTCCGATTAGTGTTTGGACCGGCTGGAGCCCAACAACATCGAGCACGATAAAGACTCACATTATGGTGAGGACAAGCACAATTACACAGAATTAGACACTGGCAGTGTATATAAAATTCCCCTTCTTTTTCTACGTCCCATTTCTCTGTCTTCTATTCTTTGGAATACTTCGGAATATACGGTAGATAGTGAGTATCCTGATCGATGTTACATGCTTTACAATAGTTTGAAGAAAATACATTTGGCTTGAAAATCTATCGGAAGATAATTTTTTACTTTCGAATAATTTCAACTGATGAATAGATCAAACAAAATTGAAGATATCTGCTTCAAAATTGAGATGCAAGATACCACCCGAACAAACATAGTTCATGCATACATTGCAAGTTAAATTAAAGCTTATTTCGCTTAAAAATATATAACAAATAGTTGCCAAAAGTTAGAAGTGCTTTCTAAAATTTAGTCTGTAGTTATGCATAAGTTTAAATATATAATTACTTTACAATTATGAGCCTTGCTTGGTATATTAATGCGTGACCACGTTTTGAAACGATACTTCATAAGAATGTTACCTGACGTTACGTACGCACTCCTATGTACTTATTCTTATGTGGTATAAACATTTACATTCGTGATTTACGTGATAGCACGCACAGATGGTCGCGAGAGTGACGTATCAGCGGTTACATCGGGGAACAGTCGGTTAAATATTCATGGTAAGGTGCGTACTGTGTGTCACGTTATGCCAGCATTGTAATCGTCCGTCGTGGCCCGAATGGCATTACATACTAGCAATCTCGGTAACTTAAGTTAAACGACCTTTAAAAGTGATATTCATAGTTCGTACTTATGAGTGTCAATATGTCGCGTTGTGTTATTGGCAATCTTAATGTCCGTAATTAATGTTCCTTTCAGATTGTCTGTAATGTCACGTTATTTCTGCTCGAATGGCAACAAGCAATCTTGGTTCCTGGTTAAACAAAGTTCCATCAACCAAAACTCATATCCATAGCTACATGGGGTACTAAGAGTCACGTCATTCCGGAATTGCAATGTGTTGCTATCGTCCGCCATGGCTCGAATAGAGTTACTGTCAATCTCTGTAAGTTAATTAAACGTCCGTTAAATTAAACTCCCGTTAAAGCTGATCTGAAACAAGTAATTGTCCCAGCCATTCGGCTTTCCGTCTCGCGCTGGCGTCCCGCGCGATTAGGCAACTCCTGCTGCGAAGGCAGTAATAACATTTGGAGGCATTATCCGAAGCTCGGCAGCGGCTAGCGTGAGCCAATTTATACCAAAGTTCAACTCCATTTTGGCTTATACGCTGTTTCTTAATTATTTCTTTCGTTGTTGGTTAATGTTGTCGGAATAATCAACGAGTAAGTGGTGGATTATAAAAGTTTTGTCATGTTTTCTAGGAATTGTCTTGGATTTTCTGAAGACCTTTTTGGTCATTGAAAGAAAGAGACAGCATTAACTAGGATTAATTGTTCGAGTAATTTCCACTTCCTTCCCAAAAATTTAGTTGCTGACTTCTTGAATTCTAGGAATACGTTATTTGCTGACCCGTTTGAGGTTTGTCTGAGAATTCATGGGCAACAGAGGTTTGTAGATTATTTCTGCATGCTCTTCGTTCGTTATCTCTTCAAAATGTATTTCCGATGAGGATTCAAGTAGTAATGAACTGTCACCTATACTAGTGGCACTAACCCAAGGGACCCCTGATATTTTCTTTGAGTATATCCTTTGGACTGCGTGCGTCTCGTTTCCTCGCTTGATCGAATTTCACGTTATGTATATACATGTGTAAACACGTAGGTAATGTAACGATCACGCAAGAGTAGACTCATTTCAGACTTTTTAAAACGCTTTTATGAGCTTGGTATATATGTATTATGTATGTAACAGAATCTTTGAATGTGATTTTTACACCCTTCAAAACGCCGGATTAATTTGAAATTTTTGCACACTGATCAATAAACGATGACAATGCAACAATTTTAATAGTTTGTCCCATTAGGATCCACCAGTATCTTCAGGATTAGCAATTTTCGATTGTCTACAAAAGTGTGATTTTTAAGTAGTTTAAATTATAAATGATTAGACTATTCCACTTTTAAGGCCGTTCGTAAGGCATTTCGTAATACATGCGTACTATCCGGAGTAATAACTTCAATAACCAGACTATTGTTTGTTACCACTCGGCGCCAACAACGGCGGCCCGCAACTGACTCAATGTAAATCAACCATTAGGGTGAACGAAAACAATCGTCGGCAAGCTACGCCATGCGCCAGCCGCCGCAGAAGCGTCTGACAACTCGTCCGTTCGACACGTGTAAAAACAAACGTGCCTACATAAATATTTATGAACCCAAACGGAGTGAAAGAGCACGCCGGCTCCCAACTTGAAATTCAAACCACTTCGCGTGATTTTTATCAACACTCGCCGCGTGTTCTCGGAGTGGTCGGGCGGGACGATTGGCTGTTGAGAATGTTGAAATGGTCCGTCTGTCCGTAAGGTGGTACATGTCACTCCGAAGCGTTGGCATGTGTATATTGTTCTTTTATAAGTACGGTCGATACCCATACAAAAAATAGAACTGATAGATACTTTGTCTTACAAAGTATTGGCATTGTGTAAAATGAAGGTATCCATTATCTATCAAATATCGCAATCTGTTGTTCTTAAACCTAACACGTGCCCATGCTCTGCAGGTTGACCTATATTTTCCACTTTTATATTTAACTTAATGTAAACTCAAAAGATACTGATAAATTATGAATTAGATTAGGCACCTGTAATTTATGATGATCCATTGGGATTCCGGGCCCTCGAAATACTGTCAAATATTTTCATCCTCAGTAAATCACCGAACCTTATCCATTAAGCACACTTCATTTGTATTAGGAGCGTAACTGAAAATTATGGAGAGGGCAATGGTTAGCCACCCCATTATTCTTACAGGGGTAAATCTCGCGTAGGGAATGCCGTGAGGAATGTCCTTTGTCTTCATGGTGTTAAAATCAGACAAAATTTTCACAAATTAATTTAATTACTATCTATACTGTTATGGTTCTTGCAAATGAAATTATTTTATACGAAAAATCTATACCTACTAGATAAGGCATTAAGTCCGCCCATTGTATATCTCTTTAGAGGTGTCAATAAAGTTAAATAAATAAATAAATAAATAAATAAATAAATAAATAAGGGGTACATGAAGAAAAATGTTAGCTTAATAGCTACTACTTTTGGAAACTATGTGCGGAGTGAGTTTATTGCGTTAAATGAAAATAAATTCTAAAAATAAAACTGAGTAGGCAATTTCCTTTAGTTTCTATCATTAAGTAAACTCCTCTTCCCGTAATTTCCATTCAGAATCGTCAATTCGAAACCTAAGTAAGGTAAAATACAAAAGTAAAGAATAATGTAAGAAAAGCCTTTGTGTCTGAACAAATACTCGATACAGAGAATTTGGTTCTAAAAATACAACACTTGTCGAAAGCTCTTCCCCTGCTTGTGTTGCCTACCTACGACGAATAGAAGGTTCATATTATTATAAACCTGATTTTTGTATTACGATATTTCATTAGAGTCAGCTCTTGGTATACGTTGGAGGTCGCGTTGGGGTTTAGTGGCTTGTACAGTTAGCGGCACGAAAGTTTAGCTTTGTCCTTATTGCTTACGTAAAACTCCGTTAGTTCTTATAACAGAAGTTTTGGTTTATCTTTTCAACGCTTCACAACGAAAATAAGGATGCATACGCAGCCTGCGTGTGCATCCTTTATCTTTTTTCTTTAAATCTTACGAAAATATCTTTTCACTTAGAAACGGTAAGTACCTAGTAATTACGTTGAATCGTCAGATAGAATAGGTTTCCGTTTGCTTTCGAGTATATTGCTATAATGCCCAGTTTAGTCTTCTGTATGATATGCCTATTAAAACTATAGGTGACAAAATGTCGTGATATTGATTGAAAGCATGAAAGCTGTTTCGCATCAAGAAGTATTAGAACTAGCTGTCTCAAACAGTATACAACAGAAGCTTAAAGAAAACAAGTTTCATTACCCAAGGGTTATAAAAGTTAAAACACAATTGAATACAAACTAGCGGACACGGCCGATATTTGTTTTTGCTCGGAAACTGTTTTACATGCTATCGAGTTTTGTTTATTTCAGTACTTAGCTTGGAATAAAATCGTAGCATGTTATTGAAGACTCCCTTTCATAAGTTAATTCGCTTTGGAAGAGTAGGTTCCAGCACAATTGTGACTTGAGACCCATGTCTTGCCACTGAGAAACCGCCCCTGATAGGAATTCGTTTCCCGTGCTATTTCGAACCCATAACAATGATAACAATTGTTTGTATCCTCTTTGCATTTGTCTCAAAACGACAATGCGTAAGTTGCCGGTCTAAGGTTGAAAGGAAAAAGTTTTAACGCTACGCTAAGAACGCTCCTCTTTGCGGGACATTTAAACTTCCCTCTTGACCCCATTCGCAGAATCTCACTGAAATTCAACTGAATTATTCTACAACTCTCCTACCTGCCTGGTAAAATTTATAGCCGGGCTGAATTGTTTTGCAATGGTAACAATGGGTACTTGTCCTGTTTGAGAGTAAAACTTCAGTGGCTGTAATGAAAAATAAAGTTTAAAGTGGGTTGAAAGGCATCCCTCTGCATTTGTGAAGCATAATAAGTTTCGGTGGCTGCACTTGTTCCGAAATAATTTGTAACTACTTTACAACTGCTTGCGTATTTTAATCATACAAAAATACAAAATCTATAAATCATAAACCTAAAAAGGATAATGTCACATTGTTGCGAGGACAAGTAATCTTAAATTAAAGGATTTTATAAAAGCAGTGACAAGTAAATGTGTTTTTTTAGAAACAGTGGCGTAAAGGTAACGAGTGACTGACGTGACTTTTTGAATGAGCATATTGAAATGTGCTTTTTATTCCGGTAAAATCCCCGATTCCTATGGGATAGATGTGAGAAATATACGTGGGCAGAATGGAGGACAAAGTCTCGCAGGATATAAACACTGTCGGAATTTTATTACACTTATAAAATGTAATTTAGTAGCTTTGATGGCCGCGGTAGTATCTCTCAGACATTGTTTTAATCTGAATTTGTCTCCTTGAGAGCTATTTTAGGTACGGATTTACGAAATGACTACCTACTATGTATGGTGGTTCAAGATTAGTCCACTTTGCCTCTTTCTGTAGTCGTTAACTCTTGTAAGAGTGGTCGTGGTTTTATGATGATTGAGTTAATTAGTTAATCTATATATATAAAAGGAGAAGGTGACTGACTGACTGACTGACTGACTGATTGACATATCAACGCAGGGCCTAAACTATAAGGGTTAGAAACTTGAAATTTTGCACAGGGGTTCCTTTTATAACGTAGGGGAGCACTAAGAAAGGATTTTTGAAAATTCACCCCCTAAGGGGGTAAAACGGGGGTGCAAAGTTAGTATGAAACTTTGCCGTTTTTGAAGTCGTTAGACGGGTAGACGTCGTTAATGGGTCTAAATCTACGCGAGCGAAGCTGCGGGCGTCCACTAGTTAATCAAATCCGAGACATACTGTAGCGCAACTCTCTCCACCTCACGATGCGCTTCCATCGAACTTTGTATCCGTAATCCGTATACGAAGAAGGCCATTAATTCTGAGAGCAGCTAAAATATTTCTCTGTTCTTTGATAACAACTGACTTACTTTATGACAAAAATCTGAATTATTGGATTTACCTAATCATTGTATATTTAATCGATTCTTTGTTTGTTTCTCCTCCACGGAATGATCTATCGAAGTGTTTATTGCATAGTTGTTGTACTGATACGGCTAGAAAAGTGACATAGACTTGGTTTTATCCCGAAAAATTGCACAGTTTCCGTGAAATGCACAAAACACAGTAATAATTGTTCGATTTTCAATCGAATTCCTTGATGCACGTCAATCGATTTGACGCGGGCGGAGCCGCGGGGATAGCTTTATTAATGTGTGTGAGAATGTACATGATATTCTCACAACAAATAAATATTCGTCACACGAATGTTTGTCCAGAGTGGGATTTGAACTCTAGACTCCTGGCGTAACAGGCGGGGTCACTACCTATTACGCCCGTCGATATAATCTTCACGTTATTGACGATCTCTCAATGTCTCATTTATAGCGCAATATTCGTGTAAATAAAATGTTAAAAATGTGTTCTAACTACGTTGTCAGCCCAAATTACAGAACCATCGTTGTCGGCGTTAATAAGTAATGGTACGATGCGTCAACGCTCTAAATTCGATATAAAAATGCTTGTTCGGATGAATGATGGACGATGGCTGTCCATTTTAATTAGGGATATTTCAACGCGGCCGACATGTCGGCGGGCTTTAGGGCTTCATAAAACATTTTTATTCCTCGTTATGAAAAGTATATGCGAGGGACGTGTTGCAAGTAGAGGTAGGTACATAGCAATGAACCCTTCCTCATTTACTCGCGGTCGGACGAATGTCAATACCTGTAAAAATATTGTTTTACTCTCGTCTTTAAATATATTTCCATACTTAAATTTGTTGCTTGAATGGTCGTAAATAAATTATCTTATTTATAAAGTAATAAATTATCTTATATTATCTTTTAGTTTTATTTATATACAGCCGAAGTATACAGCCTACATTGACTGCCTTCAATGGAGAAATATTGGAAGTGGGACTGCAGTTGGAGAATGAAACCCGGATCTCGCTTTTGGGACGGGCAGTTTATGTTCGCATATGTGTCTCTTGGTTGACACACAAGTAAAATCTACGATGTGCAATAAACAGGCAATTTATAAACGTACCTAATAAGTTACATAATTATTCATTAAATTCCAATTAATTCGAATTATTCATTCGATATTAATAAAATTATTTTGCTAATTTATACAATTCAAAAGAAAAATAGGCCTCGTACCTAAATTACTAAACACCAACTTAAAAGAGAATATTATTAGGTTTAAATAAAATGCTGACTTGTTTTTATTCACTCTTAAGTAGATAAAAAATTCATTCATCACTCGCATTTCAAGGTCCTCAGATGTCTCTTCAGACATTTTAAAGAGAGTAGGATGTTATTTCGGGATCCAGCATTTTTATTATCGCACACACCTAATTGAGCCCCTTCAGCCTTCAAGTAATTGGGGATAATTTTCCTCTTTACCACCCCATATTTAGGAAATCGTTTCGAAGGTTAAAAAAGCCGTACCGTTTTTAAGATTCATTCCAATTAAGCTGTCAACAAAGTGCCGCTCCTCCCCTTTATATCAAATCGGTTTCACCTAGACACTGGTAAAACGATACATATTTTTGGACCCTAGTTGCAATGAAAATTATTTTATGCTTATCTAATAATTTTACTTTGTAAAATTGTTATTATTTATTACCTACTAGCTTTTACCCGCGGCTCCGCCTGCGTGGTCAAAGGGAATTAACAATGAGTTGTTTATCATACATGACACATTTGTGGTGGATGAATAGTGACAGTTCCACGATTAAAAGATACTAAGAGAAGAACTTGCAAATGAATTTTACTAACGCCATCTATTAACAACATCCGGAACTAAATATCTAGCAAATAACAAAACAACTATATCTTCCCATGGGGATGTTTTACCGCGGTAAAAAGTAACCTACGTCACTCTCCACCCTCCTCACTATCTCCACACACAAAAACCATACCATATAATAGCTTCTTTGCGACGTGAAAACCGGACAAACAAACAAACACACTTTCACATTTATAATATTAGTATTGCATTGGAAATTTTATAACCAGCTTTTTCAGATTTAATTATGTGTGGATTGGCGCGCAAATTTTATAACCAGCATTTTCAGATTTAATTATGTGTGGATTGGCGCGCAATAAAGTGTCAAAACAAGTTGGAAGCACTTGCGTCAAATCGAAAAGCTGGATGAGTGTGTACCACACGAACTAAGCGACCAACAGATAATCGAACAGAGAATCGGCAAAGAAACGAGGGAAATCTAAATAGAATTGTTACCTGCGATGACAAGTGGTTCTTGTACGACAACCATAAGCGTTCGTCTCTTGAGGGTGGACCCGGGTACAACACCTAATCAGTGCGCTAAAAAAAGATTACTCGTAAGAAGATGGTGGTGACTCGTGAAAAAAATACCAAAATTTTTATATTTTAAAATTTTCATACCAATCTTCAATTTCATAGGTAAAGTTCAATATTAAATGAAACTGTACTTTTTTTATTCTATGTGGATAATACTGTATTGAAACTTTGGGCCAGGCTATTATCATATTATATGGGGGTCGCTACCACGGCGCCGCGGCGGGCGCGCCCCGGCTGCCCCGTGACCTATTTACATTATTTATGGGATAGGTGGCTGCATTGCACGCCAAATTGACATTTCTATTCACTATTCCGTTTCTATCGTCACTACAAACAGCCGTCGGTTTTTATCTTTACGGTACGCGTAAACCGGCATGCAATACACTTTTGAGCCTTGAGGAACAACACGATTGATGATAAGGTCACTAGGATTTACGTTACCTAATGCTACATAGAAACTAGGAATTTTGCATGAGTATGACCTGCAATAAATAAGAATTAATGAAAAAAGATCTTGTAAAGGGTTAAAAATACGCATAACAACGACCGGAAAAAAATAACATTCAGTATTTGATTATTTTTATATGTATTTTGACATGTTCATTTCATATTCATGATGTCCCACAAAAGTTGCACACCGACGACTTTCGCAACAATATTATTTAATCTATCGAAATTGAATACATCTCTCACTACTTACCCTTACACACTTACCCTCTTTTTTAAACTCTGCGGGGCTTTTGATCGATTGTCTCGGTAATCGATTTGTTCAGAGCCGATTTCACCGTCTTCCGATGATTTATTCGCATCGTGTTTACGCCGTGTCGATATCGCGGCATTGTAACGATAATGTCATTTCGACGCAGAAATATTGATGTCGTCGGGAGAAAAATTGCTACTTTGAAGTAGGTTGTCGCATTGATTCGACGGCACTTTTTATTTTTTTGTGGGTTAATTTGTCGTCCTTAATTTTCGGGCTTGTCACTTGGAGAATTTTGTGGAAGCTTTTAAATCATCATCTTTGTTCTTACCTATCTTTGAATCTTGGTTTGTTGATACACCAAAGATGTAGCAACGCGACGGTTCATTTAAGAGCGTTATTATTGCATTGAAAATGGCATGTTCCTTTATATTTATTTTCAGAACAGAGAACTTTTGATCTATGAGGCGTAAAATAAATGATGTCCGTACTACTTACTCACGGCACAGCATTCGCGGTACATTTAATCCAAACCCCTGTTATATGGGATGTGTGTACGATATTGCGAGTAACCCGAAGAATTATTAATAAGAATCATGCTCTTATTTGGTCAACGTGTACAGTTAGGTGCCTTGTTACGAATGCATAGAAACCTGATAATCTGATATCAATCATCTTTTGTTGTAGTTAAGGGGAGTCTACTTTACAGTCTTCTTCGATTTCAGTCACAGATTCAGTCAACCCATAAGCTTATAAGCGTCTATCGCTGCAATCTTGTTCTCTTAACTTATAAATAGTAAAGTAATGTAATGTAATTAAAATAATTATAAGTGAACTAAACCACTTGATTACGAAATTAAAACACAATTTTGTGTACGTAAGCTTGGAGTTCAACCAAGACTGGGTGTAGGTAGAATCAGTTCACACTTAGCTAAAAATTATCATCAGAACTGAACCAACGCGTAAAAATCAACTTACATGCACTGAGTTACAATAATATTATTTGAATTGTCATTTCATTATTTGATTCTTGTTTGTTATCAGACTGGAGCGGCGGCGGCGGCAACGGCGAGTACCGCGTACGGCGGCAGCTGTCAGTGTCATCCGACTCGAAGTTGCTCGACGAGGGCGCGCGGGAGGACGCCAGGGTGGTCATGAGGCCGAAGAGGCCGCCGCGGCCCAAGTCGGAGGCCTTCCTCGGCCCGCACGAGCACTCAAATAGACGCACCAAGCGGTTTAGTGCCTTTGGGGTGAGTGTGACACACAACCTAATTGTAGTACCAACTACAGGGGCACCGTTTTATTTATTTTTTAAATCAAGTGGGAAATCTTCCAAATATCCCTACCTATCTGGGGCAAGGCCGGGTTATGTGAGATTTTTACTCACTAAAACCTCCTCAGCAACCTTCTAACACATGTAGGGAGACCCGAGGGAGATCCCGATCTCCTACCGACGCACCGGTGCCACTCTTGCACAAGGGCTTTGGGCTAATCCCAGGACTAGGTCCTGAACATCGATGGCCTTCAGCCATGGCAGACTGCGGCTCGTACAGTCTATCATCTTCTACGTGCGGAAGCGATATGCAAATGTAGTGGTCTAAGAGCCAGTGAACGGATACCTGTATGTATTTGACCAGACTTGGGTTTTTGTACATTGAGACCCCTATACCTACCGTACATGAGATGGGGACTCACTAAGCCCAAAGTGGTGGACGCGGCTAGTGCGCAGGCAAGACAGGTATCGATTTTTGGCTATCTATAAATGCATTTGACCACGTCTGCCGTTTTGATATTTGAAAATATATTATTATTATTAATGGAAAATAACAATGGCAGACCATTATCACGCGTTTAACATTGTGGCAGACCATTTTGAAAATGTGAAAAAAAATTTTTTTTTAAACTAATTGACCAGATCTGCCATCAATATATTTTATTTATTATAGTCTTAAAAACTTATATTGATAACGGCAGACGTATTCATTGCGTATAAACATCAGCAGATTACAAAATCTGAGATACTACCCGGTCAGATATCTATATATTATGATAGCAGTTTTACATTAATATAATTTACTTAATCACTGTATTTAATGAAATTCATATTTTACATGTAGTCTATATACTAAACTTTTAAATTTAAACGATAAAGAAGGAGGATACATTACGAAAAAATCTTAAATATTAAAGTATACTGCTAAGAACAAAAAATAATTTAAATTTGTATTTTATTTTTTACATTTATTTATTGAATACAAAATTTAAACGTTAGATAAATAAAAAACAATCATGCATGCATTACTAAATCAATATACAGTCAAAACCGTTTATGGCGACATCGTTTAGAACAACATACCGGTTATAATGACCGTAATCAAAGGTCCTGGCTGAATGCTATAGACACTCTTATCAAAAACATCGCTTTTTGCGACATTGCTTACTACGACATACCGCTTTATGCGACCACATTTAACTAATGTTTTCGGAGAATTATATCTTTAGAACGACCAGCTCAGCTGTATTGTTAAAATTGTAAAAAATTTGAATAGGCCCAGTATAATGATCAATGGCTATTATGGTAAAAGTAAACACGTGTCGAGTTTAAGGTCTTTTATAATTCTTAGAAACAAAACACTTGCATGCCGTAGGGTCCAGGCCCGCTTCATCATATCTCTTCAGTCAGTTTAGTTTGTTACTTATCTGTACACAAGACGCACCAAAACATATTGTTGAGTTAATTGCGAAACTCTTAACATGTCCGGAACAAAAAGAAAACAAATTAATATCGAAGAATAATCGCGTATTAATTCGCGAAAAATTATATTGTTCTTTCATATGTTTCAGAAATATAATTTAATTTCATACATGCATATTATGTAATATGTATTTTGTTACTTACTTCGAAAGCATCGTCGGTTGTTACGACTATCGGTTTTTACGACTAAATATGGGTGGTCTATGGGTGACTAATTTGTTGTCCTGCTCAATCCAACCATAATCCAATGGGTTTAAAGCAGACTATAATAAATAAAATATATTGATGGCAGATCTGGTCAATTAGTTTAAAAAAAATTTTTTTTTCACATTTTCAAAATGGTCTGCCACAATGTTAAACGCGTGATAATGGTCTGCCATTGTTATTTTCCATTAATAATAATAATATATTTTCAAATATCAAAACGGCAGACGTGGTCAAATGCATTTATAGATAGCCAAAAATCGATACCTGTCTTGCCTGCGCACTAGCCGCGTCCACCACTTTGGGCTTAGTGAGTCCCCATCTCATGTACGGTAGGTATAGGGGTCTCAATGTACAAAAACCCAAGTCTGGTCAAATACATACAGGTATCCGTTCACTGGCTCTTAGACCATAGATGAATAAATGGATTGAATGCTTAAATCTAGGCTTGCCTGTAGGTGTGTGCTTGTACCATCAACTAAGGCACATCATTGGGTCATTGCGAGGACATTGCAAACCGGCCAACATTTAACATTGACCAATAGACCTCTACGACTCAGATTTTTTCTAATGAAGAATTATATGACCATTTTATTCTTCATTAATAAAAATCTTGGAGCGAACACTTATGGTGGTAATGAGGTATCGCGAAACCCAGTTTGAATGGCCACACGCAGAGTTGATAATGATAAATATTGTTAACTGGACGTAGCTGGCGACTGATGTAACTTTTGACGTTGACTTATAGATTTTCCAACGTATTTCCGTCCGCGCGGAGTGTTTTGTTTCTTTTTGTTTCAATTGTATTCGAAATAATTCGTAATTCGAACGTTTATGAAGAATGTTAATAAAAATATCCTTTTCTCAAGTAGCGCTTTCAGCCTCGAGTAGGAAAGGTAAGGTCGTAAATGATCGAAAAAGTTTACGAATTTATGTAAACTGGAGAAATGGTGTGGTGAATTAGTAGTGGACATTTTGGTAACATAGGTATGCAAGTGTGAAATGAAGTGTCCAACATATTCACTTGTTACTTGTAGAATATGTCAGAAGTTCCGAATCATCGGACTAACGGCTAACACACAGACTAACTACCTCTAAAGCTGAATCAGTTTGATGGAGTTATGGAGTGGTTTACGTTTTACGTTTCAAGATTTGTTTGCTTTCTGTAGTGGCATACATGCAAAGAAGCTGCACCGAAACATTAATATCAAACGTGACGTTGCATTAAATAAAGAATAGCGTTTAGCCTCTCAAGTGTCAGATGTCGCCTCGCGTGAAGTTATGTTGCCTCAAGACGTCTCGTTGGAAGGCACGGCACGCGTCGAGAGGTTTTGGCGTCTCGTGGCGAAACAAATTGACGGTTTTATATAATCGTAAGTTCCTTTTCGTTTCTCTACATAAAACGAGCCGTCCAAAGGTTTTTTTTACATTGAAATACGGTCTCAAGTTTTTATAACACGCCTCTTATCTAATACGTGACGTGTTTTTCTAACTACTTCTTCGGTAAGTACAAGGTACGTACCTAACCCCTAATTATCTTATTGTAGCGTGGTGTCTACGAATAAATAAATTCGGTGTGGTAAACGGAACGGTGGAGTTTGCTAAACTTCTGATGCTAGGTCTTAAGGTGCAGAGCGATAACTTTATGCTTCTTTCAATTTACAATAAAATTAAAAAAAAAAAAACTAGATAATTTTGTATACATCTTCACACAATCTCACCATTTCTTCACGTTGTTGTCCCTTCCAAGGCAAAATCTCTCTTTAACTTTCTCTTGTACTCAATCCTTAACCTTATATATCCTTGTCAGCTCACACATCAATCTTAATTCTTTTGACGCAGATTGCCGTGGATTCATAGGGATCCAAATGGTCTAGTTATCCTACTTTCTCAAATTACGGTTCTCAGTCGACACTTAAAACAGCATAGTACTTACAGACAATACATCATTTTTTCCCCGAATTTGTGACGCAATAAAGGGTATTGTGTTTATTAGTAGGTATACATAGATTAATAGTATTATAATAGTTTGTTCCTATATGGCATTCCAGAGACCAAAACGAGTGAAGCGATTTTGATGATACTTACGTCATACGATTCGTCTAATCGAAACCTTGTGAGTGACCAAGATTCACCTCAGCGACAACCAGACGCCAAAATGAAAACAAAAAAATCGACCAACTATATCAAGTGGGGAATATATAAATATCGTTGAATAGGTATTAAAAAATCATTTCAAGGTTCCTTTTATCATTTTTCGTTTGAAATAACAGTTTAGGATGTATAACGATTTAAAGTTGGTTTTTAACCATTCTCGCTAATTTTCCTACTTACACTGAAAGTTCTGCGCTGCTGGCCGCTCATAAATGTTTGAATTTCAAATGGTATATTTTTTTTAAATAAGGAGACTCATCATTGATTTAAAAATATTGGCGGGAAATCGCGTGTCAGTTGTTTTTTATCACAAGTTGAAGTTCGTCGTCCGTTGCAAAAATGGAATTAACGCGAAAATATTTTAGGGCGATGCGATGATTTGATTGAACCAATCCCGCACATAGTCCAGACCTGGCACCATACGAGTTCTTTATTTTCCCACAAATTAAAGATTCGGTAAGAGGTGACGGCATTGACATTTACGCGGTGCTGACATTTACGGGAATAGAAGAGGCCGTGATAGCTTTCAATCAGCACGTGAAAAACGTGCCCTTAGGACCAATGGTCCTCATGTTTTCAAAAATGGTTTGACCAAACGAAAAAGTGTATAAAATGTAATGAAGCATACTTCGAAAATCAGTAATAATATATTTACTTTACTTTACGTATATTTTATTATCAATTAGTTACGCAAAAGTGTAGCCCACCAGTGTACCCCACGTATAATCATTTGTTTTGCTGTCGGGTTTATTGCTTTTTTTTATATAATGCAACTTGTTAAAGTTTTCATAGAAACGTACGATATTTTATGGCTGGGATGGGATGGATAAACTCTAGTTTATATGTCCCGTAGTGAACATTTGTTACTATTAGCAACAGGCTTCGCTGTGCGGCCTAAAATATCACATCGTAAATTTGGTTCTGTTGAAAATTTTATCAGCAAGATATATTCCTTATAAAATTTTCTACACTAGAACTTATACGCAATTAAAAATTGTTTCATTTCCTCAAACCAAATCAAGAATAAACGGTATCACCTGTAACATCTGTAGCAGATAAGATTTTTTCGGTGTACCCTCCGGCAAGTGGTAGTTTCGCCTAGCATACATCGCCGCCAAATATAACTATATTTTGGGCATAACTATATGTCAAGAACCCAGCCCTTGTACAATTCTTTAGCAGCTATATTGCAGCCCTGACCGTGACCCTTAGGAATCTTCGAAGTCCTACCCTATGTATACTAAAATAAAAATCGGTCAAATGCGTAGGTTAGACATTGCCACTCGGCGCCCACCAGGTGTCATTCTCCTGAGCTGGGTGGCTCATGGCTCATCCAGCTGGAACCCTGACCGGCAATGTTGCAACCAGTCCTTCTCGAGCCCCACTCAATACCTAATTTGTTCGGCTATAAAGACTGCATAGACCGCGGAGATCTGCATAATGGAGCAAACGCTCCATAAACTGTATCCTCACCGCAACGGGTGTCATAATTCAGCTCGCCACCGCATCTCACGGGTATCCGCAGCGGGTGTTTTTAACGATTAGCGGGTGAGGCATGGCCACTGCGCCCGCCAACATCGTTTCGCTTTCTTCCAAACTCTACCGAGTGCCGTCCACATGCGTTATTATAAACTAGTGGACGCCCGCAGCTTCGCTCGCGTAGAATTAGACCCATTAACGACGTCTACCCGTCTAACGAAAACGGCAAAGTTTCATACTAACTTTGCACCCCCGTTTTACCCCCTTAGGGGGTGAATTTTCAAAAATCCTTTCTTAGTGCTCCCCTACGTTATAAAAGGAACCCCTGTGCAAAATTTCAAGTTTCTAGCCCTTATAGTTTAGGCCCTGCGTTGATATGTCAGTCAGTCAGTCAGTCAGTCACCTTCTCCTTTTATATATATAGATTCAGGACATATAGTCCAGTGAAATATATTCAGTACCTACCGCAGAAACTGGCTGGGATGATCTCATTTCCAAAGTTCCTAAAGACTGTGTTACCTCAAGTGCAGAATACTTCCCGAGATCTAATAACAACACAGCGATTCTTATATTACGAACTTCCTACTAGAAGTTTATCTGGCTGTAGTGCCTTCAAATTAGGTAGGCCGACCTTCCCGTGGAACGAGCAGCTCAAAATCTAAATATACTCGTATATTGGTTTTATATGATACCGTGTTCACTCCGAATGCAGGCACTAAGTCTTCGGAGTCTGTACCGTCGACGTTGATTAATGGCATCTCGGAAGTATGTAAATAATTCTATTAAAAGCTTGCCTTTTGGTTGCGAATGCTTCAAATCAACATAATATCGTGATATTGCTTGAGGATTTTGGACCAGTATACCTACACAAGTTCTTGATATTGAGTGTCTTATAGAAATATTAATAGAAGTATTTATTTGCATAAATGTGGATTGATTACACAGGTGGTAAAATTAAAATAAAGTTGCTTACATTTTTTACATTTCCAAATACATATATTAATCATAATTTAAGTATTATAGTTTACGAGTAGATTTCTTATTGATTTAATGTTATAGTAATAAGATATATGTGAGTGATAAATTAATGGTCAATGTTGAAGTTAATATCTACTCGTATTACTGTTTTTAAAAGTCATTTTTATATTATAAAAACATATATCTATAAGCCACCGGTGCAGCTGGATCCTAAACCTATTGACTGTTAAGTTTCTTGACGTTATTTCGTATCTATATATACTTAATGGTTTTGATTAACTGAAACGTACAAACTTAAATAAGCATCATTTCCATATTCAATATTTATTTATTTATTTATTTATTTATTTTAATTTATGTAAAACCTTAATAATTAAAGGTTACAAAGGGCACACATAATGCCATATGGCATTTTCTTCCAGTTAGCCCCGGGTGTTGGTGAGAATGCTATGGCAGGTAAACAAAATAGAGGTACAACAATAAAAATAATTTAAATAAAACAAAAAAATAATAATATTGAGAGCAAAATAAAAACCGCATACATAAAATACTTAATACGTAGATAAAACTGATACATATATGAATATAAAGTTAAGTAAAAAAATAAATATTTTAATGTTAACGTACAAAATTACACACATACATACTTACACTATATGTAAATACATATATACATATTATATACATACATAAATACATACATACATACATACATACATACATACATACATACATACATACATACATACATACATACATACATACATACATGCATACATACATACAAATACATACATAAAAATAAAATAATGATAATAAAATAAAATAAAAACTTAGATTGGTTTCACTAGAAATAGCTCAGGCGGTAGGTTGGCAACAAAGGTAATGTTCCCGGACTAACTTTTTAAACTTAAACCTGCTAGGGGCTTTCCGGATATCAACGGGTAGGGCGTTCCAGAGCAGTATAGCCTGAACGGTGAAGGAGTAGTGCATGAAATCACTGGAGAAACTAGGTAAGTTAATTTTCATGAATTGCGATGAGCGTAGTTCTCTGTCATTATATGGACGGAAGAACTGAAAATTTTCCTTAAGATAAGAAGGAGAAGTTGGTTCGTGTAGAATTGAGTACAAAACCAAGAGAATTCTGGAGTAACGCCTGTGACGAATAGTAAGCCATTTAAGCTGGCTTCGAAAATGAGATACATGGTCGTATTTGCGCAAATTGAAAATAAAACGAATACAATTATTAAGCAGGCGCTCCAGTTTATCAAGAAGTTGTTCAGTTAGATCTGGGCAACACGTATCGGCGTAATCGATCATGGGTAGCACGAGGCTTTGCACGAGCATGACCTTAGTGGCATGCGGTAGAAATCTCCGAAGTCGATAAAGCGATTGAAGAGTTGCATTAACCTTACGACAAACGTCAGTGACATGCACTTTCCAGCTCAAGGTACTATCCAGCATTAATCCGAGGCTCTTTACAGAGGTGCTTAGTGGTATAATAGAATCATTATAAACGATGTCAGGTAGATTGACCGTATTGATCCTGGACATAAGCCTCGAGCTACCCACTATGACCGCCTGGCATTTGAGAGGATTAACAGCCACCCCATAGTTATCTGACCAGTTCTTAACTGCCATTAGATTCCGGTTAATAGCTCTAATAGCGCTGTCAAGGTCTTCAATGCTACTTTGGACATAAAGTTGCAGATCATCAGCATAAAGATGGTACGAACAATCAAAAAGAGTGGTGATAGAGTTAATAAACAACGAAAAAAGTAACGGAGATAGTATACCGCCTTGCGGAACGCCATTCTTAAGATCAGCCCACGTAGAGCTTTTCTGCTCAAAGCGCACTGACTGCTGACGACCGCGAAGATAGGATGAAAACCACAAAATTGAAGTTGGATCGAAGTTAAGATGGGTAAGGAATGCTAGAAGGATATCGTGGTCGACAGTATTAAACGCATTCGAGAAGTCAATGAGTACCACTACAGTTACTTTTCTGGCGTCCATACCTGCACGTATATCATCGGTGATTTTGATTAAAGCTGTAGTGGTGCTATGACTAGGACGGAACCCAGACTGGTATGTACACAGTAGGTTATGCTTAGATACAAACGAAGAGAACTGTCTATGCACGCAGGCTTCTAGGACCTTAGAGAGGAACGGGAGGATTGAGATTGGACGTAGGTGATTTGGAAGGGTAGGATTCGGGGTTTTAGGAAGTGGACGCACAAAGGCCTTTTTCCACATAGTGGGATACTGTCCAGAACATAAAGAGCTGTTGATTATTTCAATTATCAAAGGTAAAAGAAAATCAAGAACAGGAACTACCATATTTCTACTAATTCCATCGAATCCAACAGCCTTGGAATGAATGGCTAAGATACTCCTCCTTACTTCCATCTGATTCGCTGGCTTAAGTTGAAAGGACGGAGTATTAAGCGGCGGCAAAGAACCGATTGAAGATAGAGATTGAGTTTTAAGAGAAGCGTCCATTAGCAAAGAGGAGGCAAAGTGTTTATTTATAGTGTCGGGATCAAGGAAAGGGTCAAAGTTGTAATTTTGTGGTTTTCCAAACCCCAAGGATTTGAGATATTTCCAAACATTAGAAGGAGAAGAATTTGAAATACTTTCATGAATATGTCGGCGTTTAGCTGTTCGCACCATCAGGTTGCAACGATTTCTAGCCACCTTGTAAACTGCCCAATTCGCATCACTTCGATCTTTTTTAAATGCACGAAACGCTCTGTCCCGTCTTCTCATAGCCATCAAGACACCCCTGGATATCCAAGGAGCAGGGGGATACTTCAGTCGAACTCTTCTAAGAGGTGCATGAGCGTCATACAGTTTAATTATAATATTATTGAAAGCGAAGATTTTATCGTCAACGCACGATGCATCCCTAAAAGATTCGAGGTTAATTGCTGATGCATCAGTTCTTATTTTGTCGAGATCAATCTTTTTGAGATTCCTCATGAGTATAACCGTTGGCTTATGCTTAGCAGGTCTTAAGCAATAGGAGGTATATATAAGATCATGACGTGAGAAGCCAGGAGCAGATAGTTGTCCATAAGACTTAACGAGTTCCGGGGAAGACGACAGCATGACGTCAAGCCAGGTTGGTTCCGTCTGTATGTTGTGATGCGTTGCTTTCAATGGCAAAACAGTGAGATTGACTGATTTAACAATAGCATGTAATTTTTGGGCACGAGAAGAACTCTTAAGCAGGTCAGTATTAAAATCACCCATGATTATGTAATGTGAATACTCAGATCCAACAGAGTCAAATGCTGTTTCTAATGAAGAAAAATAATCAGTGGAGGGAGGACAATATACTACGCCTAGAAGCACCCGAATACCGTTGACATCGAGCTCCAGAAATAGATATTCAGCTGTCGCCGAGTACTGTGCTGATGAGGCTAGAACTACTCGATGGGGTATTGATGCACGAACGTACATACAAACACCGCCGCCGACAGCCCCTACCCTGTCATTACGAAGGAGGATGAAATCTTTAAGAGGAAATAGACTAGATTGCAGTGATGGCTTAAGCCAACTTTCAGATACCAGCACAGCATGTATATAGTCTACAGTAAATATACTTTCTAATTCAGAATAATGGGCAGGTATGCTCTGAGCGTTTATGTGACATACATTCAAACATTTCCTGTTGCCTTCCAGTGCAGTAGCTAATTCCTCCTTGAGTAAAGGATCAGTGTTAATAGAGTTATCGTCACAGGAAGCAAAAGAGACATCCGAGCTTCTAGCAGAGTAAAACGAATCATCATTTGACATTATATAACAATAAAAAAAAAATAAGAAAATATATAAATATAAATAGAAAAGTAAATATAAATATACCTATGACAAAAAATAATATAATATATATATATATATATCTATATAAGATAAACTAGATAAATAATAATAATAAATCAACAAATGCAAAACTGCCTACTAATAATTGATAGGCTTTAAGTTACTAAAATCTAATCTACTCCACACCAACCCCGCAACTAACAGCTTACATAAAATAATACACAAAATTCAATACAGACTCATACAACCAGTAAGAATAAAAAACAAACAAAAAGGAAGTATTAAAAAAGACTTGTAGTCGCATGCAACAGAAAGACAAAAAAAAAAATAATTTTGGCCAAACTACATTCATTCGTAACAAATCTTTAAAGATATTCAAAAAATATGAACTTAACTAAAAATATAAACTTAACTAAAAATTTAAACTTAAGTAAATAGAAAAGAAAAAGCAAAAAAAAAAAAAAAAATGTGTTGACACCTTTGGTGACGCAGTAAGGCCATAACGGTTACCGGTGTCCATTCTTCATACAATTTTGCAACTAAAGTTCTTCTAAAAACTTCGAATCGATTAACATGACAATTAATTTAAAGTTTTTGATTTAAATACATTATTAATAACACAAATTTAACTATCTACTATTCTAGACATTTACATTGTCTATTCCTGTGGCAGAATGTGATATTTATCTTGTACTAATTGTCATAACTCGACAATAATTGTTCTACACAGATAGTCAATTTAAGGTTAATTAAAACAAACAACAACAAAACACAACGTAGTAACGTATGAATACATTTTTTACACAGAACTCCTTGGTGAATCTATTCTGTGACGTAAACAATGATGAAGTTTAAGAAACAAGTTCAAATTAGTCCACATAGTACATTAATTAGTCATTACATGTTAATTTCGAGAATTTCCACTTCAGTACTATCTGAACTAGGGATTTTTATTTCATGGATCTTACATAATATTACTTATGGTTTATGAACAGAATAACAAAATAAGAATAGGAAGTTAATTCACACACATACTCTTGAATTTAAAGCAAAATAATTAAGGATTATGTATTATTCATATGGAAACAGTATGCTTGTAAATAAGATAAGTGAGTATATTGTGAAGTAAAAACCCTAGATCAGTAGTGCAGGTGATTATTATAAATTTATTAGGTTTATGAACAGAGATTAAAACTAATATTAACAAAATAAGAATAGGAAGTTAATTCACACACATACTCGTAAATTTAAAGCAAAATAATTAAGGAATAAGTACTAATCATATGGAAATAGTATGCTTATATATAGGTTATGTGAGTATATTGTGAAGTAAAAACCCTAGATCAGTAGTGCAGGTGATTATTGAGTGAGAGAAGTGAAATTAACTTGAATGCATCAACTACATGATAGTCCTACAGATAAGAGAAATTAGATTTGATAGTCATATTAAGGCCAGTTGCTACTTATTAACAATTATGAGAAAATTATTCTGTCTATAAGTAGGTATATGATATGCTAACATGTTAACAAAGTTAGTTTATTTCTTTTGTGGTCTGCGCTTAGCTTTGGGTTCGTTAACTTGAGTCACTCCGGTCAACGGTTTATTGGAAGCATCTTGCAAGCTGAACGAGGCCTGCACTGTATATGTATATAATATAATATATGTATATTAATATGCAAAACTATGATTCAGTTGCATTGCGTCAGTAGTGAGTGAGTATTGTAATTCAAGGAAACACATGATTGTATTTTATTACTCTCTGTTCAAAAGAAACACTCATGAAACCATGTCGTTATATTATTCTAGTAGTTATTTTGTTTTATTCTGTTTTGCAGCTAAACACATCACATCACTCGGAAACTAGGAGTCGGTCGGAAGCCATTGCAAACAACATAAATCTTAAAGCGCGACGTTAAAGTCACACCCAGGAGAGATTCGGATTCTTCGTCTTTATAGTGCTGATAGAGTAGAAATTATTATGTTATCGATGATGCTGGGTGGTCCATAGTGGAGTTCTAAATAATTAAGTATAAAATTAAATTTAAATTCATGAATACCTATTGTACATTTTTGTTTAAGTAAACATATTTACGAGGGATCGTATTTGGATAAATAAAGTTATTACGATGTAATGCCATATGTCTTCTTTGTGGTAATAGTACGATAAAGTTATTATGTATACGTTCAGTAGTTGTAATGTACAAACAACGTCGTCGTCATAAAATTTCATTATTGTTCAATATCTCTGTTTCGCATGAATATTTAAAAATATATTCATCATTTATGTGATTGTGACTGGTCTTCGATGCGTTTTTATCTGTAGTTCCATTTTTCTCTCCGTGTTAAAGGGTTTGGCCCTTTAAACTCCATTAACCTCTTAGTGCAGTGTGCGCTCAGCTCCCAAGGATTTGTTTTAGTAGTGCCTTTACGTTCTAGGATTTTCTTTGTAAAGTTGTTTTTACACTTGTTCTTTGAAATTTTTATCTTACGCTTTAAAATAGAATGTTATGCTCTGTGAAGTTCCATGCTATTATGTAAGTATTGGAGACGTGCTCTTGAAACTGGTAAATGTATTGTGTAATTCATAAGGCGTATAATCACTGATATAAACGATAGTTTTATTATTATAAAATATTTAATAAGAATTAATGTATTAAAATTATTGTCTACAGGGTGATTCTCCTTTCGGCAAGTCCGAAGCCTATATTAAGTTGGAGCCACTCGGAGAGGGGTCCTACGCTACAGTTTTTAAGGGATATAGCAAGTGAGTATGCATTGTTTGATATTACATAAACCTTTAACGTATTGAGTATTGATGCTAGTGAGAAAATTGTTTTAATGTCTCTGACCATTCACATACAGTATTTATCGAGTTTAAATCGTTGGTCTAGTGGTCGTAACTGCGACTGCTAAGCCAGAGGTCCTAGACTCGATCCCCGGGTTGGACAACAACTCTTGGGTTTTTCTAACTTGAAATGTTCGGTAGCAGTTCGGAGTCGGTGTGTGGCAATAGGCTCTCCAACTTTACATGGGACCTACCTCTTCGTGAAAATACATGCGTAATGTTATATATTTCTAGAAAAATGATTTAGTCTGGTATACACTGCAGTAATTTTATAAAGTTGATGATCTAACTGTATGCATAATTTTAAATATCGATTTGATGCGCAGAATAGCAATCGATTAATCGAATTAGCCATCTCATTGAAATGATTGCACATTTTTATCGCACCATCTATATTCTGCAATACGTTACTAAGTTATTGTGATTACTGATTACTTATCGCGTGAAAACTTCAAATTATGCACAATACGAGTTAGCGATAGGTGTTGTGAATTAATTACGTTATGCTACATTTGTATAATTTTCACATGACTAGGTAGGTAAATTGCAAGCGTATGCAGTCTAAATTAATTTATTTGTTGTTTGTTGTGGATGGAAATATATTTTTTTCATGTAAGATTATAATAATTAAGTGTCCATAGATTTTTTGGCTCGCGTCGATCATAAGTAATTGTTCACAACTTCAGGCGCGGTCGGTTATTGGATAGATGACTGCTAGTTCCTATGGGCATCTATGGACACTTTATAATTAATTTATTATAACGGAAGTGGGAGCGAGGGTAATACCCTGGAAAGGGTAAAATAACTTTACTTCCATTCTTACACCAATAGAATGTTTACACCAATATTTCAATGCGATAGGCTCGCTGCAAATAGAAATCTCGTTCTTTACAAGCCTATCTACCAATCGGATTCCCTTTACCACATTCCTTGTTTTACCAATGTGCGTTCCGCCGAGAAACAACCGCAACGAATTTATGTGTTTTTTATTTTATTCTCCACGAATCCGAACCTTTTATCTTCCTCTTAAATAACATCTTCGATCTTAAATGATTTTGCATGTCGATATCGGAGTTTGTATATTTTTATTTGTCTTTTAATTGAGATTCTACGGTAGATTTTCAATAAACTGAATATTGAATTGAATATTCAGTTTATTATGAAGAATTTGATACCGTGGTATTCATAAAAATCTTTTTTATCTATAGAGTGGTTGTTTTCTTCTAACTCAATTCAGAATTCTAATCCTAATCGGCATCTCTTCAGCCTTCTGAATCCAGGGGTTTCTCACGGTCTCCTTATCGCGTTACCACTAAATAATAGGTATACCTAAGAAATTATATAATTTTATATAGGGTTAAATATGTAATTAAAATATAAATTATTGTCAAATAAGTGAAACGATAAGCTACAGCTTGTTAACGGACCCAAATCTTCAGAAGCAAGATTACTTACAATGACATCAAACAAATTAGTTACGTCCTTTGGGACTAGAGCCCTACAGTTGTTCAGTGTCGGAGGTAATGCAGCCAAGTTCCACAAAGTAAAGAATTCGATTGAAGCAGGTTTCCCCCTTTATTTGTTCATTAAAAACAAACCCTCGCGCATGTGCTTCCAGAAGAAAGACGCTAATTCCGCGTCGTCGCACAGCGCGCTAACAGGTCGCGCAAACAGCACTTTAATAAGTCCACATCAACAATAACTTGGCAAACCGCGCTCGGCACACACGCCCCTCGTGACGTGACTCCGCTCGGATTTCACTTAGCGGTAAACATTTGCCGTTTTCTTATTTACTTTGCTGTTAACAACTAATTTGTTTCATTATTGTTACGATTGTTTTTGCAATTTTCAGCTGATGTATAACGTTTGTTGTGACGTAACTATATATATATATTGATTCAGCATGTAGGCATACGTTATATAAACAGTTTATTTCTGAGTTCCATCTAGATTCAAGATTCTTCTAGATTCAAAAAGAAGTTTCCAGATTCACTCGTTGTGTTCTGAATCTTTGGATGATTGTTGTTTTCTTAATTTTTTGAGAATTAAACATTTTACTTACCCAACTTAAAGCTTCAATCGTGCCTTCTAATCAGCTCTCTTACACTGCATAATTGTTTCTCAAATTCCATTCTCATACCTGGGTCTCGTGAAGTTTCAACTCGCCGTAAGATTGGGGTGATAATGACTCAATCAGATCAAACATTTGTCTTCATTAACTCTGAAGGGCGCCGTTTACACCCGCTTTACTTCCGCTTGGTAATAGGTGACGAATTTATAAAATATTGCTTTGAGTTCTGGCTAGAGTAAGAGTACAATGGAATACTCATTGTTCAACAATTTCACAACTCTGTCTTTGATTCTCTTTCTTTAATTACGCATTATTAAATTATATTATTATATTAATTATTATAATTAGTATCTCAAGTGAATATTATTTTTATCCAATGTTATAATTGAGGTTTTTAATAATAGATAATTATATAAAGTATTCGTTTTCGTAATCGGGTTTCTATTATTAACTTTCGTAACCTTTAATTGAATATAAAAACCCGTCAAGTGCGAATTGGACACGTAAAGTTCCGGAACTTAACCCTTTAGGTCTTAACTTTTTAACACGCTTTTATTAGCTTGATATGTACTTGTATATGTGCTTGATGTGATTTTTTGCCCCCTCCAAAACGTCGGATTAATTTGAAGCTTTTCACACTATTCACCGATGAAAATGCAATGATTTAAAAAATTAATTAAATAAATCTTTAATTATCTACACGAGCGTATTTTTTAGTTTCTTTAACCGATGTTGTTATTACTTTTCATTTCAGGTGTCCTATTTCTATTTCCATGCTAGACTTTCGTTAAGCATGTCTAACCTCATAGCGAAATAAATTATTTGACTTTGCCATTTGTTTTGCCACTATTTGTTCGTTGTCTCAAAATTATGTCTTCTTAAATGTTTGTATAATTTTTTTGTATATTCAATGTCAATATTTTCCAGAAAAGTAATAACGTTTAGTTTCAAAAATATATAATGATGTTCACCGGCTATTTTCAACAATGTTCGTCCTTTGTAGTCGCTTTGTCGTCGTTAGCTACGAAATGTAGCGAAGCGGGACGGACTTCATTTTACAACCGTGCCATGTGCAATAGAGAGCGTTTTATACGGAACCTGCTGTCTCAAAATATGTCTTCATATATGTTTGTTTATTTTTTTGAATATTCAATGTCATTGTTTACCAGAAAAGTAAGTTAGTTTAAAAAATATTTAATGATGTTAACCGGCTACTTTCAACAATGTTCGTCCTTTGGAGTCGCTTTGTCGTCGTTAGCTACGAAATGTAGCGAAGCGGGACGGACTTCATTTTACAACCCTGCCATGTGCAATAGAGAGCGTTTTATACGGAGCCTGCTTCAAACCAGGCTTTGTAATATTCATATTATCATTGCAGTCCATGAATATTTCGCGATGCTTTCGGTTTACCCGGCTAGTGGATCCATGATAAATATTCTGAACAATTTTCTCTGAGAGAAAAATACTGTAAAATCGCTTTGTGTTTTGCTGTTTTTTGTGAAGTACATTTTTTGAAACTGATTTTATTTTTTAAATATAATTTTAAGAAGATCCATTTAACATAAGCTTGCTTACTTTGTAACAATTTTATGATATGGGAACCCTTGATATTTTTTATTTTAATCGTTATGTTCACTTTAATTATAAGAAACATTCAAACCATCCAATTCACACTAAATTCAAAATAATTCAGTTACAGGTACAGTACAGGTTAACATAGCAGATAAAACTAAGATGTGTAGGTACTTATATATGTCACGTTGACAAACCTGAAATTTTGCTTAACCTGTAACATCTCAGAAAATTGCAACTCTGCAATGCATTGATAAAATGTGTAGGTATTTATTTCAATCTCCATGATAAAGTTTCGCATATAAATCACTCCTACAAATCGTACACCTCTTATTACGTTACGATTGATATTTAATATATAGCTAAGGGGTTATTATTTTATTATTTTTTTTATTAATATTAACTTTAACAAACCCTTACTTACTATTTATATGAAGATTAAGCGCATGCAATCCTACCAGTCACTGGCGCCCGTAAAATGTGGAATGAACTTCCTTCAGGGCCGGCGACGCATTGGCGACTCCTCTGTTGTTGCTTATGTTCATTGGCGACACTGACTACTTATCAGGTGGCCTGTAACTATGATTCTTGATGTCTTGATAAAGTTTTGATAGAAATTTGTTCAGGGAGTGAAGGTGATACGACAAAATTATATCAACAAGTTGTACATTCTCGTAGCTATAATAATTATGTGCCATATAAATTTACTAAAACCCTAGCTGATAATCGAATGTGGTACATTTTTTTACGAGGAAGGATATTTGGAAAAAGCCCAATTTCCTGGGGAGAGGCAGAGTATGTGAGATTGCTCACTTAAAACCCTTTCGGCAGCCTCCCAGAGCGCATGTTTTGTTCATGATTAGTAAGTCATGATAAGGTTGAATAGGAAACCACAGGAACGAAATTAAAATTAAATAATACAGTTACCTACTGTGATATATTATTTTGAATACATTTAAAAACCGCCGTTTTTAAAGCTATACAACCGTCGGTCCCGGCGCTGTAGAGGCAGTGTCAACGAGAGCGGACCACTTGCCAAATTGTCTGATATTCATTGCTTTTATACATTTTACAGAGTTGCTAATGAGGCAACTTTAATACGATGTTATGCACCAATCTGAAATTTTTAATGAACTTGCACAAGGAACAAAATATAAGTTTAATTTAAAGTTGAAAGAGCTTTGTTTATTTGTCATGTTAACAATTGTATAGTAGAATAAATATCGTAAAGCAATAACAATAAAATAAAACATTTTCATAAAAATAAACTTATGTATTTTCTGTCGAAGATTTTCTGTGATAACAGCTTAGCTGTCACTTCAAGAGTGCTTGCACTCATTTGTTACGTGTGACCATGATGGAGGATGACGTCATTTCATAAAACGTGTTGAGCAAAATAAGGTGGTGCACGAGTGGCGTGGGTGACGTGTCGACAAAGGAAAATAATCTTTTCATTGATCGAGATACAGCACGGGCCCGTTAGAAACTGATAGTAACCTTGATCGCTGCTTTCGATACTACCTCACTACCTGGCTTTCTTCATGTGAGTTCGTTTTGTTATTGACAGTAACCTGTTAAAGTTGTTAAAGATGGTTGAAGATGAGTGATCCATACTAATATTACGTGTCCGTGTGAATTAGATAAATAGTTCGTACTTATTTAGATATTTTAGATAGATCATCTGTACCTACTGCTGGATTATATGGAATTCTTTTAAGAATCACTATGGAAATTCATTACTTAATTTAACAAGATAACATTTATGTTATTTACGTAGTCGTGTGATAACTTCAAAGTCTTACATATTCAATAATATTCAATCATAATTAATCACAAATAAATACGATGCGCTAAATTAAATTCAAATGAGCATTTTAAATTCAATATCCGCCAACGATTCCTTACTTCGTGTGCGCGATGCGGCTATTACGGCTCCGTCAAATTAGTTTACGCATGCTTTAGTCAGACGGAGTATCGTGATTCGATATGGAAATCTTTATGGAATCACTCAACCAATGATTTTATGAATACCTAGGTACCCGAGATTGAGTAACGATATTGGTTGTATTTATAGAACGAACGATATAACCTACGTACTACTTGAATTGTTTGATTAATAATTACTAATAAAAATTAATTCTTCCGAGTTCGTGAATATTATTATATGTGTGCGTGCGTATGTAATGTATTTAAATTTGTATAATTTTTTTGTAAATTTTTAGATTCTTAATTTATTTTGTTGCTTTCCATTTAAATTCTGTCTATTCTCCTATTTCACTTTATGATTAATTCATACATATGAGTATAACTATGAGTATATGAGTATGCTATGAGTAGTATGAGAAGTATAATGACTACATATGGTATAACTAAATTTTACAATGAGCAGCAATTCGTCGGCATGTCGGCGTCTTCGTCGTCCTCTGGCAAATGAGTTAACGAATACTCGGATCGAGTAACGAAACAGACCTGCGGCAGGGAAACTTAATTCTGCACCCTGTCACAGAATAATAGTTGACTCTGTACTTAACTTTTCACCTGTAAGCCGTATCTCGTATATCTGCACTGGAGGAGCCTTCTCCTAGCTGAACTAAAGTTTGGGATCCCTGTTCGTATTCTGTTATTAAGTTTACATGTTGAATGGAATGGTTTCAAGATTAGTCCTTTGTGCCCAGAGATCTTGTTTCCTATCTAGTCTTGTTGCTTTGAGGCAAACTAAAACTTGAGACGTAGATAAGAGACTATGCTCTATGAGACATGACGGAGGAATGACGGGAACTTTAACGTTTAATATATTATTAGCAATGTGATTTTTTATTAATTGAAAAATCCGCTATACATGTCTAAAGCAGCAGAAAACTACGTACCTACTTTTACCCTACTTTTAATCTTACCTTTTGCTTTTCTTACCCCTACATTAACTCATTCCGGAATGCTGGATCGTCTTAATACAGCAGAGCCATAAAACACGACAGCTACCCAGCCAGCGCCAGATAATGGCCTCGCCGCTGTCAAATAAATTTTGCATATTTTCCAAGGTATATTGCATTTAGCACGTATACGTGCCTAATTAAAATTAATGGGTTGCATATTTTTAAAACTTGTTATATTTTTGTGAGCGATTGCAGATTTTTGCATTTAGTTTTTGTGACCGCGATCACGGTAGTTTTGTTTTTGTGACTTGTCAGACCTAATATCGTCGTCATAAATTATTTCTGTTAATTGACAAATGAACAGAACTAATTTAGTTTTAATTAAATTGTGAAATAAACTTCTTTCTGAGGTTTTCACGATCATGATATGGGGTTGTTCAAAATAGCTGGAAGTTTAAGCGTCCTCCTTCAGAGACAGCGGCGAATTGGTGACCCTTCTGGTGGTGCTCATGTCCATTGGTAGGTGACCCCTTATTACCAGGTAGTCCGACTGCTTGTTCGTCAGATAATTACATACTACATTAAAAAAAACATTTCAAATGTTAGATACTGAACTCATTTTAGTGTGAACTTTAAACGAAGTTTGCTCTTATAATTTACTGATCGAAACTAACTCCGTAGTGCAGTTGTGAGAGACTGACTGCCGAAACGCGGGTCCAGGGTTCGAATCTCGTCTGTGGCAGATTTTTATTTCGCAGATAACATTTTATTTGTATATATATATTATATTTTTACTTGGGTCACGGATGTAAAATTAAATAAATAAAATTGTATTTTATTTTCTGTGTGCCCGCCAACTGCAACACAGGTCTATGTGTGATGAGTGAACATAACAACGGAGCATAACTAACCGCGTGCCGTTCTCTTGTCAACAGTTTAACGCAGCAAGTGGTCGCGCTCAAAGAGATCAGGCTGCAGGAGGAGGAGGGGGCGCCGTTCACGGCGATCAGGGAGGCGTCGCTGCTCAAGGAGCTGAAGCACGCCAACATCGTGACGCTGCACGATATCGTGCACACGCGCGAGACACTCACCTTCGTGTTCGAGTTCGTGGTGAGTCCTGCGGGTCTATTAGTTGAAATAAGCAATCAATGAGCGATGAGATCCTCGCGTAGCCCGCGTGCGTTGTGACAATAAATGTCGTATTACCCATTGCCATGGAATAAATATGTACTCGTACTAACCTCGTCCTGGAAGATGCATTATCTAACAACGTGAGCTGAATGAGAATATAAGCGTGTATAAGCATTTCTTTTGGCAGAAATAATTTCACATCGCTTATGGATTGCAAGTTACGTTAAAGTAGACTGGATGTAGCGTCCATAGCCCAATGGCTCGCTTCGATTCAATGTGATCGAAAGAGTTAAGCAACGACGGGCGCGGTCGGTTTGTGGATGGGTGACCACTAGGGTAAAATTTCATGGACGCTACCGTGCTTCGGAGGGCACGTAAAGCCGTCGCTCCCGGTTGTTTTCAATGCTGGAAGGAAACAGTCGTTAAGCCTTGTCGAAGGGGTGGCTTGAGAACATTCGACACTGGGTTGGCCACTAACCCCTCCACCAATCCGCATTGGAGCAGCGTGGTGGAGTATGCTCTAGACCTGAGCTGAGAATGAGACCAGTGGCCAACAGTGCGAAATCTAGGGGTTTTTAGCTATTATAATATACCAGTAAACAGTAACAACCTGGACGGCTTAACGTGCCGTCCGAAGCACGGTAGTAGCGCCCATGAAATTTTGCCACTAGCGGTCACTCAACCGCAAGCCGTCCGCGCCCGCCGTTGCTTTACTCTGTCGATCACACAGAATCGACGCGAGCCATAGGGGGGCTATGGGGCTATGGATTCTACGAAATCTGAAGATATCTCTTTTAAATTGCGAAACAAAACGAAAACAAAAGAGGTAAGAGGTAAGGTAAAGAGGACTAGGAAATAGTCCGAGCACATTCACCGATATTGATTTCGAACGAACTTCCTAAAAAATAAGACTTCACCGACTCACTTATTAATTTGGTTGCGTGGCAAAAATTTGTTCCTTGATCATGATTGGCTTTCATCTTGCGAATGAAAATGAGCCTGACGTTAAAGGACCAAGCTTAAGATTGAATCAGCTCAAGTTTTTTTTTGTAATTAGACTTAAAACAAACAAAACTTCAAAGAACGGCAGACCACCCCAGTTCCCTCAGCCCACTCTCCCCACAGAGCCCCTCTGTATTTGAGTTGGGAACAGTGTCCGCATTGATCGTACGTGAAGTTTAAAGCGGCATCTGCCGGTTTTATCGGCCACCCTTAAACGCTTTAGTACTATTGGAAGTACAACGGACGCCGCAAATTCCACGGAATGAGTCTCCGTGAGAGCTAAACATTTCACTTTATTTGCTTCCGTGTGCGGTCCAACACGAAATGGGTCCCCAATTCTCGATGCGCCAGTACGGGCTCCTTTGTGTTTGATCTGGGACCCCGAAAGCGGTAAGCTTTCGTAAAAACACGATTATTTCTTTTTCTTGAGCATTTATGGTGATGGCAAAATAAAGGTACAGAAGAACTTGTACCTATCGCCGTGAAGTGATCTAATAAAGAATGGAATACTAGGAAAGGACACCACGCTCCCATTCTGATAACAAACCAATATTCTGTAATTGACCACCTTAGTATTGGTTAGTTAGTTATTAATTTACCTTATTACCTTTTATCATGATAATGATGAAAGCGTTCTGAGTTCTATTGCTAAAAAATGCTATCTCCGCTTCACAATTTATCGCGTTATTTGGTTTTAAAATGTAAATACAAAATTTAACCCCATTTTAGCAGTGTAACGTGTAAGTGAGTAGTACCTGAACAGAATTTATTTGGTTTACCATCCATATCATGTCAAGATGTATACGTATAATTAGATGGCTAGATTACCTAAATATTTATAGCAGTCAAATAATATATTGCACTATAAAAATATAACAGTATATGTACGTATTTGCTTGACACAATTTTTATTTCGCGAAATTACTCTGGTTTTCACTATAAAAAATTTATATGAACTACATTTATGAAACCTTTTTTCCCTAGGCATGTTATATTCTGTTAAAACATTTTGTCGAATATTTTGCAAGTGAGACTTTAATGCTTATAATTTATTATAATCTAGTAATGAGAATGTTCTAGGTCGCTGGATCTTTGACAAAAGTGAACGTAATTTTATTAATGGTTAAATGAATATTAACGCGAGAGAGAAAAGGTCACAGACTCTTTATTATAAGATACGCTGTCGCTGATGAGATGTTTCTATTCGTGCATTAATGATTAATGCTAACAGAATCTAAGTTCCTGATAAGTTACTTAGTTACTACTTTTATAATTTGTGCTAGAAATAATTAGTCGATTCGAACGGACAAGGAAGTACTGTGATGATAATGTGAAGGTTAGTAGGGCACTACACGAGTTTTTTTTTTTAAATTATACGAGTAGGTAGGTATATCGACTTCAAATAATAAAATATTTAATTTTATTTGTTTTATTTGTTGGAATTTTCCATTCTTAGGTTAGCAAATTATAAGCTAAATCACAAGAACAATAACCGGTACTTAATCCATCCTTGCATCATCCTTTTGTGGTCCACTGCTGGACATAGGCCTCCCTCAATCGACGCCCCTCGTGATCCTGCGCCCTTTGGATACAACGGTTTCCCGTTGTCTTCTTCCGGTACTTATCGGAACAATATATTTTTAACATTCAAGCTTGCACCATTCCGCTTTCTGGTGGCAGACACAATTTCTATTACCAAGGAAACCTGAGAGCAGAGCAAAGCATTCATGAATCTTTTGCTGCTGCTTGAATTTGCTGTCCTACCTAGCCTAGCCTAAATCTTACAGCCTCCTAAGTAAATAATAACACGAGTACGTGGGACTTCTTAATTGGTATTTTAATGAAGCAATTAAATCGTAAGGGGAACATTTAAAATTAATACATACCTACCCTTATCTGATATACATATTGAAACTTGATATATCTTCACAGCGTTTCATTTAATTGCTCTCTAATTTACTTTGTTTCCGTCGCTCTGAACATTGTCTGTAAGTTGCGGAATCTGAAATTTGACATTATGCCCAATCACCGGCTTCTATTGTTAAGTCTCAAGTGCGGCCGCATATGGAATACTGCAACTTTAGGCGGGTGTACCAGCTTATCAGTTTAGCCCACTTGATTCGAACATAAATACAGCGGCGAGCGATCCGAGTTCTCGACGATCCCAAGCTTACGGTTAATTAGAGGACCTTAATCTTCGGAGAGACATAGGCTCTCTGAGTCCTCTATCGAATTTACCATGGTGAAAGCTCGGAGGAACTTCGAAATATGATACCTTTAACCTCATTCAGCTTTCGCAATACTCGCCAAGGTTTGAGTTCCCAAACAGTTTGTCACAACTTACCTGAATCATCACATTCAAGAAAATCCTGGAGAAATTTATTTCAAGGAAAAACATTCACATTACTGCGCTTACTTCATTAACATTAACGAAATAAAATGAATGGTTTATCATAAAAACATTTATGATGCACATTATCGTCTACGTCTAAGAGCAAGCGTGCAGCAGGCGTCTTATAACGAGATTTACTCGAGATTACTTGACGCAAGAAGTCCGTCGCATGCAGTAATTGCTCATTAATTTAGTTTCCGTTGCGAGCCAGAGTGCTCCAAACAATGGCTAAGCAAGTGGCGGAAGCTAAGTTACCCTATAGTACGTATTAGCGACATCAGCAAGGAAATAAATGGTTCCTATTGAAATAGGAAGACTTCATCGACTGTCGAGTTGCCATTACAATTGGACTACATTCAGCGGAAAATCTGAATTATTAATCTTTTTCGAAGTGTGTTCCAAGCTTATCCAGGTTTTTTGGTTAACTGTAATTGTTGATGTTTCCCCAGAGAAAACTAGGTGCTGATGAAATAAATTTATAGTTACTCGTAGGTACCTCAAAGAATGGTTATTGTCGTCCTGCATTGATGAGATAGCGCTAAAGCTGATCAATTCAGAATTAACTCTAAGAAGAGTGGGGGTTTCGTATTGCGATAATTAAATTTCTTAGGCGGGAAATATGGAAGCGATTACACGGCGTGCAAGATTTGAACATAAGAAGCTGCGTACGCAAAGTAATTGGTCGTTTATTTAGTTTCCATCACGAAGTGCCGCGCTAGCGTCTTGGAACAATGGCTATCCGACAACCCTCAGCACTACTCTTGCTAGGATTAATGATGTGTGTGCTTTGTTAAGTCGATAATACATGACTAACGAATGAATTAAGCCACAAGTCTCTTGGTCTCAAGTATCCAAGGTTTATAAAGTTTTTCTCAATTTATTGGAGATAGTTATCAATTTGTCCATTACGAGTATTTTTGATATCGCGTTCATATTATAGGACAGTAAGTTGCCAAAAATCGATTGACATTGGGCGTGGGCGTTCTTAGATAATCCATACTATTACTACCTCCCTACTATTGCCACCCACTCAGCTCCCTCAACTTAATCAGCTTAAATACGAATTTCTTACTTTTTAGATAGCATTCTTCGGAATCTACAGTACTTCGGAGTATTTAAATGATATGCTATATTTACTTATCGTTATTTTTTGAAGTACAATAATCTGTTCGTTTGTAAGTATGTGGTTTGTAAGGATCGATTGAACATTTTGGATTAATTTAATTGTTTTCGAGGCAGTTGAATAAGTGTGTATAAACGTTAATTAGAATGCCTTGTACCCGCTTATATCTCGGGCGTTATTACGGGAAGTTACACGGTGTTATAATTACACAGGAGTTGCTCATTAAAGTTGTGGAAAAGGGCGAGATAACAACGCGAGAACCGTCGGTCGTGAACTTTCATACATGTTGGAACCATCTTACAGTTGTACAATCTGTACAACGTGGTGGAAATTACTCCAGGGATATACTACTACTGGATACTAATCCAGGTCTAGATATCTATCTAGACCTATCTAGGTCTTAGATGCTAGAAGCCACCTCCCGTAGGCATGGAACCTACAAGACACAAATACCCTTTTCCTTATTCATTACAAATTAATAAGCCTATCATAGCTGTCGAGTGTTTTGTTAGTTTTCTGAATTGAGTTTCATTATAGAAGACACACTATAGCTAAAGTAGGTTTATTAATTTTTTATGAATAAGAGTTTGAGACAACGCTTAAAACTTCAACCAATATTACGGCGCGCTTGTCAGGCGCTTATATTATTACCATGCTATGCTTCTCTCCAACTAAGATAATAATATTAAAATAAGAATTTATGTTAGCTTTACCAATACCTTTGTATTAGCACAGGTATTAGGCTAACATAAATTGGGACTTCGCAACGTATGGGTCTCAAAGAATATATTGTCTAGTAAAAATCTTGTTTGTCCGCAGGACACGGACTTATCACAGTACATGGAGAGGCACCCGGGCGGGCTGAACCACCACAACGTGCGGCTGTTCATGTTCCAGCTGCTGCGAGGTCTCTCCTACTGCCACCGGCGGAGGGTCCTTCATAGGTATGCACGACGTCATAGGATTATAGGACACAAATCAGGGCCACCTTCATCAGAACTCGGAAATCCGTAGCGTTCTCTTGTTATATGACGGTATCAGGTAATAGATAGGTATAGTCGTTAGGTATAGATTGTACTAGTGGTTTTCGGTTACACTTTTCTAGATGACCGGTAGGTCCTCAAAGAGAGTCTTGTGAGTTTTGTTCAGGGTTAAAGTTGTCCTGAGCGGCAGAGGTTAGTTGGTACCGCATGGTCTTTGATCTTCTTAGAATCTTAGAATTTGCTGCCGATGAGAAATTTGCAACGATTTCGCGCAGTTACAACTTATTATATTGCAACTTTACAATAAGCAAATATGCTACCTTGTTCCTCAATCACGCTCTAAATCATTAGTTGAATGATAATTAAAAAGTAATTAAAAAAAGGATGTCCTCTACCAGGGACGTGAAACCGCAGAACCTTCTGATCAGCACGCACGGCGAGCTGAAGCTGGCGGACTTCGGGCTGGCGCGCGCCAAGTCCGTGCCTAGTCACACGTACTCGCACGAGGTCGTCACGCTGTGGTACCGGCCTCCTGGTGAGTCATATTAATAATAATAACATTAATAATTCCTTTATTACAGGCTACAAGGGCCACCTTACAGACTAACATATATATTTATTTACTAGTGGATGCTCGCAGCTTCGCTCGCGTGGAATTAGACGTTCACTAACTTCAAAAACGGCAGTTTCATTCTAACTTTACACCCCCGTTTTACCCCCTTAGGGGGTGAATTTTCAAAAATCCTTTCTTAGTGCTCCCCTACGTTATAAAAGGAACCCCTGTGCTCGCGTGGAATTTCATTTGAATAACTTCAAAAACGGCAAAGTTTCATACTAACTTTGCACCCCCGTTTTACCCCCTTAGGGAGTGAATTTTCAAAAATCCTTTCTTAGTGCTCTCCTACGCTATAAAAGGAACCCCTATGCAAAATTTCAAGTTTCCAGCCCTTATAGTTTAAGCCCTGCGTTGATATGTCAGTCAGTCAGTCAATCAGTCAGTCAGTCAGCCAGTCAGCTTCTCCTTATATACAGGGTGTCCCAGAATGAATGGATAATCCTTGAGCCCCGCACAGAACAGCTCTCCAGCGCTTAGAAAAAAATATCAAAAAAAATAAATTCCAAGTGATACCCAAAATATGATTTTTTTTAGAAAAACATACGTTATTTTAGCTTCACTTCACATTCATTTACACAACTGCCACAAATTAATGATATTCTTGGCGTTTTTGGTGTCATTTTATTCCTGATAGACTATACTACTAGAAATACATGAAATAATATAAGTATCTGTGATACTTTTTTTATAAAAAAAATAAGAACTTGAATTTTTAACATGAAATTTGATACCAAAATAATTTTGACATAGTTTGAGAGTGTTTCATTAAAAAAAAAAGTATGAAAACGTAAGTGTCCAGCTATTTTAAAAACATGCGCAGTTAATACAGATTAAATAATGGTATAATACATCATTTTATCTAATACTACTACGAAGTTATTGCTATTGAGATGCAAAACGAGTAAATACGACTAAAATTAAAAAGTTAATGTCTTAATACATTTTAATAATAATAAAACATTTCAGGTGTCGCTGCGACCCATAGACGTCCCACTGCTGGGCACGGGTCTCCCCCACAGACACTGCTGCTGCGGGAGGTCCAGAGCATACTCCACCACGCTGCTCCAATGCGGATTGGTGGAGGGGTTAGTGGCCAACCCAGTGTCGAATGTTCTCAAGCCACCCGAAGGTCTTCGACAAGGCTTAACGACTGTTTCCAGCATTGAAAACAACCGGGACCGACGGCTTTACGTGCCCTCCGAAGCACGGTAGCGTCCGTGAAATTTTGCCACTAGCGCTCACCTATCCACAAACCGACCGCGCCCGTCGTTGCTTAACTCTTTCGGTCACATTGAATCGACGCGAGCCATTGGGCTATGGACGCTACATTTCAGGTGTACATTACATCAATCTTTATTCACAACAGGTGTTCAAATTGTCTGCCACCGATTCTAATACACGCTCGACATCTTCTTTTATAGGCTCTACTAAGAAACTGTGCGTAGAGTCATTCATTTATTTTTGAAGCGGCCTCTTGAACACGGCTGCGTAATTCCTCATTTGAAATTGTTTTCGAGTACACTTCTTCCTTTAGACAGCCCCAGTAAAAAACATCCCGACAGTTTAAATCTGGAGATCGAGGAGGCCACAGAATAGGACCCAAACGACCAATCCATTTGTTTGGATACGTGGCATTTAAATAAGCCCGGACGTTTGTACCATAATATACAGGGCAGCCATCATTCTGTAACCAATGGGATTTCATTACCTCCTACGAAACAGTCGTTAAGCCTTGTCGAAGACCTTCGGGTGGCTTGAGAACATTCGACACTGGGTTGGCCACTAACCCCTCCACCAATCCGCATTGGAGCAGCGTGGTGGAGTATGCTCTGGACCTCCCGCAGCAGCAGTGTCTGTGGGGGAGACCCGTGCCCAGCAGTGGGACGTCTATGGGTCGCAGCGACACCTGAAATGTTTTATTATTATTAAAATGTATTAAGACATTAACTTTTTAATTTTAGTCGTATTTACTCGTTTTGCATCTCAATAGCAATAACTTCGTATTAGTATTAGATAAAATGATGTATTATACCATTATTTAATCTGTATTAACTGCGCATGTTTTTAAAATAGCTGGACACTTACGTTTTCATACTTTTTTTTTACATGAAACACTCTCAAACTATGTCAAAATTATTTTGGTATCAAATTTCATGTTAAAAATTCAAGTTCTTATTTTTTTTATAAAAAAAGTATCACAGATACTTATATTATTTGATGCATTTCTAGTAGTATAGTCTATCAGGAATAAAATGACACCAAAAACGCCAAAAATATCATTAATTTGTGGCAGTTGTGTAAATGAATGTGAAGTGAAGCTAAAATAACGTATGTTTTTCTAAAAAAAATCATATTTTGGGTATCACTTGGAATTTATTTTTTTTGATATTTTTTTCTAAGCGCTGGAGAGCTGTTCTATGCGGGGCTCAAGGATTATCCATTCATTCTGGGACACCCTGTATATATACATATATAGATAACTTATAACTGGATCGCATTTTCGCAGCAATGTGAGCGTTTCTCGGCGGTCGTCGACATCCGCGATTCTTGCGGAACACACCCCTTTTGCTACGCCACAAATCCTCGTCCAGGAAGGTTTACTGGTATTCGTACCGCAAAAGGAATTGAAGTCGATTTAGTTACGAGCCTTCAGCATTTCCAACGACTCCACGAAATCGGAGGCATTGGTGGTACAGTAAGCCAAGATACGTATATTTACGTCACTGGGATGGCGATCACTGGGTTAGATTAGAGGCCGAAATCCATGGTTAGCTTTATATTGAATCATATCCTATCTTCCAAATAATACTTGAACAATGTATGTGGTTGTTCAGATGTCCTGCTGGGCAGCACGGAGTACTCAACGTCGCTGGACATGTGGGGCGTGGGCTGCATCTTCGTGGAGATGCTGTGCGGCGTGCCCACCTTCCCCGGCGTGCGCGACACCAACGACCAGCTCGACAAGATATTCAAGGTGATACACGATACGTCTGAACGGGGGACCAACGTCGCTGGACATGTGGGGCATGGGCTCCATGTTCGTGGAGATGCTATGCGGCTTGCATACCTTGAATATCGACAATATATTCAAGCTATGATAAATGTGTCAACTAATCCTTACGGATGGAGCCGGACTAGTCTTGACTTTCGATTAACTCTTAAGACATAATAGTTACAATAATGGAATTATAGATTGGACTTTAAGCGCAATTTATCTGTCCACTGCTGGGCACGGCTGTCTTCATACGACTGAGAAGGTCTGAAGTAGTAACTACCGAGTTTCTTGCCGTGTTCTTCTCGGTAGCATCAACTTTGTGAACTGGCAGTAGATACAAAATGTTATGACGTTCATTGAGCGTAAAAAAAATACCATATAATGAAAAATAAATAAATCTGAAAATCTGAAATCTAAATTTGAATCTAAGATCGGGACTCCCTTTTTAAAAGCTTTTATTTAACTTCACTCGTATGTATGTTTGTATGTATGTATGTATTTCTAATGACACAACAAAATTCGATTGCTGTTACAAAGTGACGTCATATTCCGACACTACATATATTATATTTTGTGAGGCTTGCGCCGAACCAGGAAGAACAATGCTGGATATCCGTTACAGACAAACAATGACGCCCGTGCCAAAAAAATTCTGTACAGTTTCCCGTGTTGCTGTATTTTTCCCATTTAACTTCGTAACAATTTAACTATGTATCTACCATCACGTCGCACTTAGGTATCTATATATGCCTTTTTCCAGTAACAAACTTATCATAGTGTATTGTTTGAACTGTTAGGATTCTTTTAAATCCTTATTGCCCTTGATGTATTTTCAAATATTTATTGTTATGTCTAAAGGTTTATAGCGGTTTCTTACTTTTCTACCCCACCATTCACCCAATGGAACGTGAACTACTTACGTGTTGTATCTAGAATAAGTCCTTAAATGGTGTTTAAGTATAATCGTGTGTCTCTCCGTCCACGGCTGCGGTCGTGATAGGGAAACGTGACTGGTGTCGCAACGCGTGTATAGGTGTTTGAAATGGGACACGAATCGCATTGAACGCCACTCGGTTGCGGTTCAAATGTATGCAATTAATGTGTCTATGCTTAATATTTGTAATGCGCGATATTATTGTCATTGGATTTTTTGTGATGGCGAAATTTGCAATTCGTGTGATTGAATTTATAATTTGGGTGATTGAATTTATAGTTTAATATTGGTAGTAAAAAAACTGCATAATATAATAATTTAGATATGATTATAAAAGAAAAATTGTGGTGTAAATTTGTAACTAAATCTTTCTTAAGTTCAAAATAAAATAAAATGTTGACAGTACACAGTAACCTAAGTACCAAATAATTTTCCCATACTATCATTCTGTAAGGATTTTCTTACGATTCCGTATGTCTGGCAGCTTTTAGGAAGCTTTGTTAAACGCAAGGCGGCAGCTCAAAATATTTAAATGAGTGGGGCAACCAGGAATTATGATATTAATACATAAAGTAAAAACTTTCTACCCGTTTATACGAAATGTATTTGGAAGTAGGTGTATGAAATTTGGCACAGTACAATTTTATATGGCGAAGTGACAGAAAGCTAAAATTTTAAATTAAAAAAAACCTTACACTAACATTGGTTTGCCTGTTGATTATGATTTTAAAGATACCTCAATAACGTTAAAACGTAAAATTAAAATAGAAAATATGACTGAATTTCGACAACTTGGCGACCACTTTTTTTTTTTTTATGTATACAAGATAGCAATCGAGCTTGCAGCACCACCCATCCGCCTGCCGCCCATGACAACTGTGACTGACTTTATAATGCTACTAGCTTATACCCGCGGCTCCGCCCGCGTGGTTAAAGGGAATTAACAATGCCATCTATTAACACCATCCGGAACTAAATATCTAGCAAATAACAAAACATCGATATCTTCCCATGGCTATGTTTTACCGCGGTAAAAAGTAGCCTACGTCACTCTCCACCCTCCTTACTATCTCCAAACATAAAAACCATACCATATAATAGCTTCGTTGCGACGTGAAAGCCGGACAAACAAACAAACAAACAAACACACTTTCACATTTATAATATTAGTATGGATTATGCTGACGAGTCGCTCGCGTGATCCAGGTAGTGGGCACACCGACGGAGGAGAGCTGGGCGGGCGTCAGCCGGCTGCCCGGGCTCCGCGCGCACGCCGCCCGCTGGGGCAGCAGCCCGGCGCGCTCGCTGGGCGCGGCGTTCCCGCGGCTGCGCGACGCGGGCCGCGACGCCGAGCGGCTGGCCGCCGCGCTGCTGCAGCCGGACCCCGCGCGCCGGGCGGCCGCGCCGCGCGCGATGCACCACGCGTACTTCGCGGCGCTGCCCGCGCGCCTCCGGGACCTGCCCGACGGTGGGTGACACGATATTTTTTGTGTTTAGATAGACGGACAAACAGACGGCCACCTGATGGTCACCAATCTTTCCTCTTTATAATACTAATATTTATAAAGAGGAAAGTTTGTAAGTATGTATGGATAGATGGATGTGTGTTACTCTTTCACGTAAAAAGTACTGAATGGATTTTAATGAAACTTCACAATAATATAGATTATACATCAGAATAACACATAGGCTACAATTTATAAAGATATTATGTGAATTGTCCAAAATATGAGGATAAGTGTCAAGTAAGTAGGAAAAAATCTAACATCTGCGAGCTATTCTGTCGTGCGCTGCCAAAACTACTGGACCGATTTCAAAAATTCTTTTACCATTAGAAAGCTGCATCTTCACTGAGTGACATAGGCTATATAATGTTACTAGGCGTAAACGAAACTATTGTTATGTCTAATTACACGCGAGCGAAGCTGCGGGGGCGTCCACTAGTACTAAATAATATTATAATGAGGAAAGATTTGTTTACAAACAAATCTGTTTTGCACACAAAAACTACTGGACCGACTTCAAAAATTCTTTCACCAGTTTATTTTTAATGGTAATAAAACATTGTTGTAAATACCGGCTTACACACGTGTGATTTAAGTTGGAGATATCATCGTAATCGACCGAAACTAGTCGGCCTATTTCCGGCTTAAATACTACGTGAGTAAGCCGGTGATTTCAGCTATAAGTAATAAAACAATCGTCTAGCCTTATCGAAGACCTTCGAGTGGCTTGGGAATATTCGATAATATATAACCACTAGCCCCTAGATTGGTGGAGACCAATCCGCATTGGTGCAGCATGGTGGAGTATGCTCTAGACCTCCCACAGGTACGAGTCCCGTGCCCTACGGTGGGACGTCTATGGGTTGGTGATTCGCGCTCGCGATACTAACGACAGATGTTTGTATTGTTGCAGAGGTATCGATATTCACCGTAGAGGGTGTCTGCCTGCAGCCGGAGACGCGGCACGTCGCCGTCAAGTGAACGAGTCGATACAATCGCGAGACATCGCCCACTCACCCTACCACTTAGCGAGAAATCGATTAGTCACTCGATTTGTTAATCGGTCGCCAGCATTTAAATAGACGTTTAAATCGATTAGTCACTCGATTTGTTAATCGGTCGCCAGCATTTAAATAGACGTTTAACTATGCCACTACTGAATCCGATTGTAGATAGAACCGAATTGTAATTATTGTTACTAGCGATTTATGTAGCTCAACGTGGTAAGGGCCTAAGTTGGGACGATTGTCGCGCGATTGAAACGAGCCGAGTTCGTTAGTTAGTACCTTCAATTCCTATAGTTTTAATTGACAGTCGAAATCCGGTTGACTCGATTCGGTGGACCAAAATCTCGTGATATCCCCCCTTCGACTAGTACCCCATGCGGTCCCCCCCTGTTCGATGCCTCCATCGTCTACTTTTGTCCATCCGTCGATGCTTTCGACACGATGTTATATTTAGCGCTTTTTAAGCTTCTAACGTAAATATCCATCCATATAATTCAATTATTCTATGGTGACAAGGTAAACTGATAGGTATCGATTGTACGATTTGTATATCTATAAATAAATGTGTAAGTATGAATTAACTGAGCTGTGTGCCATGTATGTCTATATGTATGTGAAAAGAGTGACGAGTTATTTTAAAATAAAGATTTTTACGCTGGATTATAAATAAATATGCTCATAATTTTTGGTAAACATTTTTAAGATGTTTATTTATATTTACTAAGACTCACCGCGAGTGCTGCTCGATCCGATATATTTTCGTTAACGCTCCGTTTAAATGGTGACATTATTTTTGAATGCGTCTATTCTCGACGATGGGGAAGTGAAGAAGAAGAAGAAATGTTGCGACTGATAGTAGGGGCTTCGATGTTACGGCGTCGATCTCCCGAGTCTTGACCACATTTTTTCCACGGTATTCAAATAGAATCGAACCACGAACCCAGTGCAAGTTCGCGATACATTGCCCTCTTAACGCCCACTCGATTCTATTCGGCCGTGAAAATCAAGCGATGTACGTATCACCAAAATTTATTTAATAAAACGACAGATCTCAAATTTATGATGTATGGGACCGTCCTCATGTAAATTGCGAAGTGATAGGAATTTTGATTATGATAAAGGTAATTAAATTAAATTTAATCTGTGTGTCTAAGGAAGGGGTAGTGTAGACTCCGTCTAGCCTAAAATCTAGTGAATTTACCAGTTTAGAGAAGAAATTGTTGTCTAGTGTTTGGTTAGCTGCGGCCCGCGGCTAGGAACTAGCTTTGTTACCCATTGTGCGGTTACCCAACTCGTGGTTCCCAGTTTGCTAAACTAAATGTATACAAGTATAACAATTAATAATTTATAGTAAAAGCGTTCATGTGCGGTCGTATGTCCTATTCGAAACACACGTAATAATTTTAGTGGTAGGTTTTGTGTTTTCACCAGTAATTCGTTGGTCTCGTGGTAGCAAGCCTGAACATAACTGGGGAAAAGAATGAAAGAAAGAAGAAAGAAAATTATTTTATTTTCATCAGCAATAAGTTACACTAAAATACATAGATACAAGAAGTAGATTTATAAATGTTAAAAAGGATGAAAATTGGACGCCCTCAGCAAATGGCTGTGACAAACCAACAACCGCTGATTTTCAGGGCAGCCTGCTTGCTATGGGTTTACTGCACACCTCTGCCTACCCCTTTGGGGAAATAAATGCGTGATGTTATGATTAGGTACCGTTGGCCGTTCTGGCATTCACATCTGCTTTATTTAACTGAATCGATAAAACTTCAGTCACTATCGATGCTCTGATTCGATTCCCGAGAACCCTAAGAAAGATATTTTCAAACTCAAAAAAGGCACCAAAATAAAATTAATTCGATTCCGAATTTTTATAAATTCGTCACGTTTTGGTAAAAAGTAGTTTCTCATATACTAATTGCGTTCAATATGAATTTACTTTGGACGTATTAATACTTTGTTTCACGTTATATCTGGTTGCTAAATTCTGACAGTAGTCGCGGGCCCTAATTAGGACAGTGTACAGTATCCGATACATTGGCAACTTATCTGCAGTTCGTAATATATCAATAGAATTTTTGATCCTTGTATCGTCTGGTAGAGTAGAGTACTCCGCAGATAATGTAAACTTGTAACGTTAACACCAATTAGTGCCAATAATTCGTTCATTGCAGTCGCCGAGGTTGATTAGTAACATTTATCATGTCATGGCCATATTTTTGTGACTCGTGTAAGATATTTCGTATTTTTATTTGAAGAGCGTTTACCGTGAGCATTTCTGTCGCTCGAAAAAATCTAAAATTGTTAATGATTGTTATAATTACAGATTTTATTTAGAAAGGTGGCTTATTACTGCTTGTGAATAGAATTTCACTGAGAGGAAATATTATTTCTATTTAAAAAAATAAAAAAACAAAACAAATTTTTCAACCCTATATTTCAGTTGTCTTATATTTACGTCCAAAAAAGATGTCGCAATATTTCTCTGTGCTTATTAATTTAATATTTATAATATTAACATTTGCTTCTTAAAAATTACATCGACAATCAAATACAATATTAGAAAGCGGAAGAGACAGAAATAAGCCTTAACTTTTCTAATAACTAAAAAAACTATCCTTAGGGAAAACACGCTAATTATTTTTATTCATTGTGTATTTGTATATGTTAATTTTATGCTCCGGTCCTTTCCATCAATATAGTCATGGTTTTTACTTTGCATCATACCCATGTATAATTTATGTTATGTTAAGTGCAATGCATTCTTGTCACTAAGCCCGTAATGTAAACTACAAGCAACAATCATCGTTATACGAATACAATTTGTGTGATATTGGTTGTCGGTAGAGGTGATATTGCTATACACATTTATTTTCTACGGTTTCTAGAACGCTAAATAGTGATCATTACGCTCGTAAAACATTAAATTCGATTTGTAAATATATTCGCGTATAGGTATATCGATTGCACGATTTGCACTGCCACTAAATAAGACCGACTCGTTAGTAAAGAGACTAAAGGTAGGTAATAAAATCGTATATCTGCACATTTGTCCGGTGGAAACGCTTAGCAGAGAACTAAAAGGATTTAATAGCTTCTTTCTTAAACGCCATTTAACTTGTTCGTTTGAAAAGATTATTTGTGTACAAACAAAAAGCTTTTCTATTCGTATCATTTAATATTTAATATCAACTTGGTTCATTTGCCGTTTTTCTTTGATGAAACGAAGTTTAGACTGTCGTTTGATTAATTAGATGACGCGAATTGCCGACTTTAGAATTTAGTTTGAGTTTCATAAACTTTTCGGGAGATATATATACCTCTCGGGATCAAAGCGAGTTGGGACCCAATTCTCGCGGCGTAAACATTATGTCGACTTCGAAAATATTCGGAAAAAAAATAGTGGTAGAATTTGGTTATTAATACTTGGAACTCACGCAGACAAAATCAAATAGTCTTGAGTAGATTTTTTATATATATATTTTTTATATAGAGTTTAGATTTATCAAACAAGTCGTTGTTTGATAAATCTAAACATCTCTAAGTATTATCAGACAAAGGTAAACCTCAATGTTGCGATTGTATTAATCCAAATTATATGGGACCTTTTAATTACCTTTTTTATTTATGGGATTAACACATATTTATTATCACAGAAGCTAATATTTGTCTAGCGTTTCCACCGAATATGTTGTAGGTATATAAATATATATAAAATTAGCGTCAAGGGGCGCAGTCCCACGTGGTGTAACCGCCCCGCCCTAAACTGAGTGCGGCGCGACACTGGTCTTGTATACTAATAAACATTAGTCCTATTACCAATTTCCGATTCGCACTCTCTTATCCACAGTTCATCTGCCAGCATAATCAGTCGAAACCTGTGTTGCCGCATGCTTAAACCAGTATTATTTGAATGTTTATTTTCGCGATAACTTGTAGGGAAATATTTTATGCTGCGAAATATGTTTTTTATACAACATTAAATTATTAGGATCTAAAAAAATAGCCTATACATAAATATTTAGAAAAAAATGTATGTTGAAAATGATCTCGTATGTAATACGCGGTGATGTGACGTCACAAAAATGGCGTGTGTCCAGCGAGCGCGCCCGCACTCTTACGGCGCGTCCACGTCTGTATCTCGCCTACAAACGTTCGGGACTTCAACAAAATCATATAGTATTGGCTTCGAAGTACAATCATCCGGTAATTATATGGTAGAGAATGTAATTCGCAACGTAACGGCTAGCGAAGACAGACGTGGGCGCACCATTGTAGTTAAATCTTAATTCGGTTCCGAACACCAAATTAGTGAGTAAATCTTAATGTTAAAATATGTATAGTTTCTAAAACGCAATACTTTCCGTGTAACGTACACGATTTGTTGAGTTTTGTTATAGAGCTTCACATTTGACTCTCGCCAGTATGTGTAACTTTGACGTTCATTACTCGATTATGGCTTTGTGCCAGTTTAACTTTGTTTAACTTGGGACGTGAGCTACGACTACGACTGAGTTCGGACCCGATTTTGAACTACACGAATTGTTTCAAATGTAATCATGATCTTGAATACGGTGACAAATATGCATAGTTTAAAATGAGTTCTTAATGTTGATTCAAATTCTAAACGTTTTGATCTATTCACTTTCTGAATTTATGATTAGGTCTGTTTGGAAAATTCAAAGTTCAGATATTGATGCAAGAGTTAAATGTGCGCTAGAGTGTAATTTTATTGGGAGATTAATTTTTCACCCGTTGAGTGAGGCACCAACGCACCACGTGCGGTGTAACATACTTGTATATTTGTCTTGTTACGAAATATTGTAAATTGTTCCCTTATTTCTTTCTTTACACACAAATTCTTATTAATTTGTCAGCAATTAGTTGGAGACCTAATCAATTCTTATTTTCCTTGCGTTACTGTTTCGTAAACACCGATGCCGCTTGTGGCGACTTTGAATTTGTGTATGATACGATGGTATAAATTGTATAATTTCATTTTCTATACTAATTTAATAGTATGTATCTAATAATTACTGAGTGTCAATATTGGATTCAACCTTATCAATGACGACTTATTTTCTCTCATATGGATTTCACTAATAAAAGCATTTACTTAAGGATCACATGACGGTATATATTCTAAATACAAACAGGTTGTCACATAGTATCATTTTAAACATAGTTTAATTTTATAGTAAAGTGTAAAATAGCAAAATATACGAGCAACAAATAGATGCTTCTATAATTTTATATTAACTATCCATAGTAAATGTTCTAGTACTAATAGCTAGCTAAATGATACATGTCGCCGATACATTTCGCTCTTGGCTACGGAACAATTCGTCGTGTGATCCGCGAACGATGAACGGATCGTACGTTGATTTGTATGTATTTTGAATTTGAATGTATAATGAGGAAGTAATTTAGTTGGAAAATCGCGGTTAACGAAGCTCTGTACAAGGCACGATCTGATTTCGATGCGTTTAGCGATGTATTAAGCACAAAATTTTGCCAGTTATTATAATCTTCGTATCTAAATATAAAGATAACTCAAACAATAGGAGCCGTGCATCTTCTGGGATAAAAAATAACTTATGTCACTTAACACTGAGTGGTCTACACTTATATAATTAATATAATATTGCTCTGTATCTGAGTTACGAACAAAGAAAGCTATTTTCTCACAGAGTGAGTTTTAATGTACAGTGACATTTGCAATTCTTTATTCATTAGATACCATTCCTATGGGATAGTTGCGGGAATTTTTTCGCGGGATGAGACTGTGAAGTTAATACTAAATAAGAACAGTGCACTTAACACTAGAATCAGATTCTTCTGGAAGTTTCCACTGGCATTTGCTCCGTAACTTGTCGAGGTTACCGAGGATAGGGTGAAATACAGTTAAACATAGTAATATCTACTCCCTGTTTGTGGTTCACGATCGCTGATGGTTTACTTTTAAAAGCCAACTAACACTTCCAGTTAAAATTACATAACGCCTGTGGTAAAGGTGCACTCGAAATTTAAATTGTGTTTCATACAATCGAAGTCTGAGAATAGTGTCCGTTTATATACTACCATGTGATTGCCGTGTCTTAACATTTAGCTAGTTTTAGATTGAGTAAGTGAAATACGACTTTATTGTAATATTTTAGGGTTCATAATGACATGCAATATATAAACGGACATTATTGCTCGGTACTGATATGGAAATTTAACATGAGATTTATTTTTAGTTCTAATTTTGTAAGTCTAGTGTTATAATGACTTGATTTTAAACATTCACTGCGTATCACGAAGTTGATCTGCCGCGCTCTTTTTTATTGATGTGTAAACAAATGTGCTTTTAATCGTTTAAAAGAATGTAAATATGATATTTGAACTGATAATAATAAAATTTTTATTTCTTAATGACCTGCAGTGTTTTTTTCAACCCATTTTCATTTTTACTCCAATCCTACTTTTACTACCCAAATAAAAATTTTAGGCGTTGATGTTATTTATTGTAATTTGCAATTTACATGATTTTCTACAAGATGCTTTGCTTATAATTTTTATTAAGATTAAAAAAAAACACATTTATTAATTCGTAGCAAGAAATTGGACGTGGATTATAAAGGAATAGGAGGAAGGACAAATAATAGGTAAGTACATGAAACTTTTTCCAGATATAAAGCGACAAAATTTCAATAGGATAAAGTCACAATACACGGCGATCTGAAAGGACCTGGCCCAAAAGTCCACCGAGGTCACCCCGGGCCCAGCCGGTACGCAGGGATAGCTACGTAATAAACATGACAAAGCGAAGTTGACGGGCGGAAATCGGAAAGCCGTGAAATGGCATGTCTTTGGCTTAGCGCCAAAACTGTTAGTCGGACACTAACATTTCGTAAGGCTATCTCCGATAGCAACTTGAGATAAACTTAGCTATGCGAGATATCTGAATAAGGCCGAGTTTTCATGTTTGCTGCAATATTTACAAAAGAAAATTACTTGGCAGCGCGGTGATAACACAACAATTCATGTTATTCAAGGGTTCCGGTGGTATCTCAGCTGTGATCCCCTAAAACCTTAGTCATTGGCGACTCAATCGTCCGAAAAACCTATCTAATAGTAGATTAGCTACGGCTTAAATATATGTAGAATAAAACATATCTACAATGCATGCAGTGATCTTATTCATTCAAAACTTAGTTCATATAAGATGCTCAACGATTAATAAATTACAAATCACATGAAGGGTGTATTAAGGTAATACTAATCAACTAAATCCTAAATAAAATATGTTTTGAATGAAAAATATCACTCGTGCATTGTTTTGTTCTACATTTACCCTTGTTAAGGAGACTGTTGCTAAATTGGGGGATATGAAGGGATGGACATGGGTTGTGATGGCCATGAATAATAAGTAGGTAAATAACGAAGACATTTAGCTTATGGTATCGTTTAAAAAAAGCTTGGGGTGGGTTGTATGGTGGCTTTCAAACGTCCTCCATCTTTTTAAAAATATATCACTAGCTGACCCCGCAAACTTTGCTCTGCCATATGAAATGTCAAAGTGACGCGACGCTTCACGTCTATGAACGACAGTTTTAAGTGTTTAAACAATTTTTCGAGTGGAACAAATTGTGAATCTGAACCATTCTCATTATCGTTAGTGGAAAATCACCCATGGCCTTTCAGTCGGTACATAATGGGATTATACCCAACATAATGATAAGCTTGACCTATCTCAAACTAAACGCTTTTACAGCTACGAGTAGTTACTTATAGCTCAGCGGCATCCTTTTACAGTGATCGTTAGTGGTATCATAATCGTTAAGTCCTTTGGGCGACCTAAAAAATCGCATTATCCGCAGAGTTAACGGTTAGGGAAAACTAAAGGACATTTCAATAGTAGATGTGAGTAGATAAGATTGCGGATTACACATTGCGGAACGCTCCTGCAGATAAATTCAGTCTAAATATAGAAAAGGTTCTGGGAGACTCGAGAATTTCTATTGAAATGGTCTGTGGCAAGGATTGAGGGGACTAAAATTCTTTTCACTTTATACGAGTAGGTACATTCTCACTTCTTGTAAAGAGTTCTTGAAGGAACATGAAGTCTGGAAAGTAATGAGTACTTGAAGGAACGTGAAGCGGATAGCGCTTTTGGCCAGCATGGCCTATAGTCTTATACCTCCGGTTCGAAGAAGTATGAGACCAACGAAAGTCTGTACTAACTAATTAACTAAATTACCTTTTCGATTATCAGCTCAGAACATAGCTAATCTTACGGTTATCCTAATACCGTAGGTAAATGCGAACACAAAATAACTATTCGTCCCTCTCTTATAGAAAACTAAGCGGGATGGTACATCCGACGGATGAATTTATTGTGTGGGCTTTCCAAATTAGTTTCTCGTCTGTGGAATTGTTCTGCAAACAAGACACTAAATCGTCCGCGAAGCCAAATAAAAGTCGAGATCTGTCATTTCGGATCAGCGGCGGTTTCCGATCTAATTGTCTTTCCCGCGCAAACCAGGAAATAATAACGACAAAGCGAAACTTTCCCGCCTTTTACGCGATAGCCTTTGTGGTGTTCAGTCTTTGTCCCGGAAAGAGATAAAAGCAAAAGGTTTTGTCCTGCTACATTTTCAATAACAAGACGCGTGTATGGAATGCAAAGTATGGTCCTTGCTTGAAATTCAGACAGCGAGTTTTTTGGTGCATATTGCGGCTGTTTGCCGAAGTTTTTCGACTGGGCTAAGTTAACTATGGCCGTCCACTATTCCTTCGAGGATCATTTAACAGCCACCTTTAGTTACTGTAGCTCTGTATTCTGAGTAAAAACTACTCACCCACTTATTTTATTTTTACTGAACATGCATACGGACATCACCGACCAACTGATGATTTTTGAGGTGAGGAGGATTGATTGCATAATCCTATTACAGTTACTGTTTAACATTAATCTATATGATATATGCATCCTTTTTTATTAGCAAATAATTAATATGGCCTATGAAGAGAGATAGGTGCTTTTCACTGCCCCACTGTTGGCACGGGTCACCTTTCGGAAGGGACGGGGTATCTGGAGCATACTCCACCACGCTGCTCCAAAGCGGATTGGTGGAGATCTGCCTATATATACCTGTTTTTACTTATGCACAATTAAACCAAAGCGCGAAATATGTAGTTGCAGCTGTGGAAATATGCGACACAAATAAGTTTGATTGAAAGTTCAATACCACATTATTTATTTACCCCACAAAACCCGTAGTCCGTCTAACTGAAGTCTGAGTTGGGCGCAGCGCTAGCGGGCGCCGTTTTAAAAGAGATCCCGGAGCCCTCCTGCATAGCCAAGGATGGCTACCGAGCGGGTTTTAGTGGGTGAAATTCCCACATAACCCGACGTCGCTCCCACGGTGTTCGGGTACCCTCTGGTAAACAAATAAAAGTTACACCACCATATCAATAAATAATTCACCGTATAATTTAGACTGCCACTCGGCGACCGGAGAAAAACTGCCACTACAAAATGTTCAAGGCAGCATAGGATAGGAAATCCACTCCAACATCAGACACTTGTAATAAAATTTTAATTAACTGACACTCGGAATACCTCGCTGGAGGCTTTGGGGCGAATACGCGATTAAAAACTACTTTGACTTAACGAACATTTAATAACTGTTGAATTTATTATGAACGAAGTCATTTACTTCAAACTTAATTGTAAAATGATACAACTATAATGTATATAAAATAGTTATTTTTGATTCAAATCACTTCGTAAGCACAAAATGAAAAGGATTCCTGAAAAATATTCATATAACACAAAAAGTAATTTGTAATACTTTTTTTAATCTCATATTTCAGTAAAAAGTCGCACGCAAACACTTCGCACGCTGCGTAAAAACTTTTAATTCTGAACCGTCTGTCTAGTAGTATACATAGAAGTCTTTGGTAAAAATAATAAAAATTGTTAAATGGTAGAAATGGTATTAAGAACCGTGGTACTGCCCCAGGCGAACTCTATGCAAAACCTTTATATTATTAGGCCTACCTCCTAAAGACGTTAAAGGTTGACAAATTACCTGTGTACACAGATACATTATATCTGTAGTGCTACGCCAGTTTCTACGCCGTAGCAGAACAAGACTACGACAACGGCTGGTTAAATTGTGGATTTTATTAATAAAATATACCATTTATTGATTCCTGATTTCGTATATTCGATATACGTGCCGCTGTATTTTGAACCTGGAACTCTTAAGTCTTAATTTTAGCCACTTGGCCATCACTGCTGTTGATTTACATGACAAAAAAAGGAAAGCTTATCGTCTGTTTTATTATTACAGTAATCATTTTCATGAACGGATCGTAAAAGAAATCAGACTCTCGTTTTGTAAAAATATTTGCATGAATCGTATTTCCGCGTTGTTAATCCTACGAAGCCTTGCGAAGGGTGCCGGATAAAGTAAGGTAATTTTTGAAAAATCGTCTTCCGCAGGAAGAACTGGGGATTGACCGTTCCGGTTGTACGTTATGAGTGCGACTTACAGAAATTCACTGAAGGAATAAAAGTCGTACTGTCGCTGTTTATAAATAACCTGTGGACGCCCGCAGCTTCGCTAGCGTGGAATTTGATAAAATATAACAATAGTTTCGTTTACACCTAGTAAGTAAGTAGTAAGCTACATATTCACTGAGTGACATTGGCTATATAATATTACTAGGCGTAAACGAAACAATTGATATGTCCAATTCCACTCAAGCGAAGCTGCAGGCGTCCACTAGTCTATATATGTAAAATATAAAGAGAAGCTGACTGACTGAGTGACTGACATATCAACGCAGGGCCTTAAACAGGTTAGAAACCTGAAATTTTGCACAGGGGCTCCTTTTATAACGTAGGGGAGCATGTGGGAAGCACTAAGAAAGGATTTTTGAAAATTCACCCCCTAAGGGGGTAAAACGGGGGTGCAAAGTTAGTATGAAACTTTGCCGTTTTTGAAGTTAGTGAATGGCTAATTCTATTCTATTTTGTTGTCCGACCCGAGGATCGAACCCAGGACCTGATGCGACCATCTAGTAGTCTACCAAGCCAGGTAGTCAATAATTATGAAAAAAGCAGACTTAACTCTTTCTTCGTATCTAACAAATTTATTAACCAATTTTTATTGAATAAGGAGATTGAAAGTAAAAAAGTATTTACTTTACTTACTAACTGCTGATCGCGGCTTCGCTCATGTGAAATGTTTATTGTTTTTAGTATATCATCACCATCATCATCAGCCTTTATTGGTCCACTGCTGGACATAGGCCTCTCCTGAACGACTCCTCCTCCTTTTAGTATATACTGCAAAAATATAGATTTTTTATTCCATGGAAACACAATATCGAGATAAAAAGTATCCAGGGTGTCAGCTACACCCAAACCAAATTTCATTATGATCGGTTAAGCGGTTAGAGTGTGAAGAAGTAACAAACATACCTACAACATTAGGCTTTATAATATTAGTGTGACCATCGGTTCCAGTACCACTAAAGGTAGGGGCAAACTAAGTGAGGCAGTAAAACCAATACGGGTATCCATTAACGTAATTATTACACAATTTACACTACCCGGGAGCGCTATTAACATTACAAAGCACTGATGTCGAGGAAGCGAGTGTACCGTAATTGTTTAACTACAGTCTCGACGGGTTTTGGGCTGGCTTCGACTACATTTGCAGTGTCTCGCTGGCACCACGGGGATTGGGACAGGCCTGGTTCTACTTGTGTGATTTAAAAATGGAATTTTTATCGTTTGAAACTTTTCTTTACAATACAGGCAGGTGAGCAAACGCATTCGCTCGTTCTTTAAACGCAGATAAAATGCCTTACTATATACAGGGTTATTGGTAATTCGACGTATTCCCATTAGAAGGTGATAGGGGTGACTATTTGTGATAATTTTAACCCCCATATGCATTATGCAAAAGTGAACCATTTTCGAGTTATCAAGCTTTTCAGCTTTTTTCAAAATAGGTCAGAAATGCAACATCAAAAATTTATTAAAAAAAAAGTATCAATTAAAATTTATTTTTTTCTTCTGATTTATAAAAACGATTAAACAATGGTTATTTATCAACATTAAAACTACAATTATCGGTCCAACTTTAAAAATGCGAGACGATTAACGATATTACTTCAATATTTTTTGAGATTTTTGTCCACTAAAATGCCTTAAAAACAAAAAAAACTTATATCAAACTTGGCTTGCAGATTATTTTAAAAACATAACCGTTTTCTTAGCTTTCCAACAAGGCATAACAACTATGAACTTATTTAAAAAAAAACTGAGAAAAACCGATCACAAAGGAAGCAGGCGGAAATTTGTATTCGAACTAAACTTAAGGTCGTTCTTTAAAATTTCTAAAAAAGTAATTAAAACCAATGCCCAATGTAAATAAAACAAAAAATATAAATATAAAATTAAATTTAGAACCAGTAAAAGTTTAGTAATAATAACAATTAATAATAAGTAACAAAATTTAGCCTAATTAAAGTTCTTGCTCGAAGGGACTTCCCCTATTGCGTACGCAGTCTCATTATTTTTTTGAGGTGTAACTTAACTACCGAAGTAGTCGAATTATTCTGCATTATGTGCAAGAATTTATCGATGAACCAATTTTGGTCGCTTACGAATTTTTTTAACAAATGAAGTACTTGAAGACGTGCCTATGGCTATAAGGCAAAAGATGATATAGTAGCAAGACGGATGTCCTGCAAATGTGATTCAGAATAATTTGAACACTTCGGTAGTTAAGTTACACCTCAGAAAAAGAATGAGACTGCGTACGCAACAGGGGAAGTCCCTTCGAGCAAGAACTTTAATTAGGCTAAATTACAAAATGTCTTAATTGTTACTTATTATTAATTGTTATTATTACTTAACTTTTACTGGTTCTAAATTTAATTTTATATTTATATTTTTTGTTTTAATTCATTGAGCATTGTTTTTAATTACTTTTTTTGAAATTTTAAAGAACGACCTTAAGTTTAGTTCGAATACAAATTTCCGCCTGCTTCCTTTGTGATCGGTTTTCTCAGTTTTTTTTTAAATAAGTTCATAGTTGTTATGCCTTGTTGGAAAGCTAAGAAAACGGTTATGTTTTTAAAATAATCTGCAAGCCAAGTTTGATATAAGTTTTTTTTTGTTTTTAAGGCATTTTAGTGGACAATAATCTCAAAAAATATTGAAGTAATATCTTTAATCGTCTCGCATTTTAAAAGTTGGACCGTTAATTGTAGTTTTAATGTTGATAAATAACCATTGTTTAATCGTTTTTATAAATAAGAAGAAAAAAAAAGATTTTAATTGATACTTTTTTTTTAATAAATTTTTGATGTTGCATTTCTGACCTATTTTGAAAAAAGCTGAAAAGCTTGATAACTCGAAAATGGTTCACTTTTGCATTATGCATATGGGGGTTAAAATTATCACAAATAGTCACCCCTATCACCTCCTAACGGGAATACGTCGAATTACCAATAACCCTGTATATTATATAAACTTAAAATACATAATAGTACAAGTACTATAAATAAAAACATTATGAATGTGAATGACTGTGGTGAATTCTCATATCAGAACAAAATATGAGAGACACGTGATTCATATTGAATCATCCCGAGCCGTCAAAAGACTTCCTTACTGAAACTAGCGAAGTGTGAAAATCAGTCGAAGATTTAATTTGAACCGGAGTTTCCACGCTACCCGTCAAACTCAATTTGTCTGGCGATTTGATCAATGGTCCAACGCCTCACCGGATGGAAACGTTAATTTTAAATTGGCTGTCTAGGTATATAAGGGTTAATATGAATTGAAGATTTCTTAGAGATAGCCTTGAAGATCTTGAAATAGAATTGTGTAGGCTGTCTAGGTATATAAGGGTTAATATGAATTGAAGATTTCATAAAGATAGCCTTGAAGATCTTGAAATAGAATTGTGTAGGCTGTCTAGGTATATGTACAGCGTTGTGTAATCCGGGAAGAGCCCGTCTTGGGCGCAGCGCCGGAGGGGACCGGCGCGTTCTACGAGAGATCCCGGAGCCCTCCTGTAGCGCCGGAGTAGGCCACCGAGCGGGTTTTAGTGGGTGAAAGTCCCACATAACCCGGCGTCGCTCCCACGACGTCCGGGTACCTTTTCAAGGTTTCCCGCTCGTTAAACAAAAAAAAAAAAAGGTATATAAGGGTTAATATGAATTGAAGATTTCATAAAGATAGTCTTGAAGATCTTGAAATATAATTAGTGATGACTGAAATTATATTGGTGATTGCCCAATTACTAAAATTTGGCCTTGGCCACTCCCGGGGTTTCAAGAGGTACCGGCGACGCGGTGTTGTGACGTCATAGAGGTCCCACTGCTGGGCACGGGTCTCTCCCACAGACAAAGCTGCGGGAGGTCTAAAGCATACTCCACCACGCTGCTCCAATGCGGATTGGCGGAGAATTTAGCTTTTAGTACTAACTATGTATAATTTGAATGATGACAATGTTATGATATGTACGAATAATATCTATCTAATATTATTTTTTGCCGTTCCCATGTCTGGGTCGTGTGCTCACTGTTAGTTAAAATTAATATCTAATTAACGTGTCAAACACAACATGCTTAAGTTAATTAATAAATATAAATATTAGAATCAATTCACGACTATTACTTAAATACTTAGATAGCTCGTGATTTAAACTAAATAACTTTACTAATTTAATGAACAAAAATAGCTTTACACGTTTTGTGAAGATTATGTACCTACCTCAAATTATTTAAAACGAAATTAGCATGATTTTACCAAAGGACGCGTTGCGTTGAAAGAGTTCTTTCGCTCTAAGTACGAATGTCGTAGTGCGAAGTAGGTAAAATAACGACACGACATCATTTAATATAGCCCATTCCTGCTGAATTTGCACAGGAACCATTAAAAAATTATATAAAATACAACATTAATACGTTTCCTAATAATATCTAATGTTTTTCTTGCTCTTATTGCTGTAGCTCTAAAAACCGAACTTATTATAAGGATGATTCTGTCCTTTTAACAAAACTTAAACGAGTAAAACTTTTTCGAGTTTATTTCAAAATAGCTGTCTTCAGCACGAGCAAATAAATACATAGGAGAAACATTATTTATAATTTCAGAGCCAATTCTCAATGAATGCAGTAAAATCTTCAATATCAATAGAAGCGCTTGCTTCCATTTCAGTTCATTCGCGATACGAAATAAAGCAACAGAAAACATAAAAAGTCTCGGAAGAAATGAGAAAGAAATATAGGATTGCAGGCGCAGGTCGACTTGATTTATTTCTATTTTGACAGCTATTGACGTCTCGTTGAATCTTAAGGTTTGTTTAAACCGATGTGGAATATTTTTATTTATTTTTATATTTTACCAAGCCTCAAAATTTATTTAAAGGGGAACAGCGCGGAAAATTAAAGATTCTTTAATTCTTTAACATTATGGAATTAGGCCTGTTTCAAGACCAGGTTGAAACAGGCCTAATTCCATAATGTTACTTGTTAATGAGCGGTGACAGCCCAGTGGCTATCGAACTCGCCTCTCACTCTAGCGGTCCGGGTTCAAACCCCAGCGGCACGCACCAATGACTTTCTAAGTTATGTGCGATTTAAGAATTTAAATGTCACTTGCTATAACGGTGAAGGACACATCGTGAGGAAACCTGCATGCCTGAGAGTACTTCATAATGTTCTCGAAGGCATGTGAAGTCAGCCAATCCGCACTTGGCCAGCGTGGTGGACTAAAGCCTAATCCCTCCCATTCTGGAGGAGACCCGTGCCCAACAGTGGGACGTCTATGGGTCGCAGCGACTTGTTAATGTACTTGTTCTGATTACACATCCTACAGGACAAAAACGTGTGTAAATGGTATAATTTTGATATTAAAAATCAAATTCAATTGAAATTCAAATTCTTCAATTTTAGAATAAATAAGTGAAAAATTTATTAAGTACCTTTATTTTTTAAATTTTAAGATTCCATTAATATAACTATGCATGTACAATCATTCACTATGTAATTTCTTAGATAGATTTGACCTACTTTAAGGGTCGAAGTAACCTACCTAGAAACAAGACCTTTTATTAATTTGCCAATTTAGCGTAAAAAAGTAGCCAAATTTACATGCAAGAATCCATATAATAGTATAAGTATTATTTGTGATAAATTAATTGTGTAATTTCTAAGCGTTAGTGTGGGAAAGTCTTTATGGTGAAATGCAGGCGCCGACGGGCGTTCAGGCGGAAGTCAGCGGGCTGACGCAGCGCCAGTGGGATGTTCAGTTCAATCACGACTTATTCGATAAGACTGGTCTTAGCCCTGATCAAATAAACCATTTACAACTGAATGTTATACGAGATACGAGTTTTACGATAAGCTGCGTTAACTCAGAAAATTTAAAGGCTTTAAGCTTAATTATATACCATATACTACCAGGACATTAGGTTTAGTTAACAAAAAAAGTAATGAAAAGTTCCGAAATATACTATCCTACTTATTATTACTGTACATATAACTCTTCGCTCCATAAAATTTCATTCATAGAATGGGCCCCGAGAAATTCTTATATCTGTGAAAAAAATTCTTAGACTTATAATAATACATTATGTAGGTACTATCTAAAACCATTGCTTTGTTACGGCATTACAGTCACCGAGCAGATAAAAATAACTTGCCTCTTTGCGGCTAATGTTACTGCCAAACAAGGTACTTACGTCGCTGGGTACTTACCATTCGATGTGAATGTCAAATAGTATCGACATTGTATTCCTCTCTCCCTCTTTAAGGAGAGGATGAATGCGGCCAGTATTGACCCCGACTGACCTATACGTAATACCATAGAGTAAGGACCAATAGTCCGTGGTAATACTTAGTAATTCTGCAAAGTGGTCGCTAGCTTTACGAGCATAGGATAGCATTTGCCGGGAACGATTTTGCAGAAATCAAAGACATTCAACGGGCAGCCGAATCTTTTTAATACAAGTCTTAAAACCTATGAGGTGCTCGGGCCTGTCCTTAGAATGCCTTCAACATACTCTAATCTGCCTGGTTGGGGATTTGTGGATAGGTTAGACCAATCCTAGTGTGTGAGCCTAAAGGTCACCAACAAGCGGGAGAAATCCGAAACAAGCGCTGAGGAGATATTTTTTACTAGCAAACCGGTCTAGATTTCAATTCCTGCTGCTGCCGATTTCCAAGTAATAATAACTCTTTATCCAAAATAAATAATTTGTACATTACCTTCAACCGAACTTATTGCTAGTAAAAGGAAGTAATATTTCGGTGCTTTTATGAAGCGGACTATTGCTAATGAAAATTAGTCAGTTCGATCAACCGTACTAGCAGCATAGCTATTGTCATAATAATGTTACAAGTTCAAAAAACAGAGTGGCTAATGATCTTCATTAGCCAAGTTCTTCTTGGATACGGTTTGCTCCACCACCGCCACGCCCATTTCGGCCGAGAAAAGCGTGTACCATGTCCCGATAGCACCCCATAGTTACTTGCTGTACTTCCAGTCCCTTTTTGAGTCCTTTCTTTGTCACAGGTGTCACAGGTGGCAGCGGATGAGTAATGTTGAATGTTCTTATCCATAAAATAAAACACAGTCGAATTGAGAAACTTTTAATAATATTGCCGAAGATCACGCCATTGAGTTATGGGGGATTAAACTTTGCTAATCAAGCTAAGTGGGCGATCCAGTAGCCCCTCTCCAATATCATGCCACAAGTATGGGCAGATATTTATGAGATGGGATATTTCACATATTTCTTGATTTACGTTGTGGTTAAGGGGCGACGCAGTGACGTACTCGTAAGAATAGGAGTACAGGATTATCAATAGATTCAATTACCTAACATATGAAAAGTCACCTTTATTCTGCAAAACATTCAGGCCTGTATATTTGTCTCCAGAGAGAATATCTTGATGAAAATTTAGTTCTCTAAATTCGTTAAGTACTATCATCATAAAAAAAAAAAATTTTAGTACTTAGGAGAAAAATTACCCGTTTGGTTCTGGTGGCTTATGGTCCGGCTTCCATACAGTGTTTGTTATAGTTCAGTTAGTACCTCCTGGTCTAATCCTGTAACAAATGTATTGCTACGCTGAGGATTAAGATGGGGATTCCAATAACTGTGAGTGGTGGGCGAAGTCACCCACCCTGCCAAACACTACCTTGAGGATTAAGATGGAGACAGTGCGTGTGGATGGCGAAGTCTTATTATCTTACCTTAGGTGAATTGTAAAACGTGATTGCATGATAGGTTGTTTAACGAATAAGGCGAGGTTAGCGCTAGTTGGATCATGTACAAAACTACAAACATTCGTATTGGCAGTAATTGGGACACGTTAATACTGACATTCATGCACAACCCTTTCTTTTTCCCACTGTTAGGCACGGGTCTTCTCTTTTGAAGCCATAGTGCAGTGCACTATGTACAAGTACAGACACATGCCACATGCCACAAGCCATTGGGATTAGTACCCTAACCCACTCGATGGAGAGGTCCAACTTCAACCACTGGTTTGTGACTGCATCATGACTATTTAACATTAACCTCAGATCCCCGGGAGCGGGGACGTCACAGTCACGATGCAGCCGCCGTATAGACGTCTGAATGTTCGACGCCTGTGAAACGTGGACATCAACGTCTTGAAATAAAGTGCAAAGAAAATTTTATAATTTTTAAACACTCTTCAATGAATGAGCATGCTCAACTATAATACACGCAAATATAATAACTTCAATAATCCATACTAATATTATATGCGAAAGTAACTCTGTCTGTCTGTCTGTCTCGGTTTCACGCCAAAACTACTAAACCGATTTAAATGAAATTTGGAACACATAATAGTCTAGCTAGAGCCTGAGAAAGGAAACTAAGCTCGATATGCAATATACGAGTATATCTTTATTTCTATTCAAAAGTTTATTCAGATCTTTGAAATAATTTATAATTGGTTTCTAAAACTTCGCTACGCTTCTGTTTAGTTTCCATTACTGCTGGCAGCAACCGCCTCGCGCCTAATGACAGGCGAATTCTGGATAAACACTGTTTTAACTGTTTTAAGGCTTGTAAAAATATTTTCTCTGTAAGGCAGTAGCTATCCTGCCGGTGGCTCAAATAATGACCAACCGGCATATTAAAAACTATAACGCAAACTAAGGCTTATCTACTATCTGCGCCCAACAACAACAGTTTATAAAAAAGCTCTTTCTTCTTTCCCTTTTTTTTCTCGTTCCTTTTCTTTAACGCTCACACCGCGCGGTTGGTAGGTGGATGGGTGACCGCTAGTGGCAACATTTCATGGACGCTACCGTGCTTCCGAGGGCACGTAAAGCCGTCGGTCCCGGTTGTATTCAATACTGGAAACAGTCGTTAAGCCTTGTCGAAGACCTTCGGGTGGCTTGAGAACATTCGACACTGGGTTGGCCACTAACCCCTCCACCAATCCGCATTGGAGCAGCGTGGTGGAGTATGCTCTAGACCTCCCGCAGCTGTGTCTGTGGGGGAGACCCGTGCCCAGCAGTGGGACGTCTATCTATGGGTCGCAGCGTTGCGGGTGGCGGACCCACACAGAAAACGTACACAACATAATTGACCTGCACGGAACACAGATTGACCCGAGTACAAATATTTATCTGTGAAATGAAAATGTTCGGTTCCGAACCCGTGAAAATTTTAAATTTACCGATCCTATTAAAACAGTAGTAAACTGAAATTAGGATAAGATACGTGGCACGACTCTATTCTACATTATTTCAACTCTCAAACTTAGGTCTCAAATCGATGAACTCCTACATAACTGTAATACCAAGCTAGTATCACCTTGGGGTGATATTAAATTTTCTGTGACAAATTATTTTGATGTGGATTGTTTGTGACACCTTGACGATTAAACCCAAAATAAAGGTTTGTCAATTTGGGTCAGATCGCACCCATATTTTACCAAAGTAATTAGAAGTTCAATTTCATGTTTGTATTTCAAAATAGCGGAACCAAAAAGTTTAATTAAGAAAGTACGTGATCACAATACCAATAAGGACGCCGCCATTATTGGCGATACGGAATATGTAATGACTCCCCAGTATTCCCTATCGTGACCCTATCTCTTGTTTTGTTGTTTCTCATTTTTGCACTGTACTACGACTTGGACATAAAATGCTGTTTTTTTAACAACTAGCAACTACGAATATACCCTCAGTGTCAAGCTTTTTTACTTGTGGCGTAGAAATTTGAAGCGAATAATCGAAAGATTAATCGATTAATGACAGGAATTGGACTTACTCGATACACTAGCTGAGTTTCATTGGTGAGCGAATTGTAGCAGCTAATAAGCAACAGTTGTTGTAACCACAGAACAGTTTATCTGTTTTGTCACATTATAAGATTGGCGTTTTTTGTATGACATTTGTATAAAATTTTGTATGGTCTGTTCGTTGTTAGTTAACCTCCTTTTCTTTTCTAGTATTATCATAGATGAAAATATGGCCGCAATATCCGTACAACATAAATTTGGTCCGGTTTACTTGATGAACGTTTTCAGGAGCCATTTTTATACGATAATATAAAAACGAGGCAGTCCAACATCTCTACACAAAAAAAATTACATCATTTTCGCTTAGTTTCAGTGGATATTTTATTTCTCCTCCGCTTTAGTTTATCACACATAAATATTATCTAATTCTTAGTTCCTTCGTATCTGTAATTTCAATATATGTAAATCTCAGTCAGATCTGAGCAATACGGTAGCAGAGTACGCGAGTGGTTGGGAACTAGGCCACCGCTAGTTTTATGGCAAGTTCCACACATGGGCAGAATGTTATTGGGATCGCAGGCAATACCTACCTACGTATACGCGTTTGATATTATATCGCTTCTCTTATGACAATTTATGTGAGAGCAAGCTGTGTCGAAATGTTATATTGCCAAGTGGAATATTCAATTTTTTATGCAACGAAAAATAATTGAAGTATGTTATGAATGCATGCTATCTTGACATCCAAGTAACCTCAGTGCCTGAAGTCGAAAGTGTTCGAGCAATGTGTGTTGCCAGTGATGACTTACGGATCCGAGTCGTGGTCCTTTACCGTCGGACCTATTCACAAGCTCAGAGTCACTCAGCACGCTATGGAAAGAGCTATGCTCGGTATTTCGCTACGTGACCGAATGATGAAATCCGTAGACGAACAAAGTTCACCGACATAGTTCGCAAAGTTAGTACGTTGAAGTTGCAGGCCACACCGTTCGCAGGGCTGATAACCAGTGGGGATGAAAATTTCTCGAATGGAGACCTCGACTTGGAAAAAGGAGCACAGGCCGCCCTTCGACAAGGTGGACGGACGACCTAAAGAAGTCAAAGTCAAATAATTTATTTCGCTATGAGGTGATTGGACACGCTTAACGAAAGTCTAGAAAGAAAAGAGATATAATGCTATTCTAAACTAATCATATAAGGCAAAGGATTAGCTATTGATCATTGAATGAATAACTAATCTTACACGAGTGCCTAGGCTGCCTTAAGGATAAGGCCGAGAGAGAAAAAAGCCGGAGGAAAAAACTCTCCGGCAGGCAGCGGGAAACCGCTGGATTCAGAATTCCGGTCGTAGTGGCGTCGTTTAGGAGCGGCCTATGTCCAGCAGTGGACCACTAAAGACCATGACCATGATAATGATGATGAATGTATGTCATTTGAATGACCAAGCCACTCGTATTGTTTCGGATGAAACGCTGAAAAAATGCTTTTTGAAATAAAGGCCATTTTAAAAATTAATTGAACGGAAGCTGTTAGTTCTATATAATGTTACTGAAGGCTTCAGACACTTTTTGGAAATATCAGATAGATAGCTATCTAAATAATAAGAGATATCTAATCTTCCTTAGATACTTCAAAGCTTGCAAAAAGGACTAATAGACTAATAGCACAGTATAGGGAGAGCCTTCCTATATTGTGGTAATAGGTACAATAATACAGACCACTATTCCCTTGGTTCACGCAGTCACCCACCTAACCTATACGTGATGGATTCTAATATCAACGATATTAGAATCCATAAGCGACTTTACCAACTCTGTATGCTATGAATGTAAGTAACATCTTAATGTATTTTTTGCTTGATTTACCTACATATTTATTTATACATATTATTATAATTAAATATTTATACAAATTATTAACACTTCTTATGAGATATACAATGGGCGGATTTTAATACCTTATGGCATTATTCTCTGTGCTCCAACTAGGAAAGGTCATAAAACTCTAAAGGTCTACTGAATAACTTTCTTATACTGTTTATATATAAAAAGGATTGTAACGAGGCGAGTTTGCAGTCAGAAATATGACAGAAAAACCAACAATGGTCTTGATTACTTGCTTGCTTACAAGAAGTCTTGTCAGGAGCGAAAATTTTGTTGTTTTAATTAACGCTAAGCTAAGAGAATACAAAGTTTTGGTGCGAAATAATTGTCCTTGTACATTTCCTTGATTTAGGCAAGTATAGGTATCTACATTTTCCCTTAGTAGGTAGTATTCCGTAGTAGTATTCCGTTGGAACAACATTACTATTTGTTTCATTTACTTAGAAATGGGAGATTGCTTTACTTATAGATCGTGTACATACGATGGTCTCTGTATTTTTGCTTAATATATTTACGATAAAAGTAGGTAGGAAACCTCTCAAAACAATAACAATAATCATTAACCATTTCGAACACAACATTTAATTTTACAATTTATTTCAATCCAATTTTTTGAATTTCTATTGTTACGTACATAAAAGAAAAATACTGGGTTATTTTGTTGGGCGGAGAGCGTTCTCGATAACATAATGTAAAGAATATTTAGCTTTATAAAAACACCGTGAAACAATATCCAGGACAGGTACTCGTAGCTCCACAGAGAAAACATCGACAGGATATATATTTTCGATGAGGAGGACTATACGAGGCTACGAACAAAGAACGTAAACTAACAACACGATGTTTTGCTAAGGACTTTGTGTTAGAAAATAAACACCTATTGATATCAACACCTGTTAAAGTACGCTTAAACATTAGTTAAAAAGTTTTATTAAGAAATTACGCGATTCAACGCGATTCAGGCGGCAATAACAGCTTTGGTGGTAAAATTATTTTATATTGAGACAGTTTTGTTCATCTGCGATGTGTGTGTGACACCTGTGCGAGACCAACTTTAACTTTAAGTCTTTATGTTCAATCTAGCGACCAAAATTCTGCGGAACAAATGCCACGGCCTCACAGCGGACGCCACCGTCGAGCAATTTTGTTTCAATTGGAGAGCCAGCCATGGAGATCATTTCGTGCGTCAAAAAATACTACTAAAATGTAGGAAAGGTGGGGAACGTTACAGAGTGACTTACATAATAATAGACATACAATTTTTTTAAATCCTTTGAAGCCTCTTAGTTCTCAAGGCAGCTGCCGTCAGCTTAGAAATTACTTATTTACTGACGGGATCATCATTGATTTAATTTTTACACTTCATAATTTATATCGATGAACTAGATTCTCATTCTCTACCAGCTAACCATCGTCTAATCTTTTTAACCGAGACTTCCAAAAAAGGTTGTTCTCAATTTTACTGTATGTCGTTTTTTCCGCATTTTGTTACGTCTTTTATTTACTGGACTAACACCCGTCCCGTTCTAAATTCACAATATCTATCATATATGTCATACAACGTCAGGGTTCTCTATTATTTTCACAAGTAGAACCAAAATGAGTTTCAATAACAAAAGCAGTAACGACAAAGTGGAAAAATCCTATGCGGTCTTGTGTACGTTGCTGTTCAGTTAGTACGAGGCAGTTCGGTCACAAACGAACCACTTACCATAGCTCAGCCGCCGAGCAATTTGCTTTCTATTTTCTCTTTAATGAAAGCGTTTGCGTCCGAAAATTCTTTTCCAGCGAAATTTCTTTATCAGACACACCGAGACATCGTAACGGAAAATTTTTGCAACATCATTGACTCTGTACGAGCTTCGAGATTGAATTTTGGTGAACCCTCTTGAAAAATTACGCTGCAACAGACAACTTGGACTCGTCTACGATTATACTTATCATTATCCTTTTTTGAATTTTTACTATATCTACGTACGGTATCTGAGATCTTATGGACTCAGATTAATAAATACGAAGATTTATCCCTATATGATGAAGATAGATACACAGAGCAAGATGGTTTGAAGTACTTTGTGTGTTACTTACGTATTACGAAATTAAAATAGCAATTTCCTTGACCCATTTTAAACGCTCGACAATCATAGTTTTAAATAATTTAAAGATCTATTTTTTAGAATTCATTGCGATATTATACCCAGTTTAGTCGAATCTTGAAGCAGGCAGCAGCAATTGGTGTGAGGTGAAATGTAAATCTTTATGATAAATGACGCCATCGAAAACATCCCGGATAAGCAGTTGAGTGTGTGGAAGGGTGGGAAACTGCAGTAAATCGTTTTTATTGCATTATATTACTTTTGGGGTCTTTACCCTCACGCGGATTAATGGTGCGAAAGAATTTGCATATGGAAATATTTGGTCTGCGCATCTGATTCGGTTTTATGAAAATCAAAGTCCAAAGTCATCCTGGACGAAAGGATTGTATATTATAATTCCATTTTTAAAAATATTTAAAATATTTTTATTGAGGAGTAATAATTGGTCTCCAAATTGACTTTGAGGAGTTGTTACAAGATTTTAGTAGATAACTACTGCGAGCAGATCTACATGTAAATTAAGTACCTACTCTATTCAAATAAGCTTCAAACTATCACGGGGATGGGATGTCGATGAGATACCATTTCAAAATTGTCTCGAATACGAACAGTCAGCTATTTAATATTACTCCACTGCACCTGGCTCCGGGCCATCTATATCAATATTCTTGAAGCTCAGTCGCTCGACAAACTGCTCGCTTTATTAACTCCAGCCACATTCTCACATCTACGAGTACCTATATTACAGCCACAGAGTGAATTTAGAGCGAACTTTTTGAATGTTCCTGATTAAAGGTCGGTAATTTTATCTAGGTAATGGATTCTGCACATTTTTCTCATTTTCACGCCTTTACACGACGCATTCTAATAGATAAATCAATGGCGAGATTCAGATTCAGATTCATCTATTTTTTCATTACATGGTGATTGTAATGACATCATTAAAACACATTTAATATATGAACACGGCAAGAAACTCGTTAATTACTAGTTAGTTCAAAATTTACAATTGATAATTGAACACACGTTAATTATTATTAAACTAAAAGTGGAGCTGGAGATACTTCGCATCAAGGGTCTTTATCGTTATTTTACCTAATTGTAAATTTACGGATTTCATCATTTCGAATCTGGTCGAGTTGGATTCTTCGAGTGACTAAGTTCTCGATGTTGGCCTTACTTACCCATCTGGACAACATGTCTCTGGTAAACATACTCGTCAACAACTTCGAGAGCAGCGCCATCAACAACAACTGGCATAGGTTTGACATGCACATTGGACATGAACTTGGCTTGTCCATGTTCATTTTCAAACCTATCCATTGTGAGGCATTGTTAAGGTAGCATAGTGTTCAGGTAGACCTACTTATTAGTAAAGTGAAATTTTCTACCGTTGGCGAATAACAGCTTGCATTGCAAGTTTATAAAAGGATGTCTTGCATTAAGTTTAGAGGGACCATAACTCGCCACCCCACATTCCATCTGCGATAAAATAGATCCAGCAAAATCCACATCCACTTGAAAATAATGATGCAAAGTGGGTGTTCAACGGACTCGTCATTTTCGTGCTTCGAAAATGTGGAAATGTGGAATTCTATTTAGGTTCGACGTCCTTTGAATGGTATGCCAGTCAGAAATTTTAGGTTTGGGATTTCGAAATCATAAATCCTGCTCTGTAGGTACTGGCTTCACGTTTCCATTTTAACCCCTCGCCTAAAAACAAATCATTAAAACCTACCACAGATATGTAGCACAGTGACAGTGAGTCTTCTCTTAGGGTTCAGCTGGCTTACCCTGGCCTTTAGATTGGCAGACTTCAAGTATTTCATAAAATACATGTACCTAGGTTTTGTTATTCGCTCGTATATCCTACTAAAAACCAAACCTTTCAAAAGTTACTATACTAAAACCTTTCAAAACTTACTAGTAGTAGTAGCTAGTTACGACGAGTAATGAGCACAGTAGCGACACCTCGCTGCTCCAGTGTACATTTATATAGGAGTTAATGGCCGACCCAAGAGTCAAAAGTTTTATGGCCGACCGCGGGTCCCCAAACAAGGTTTAATATAACGACTGTGGTATAACGATCATTCCTTTGTTGCTCACGCTATTGATGCTATAAAACCACGCTACTGCGAATGGTAAGTGTAGATAATTATATCTAAGTATTTTTTAATTTTACCTTTTGTTACTACCATAGTGAAAAGTTAGAATGCAAATTAAAATTTTACCGAGAACGTCAGAAGAAGCCGACAGAAGGTCTTTCTCAGATAGGATAAAAAAGAATGTAAGTATCTAGAGATCACTAGATAATATTGAATCTTGTATATTCGTAGTACCCCACAAAGTAGAATCGAATACTTTGTGAGCGAAGGAACTGCGAACGAGCTAGGAATTGCCGTTCGAACTTCGATCTGGTGCAATTTGCTTTGAGCGTCTCCTTGAGGCGGAAATGAACCGTGGCTGGCCCTCGGCTACTGAATACATTTGTTAAGTATAGATTGTGTGAAACGGAACCGCGGGACCATTTTGATTGGTTGGTGTAGTTGCCGCCATGTCAAATCCCCTCTGCCCCCTCTCCCCTCTACAAAATTTGCAATTACATCGCGCGCACGCGTCTCTCTGTAAAAATTCGAAAAAGAGAACAAAAACGAGTGAAGCTCATACAATCCCGAATCCCGAAGTCTCCAGATCCAACCCTCGGCACTGGTAAGTGATTGCACCTTTTATCCATCAGAATTGGTCCTTCTTTGCGGGATTTAAGTGTTAATTCACGTACGCGGACCGGCCGCCATACTTGTCGTCGTGTGTAATTTCGAACTTGTCCACGTATTTCAATTTAAATTCATAGTTCATTAGTCATTACAGTACAATATGTCTAAAAATACTCAAATGCTGGTGATTAAGTATGATTTTTACATTGATAAGGTCGCTAACATCCACGATTCAATTACATCTGTGAATGTGAAAGATCCGTTACACACCGAAAAGTTCAAAATGAAATGTGCCGATTTAGTTAAAATCAAAGAAACTGTCGAGGACTGTTATCTAAATTTGCTTAGCCTAAGTTCTAATAACACTGAACAATTAGATACAATTAAAGAAAAGTACGTGACTTTCGAAGAGCAGTACTTAGAAATCATGATTAAATATCAATCACTTGTTACAATTGTATCTGATAGTTCGGATTCAAAGTCTAGTTTTCAATCATATTGTAACTCTGACAACAATGTAAGCCTACCGAGAATCAATTTACCGTCGTTCTCGGGTAATTATTGTGATTTTCCAAATTTTATTAACCTATTTGATAGCTTAATTCACAATAATCAATCGCTGAGCCCTGTTCAGAAGAAACATTATTTACTCAGTTGCCTTTCACACGAGCCGTTAAACTTAGTTAAACATCTAACTAATATTCCAGAGAATTATGAAGAGGCCCGTTCAATACTGAAAAGTAGGTATGATGACAAAAGATTGATAGCCGACTCACATCTGAGCGCAATGTTGTCTTTACCTAACGTTTCAATTAAAAGTGTTTCACAACTGCGCAGCTTTGTTAGTAATATTCAAGAGAATACGCGGGGTCTCACTAGTTTAGGCTTCCCTGTTAGCGAATGGTCTTTGTTATTATTACACATCTTTGTAAGAAAACTAGACACTGATTTGCGGTCAAAATTCGAACTAGCGCACCAAGATAAAAAAATACCTACATTCGATAATTTAATAACTTTTCTAGATAACATGTGTAAAACTTTAGAGACTTCAGGTTTATACACTACAAGCGGGAACAAATCTGCTCCCCATAGCAAGTGTAGTAATTCACACAAAGCTTCACTAGCATCCACAGCAACACACAACAATCACACCGTCGAATCTCGCAAACCGAATCAAAGTAGTAATGCCAGCTGTCCATTATGCAATAGTTCTCACTATTTATTTAAGTGTACGAAGTTTATGAACATGGACACACGATCTCGGTTTAATTTCGTTATGAGAAAAAGCTTGTGTTTCAATTGTTTACGTCCCCATCGGGTGCATAATTGTTTTTCTAAGTCGCGATGTCAAATTTGCAAATGTAAGCATAATACGTTGTTGCATACTTCAAGTGAACAGACACCTGCGAATACTGTTCAGTTGAATGACAATAATATGAACTCTTTGCCTAATCCATCGAATATTATCAATACACCGGCGGAATCTCATTCAAAACAAAACGTAGAACCGCAAGGCATTGACTCATCTCTTTCGCACTCGTACGTATCGCACGGCGCGAGCTCGAGCGGCGACGCATCTCGTCAAAGTCATACCCTGCTCGCAACAGCCGTCATTAATATTTCTAGTTCGGAAGGTAATTATCATCCTTTACAAATCCGTGCACTTTTGGATCCAGCGAGTATGACAAACTTTGTTACGTTGAGTTGTGTGCAAAGACTAAATGCCAGTTATCATAGAACGAATATAAGTGTTACAGGAATAGGCGGTGAAGTTAGTTTCAGTGCGAAAGGTCGATTAAAACTTTACTTAAAACCGAATAATTTCGAGTCGTCTTTGTGTGTTGACGCGTTTGTGCTGCCGCGTATTACGTGTGACTTACCAACAACTTCGGTAAGTAGTAACTTTCTACAACATTTTAAAGGCTTGGAACTCGCCGACCCACACTGTAATATCAAGGGACCCATAGATGTATTGCTGGGTGCAGGCGCGTGTGCTCGTATTTTTAAAGGTAATAAATTAGTTCTCGGAGATAACTTACCTACAGCCTTTGAGACATTATTCGGTTGGGTTTTAATGGGCGATTTTGATTGTAACATTTTAGATAGGCAAGATTATCATGCATTTACGTGTATTAGTAACATTGATGATACTTTGAAGCGCTTCTGGGCGATTGAAGAAGTACATTCGAATCGAATTCAACACCCAGATGACGTTTATTGTGAAAATCATTTTAAGCAGACGCACTCGCGTACTCATGATGGTAGGTTTATCGTGCGCTTGCCCTTCAGACAGGGCAACCACAACTTAGGCGAAACTAGAAATTTAGCAGTGAATAGGTTACATTCACTCGAACGAAAATTTATTCGTGATTCTATATTAGAGCGGAAATACAAAGACTTCATGCGAGAATATCACTTGCTGGGCCACATGCAGCCGGTTGAACCCTCAACCGCACTACGTTCTCCAAAATACTACAGACCTCATCACGGAGTTTATAAGAAGGGCTCCGATAAGATCCGTTGTGTATTCGATGCTTCCTTGAAGAGTAGCACGGGGAACTCTTTAAATGATATTTTGTTAGCTGGACCCAAACTTCAGAAAGACATAGTAGATATTATTCTCCATTTTAGATTACATGAGATTGTATTTTCCACAGAACAGATAAAGGAGGATAGAATGGAAATGTGGGCGTGACAGGCGCGCCAACAAGTATGATTAAACAATCATACTTCGACCGAAATCACGCGTGCATACTTTTAGTCGCTTTCGGACTGCGGTGGTGCGAAGAGCTGCACGAAAAATATACATTGCCGGTAAAGTACGCAAGTAATCCACGTGAACACATAGTTCGTGCGCAATGTATTCTGTCCTACAGAATGCGATGACGTCACGATGTTCTGTCGAGTTCGTTCGCAGCGAGATAGTGTTGTGAAAGTATAAGATAAATTTTTCGATAAGTCTTGATCTTGAGTACGTAATTAAAGTAGTTTCAGGTGTAAATACTTAATTTCAAGGAGTAGGTGTAGTACTAAATAAGTAATTTAGTACTAATTTATATTATGTATTTATTTTAGGTTTCCAAAGGATCCTAATAACCAGCATTGGATAAATGTAACGGGTAGAAAATTTGGATCCCTAAAAAACAATGTACCACTTTGGAACAACTGTACTCGATTGCGCAAAACTTTGTCGGAACTCAATTATTTAGCAACATTAGTTATCATCAGATTGTATTATATTCTACTGAGAAGCATATTACAGACTTTACCAAAGCTATTAAAGAAAAATAATTTAAATATAAGATTGCATTAATTTATTGTAAAAAATTCGAATACAAAAGAGTCCCCATCTTTGCTCTGCACAAGTACATTCGTCGCGCAACTGTATATATTAAAACTGTACCTGTGTATTTATTTAAGTACGTACACTCACTCTGAAACTTTTTAATAAAATAAATAATTATAATGTAATTTTTCATGTGAAGATAATAAAAAAAATGCATGTTAATAAGATGTATGGAACAGGCGCAACACCTAAAGGAAGCAAAACTCGAGTTGCATATGTTTTCAGTGTTACTTTTAAAAGAGTCATTTATGCGGATGTAGCATTATAGGTACCTACATAACTCTAAACAAGTTTCAAAATATATTTATCGATAAATATGTTTACATCTCTAGTTGGGTTACCAGTAAATAACATATAAAATTGCACGATCAATTTTCTCAAATATGCAGTAAATTTTGTTTCTTAACTTTTATTTATTAATTTCACCGCCGTTAGGCATCTTTTGGCTCAATAAAGGTTAAATAAATAAATAAATAATACAGTAAAATAAAATATACTCTATTTTACTAATCTTGTAGTGGTTCAGTACCTACCAGTTACCTTACCTCCGAATACCTCCGAATAGCTCAAGAATACCTCACACGGATACCTCATACCTTCGAACCAGTTACCAGTTACCTACGTTGTTAATATGAAACATATACGCGGTCGTCAAAATAGTGTTTTAAATAGTGTAGTATGTATGAAAGAAAATGTAAATATAAATAGGTGATTTTACAAATAAATTATTCATTCGACAATCGGACAGATCACGAGTTTCATTATGAATCCTATGAAGAACCTCTAAAATCTTATTATTGCACGAAATTTGTGCAAAACACTTACTGGCAACATTAAGTGTCGACAAGGTCAAAACTTGCACAATTCTACAGCTTGACGCGAGCAAAAAGTATCCTTATTGATTTGATGCTAAGGTTAGTTTTTAAAAGTTGCGATTCTCGTGCAATTTGACCAATGGCTGATGAATATTTTATGTAAAGGTAATAATAACGTGTATCTAAGTGTGGGTAACTGGCGACAGTGGTTTTGTTTCAAAACTGACTCGATGGCCTTTCTAACCTCCTTTATCTGTTCTGTGGTATTTTCTGCAGACATCCGCCAAATGTATCGGCAGATATTATTACATCCCGATGATCGCAATTATCAATTGATTTTATGGCGGGATGACAAAGACAGCAACATAAGCGAATTTCAGTTGAACACTCTGACGTACGGGGTTTCTTCTTCAGCATTTTTAGCAATGCGATGTGTACACGAGCTTGCTAAGTTAGGTCGAGAGAGCCACCCACGCGCGTCTAAAATATTATTAAACGATATTTTTGTAGATGACGTGGTGACGGGTGCAAGTACTCTCTCCGAAGCGCGGGAGATAAAGGCCGAGCTCATAGACTTGCTGGCGCTAGGTGGTCTAGAACTGCGTAAGTGGACCAGCAATCAGACCCAACTGCTTTCAGACATACCGTCAGAATTTTGTGAAATTCAATTCGCAGAGGATAAAGACACGTCATTAAAAATATTAGGTTTTAAATATAATCCCGTTTCGGATAAATTTAGTTATCAAGTTCATATTAATGGTGACAAATGCACAAAGCGAGAAATACTGTCTAAAATAAGCGGTATTTACGATCCAAACGGTTGGTTAGCTCCTTTCATTATTAATGCAAAAATATTAATGCAACAATTATGGATATTGGGTGTACAGTGGAACGAAATACCACCCGATTCTATAATTTCTAAGTGGCAATCGTTTTGTGAAAATATAGATTACCTTACAAACTTGTCCATACCGCGACATGTTTTATCAAATAACACAGCTTATTTCGATTTACATGGGTTTAGCGATGCATCTGATGCTGCTTACGCGGCTTGTGTTTATTTACGATGCGTTCATATTGACGGTAGGGTGACCATACATCTTCTCCTTTCTAAAACACGGGTCGCGCCAATTAAGCAAAAACTAACAATTCCCAAACTTGAATTGTCGGGTGCCTTGTTACTGGCTCAGTTATTAAAACGCGTTTCGGACAGTTTAAAATTAAATACTGATCTGTTGAGGCAAATACATGCGTGGAGTGACTCATCAATCGTGTTATGTTGGTTGCGAACGGAACCACACTTACTAAAGGTGTTCGAGTCTCATCGGGTCAGTGAAATACAAAACGTGTTGTCGCCTGAGTTTTGGAGATACGTGCCGTCGGAATTAAATCCAGCCGACTGTGCGTCGCGCGGCATATCGCCTCAGGAGCTCGTGCATCACCCTCTGTGGTGGGGTCCTGAATGGCTACTGGGAGACGAATCCACTTGGCCCGCGCCTTGTGAGCAACTTACCTACGACACATTGCCCGGTGTGAGAAAGCAGAAGAAGGTTACCGCCGCAGCAGTCACCGAGACTAATTCATTGGATTTTATTTCCAACTACAGTTCGTTTACTAATCTTATCCGTATCACAGCATGGTGTCTACGTTTCGCTAGTAATTGTAGAAAGAAATCTGTAACTTCAGACTCTCTATCTGGCAACGAATTAGAACATAGTTTATTAACCTTAGTCAAGTTAGTTCAACATAACTATTTCGGCAGTGATATTAAACTTATCACTCAAAGCAAACCATGCAGTACGGGGCTGCAACGCTTACACCCATTCATAGACGAGCATGGGCTGTTGCGAGTAGGTGGTAGACTAGTGCACTCGAAGCTCGCGTACACTGCAAAACATCCACTAGTGTTACCTCACACTTGCCATTTTACAACACTTCTGGTAGACTATTACCATTTAAAACATTTACACGCCGGACCTAATCTTTTAATGTCCATACTCAGAGAAAGATTTTGGATTCTATCTGCTAGGCGCGTCATACGCAGTAGGATTTTTAAATGTTTGCCTTGTTTTCGTTTAAAATGTCAGCCACCCGAAACATTGATGGGTAACTTACCTACCAGCAGGGTCACCCAATCCTATAGGCCATTTCTAAGCACAGCAATTGACTTTACCGGTCATTTCAACATAAAACAAAGTTCGGTCAGAAATGCTAAGATTGGTAAAGCTTACGTATGTGTATTTGTGTGCTTCACGACCAAAGCAGTTCATTTAGAGCTCGTTAGCAACTTAACTTCTGAAGCATTTTTAGCAACGTTAAGGCGATTTGTAGGAAGACGCGGTTTGCCTAAGGAAATAAGAACCGACTCGGGTGCAAATTTCAAGGGCGCTAGCAACATTTTAGGCAAATTCTCTAAAGAAATTTATAACGATCCTACTTTGAAAAATTACTTAGCTGAACACATCATTGAATGGAAATTTTCACCCCCACTAAGCCCTCATTTCAATGGTCTGGTAGAAGCAGCCGTGAAACAGTGTAAAAACCATTTAAAGAGGGTTATAGGGGAGCGCAATCTAACCTTCGAGGAACTAACAACAGTATTAGTCCAAATAGAATCAATATTAAATTCAAGGCCACTGTGTCCTATGTCTAACGACCCCAGTGACTTGTCAGTATTGACTCCGGGTCACTTTTTAATTGGAGCTCCTCTTGTAGCTGTGCCTGAACCACCTGCCAACGAACGTTTGAGTTTGGTTTCCCGTTGGCATTTATTGCAATCGATCGTAACGGACGTGTGGAAGAGATGGAGCCACGAGTATCTCCATACGTTACAGCAGAGGAATAAGTGGAACTCCACTAAATTTGATATAAAGGTCAATGATCTTGTACTGTTAAAGGAAGATAACCTACCTCCCTTGCAGTGGTGTATGGGACGCGTAGTCAAGGTTTTTCCTGGACAGGACTCAGTGATTAGAGTGGTAGAAATAAAAACGGCGAAGGGCCTGCTTGTTAGGTCATTGTCAAAGGTCTGCCCTTTGCCATGTAACGACAATTAGATCACAGTAGTAAACCAGCACATTCTTAGTTTTTAATCTTACCTATTGTATCTAGTTGTAATATAAGTTAAATTTAATATAAGCAAATCATACATAATTTCTGCATACAGTCCACTAAATCTTTGTATTATTGTTATTGTATCAAACTTAATCATCACCAGCATTTGAATATTATGAAAAAGGGGTAATCCCCTTTTTGGTGGGGGATTATGTTAAGTATAGATTGTGTGAAACGGAACCGCGGGACCATTTTGATTGGTTGGTGTAGTTGCCGCCATGTCAAATCCTCTACAAAATTTGCAATTACATCGCGCGCACGCGTCTCTCTGTAAAAATTCGAAAAAGAGAACAAAAACGAGTGAAGCTCATACAATCCCGAATCCCGAAGTCTCCAGATCCAACCCTCGGCACTGGTAAGTGATTGCACCTTTTATCCATCAACATTTTCTTTAATAAAGACATGAAGACACCCTTTAAGTGCAAAGAGTCAGGTACCCATCTACTTATAAATTATGCACCGATTGACCAATCACCTTTTAGTGGTTTGTTTGTTGTTTACTACTAGATATTACTATAAAATAAAAGTTTATTTATCTCCACTCCACTCGTCTTGCTAGTTGCTTGAGTTCCTGATTGAACTGTGTAATATCTATAACGTAACAGCACGCCTGTATGTATGAAGTTAATGTACGTTTGATTATTGTACCGATTAATTGTTACAATGAGATATAAAAATATATTCTGTATTATTCTTTTTCTCCTACATAAGGGGTAGGCAAAGGTGTGTGTACCTTGTTATTTTTAGGACCCATGTAAACGTGGTGAGCCTATTGCAAATTTTCATAAACTGAGCACAAAACCACAGTTCGATACAGCTTGGAATTTCAAATTAGAAAACCCAACAATATCCCAGGACCGCTTAGCAGTCGCGCTTTCAATCACTAACAATACCAACGGCAATGTTGTGTAATATAATAGTATACCTAACTAGGCCATATTAATTAATTAAACCATATCTATTATAATAATAACGGGTTAAGATAACGGGTACCTACATAGTAACTATTGGTAATTGGATAATTTGATTGCAATATAGCTTACGAGTTACGTTACGAGAGTACTTATCGTAGCTTATCGTAATTGGTAAGCAAGATTACTGAATTCTGGTCTTAATTTACAATCATTTGTACCCAAGTTTTAAATACAATTTACAATCATTTGTAGTACATCATTTGTATCCAAGTTTTAAATTCAGTTAACTTGAACAAGGAGAGTCACCTTGTATCAGTAATGCATCATTCATAATGCCACCTCAAACATTTTATTAATAATTTAGTATTGCCAGCATAGAATTGGCTCACAGATGTGCTCACAAAGGACTAACCGGGGAATTGTTACATATGCAAGACTGATTCCTTATTGAAAGCGAAGGCTTTGTACCTACATACCCACTGAGCCTACGCCAATTTGATTAGTAATTGATACTGTTAGCGTTTGCCATGAAATCACTGTAGGAGATGGATCAGTGAATCTACCAAAATAATTATTCATGCGAAGGATAAAGTTAAATCCAAATTATGATTCAATATACACATTTATTCATTCATTCAATATTGCCTTTGTTGCTTAATATAAAGAAAACGATTATACTTATCTAAATTTAAATAAATTAATAAATACATATCTTGGACATTCTCACACACGGCCATCTGACCCCAAAGTAAGCGCGAGCCTGTGGAGACTGATATACATACATAGATATTTTTAAATACATACTTAAATAGATTATATATTAACATCCAGACAAAGAACAAAATTCAAGTGTTCGTCACACGAATATTTGTCCTGAGTGGGATTCGAACCCACGACCCTGGAGCACAACAACACCAACCGATTGCGCCAACGGGCCTGTCAAATTGCATTAACTGTTTACAATAGATATCAACTGGTGCTGGAGGTTTTAAAAAAATGAGCTTCAAAGTCGGTTTCGGGAATTATCAGTCGAGTGACCGGCGAACGTTGAAACAGAACGTGTTTGAAAACTGCAAAATGCCTTTTAGTTTTTTTTTTTTTCAGAACGACAGCCATTGCATCGCATTTCGAACTAGCTGCGCAATATCAAATGTAAAATCAGAAAATTGGATGGATTGGTATTTTGTGCCAATGTTTTTTTTATTTGCAGCGATATTCGGCGTATTTTATTTTGGCTATTTTTATTTTATTGTGTTAGCAGATTTGCAACATGGATTAATATGTAAGCTGTAGGCAAAGTATGTAGGCTTCTTCTCTGTTTTGCCTGCTGTCAAAGCAGGCGAAATTTAATTTGCTGCGACCCACAGACGTCCCACTACTGGGCACGGGTATCCTCCACAGACACAGCTGTGGGAGGTCTAGAGCATATTTCACCACGGTGCTCCAATGCGGATTGGTTATTTGGAAATTTAATTAGGTACCTACTGAAAAACCACACAAATAAGGGGAAATTCTTGTTTAAATTCCTCTTGAGTATAATAGAAATGTTTACCTAAGAGTATACTTGCTAGTATAGTAATATAGTAGGTACTAATAGCAATCACAGCTTCGAGTTCACACCGTGTCTTAATTAATTACAGAATGCCCCAATGGCCTCTCGATTCGCAACGACGAATTAAACGACTCAGCCCTCGCTGAGCCTGTTCGACAGAGAATCTCGATAAAAAGAGCGGTTTCCACGCGATAATGCTAACAATAAGAAAATAAAGTGAATTGCAAATCGCACACTATGATAACGTATGTACACGGAAAACGAAAACATAGAGTAGCTAAACATTAAAAAAAAAGAAAAAGTAAGTATCTAGGTAGAAACATAAGAACAACATAAAACTACCTACAAAAGATGAATAATTTAGAGTGACTTACTTAAACTTGCGTATCTGCCTATGTATCGAATACTATTAAGTGTACTGTGCCCAAATTCAATACTGTAAAGTGGAAACCATGAAATAAATAAATATATGTATGTAGATATAATAATAATAAAATTAAAATAAAAGTATTTTACATTTCGTAGAGTTCGTTCGAATTTTAAATTCGTAGGGACTCCGAGACCGAGACAGGAACAGTCGCGGCAATCAATTGACGACTCCGGCCAGATTTAGTTCCCTTTGACTACCGTTCAGAAGCCAGTGGCAATCGTCTTGTAAACAAGGACAAAGTTTACGCACCCGGGCTCGAAGTTAATGAACAGTCATTCGCTTTGTCACCGGCGTCGGACAATACAGTCGTATTGATTTGGAGTAACTCGTGTTTATTACGCATGTTTTATGGACTCAGAAAATGAAGTACAGGCCGCCCTGTGACCTTAGTCACAGGTGACATAACACCGGGAAATCGCTGGGTTCAAAGGGCTATGGAATAGGAGGAGCCATAGAGTACAGAGTCGTGTTGTCTATTGTATATTATTATTATGTTCACATTTTCAGATTTGGATTATCAAAGGCTGATCGATCGATGGATGTATGTTTATAGGCTTAACTAACCCACTAACATTTTTATTTATTAAGACAGATTTTGGATTCCCCATAGACATAGTTTGAACCTCAAAACAGAAGTTAACCATCTCTTGACCTCTTAAGGTAGGTACCTCTCTTCGATCAATTCGGCAAGAAACCACCGAATGATATGTAAAAATTTACCTATTGAATATTATATAAGCAATAAGCTTGTAGATCTCTGCGTATTCAAAACAGCAGTAGATATCCTGGATATCTGAATAGTAAACAGGCTATTGTGATACCAAAAGCGTAATTCACAGACATCGGAATTCCCTAATCAGATTCGGTGTTTGCGTAATCAGCAACACACCCAACCCTGTTCCGCTCCTAATTCAAACCTCATAATGGTTGAAGCGCACTAACCAGGCTAATTGAAATGACAGGCTGTTCTAATTGAGAGTTGGTTACGTGCAAAAGGAAAAAAAAAAATTTTTATCAGTATTATTTCATTGCACGGATTGACATTAATATTGCGTTTGTTGTGCAAACTTAATGTCGCTCTCTCTGACTGACTAAACATTAGCTGGTTGACAAATGTACTAAGTTGTTACGAGCTTACGAGTATTAATGCTTTGTAGTATAGACGAATTTATACTCAATAATACACTTTTAAGCATAAATGGTTACATAAATTGTTTTATTTTGCTTAACAATTAGTAAGCTGCTTAGTGCAAGCGCAACTAATAAGCTAGAGGTCCTCGGTTCGAACCCCGGGTCGGTGAGAATATTATTGGGTTTTTCTAATATGAAGTAGCAGCAGCCCAGTAACAGTTTGGATTTGTGCCTGGTGTGGCACATACACATCTCCGCCTACCCGTTCGGGGAAAACTAGGCGTGATGTTATGTTAACTAGTATTGGATTTGCTAAAATCCAATACTAGTTGTTGTTTACTACCAATAAGGTTGAAATAGTGGGTCGAATTCACAGATATCTGTGGTCGAATTTAATCACTAACTAAACCATGATTAGATTCAACCCGCGACCTTCCAACCATATCTATACCTACTGAAGGTCGTGCGAATGTTCTGCTATTTACACTCTTGGTTGACAGACATGTATTTCATTGCACGGATTTGCTAACATTTTATATGGATATAAGATAGCAAACGAGCTTGCAGCACCACCCCTCCGCTACCGCCCAGGACATCTGTGACTGAACCTGAGCAAGACTCAAATAGGGACTGAAATAGACTGCTTAGTCCAATTAGCAGAGAGAGATAAAAACATGGTCAATTCGTGAGCCCACTAACGAGTAGGCATGAGGACTGGGACTGGAATGTTAGTTGGTGTTAGTAATTTAGTAATTGTTTGTAAGAGACTTATAAATCAGACACATTTGCGTTGCTCCCTTTGAGGACTGAGATGGCATCCAGACAAGTCATTAATCATGATCAATTGCTATCCTTTTAGGAATTATATTTGGTTCGTTCTTTTACGTTTATAAGAGAAAAATAACGATTTATTAAAGGCTTAATTATACCTACTTAATGGACCTGAAAATTATTAAAAAGTTAGAATAAGTAAAAGTAGATGGAGACGAAAAGGTCGCCTAATATTTTCTTCTAAGTTTCGAAGTCAGACTGCAGTATAATCATTGAGCATTGAATATTCGCAAATGAGGTAAAAAAGTACGTTTTAACTAGAATTGTGTTTAAAAACACTGGCCGGATAGAGGTCGCGGGTGGCAGAGCTAATTAAAAACTTCTTTCCTTTTCCCGCCCCCACCAGGCTAAGTAAAAAAGGTACGTATTCAATTTACGCTGTCCCTGGGCCTAAAAGGGAATTAAAAGAGCTATTGAATTGTAACGGTAAGGCCTGGACACGAAAGGGACACGTTTAATTAAATCATTACCCTATTCACGGCCATTTATTTAGACACATATTAATGTTAAATAGCTAATACAAGATGATTATAAAATAAGGTAAGATCTTAAGGTACATACTGTTAGGTTTGAAACTAAAGGTTTTTAAATTGTTTAAGTATTGCTATTGCTTTATCTTTCAGTTTTCGGAAGCTTTCGAGAACATTATTGTAAACTCTTAAGAGCCCATGCAAGCGTCCTCTCGATTTTTTCTTGACCTTTAATGAAACCTCACTTAAATGAAACAATTCTACTACTTAATTTATCGTCCTAGCCGCGGTGCTCGAGCTGTATAATTTGTCTTCCTAACTCCTAGCACCACACAACACTACCACAAATTGATTGTATCTAATTTAGAGTGGCAGCGTATATTCGAGGCAGACTAACACGGTTGATAAAATATTTTTATCCCGTAGGTTGGTTGGAGCGATGATGAGTACACTCGAAATTTTCAACCAAAGATTTTTTTAATAAACCTACGGATTGGTTTCAGGGATATATTAAAAAACTAGTGGACGCCCGCAGCTTCGCTCGCGTGGAATTAGACATTTACTTACTTCAAAAACGGCAAAGTTTCATACTAACTTTGCACCCCCGTTTTACCCCCTTCGGGGGTGAATTTTCAAAAATCCTTTCTTAGTGCTCCCCTACGTTATAAAAGGAACCCCTGTGCAAAATTTCAAGTTTCTAGCTCTTATAGTTTAGGCCCTGCGTTGATATGTCAGTCAGTCAGTCAGTCAGTCAGTCAGTCAGTCAGTCACCTTCTCCTTTTATATACAGGGTTATTGGTAATTCGACGTATTCCCGTTAGGAGGTGATAGGGGTGACTATTTGTGATAATTTTAACCCCCATATGCATTATGCAAAAGTGAACCATTTTCGAGTTATCAAGCTTTTCAGCTTTTTTCAAAATAGGTCAGAAATGCAACATCAAAAATTTATTTAAAAAAAAGTATCAATTAAAATCAATTTTTTTCTTCTGATTTATAAAAACGATTAAACAATGGTTATTTATCAACATTAAAACTACAATTATCGGTCCAATTTTAAAAATGCGAGACGATTAACGATATTACTTCAATATTTTTTGAGATTTTTGTCCACTAAAATGCCTTAAAAACAAAAAAAACTTATATCAAACTTGGCTTGCAGATTATTTTAAAAACATAACCGTTTTCTTAGCTTTCCAAAAAGGCATAACAACTATGAAGTTATTTTAAAAAAAACTGAGAAAAACCGATCACAAATGAAAGCAGGCGGAAATTTGTATTCGAACTAAACATATGGTCGTTCTTTAAAATTTCAAAAATATTAATTAAAAACAATGCCCAATGTAAATAAAACAAAAAATATAAATTAAAAATTAAATTTAGAACCAGTAAAAGTGTAGTAATAATAACAATTAATAATAAGTAACATTTTGTGACACATTAAGTGACATTTTGTAATTTAGCCTAATTAAAGTTCTTGCTCGAAGGGACTTCCCCTATTGCGTACGCAAAGTCTCATTCTTTTTCTGAGGTGTAACTTAACTACTGAAGTAGTCAAATTATTTCGAATCACATTAGCTGCGCTTACTGCGTTTATAATTTTTGTATTGAGTTCTACCGCGGATGACACAGGCGAGACGTCGTAAACTAAGGATTTCATGTGAACGCATAGACATAGAAATCAACCGGCGTTAAGACCGGACTCCTCGTAGGCCATGGAATGGGTCCTCGCCCTATCCAACGATTAGGAAAATGGCTATCAAGTCATCGCCTAATTGACACCAAAATGTGTGATATCCGTCTTGCTAGTATATCATGTTTTGCCTTATAGCCAAAGGCAAGTCTTCAAGCATTTCATTTGTTAAAAAAAATTCGTAAGCGAGCAAAATTGGTTCATCGATAAATTCTTTCACATATCTTTGTAATTAATAACATGGACTGGTGGTTTTCCGGCATTAACCAGGACCAATTTCGTGGCCTACGAGGAGTCCGGTCTGACGGTTGATTTCTATTTCTCGTATTGTCTCACAATAGGGGAAGTCCGTTCGAGCAAGAACTTTAATTAGGCAAAATTACAAAATGTCTTAATTCTTACTTATTATTAATTGTTATTATTACTAAACTTTTACTGGTTATTTATACTTTTTGTTTTATTTACATTGGGCATGGTTTTAAATTAATTTTTTGAAAATTTTAAAGAAAGAACTTAAGTTTAGTTCGAATACAAATTTCCGCCTGCTTCCTTTGTGATCGTTATTTTTCACTTTTTTTAAGAATAAGTTCATAGTTGTTACGCCTTGTTGGAAAGCTAAGAAAACGGTTATGTTTTTAAAACAATCTGCAAGCCAAGTTTGATACATTTTTTTTTTGTTTTTAAGGCATTTTAGTGGACAAAAATCTCAAAAAATATTGAAGTAATATCGTTCATCGTCTCGCATTTTTAAAGTTGGACCGATAATTGTAGTTTTAATGATGATAAATAACCATTGTTTAATCGTTTTTATAAATCAGAAGAAAAAAATAGGTTTTAATTGATACTTTTTTTAAAATAAATTTTTGATGTTGAATTTCTGACTTATTTTGAAAAAAGCTGAAAAGCTTGATAACTCGAAAATGGTTCACTTTTGCATAATGCATATGGGGGTTAAAATTATCACAAATAGTCACCCCTATCACCTCCTAACGGGAATACGTCGAATTACCAATAACCCTGTATATAGATTTAACATCACCATTGAATCACCAGCAGACGAAAACCATCGTACCAATTGGTACGTTTTCGAATCTTTACAAAAAACTATTTAGGTATTCGCTTATTTTAAATATCAATGGCAGGTACTAGTAAAAACATGCTTCACACTCACACTCACACTCTTTATATTATTAGTATAGATATCTGTATAGCAAGCTGTAATAACATTTGCGTACTGATTTTTCCGTATTAAAAGAAATAATAATCTTAACCTTTCGAAATTAATTTTGTCTGTCATAACGACAGGTGTGTGATTAAAGTTCTTAATTCAATGCAGAATGTAAACTGCAGTGCGCGCCTGCCAGACGTGGCGTCTCATTAAAAATTCTTCTCTAATTTGTGCCCGCGGTTTTAATAACGTTAGCAGCACAAACTTGCGAAAACGATACAATTGCTTGGATACACACTTTACACTTGCCGACATCGTTGAGACGAGGGTTAATAGTGAAACTTATTGTGTTGACTGTTTTGTTATAGTATTGGGCCATACAGGCAAACACACATTTCAAACCATTATCATTACCTTCATTACAATCATGTGTGGCGGCCACCACTACTGCCTGGAGCGAACTCTATATAGGTTCTACACCCGAAAACTTAATTAAAATGCACTTAGTAGCGATATTGTTTTCACCGCTGTTGCTGTTGTTTATCTACTTTAAATCTTGTTTGCGGTATACAATAAAGTTTCTTGTAATTCAATTCACAAGAAATAGTTGTTGTTGAAACGTGAAACTGTGACAAAATTGTACAGTAAATTTAACAATCTAATAAATAAAAAGGTACTACTGACTGAGTCTAAAAATTATTTAAATTGATAATCCCACATATATTTAATTTTTTATATCATTAACTGGCAGAAAATACAGAAAAGAACTAAAGTGAATAGGATTTATTCAAGAGGACAGGAGGATGAATCACAAAATAAGATCATCATTGAATTATGAATGGCGCGCCTACTTCAAAATAAAATCTGAAAAACGCAGACAGCGATATGAAAATGAATTTAACATTCTGTCATCTCACGTCTCTCTCAGTTGCTTCAATAGGAAAATATGGGATTACCGCGAGCAGAGATTTCCTGCAAGTCGTCGCGTAGGAATTATCCAATAGAGTTTTCCTTCCATTGCATAATATGCTGTTCCCAACTTTTCGTGTTTTGCTCTGCTATATTTTCTGCCTTCCACCTCTTCATACAGGGTTTAGCACGCTGCTCCAATGCGGATGTGTCTACCATACTTTATTCTTATTATTTATATTGCCATATCCTTTTCCGCTTCACCACTATTCATTAGCCAAGGCACTAAATTCCAATACTGATTAGCTCCAATATTGAACGTCAGGCATGGCATGGCATGCTCCCGTTGGAATATCCAAATACAAGCGGAACGTAATCAGCGTCGCAGATAGCCACTCCGCTCGCGCCCATATTTGCGTACTTACCGTCCGCCGGCAAGGCGCGCAGCTTCCCGCTCGTAAAAACATACGGGTTACAATTACTACTGTGTGAGCGCGACTGGTAATTTCTTACGTAAAATTATAAGGACGCTAAATACACAGAACACACAGGACTTCCTCTAACCACCTAAATAGCGTTCCTCTAGCTCGGTACCAGAATAGCGCTGCGGTAGGCTGTCGTAACAGGCGACTAAAAAAGGACTGACTTCTGGGGTTGCGGGCGGCAAGAGTGGGAGCTCGAACCGTTCATCAAGTGATCCCGGATAAGATAAATCGTAATCACTTAGGTATTTACGGTGTGTTGTAGAATGTTTTTAGAATTATTTTTAAACAGGTAACACTTAAAAGAACTGCTCTTACAAATCATTGAAGAGGTTTAAATTTTTTAGTCTCTAAAACCACCGCCTAATATTCTTACGTATGTGTTGCATGTTTTCAGACTTTTCGAATGAGGCTCGCTCCGGATGCAGACGGACAGATACCGCAAACAAATCCGCCGGACGGCATGATAATGTGCAAAGAACTCCGCTTTCTCCTCTCTTTCTCCCAAGAAATGCCTGTTTGCTCCTATATTAAAGTACCTACTAACTGTTTACTCCGACGTCTCCCGAGTTTTTCTCCAAGGAAACTTTGTACCAGTGATTAGGGATGGATTTTTTTATAAATTTGTTATTACTTTAAGGTCCGGTCCTCTGTCACACCACACGCTGATTGCGTGTCTTGTTCTTGTTTAGCGTACTTGTCTCAATATTGTAAGCTGAATACCGCGACCAAAACCTATTGCCTACAGATCACCAACAAAGAAGACAACTGTTCTTAAGTTGCAAATTAATAACATTATCTCCATATAAAACGTGTCAAATATTTATCGCTAATAGCCCAATCTATTGAAAGATAGATTATTTATTTCAGCGTTGATTAATTTCCACGCAGAGATTGTTGCAGGAAAATTTAATTTAACCGTGGTATATTCGGAGTTCCTATAATTTAACACGTGACAAGCACACCTGAAATAATTAATTTTAACGTGCAAATGAGTAAAATCAGAGCAGCACTCCAGCATTTCATAACCCTACAAGACTGGCCGGTGATAGTAAAAAGATAAAATTATAATTTAACTACGCAGCGTTTCATATTTCAGGCATTTTGTTTATTAAAACGCGTATATTTGTACGGCATGAGACAGAGTGGAAGCCATGCACATAACATTAAATTTAATATCAACTTCATATGTGGCTTCGTAGTCCTCGTGCTACACGTTTCCAATTAAAACTATTCGCAGTGAAATGTTTTAATTCGTTTTTTGATTTTGATTCCAATTAGATCTTTTGAATAACCTACTACGTCGCTTTAGTTAATTCGTCCGAATGTTACTTAAAGTCAATTGGCTTGAAAAAGACGGCATTTCGTCACCTGTCACCGATGATTGAACGATTCCTTGATCCCGCCCCTGCCTAACAATAGCCAGCGACATATGTTGGTGACTTGCTACATTCCCCCTTCAAATGGGTAGAAGAGTATGATTGATATGATTGATTGTTGACAACACTAAATGTGTAACTAAATGACTTTTCCGTATCAAATACAAGCGGCAAAGGCCAACTGGTCACCACACACACCTCAACGCTTTCTTTGTCCTACTGTTGGGCACGGGTCTCCTCTCAGGATTAGGCCTTAGTCCACTACGCTGGCCAAGTGCGGATTGGCAGACTTCACATGCCTTCGAGATCATTATGAAGAACCCTCAGCATGCAGATTTCCTCATGATAGTCATGATATGTCCTTCACCTTGAGAGCAAGTGACATTTACCTAATTTCTTAAATCGCACGTAATTTAGAAAAGTCATTGGTGCGTACCGCTTGGGTGCGGGTTCAAATCCAAGCGGCACAGACCAATATCGACCAATATCGTTATGTTACGACATTTAATAAATTAAAATGTCACCTGCTGTAACGGTGAGGGAAATATCGTGAGGCAACCAGCATGCCTAAGATCTATCTCGAAGGCATGTACCAGGCCAATCCGAAGTTGGCCAGAGGAGACCAGAAGCCAACAGAGGGACATAGAAAGGGGTGTGGTGGACAGAGACCGACCCCCAACATGCCGATCGCAGAACCACAAGCTTGTAATTTGTTATGTAACAATTAGATACTGTCATTTCGATACAGTTTTATTGATTCACAAATTAAAAGATTTCATTTAAAAATAAATAAGTTCACATAAATGTCTCACATAGTGTATCTCGATAAGTTTATTTCCGTATCCGTGTTAAGAAAGGGTTCCTCGACTGTTATTTGGTTGTATTCATCCATAGTAACCAGTTTATGTGTCCGGAATGCATCATGAATATAAATTGACTCGATGTGGTCGGCTAGCCCTAAAATATTATTTCCAATCTCTGCTCTCACAGATTTATTGACAATGTCTTACGGCCAGAGTTCAGCGACAAATCGTGCACAAATGTTTTGGAGGTCTTTCAGTCGAAATCCCTTTATCAAATTATTAAATTGTAAATTTTGAAAAGAGTACCTAACTACGACTTACAACTCTTACAAGCGTTACAAAAATTTGCCTATAATTTTCACATTCATATATGCAGATGAGTTTTTAAGAGTATGGAGTTTGTATTACTTTGTATACCTATAGTTAATATGTGAACGTCATTCATTTTAATTAATTTAATGTAATATTTAAAAAAAACTAAATTTTTCATGTACTTAACCTAACCGGCGCGACGTAAATGGCAATAAACTAGGTAGGTAGATGTATCTATAGTCTATTTTTAAATGTACAATTTAATAATTTGGTACTGATACATTATAATTAAACTTATATTCATATCTTAAATCTAAATTTACTTCCCACTATATTAATATTCCTTACTCGCTTGCTCTGCCTCCACTTAATGAGACTAAATCTTAACTGAACAAATTTTATGGAACGTAAACATATAAAATTCCCAGTAACGTACCTCGTAAACTTTCTTTAATTTCTTACGATGTCCTTAAAATTTTCCAATCTGCAAGTCTCTAGTGATTATGTTGTAAATGAAATGGTAATTCGCACGATTCACGATTTGGGCCTCATTAATTTGATTATCCTCCACGCCAATAACTTGTTTACGTTGAATTTCTTATTGGTTTTGTAGATATTTTAAAAGCACTAAACATAATATGAATATTAGGAGAAAACAAAAAAATATATGTTCCGTAGTAGTAATTTTACTACATACTTCAAATGTGATCTTTCAGGAAACTATGATTAAGTGGCGCTTGCTGTGGAAACATTGGGTCCTTGGTCAGCTGACATCATTCCCAAAGACGATGTCGACCAGGCTAATACTCGCATCAGGTGACCGGAGGGCTGGCAGCTTCTTTGGTCAAAGGCTATTCAAAGAAGTAACGCTACAAGCCACATGGGACAAAATTAGATGAGTTTATCTTGTTTTAACTTTTTTTATATTAAATAAAATTAAGTTGTATAGTTTGCGTTTAATTTGAATCTGTATTTCTTTGTACAATACATTTTTAAGCGTAAACAATTTTACCCAAACATTGGTCGCAATTCGTAAACGGAACTCTATATTCAATTTTTTAACGCCAGCAATTTTGTGTAATTCCACTGCGCCAGACATTGCAATCGGTGGAAACGCGCGCCAATCATTCCAATCAGCTTTTCAATCATTCCAGCCCTCCCCCAACCAGCTCCCTCCCAAGCCTCTCTATAACCAAATATCATTCTTTGATTTTCAACTATTCTATCTAGACCAATCCGCCATCTTGTATACGTAAGTATGTACGTATTTTAATAAGTAGCACTTTTGTATTTTGTAGATGTAGAATCAGATCTATACCTTCTCTATTTTGACACATCATACAGTTATTTTACATAATATTAATTTGACCTTTCCACAATTCCGCAATTGTTCTTTTAAAGAAATACTATCTTTTTCCCGCGACTTCGTCCGCGTGAATTTCTAGTTTCAGAAAACAGTGTTCTGAGGAGGTTTATTTATTTATTATTTATTTATTTATGTACTATCATTTGAATCTGTACAAGGCCCAGCAGGTATAGCATGTGGTAATAAAGATGAACAACATATTTGTTTATTAAGATAATAGCTCAAATTTCAATTTTCATGGAAATCGCATGAGAAATGACATACCAATATTATATATTTTCGGAATAAACATTATTCTTTGTGGCTGATAATATATAATATTATATACATAATTGCATATTTCTTAGTGCGGAGGGCGGAAAGAAATAGTACATACCCATCCGCTGCCGCTCACCCAAAAATATTTATCCTTGGAATACTTTAATTCTATTACGCAAGAAAATTCTATAATATCCTCACCAACCACCACGTTCAAGAGCAGCTGTCAAAACAGCTGAAATATGATGACGATACTCATGGGTGTTACCGTCTCATTTTATGTGCTGAATGTTCTATTTACTTCAAATAAAATTTAATCTTTCTGCTAAGTACTTACAAAGTCGAATTTTCTATGTAGGCTAAGAGCAAAATCCAGAATTAGGTCGCAGGAACACAGGTGTGTGCTGCATCCTTTGGCGTGTTGATAAATAGGTGTTTCCGAGATTTGTGGCCAGCGGCCGTTCCGCATTACTCATATTGATATCATGTATCAATACGGATAAAAAACCTAGAGACATATTTCACAAGGAACGTTAGGTACCGCGGAGTGTTTTGTCATGGAGCTTGGAGACTCGCCGAAAATGGTACATAATTTTTCATAATGTAATTTTTTTTATGATGCTCGACATTTATCTATTTAGGTGAAATCTACAGTTCTTCTGTTCTAATTACTGACATCACTTTCAATGTGCGTATGTGCGTATATTTTAAGACTTAGATATGAATTTTTACATTCCCAGAATTGATGAAAAGTATGTACAGCATCAAACATATTTGGATTTTTTTTGGATTTAGTAATAAAGAAATATTATAGTTTCCTTGTTTAGTCATTGGAATCAGGCCCTTATAATAAGGTAATGTATCTGCTACCATATTATGCGTGTCAAGACAACTAGATAATTACACTGGATAATTAGTCTGGAAGAAATCGCTAGTACGTTGTTCGTATTTTAAGTATTCCATGTAATTGTTCCTGCATTGTCTTGGTGTATTATAAAGTAATAATAATATACTTCGTAAAAGACCATCGTAAAAAAGCGAGGTAATGTTTTTTTTCTGCTTTGTGATCGTAAATATAGAAGCCGGCAACAAAATCCCTTACAGGAACCCTTGCATGTATAGCCACCATAAGACGAGCCGTTCTCGATGTAGCCTTACATCCGTCATTCCTTATACCCCAGAGCCGTGCTACGAGTAGGTACTCTGTAAATAAAAAATATTTACGAGATGCTCAACACACGGAAGCGCCTCAGAAGCGTGTACAACTCCGTAGAAGCACAGTATAGACAGAGACAGGGGGAACAGTAGGCGAGGCTGTCGCTTTCTAGATTTTATGACGTACGCTTCATTTGACCATCAGGGATGCAAGGTATGTATGTATTTCTAAGTTATAAAAATTTCAGATAAATCCGTCAACAGGAAGTGGGTCAAATTTCTATTACTATATTTGAACCAAATAAATAAAGAAATAAACAAATAAACAGGGCAAGCTAAATAAAATCGTTTAAAAAGTACATAGCCTTTATATAACGGCTAGCTACACCAAAGATCTAAAAACCAAAGATCAAAGACTTATCAAAACTTCACCCGCAGTTTGGCCGATCATTATCCGGATTTCACGGGAACCGTACATTTTTCCGGGATTAAAAGTATCCTATGTCATACTTCGAGCTACTTTATAGTATATCTGTCTAAAAACCCTTTGATAAGTTGAGAGGGATTCCGTTGAGGAGGAGAAAAAAGGCAAACCAACAAACTCATTTCCCCATTTATGTATTAGTAAGCATATAATAAATTGTTAGGTAGAAAAACCCGTTAGTGGTTGATAATCTACAATCATGTCATTACAAATTTTCTTACTTACTTCACTCAAAAACGAGCTAGTATAGATCTGTGAAGTATGTTGTTGAGGGTAAGGAGTTTGAGACCCACAGAATATTATTGACGACCCGTCCTAACCGTGTTCAACAATATTCATATTCATAGATACAATACAAGGAACCGGTTGGTAACTTGGCAATCAATTTTCATTGTTATTTTATTTTTTAACTTTATTGATAAGGCTGATGCAGTGAATTAGCCCATGGTTATGAATAGAGCCAATAGGAAAGGGGGTCGAGGTCAGAAATACGAGTATTTTATAGTCTTGGCAAAACTTCTACAATTTGAAATATGTTATAGTGAATTCAAGTGAAATAATTAGACGCCTAGGAAACAGTACCTATTGGTAAATTGGTACATTTAAAGTAAGGGACTAAATATACCCACAGATTTAAGATTAAATTGGATTAATTAATTTTAATGTAAGTACTTATTTTGTAGTTTTAGAATACGACCGTTCGCTATTGAGACTACCGGGAAGAACACTGTAATAAGTTAGTATCAAATCGTTCATTGACTATCGAGTTACACATTTCCAAATTAACAGTACAATAAAAATTGTAGTTATAGGTATTCTGTGTTTATTGTTAATTGCACCTCGCTAGACAGGCAGATAGTGTCATAATGTCGTCGTAAAGTCTAATAACTATTGGAAGATGATAAATAAAATAAACAGATAGCACTGCAGTCCACTTCGTCCGAGAAGCGTCGTTAACGGAAGTCACGTTTGAGGAGCTACAAAACTTAAGGAACTTGTTATTACAAAACTAAAACATTCCTTGATATCCAGAGAGCTTAAAAACACAGACTTATTAGAACGAGATAGGGCATATTATAAAAACCTGTCAGAATACAACTGCAATATTGTGAATGTCGATAACTTCCTTAACGTCTAGACTGGATTTTAGACAATTTTAAATGGATTATGGACATTACGTGAAAAATGTTAGTGATGAAACTTTAATAAAAGGAATTATCCACTAAACATAAATGTATTTACTTAAATACGGCTTAATTCAATAAACTTTTCCAATACCTATCTACCGAATTTAATTATAAACAAGTAAATAAAACAAATAAAAAAAAAATTAAATTAAATTATAAAAATAAAAAGGCATTTCTTTCCTGCATGAATAAGTATATATTTCATATTAATACCTACCTATTCATGTTATATAAACAAGTAACCTAGATCTTATTATCATTAACAATAGTCTTTTTATTTCATCTTTTTCTCTGGGCATATTTTTCGTACAATTTCAATGCTTTGTTTTGCCGTAACGTATTTATTTTGCTGGCATTACTTCTAACTTCTACGCCGCGCCGTAGACAACGTTTATATTTACTGTGCCGTAGACGCGTAGACGTAATATATTAAGTTTGGTGTAGTGTATCACATATGCAAATTGATTTTAGTTAATGATACATAGCGATATAGATATAATAATATACATAGTATGTTACGTACGTACTCGTACATATCAATCAATTAGTGTGCTTGTCCTTCCGACATTGGTCTTGACCTAATTGGGCACATTCCAAATAGCCTACTCAAGGGTAGTTAGAGCTCAATATTTTTCATAAAAAATCTACATGCCTTGTATAAATATTACAAAAATCTTAAACTTCGCTTGCCAATGTCGCCTTTGTTCGGTTTCGAAATCTATATAATAAAAATGAATCGCAAAATGTGTTGGTAAGCGCATAACTCAACAACGCCTGGACCAATTTGGACAATTCTTTTTTTTAAATGTTAGTTGAAGTTCAAGGATGGTTTTTACGGCGAGAAAAATTTGAAAATTCATCCCCTAAGGGGGTAAAACGGGGGTGCAAAGTTAGTATGAAGCGTAACGCGAGCGAAGCTGCGGGCGTCCACTAGTGTTTTAATATAGTTCAGTAGTTTACATGTCGTTTATTTCATTAACCACTACAATATCTGTATTTTGAATACGTTATTTTGCTTTCTATAGTATTTTTGTATGTACTTGATGTATGTTTGTCCTTTTGATGTCCATTAAAGAAGTCTTGTCTAGTCAATAACAAAAATTTTTAACTATGAAATTTTTTTTTCATAATCACGTTTGGACACTGGACTCTACATTGATTAAGTATGCTTATGAAATAAATCTCAGTCAATAATTCGTTCGAAATTAGACATAAATTATTCCTACCCATTTTCAGATAACGCATTAAACTTAGACGTCTATCACAACACAATACGCATTCCGCGAACAAGTGCTCCTAATGTTCCTATTCATTCTTGCTACGTGCGTTCATAAAGTTGTTTATAACTACTAAGTAATTATGTCATTACCAGTGGCATAGAATACTTAACATGTAGTACAAGTACCAGAGGTCCTTTGTCCCTCTACGACGCTGTCTGCTGACGGCTTTATTCCAAACTGATTAATGTGTTGGTATTTTGAAATTAAGCGACAAAGCCCTTTAATTTGTTTACCCACTCAATTTTATTTAACATGTTTGTATTACGATTAATTTTACTATTATTTATAGATTTATAGATATCTCACCTAATGTGTATAATAATGCTGAAAAACTTTTTTTTTGAACGCGCCTGTCGTAATAGTTTATGAGATAGGTACTCGTAGCATGCGTGTGTGGTGAAGTGAAAGTTTTTAAATCGCACACACCTTATTTAGATCGCCAATAGGTAACGTAGAGTTTTCTCATGGGTATAGTAACTTTGTCTACTTACTAAGTTACTTTCATATGTAGTAAATCGTTGATATATCCAGACATATTTGGTTCTAAATACATTATACTTGATGAATGACTCTATTCGGCGCAAACTTACCTGGAAATTGAACACTCTAATCTCCCCACAGAAAAACAAAGGAAATGCCTATAAATTGAGGTATTACAAACATACATTAACTCGCTTGCCTACATACACAATGGATCGGAAATTGAATCTCAATAAACCATCGAAGCGGTTAACTGCGTATTAATTTCCAATTTTCTGTTTTCAGACATCATCATTATCGTACTTATTTTGGCTGGGGAAAATCGTATAGCTGGCCGATACCACAAGATACTTTGATGTTTTGTTTAATGTAGGGTCACCATATTTTCACTAAAGAACATTTACATCAAAATATTTTACTAAAATAGTAATTAAGTAAGTACTAGTAGGTAGGTACTTAAGTAGGTATCTCTTCAAATTCTCAGTATTGTTCAAAATCGACACTATGATTTCGGATATTACCAACCTTTTAACAACGTATTTAGGTACGTGTTTTGCTATAAGCATAAAAATGTGTAGGCTGTACTTATATGTGGAATATATGTGGATATTGATTACCTATTCAGTATGTTGTTGCAATGTTGTTTGTACACCATTAATCCCACTCTGTATAAAAACGGATTTGGGTGAGGTCTCTGATGTTTAATTCTCTTACTGAATTCAATATTGCGCACCGCAACCCATCCCAGGTCGGCTGTTTCCGATTGTAAAATGGACGAATAAATTCAAAATTTTCGATGCGCGTTCATGAATACTGAAACGCGGTATATCTGTTTTAATAATTCACGGATTTTTTATATACCTATGTAACTGCTTTACAGTGGCTTTGCTGTTGTACAGGTGTTAGGTTTATTTGCATAAAATACTTACCTACTTGAAAAGTGACTTTCTTAGAGTTTCTAAAATAGATCTATTTCCTCAAAATTAGTTATTCTACGATTGCCCGCGACGCGACGTGATGGTAAATGCAGAGTTACCTATAAGCTCTGGTGTTACCTACCATCATCGTGTGTCGTGTAGAAAATAAATTATTTTAAGAAAGTAATTTATTAAGTAGTAATTCATAGTAATAGCACTAGTTATAATCTGGTCTGTAACCAGATTACTACTTACCATTAGATGATAGATAGATGGCCATTAATACATAATACCTACTTATTCTTATACCTACTTATTCTACCAAAGTGGTGTATATGTATATAAAATATAAATATCAAATATAATCCTTTTCACATCTGAAATTGTAGCTTTTTTAAACATCATGGACGTATTGGCAGAAACTGTATATTCCGATCGAATTGTGAATTGCAAGAAATTTCTAAGTACCTAATAGAATTTAGTTTTCAACTAAAAACTTCGAATACGTTTCCATGTTAGGGGCTGATGTTGGGAACTGGAAAGAAATAAGAACCTCTGACGCCTCTAACACCGCTGACGTCACGACGTAGACAAAGATAATAAAAGGTAAATTCCATTTGTACGTTGTAATTCTCGGAAATTCACCGCAATAATAGGAATACTCGTATTTGCTTTGTAGCTTTAAAAACGTTCTGCGGGTGTTTTTAATACACAAACAAGTTCATCAGCGTACCAGCGGAACGGGGAAATCAAATATTTGCCTTGCAACTCGTGATTTTTAAATACACGAAGATTTTATTCCGTTTTTCTACATTCGAATCAGTCATAACATATATGGTGACAAGTGGTATCTTCCACAGACCTCTACATTGCTCAAGCATTTTGTAATAATTGGTAATGCGGGGATGGTGTTAGTGCAGGTCGCTTAGTGGTTAGCAACCCCAACCGGCCTTAATGGAATAACTTTTAACCTCTCCAGCACGAAAATTATGCTTAGAAACGTAAAAACTCGCAGCATAATCGCATTATTGGGCTTACTCCACCACGCTGCTCCAGACCAGATTGGTAGTATTTGTGTGAATGTGAATGCAAAAACCGCAAAGCAGAGAATTGCTGCACAAAAAGACATCTTCGAGCCCTGCATCCAATATATAATTTAACTGGGCGCGGGATTACGGGCAGGCGGCGAGACTTACCTCGACAGCTAATTAAACCTGGCTACTTACCTACTTGTACTTTATTGCCAATAGGTACCTCCTCACCACACGAGAAAAGTGGCTATTTCTATGCACACGGTGAGAAATTTATTGGAATAGGTGGCGTGGTAGTACCTACCTACTTTGTAATTTATGTGTTATTACAATCATAGAGGAACGACAAAAGTATACCTACCTAGTCCGTGGTCAACAAAATTGTTATCACGCGTTCGATTAAATTGTCTCAATTATTATTCTAAATATGTAGTTATTGTGGTAATAGATTACCTGCTGTCGTAATCTTACTTAGTTGTTTGCTTACATACTGCTGCTAAATTAATATTTCTACTATGGCGACATTTTATGTTATGACCGTTATGTTATCATCGACCCACTAGTCATTACAAAAAATACAAATGTATCTTATTACATTTTCAAATAAAAAAATAAAAATTTAGTTTATAAAACAAATACAGATTTTTTAAGGTTCTAAAAAATCTATGTATCAAAATTTAGATACAATAAAAACTTCAAAAATCTGGCATTCGAGTGTGGTCTCGCCGCCATATGATGGAAGTGCTCAAGATTAAACCGGAGCTAAGCTAACGAGTTAACTAAAACCGCGTAAGGTTTGGTTTGGGAGAGGCCGCCCAAGGAAAGTGCGCCGCTGTCCGTCGCAGCCGCGCGGGCGAGCGTCCGCAGCGCACGTTACAAGAAGCGTAGCCTGACAACGAGCGCGTGACGTCACGTGCTGATAGACCTTCTAACTAGAGCTAGCGATCTGTGTACAGTAGTGGCATCACACTAAAGAATACACTTCCAACGGGTAAGGCGGACGTCGGGTATATATAACGAGCAGAGTAAAAAATTTCGATACCGCGTTTCAGAATGTACACATTTTCATTAAAAAAAAGAGATGTTATCATAACAATTTTTTTTTTATATTCATGTATTTTGTACAGAATATTGTTCTTTACTTTTATATATATTTTTAACAAAATGTTATCAAATATCTCCATATTAATACAATCTTTAAAGAAAATGTTCTCAAATACGAGGTACAGCGCCATCTATTGGCAGCAACTAGAACATTTTTCTCGGTCATAAGTGAGGACAGCAATCCTCTCCAATGAATTGTACTTAACTGTCATTGATATAAGGTTGAAAATTTTGTATTGTACATAATTGTTACATATTACATTAATTTGCCGCAAAGGTCGACTCCTGACATTTGGCAGTGGAGGTACGACTACGACTTCCCTTAACTATACTTCTATACTAATAATATAAAGAGGAAAGATTTGATTGTTCGTTTGTTGGCATCGAATAGGCTTCAAAACTACTGGACCGATTTCAAAAATTCTTTCACTGTTGGAAAGCTACACTATCCCCGGGTGACATAGGCTAAATTTTATTTTGGAAAAAAATAGGGTTCCGTAAGATAATTGGGTTTTTCGGACACAAGGTGTAAAAAAATCAACCAGAAAAGTTACTTATTTTGCGTACGCTGCCTAAACTATAAAAGATAAAATCATAAAATGTTCTAATTAATTGTAGATCTTATAAATATCTATAAAAAAGTCCGCGACACACTATACCTATCTATGTCGAGTGAGGCACAATGTAAAATAAAGTCGTGTTAATATTGTATATATTAATCTGTGACTACTCTAATATATTAATCTGTGACTACTCTAACTATGGGTACGACTGTTGCATTTATTTATTCTTCCGCTATCGAAGGTTGCGTTAACTATTGAATTACTTTGTATTTACTTACTTAAGTAATTTTATATTAGATAGAATTTTATATTGGTCAAAGCACAGAACAGATAAAGTTATCTGTTCAGATAAAGTTATCTGTTCTGTGGGTCAAAGATAGATACGGGCCGGAATATTTTTAACTGAATGGATCCTAGTCTCATTTATATGTATAGGGAGAGATAATTAAATAGGTATGGTGTAGCTGGTAAAAAAACTAATTATCACGCCTTGTAGGTACTATTAAGTATTCTGGGGTATATTGATATTACATCGCTTATTATTATATCACACAGTATACCTGAGCTGAGAGTATACTTAATGAAGCGCACCTCGGTGAACCAAAAATATCGCTGCACTACCGCCCCCGGAGGCTTGGGCAATAACTCATCTTAGTTACTCACGGCAACTTGATAGCCCAAGCTAAACTTCCCGGTACCTACAAGGGAAGATGTATCTCTGATAGTGTGACCAAAACTTATTGCTTAAATGAAATAAATTAGAATTCCTACAAACAAACAACCAATCTTTTAGCTTTAATTTATTTGAGGCTTGGGCTTGGTTGTTGGAGAGAAAGTGAAGCAGTCTAGTATTGTTGTTATATTTTAGTGGCCTAATAACTTTGGACTCTCGGGTTGGTCACACTGGAGCAGCGCGTTAGAGATGTAAACAGACAGACAGAGAGACAAGTTCCTTTATTGTACACCAAAAGGAAAAACTTCCTCTTACGCGTGAAATCAATGTTACGTTATGACTGTGTCTGTATGTCATGATTTTTGTCTCGGAGTAAACAGTATAAATAGTAATGCTAGTACTATTGCGAGTGTCCACAACTTCGCAAACTTTTCCAGCTAGAAGTATTTGAAGCACTACACACGTAAGGGCGAAAGTTGATGCAACAAAAAATGTTGAATCCGTTTGATGTCGAGAACCAACTCTTAAACATCCAGCTATGAACTGTATATAACTTTCATAATTAAATGTTTTGGATTCACAACTTTGTTACACCAAAAACGTGTCTTGTATTATTATTTTAATGTTATTCTCGATACAGTCACTTGCAGTATTTGATTTATAAAGATAAGTACAAATAGTTAATTATTGTAGTACTAACCCAAATAATGTAAAAATATTAGACGAACGCAGCTAACATTTATTTTAAAACAATCATAGGAACTTATCAGAAAAGAAATAGATTGATGTTGTTACGACTGTGTCGTTGGTCTAGTGGTCGTAACCGCTAGCCAGAGGTCCTGGGTTCGATCCCCGGGCCGGGCAACAACTATTGGGTTTTTCTAACTTGAAATAATGTAACCGCCAGGTAGCGGCTCGGAGTCTGGATTTATGCAATGTACGGCAATAGATAGCGTCCATAGCCTAATGGCTCGCGTCGATTCAATGTGATCGAAAGAGTTAAGCAACGACGGGCGCGGTCGGTTTGTGAATGGGTGACCGCTAGTGGCAAAATTTTATGGACGCTACCGTGCTTTGGAGGGCACGTAAAGTCGTCGGTCCCGGTTGTTTTCAATGGTGGAAACAACCGTTAAGCCTTGTCGAAGACCTTCGGGTGGCTTGAGAACTTTCGACACTGGGTTGGCCACTAACCCCTCCACAAATCCGCATTGGAGCAGTATGGGAGCAGCGTGGTGGAGTATGCTCTAGACCTCCCGCAGCTGCGTCTGTGGGGGAGACCCGTGCCCAGCAGTGGGACGTCTATGGGTCGCAGCGACGGCAATAGACTCACCACCTGTTACATGGGACCTAAACATAACTGGTGTAAAGTGGGTGTACACACCTATGCCTACCCCTTTACGGAAATACAGGCGTGATGTTATGTTATGTTATGTTAAGGAACAAACCTTTTTGTAAACCTATCTATCGGCAATATTTATCTAAAACAAGACCAGCAAAGAACATAAACACAACATTTAAGTACATGAAAATAAATTTAATGTTTTAAAAGACCCTCCTGACTGGTATGGATAAGACGTAAAGCGATTATTTACGAAAGTGTGTTGACCCCTGCGCTACGCAGTTTGAATGGATTGCCTTGCTTACGGTGTCCTGTATAATATACAGGATAAAATTTTAATGGCATACAGCAGTTTATAAATATGAGGAGAATTAAAATTTAGAATGGATTATTTTAGGTCTTGGAGATGTTTCGATTAAAATTAAAGTTATCATTTGACTAGAAAACACATCGCGAATAATTTATCACCCTTAAATTATTTTGTAAACCTGAAACACTGTAAACCAACCAAGGGTGTCTTCAATTCTGGGTACTTATAAATAATGTACAAATGTGAATTTGTGAAGTTGATGCAAGTGATGATGATATTATTAGATATCCTCAGTAATATAATTATCATTATGAATAAGCACGTACATGTAAGTACTATACCTACGTTATTTTAAGTTGCAGACAAACCTTAATTCAATGTTTTCGTTTATCAACATGTATAACTCTTTAGATTGATTAGATCTGATATTGTCTGAGTGGCATCTGAAGACATCTAACACTGTATAATTGATATCAGGACCCCTAGCTCTTTAAATTATTTACACAGGTAAACTGCAACTGTAAAAAAAATACAAAAGCCAATACACCGTCTGACTTCCGGTGTAAATATTCCCACACGTCCGGACATAGCGGACAGTTGAAAATGGAAGAAAAGTCGCTGCCTGCCCCGTATTGAAATATTCAGAAGGTTCCTTGGTTATTCATTCCGGCGCCTGCTGTCTGCTTTGTGACTTGCCACGCCCAGCCGTGTTGCAAGCCCCGAGTTAAATAACCCGCGAGTAGCCGTGTAGGAAACAGATGATACACAGAAATTCCCAAATGACTTGAATATTTTTGGATCGATGATCTCCTACACGGTTGGAGTTGACTAGTGTCACTACTTGACCATATTGTCACTTATTCTCTCCCTTTCTCTCTGTGTGGTTATTTCTATCATAATAACGAGATAACTCTTTGTATAGTTAGGCATTACTCGTACCTAAGTCCAGTCGAGATTAGTAAATAAGTATGTAAGTAAGTCGTTTCGTTTGATCTCCTCGCTAGTGTTAATCAACTGAAATAGACTAAAGGACTAAAGCATCAAACATTTTAATTTTGTCCCAAAGATATTTTTCTAATTTGCTAAATTAAAATGTCAACCGAGGAAGCTTTTACGAAATTAAGCTTCTAGCGAACTTCTACTCCGTCCATCGTACCTACCTGGATATAAGTTTTAGAACCTAAGGTTAAATATTTTCCCAAATAGGTAATCCACTTTTGGTTAGGTTCCGAAGTTCACTTTAATACATTAGGTTCGCTGGCGTTCCCAACTTAAAATATAATAACACCCAACCATAATGTTAAAATAATTTTTTACAAATGTAATGTGTCAGACTTGAAATTATTATCTAAACAGCAAAGACAAGGTGACTGAACACCATGTAATGGACAGCGTAATTACGACAATCGCTACCAATATTGATTACTAGTTAGTTCTCTGCTTGACTGCTAGATGGATCTAGAAAGTCTTAAAGTAATTCGGTGTATTATATGCCTAACAAGTCATCAATCGGTAATATAGCCTGGATCTCTCCAGTAAGTAAGAGTCTTCAATCTTAACCATCATAGAGCATGGATTGTCATCCTTATCTAGTCTACATTACGCACGCGGAACACAAATACCTAATACCTTTATATAAAGAAGTATACTTACGTATTTTCCGCTCCTCTATGTAATTGTAAATACGTACTCGAAGTCATGTCGGTAAGTATTTCCCGAGTTGTGAGTACATATTTTCTCTTCGCCAGTACTTCAATTACGGGATATTGGCAGTAGCAGTTGTGCACATAACGTATCTCATGAGCTCGCACGTATTTCACAACAACCGTTTTCCTCTTCAAGTTCCCAATTTTTGGCAACTTTTCCCATCGTAATGATGCCTGCCTTTCAAGATCCCCTCGGGTTACGTCATTTATTACAAACATTGCCTAGAATATAACATTACATATAGAAATGTAGAGTTGCTTCGAATATACCTCTAATTTGTAGCTAGGTAGAACAAATAATAAGTTACATAAGGACATAAGTATACTAATACCGTTCCACGTAACATGTTTATCTAGAGTTCTAGACCAACGGCCGTAATTATCTATAGGTACTTTCTACAAGATATTGTGTGTAGTCCGTGCTACAAGTGAAGCCTTCTGGGCAGTGTACTAGATAATTAAAAAACTAATAGGTACGAAACTACTTTTTAATTAAATTAAATTAAAAAATAACCTAGTTAAAAAACATCTAGGTACATCATGAAGAGGCAGATGTTTTCTTTTCTTATCTGCTTAACTATCCAGTAGGTACACCTATCTAGTTCGACTAGAGAGCTGAGGGCGTCGTCACTAATTTCTAAACCTGTAAGTACGCCGCGGACGTTAGAGTCTTTAGTCGGTAGAATAGTAACCTTAATTCTGGCGGACTCGCATAAGCTTGTAAAACATTCGGCAAGTTTCAACGGATATAACTAACAAGAAACTAAGAGGATTATGCGAGTTGGCAACGTTACAGTGGCTATGACCAACTATGACGCTGGATATTCTACCTTTACCTTGGTATACTAATCAGTTTAAGATCGCGCTTATAATATGTATAATGACTGTCCAGAATTATTACCAATTATAATACCTATGGCAGCTTTTCCGTGTCTTTTTCTACTTTGTCACCTTTGTCATGGAAATGGATGAGCTGCATGCTCTTATAGTAGGAGTCAACGCATGCAATACATCACAGTCAAATATACCTTGTTCTGTGGTTAAGAACAATAATTTCACAATTGAATTCGGCATTGTATAGAATTCCAAGGCAAAGTACAAAATAAATAATATATAATATATCACCCACGCGTTTTAGGTATTCTGTACATTGCCTAGATATTGTACAGAATATCGAATATTCATAACCAAGTGGATCCATGTCAATTTTTGGCCCTTTTTAAACCTATTTGGCCTGATTTTTGACGAATAACGACTTATTACTGTTAGTTATAGTATTATGTGCAGTTTTTAGTTTGCAGCTAAAACCAGAAACCCAGAGAAAATGAAAAGCCTCGATCATAATAATATTACATATTAATATTCAGTCTTCACCTTCATTTAGTATTGAGTCGACTTTATGTCATAGTCAGTGCCACGTGCTCCCGTCCGCTCTGAAAAATCATTTTGTATCACACAGCCATTAGTCAAACATTCCTTTCCGAGCTTAATTAAACGTTTCCCAGGAAGTGTTAACCGCATCCCGCCTCGCGTTGCCACCAACAGGAGCTATCTAACAGCGAATGTATATGCAGAAAATACTGTTCTTTAATCTTTGTAGATCAGATGTAGTTTTCAAAACCGCTAAGTCTACTTTTAGTTATGTGGATAGGTGCATGATGTTATTTTTTAGAACGTGCGTTACGAAAACTAGCTTTTCCGTATAATTTTACGAATGTCATTGGGCTTAGTCATAGATTAATGAATAAAGGTCTCATTGCTCTGAGGTTTTAGTAGACATCCATTATATCAGAGAAAATTGTATTCTACAAATCAAATCAAAGTTCACCGAAAGCAAATAGTTAATCCATAAAAGTATGAGTTTAAAACTGTAAAAACATTTTTTTTTATTCCTCTATTTTACAAACCACCACAAGAGATTGTTGCCTCAAAGGATTAAATTCACAAGTTTAGCATATATAACGTGCTCATTGAAGCCGTACGAAGGTAGACCAAACAAATGGTACATTGTAAGATTGGTTTGAAATTTTCACGTAGTCAGCCGGTGAACACCTAGGAAAGTTGTAGGGTGACCAGCTCAACACTTACTTGCAATAGTTTTCTTGTTTTAAGTAAATATCAATAGACTAAACAAACCAATAAAACTGAAGCATCAATAAAATTATGCAGTCTCTTTTTTTCGTATCTTGCGCATTTTGGAAGGCTCGGGGATCGAAGTTTAAATGTTTCATGTGTCAGCTGGGACATATGGCTTAACTTGCTCTACCCAGCGTGGCAGTGCCCATAAAATTTTGCTGTTTTTGCCAGTAGACTATTCACATACCGACCGCACCCAAACTTGCATAACTCGGTGATCAAGCACGATCGTCGAAAGCCATAAGATAGTGAGTGTTATGATTCTGTGTCCTTCTCACCAGATCACTAACACATCTAGCAAGTATCTAGGTGAATAAGGAAAAAATGTCCGGATTTCTGTCCGGGTTTTACAACCAGCCATGGATGCTCCAGCGTGACAATAAAATTTTTAATGAAATTTGTTCGCCGCCTCCGGTCGCCTTATTAAATTTAGATCTGCCCTAATTCCCCGAGGCCAGACGTACAGACAGGACCTCCTCAAATGAACAAGCACTACTCTCAGTTTTTAATATTATGTGGCTCCACAGGATCTGGATTATGGATATTTTCCGCTGGCTGCGATATTAAATATTCACGATTTACTATGGATGCATAGATGACGACTGCTACTGAAATTGAATCTGCTCTTAATAACTAAAACCCCTTTTTAAAAATCCGTTCGGATTTCAAAGTTGTCGAAGAATGGAATGTTAGCGGTAGTCACATACCTACTGTGCTTGGTTAAGACACATATTTATTAATACGTAATACGTTCAAACTTGATCCAAAGCAAATTAGGATCGCGCGGCTCAAGTTACCGATCCATCGAAATTGTTAAGCCGCACTGGTTGGTTACAGAAGAATATCATTAGACCAAAGCAGATGGAGGCAGTTAGATGAGGCCTACGTCGCAGGACAACCTGACTGTTGAAATACTTAACATAGTTCAAGTAAATTTTGTAAAGGTCAGTCAATAAAGGTTTCTAATAACAAAGTCGTTTACAAAAAAACACGGTTTTGTTATAACCAAACTAAAATGTACAATTTTAATTAAATACATACCAAAGTAATAAAAGCGTGTTAAAAGGAATTATCCCCATCAAAAATACAATTTAAATACTTTAAAAAAATTCTAGAACCCAAATTCACGATCTGTAAGCGGTATCAATCAAATAAGATTTGTTACATTCATACATTCGTAACATATAGGTCGCAACACGTAAGTCAGAAAACCATTTAAGACTGCCAAAGGGCGCTGGCGGTCCAATGAATCAAAGAAAAAGTTAATCCGCTTTGGGTTGTATCTCATTTGTCGTCGTCGTATCAAAGCAATTTGTTAATGTCTGCATTACAACGCTTAGCTCACCTGACCGTGGTCGCGGTCCATTAATACGTAAAGGACCTCAAAGGATTTGGATGCAAGGTCTACGTTTTAAGGAGGGGAGCGGGAGGTCTAGAGTATACTCCACCACGCTGCTCCAACGCGGATTGGTGGAGGGGTTAGTGGCCAACCCAGTGCCGAATGTTCTCAAGCCAGCCGAAGGTCTTTGACAACGCTAAACGATTGTTTTCACTATTAAAAACGTCTGGGAGCGACGGCTTAACGTGCCCTCCGAATCCATGAAATTCTTCCCACTAGCGGTCGCCCATCTACAAACCGACCGCACGCGCTCTGTCGATCACATTGTATAGACGCGAGTCTTTGGGCTATTTACGCTAATGCTGTAAGGGATAAATAAATAGTAGATAATTCCCTCGCGAAGTATACCTAATGCATAACTAAAATAGGTGGAACTTCGTATTTACAACTTCATTTCATATAACTGTACGGTAGATACAAATAATGAACAAACCACACGTCGTCCCCTGCTGCTGCACAAAACGCTTCCAATCAGTGTCGCTCTGGTCGCATAATGTTTCCTAGGACGAGGCTGAGGTGACCATCGGCTATAGCTCTTACCTAGGACAGTTCTTTAAACGGTACAAATTTCAGAATTAAGATCACAAATGACTACAAATAAATGTTTACGAGGAGTCATAATATAGCAGCCGAAGAAGAAGTCGCAAGCCGAAGGCCACCAGAACAGAATACCCACTTTTCATCTATTGATAGGTACATCGGGCTCAAATCCAGACTACTAGAGCTGCTACGGGGAATTTGTAGCGATAAAAATCCCAATAATTCCTCCCCCCACCCAAAAAATAGGGTCAATCAAAATAGTTAATGTCTTAACACCCTTAACTAGCGGCACAGATAACACAATCTAGCAGAAACTGGCTTAGGATAGAGATAATGGCTCACTCTTGTGGCAGAGGCCAAGATCTACTTTGGGGTCGCTGAGCTGCATTAAGTAAGCAAAATGTAGTTACAACTTTACTCATCGTTACTACATATTTTCCGAAGTTAAGTTTAAATTGGGACTCATCCATCAAACTCCTAATTCATGGCAACCCTTCTCAACTCACAGGATAAATAAAGCAGTTTCCTGCGTTTTTCCTAACGTTCCTGGGAACTAGGTCGCAGGCTATGCCGGGTTGCGGTTTAAAAAAAATACGTCCGTTCCGTTGTAACCTTTCCATTAAACAGTCCGTGTTTTAACCTCTTCTTCAAGCAAAAGGTCAAAGAGTAAATAAATGTTTATATTCTTGATAAACTAATGAGCTTTTAGTTCAGTTCAGGTAGCTCGTACCTCTCGTAGTAATAGTTTGAGGTCTTTAAAGAGAGGCCCTGAAACTTTCGTTAACAACATCACATATGGCTCGGATGATTTTTTTATTGAGCCATAAATGCCTTACTGTACGCTACATAGTTGGGGCAACTAACTAACTATAGGTACCATATTTTAAGTTTGAGGCGATATATCAATGGTTAACCTTTATGGCTGTTGGTTTATGTGGGTTTATTAATAATTTTAGGGAGGCGCCATAAAGGGTATACAAAGGGTATTTTTAAGCAAAGCTTATTGATATGGTCTTTCCAGCTTATATTGCTGTTTATGATAATACCTAAAAGTGGAGTTTGTTTCAGTAATTATTTGGTTTTTGTAATGACAAAACTCAACATTTTGAATATTTTATTATTTTTTATAATCTTCCAGGATACATTATTACATACAGCCATACATTATTAATTTCATCTCAATTATCAATTATTATTATTTTGTTCTTATATAAATACTAGCTTTTACCCGCGGCTCCGCCTGCGTGGGAAAAGGCAATTAACAATGCCATCTGTTAACAACATCCGGAACTAAATATCTAGCAAATAACAAAACATCGATATCTTCCCATGGGGATGTTTTACCGCGGTAAAAAGTAGCCTACGTCACTCTCCACCCTCCTCACTATCTCCACACACAAAAACCATAACCATACAATAGCTTCGTTGCGACGTGAAAGCCGGACAAACAAACAAACACACTTTCACATTTATAATATTAGTATGGATATGGACTAGTATGGATAAAAGTCTTCGTCTGGCGATCTTCATCACTACATGTCCTATAAATACATGTCATTTATAAATCTTACTTACCTATTTTATTGCTGTCACAATTACACTGGAGAATTCAAACAATCCAACCAGCAGTAAAACAAGCAAATTCTCCCAAAATCTCCTTAATTTAAATTCTGAACGTAATAGCTTCACAGCAAACTGCAGCTATTCGTTTTTGGCCGGTCAATAGACTGCGCTAGCCACTAATTGAACTATCGCGGAGCTGAAAGCAAGCTAATCGAGTTTCAGCTCAGCTTAGTCTACTTTGATAGACAAGCCCCGACAGACTCAAAAGCTGAGGAGAGAGCTTTTGTCGTAGCCAGGTTTTTAACGACATTTGATGTCAAACTTACGATTAGTGACTAAGTATGATTTTTCACTTTCACAACAGTGATAATTTTAATCCTTTTTCCATGTAATTGTTCCTGTATGTCTTGGTGCACACCAATAATAAAGAGTTAATAAATAAATAAATAAACAGTTTTACTAGGGGTTACAACACATCGAACTTGGAACGCTTAGAGCTCAGAGAGATAAAATATCTAAACAATAATAAAAATTTATATATGTAATAGTCCATGTTTAAATCGGATGGGACTAGGGTCTGCCACAGTTGTCATGTGCGGTACCAAATGCATCAATGGGTACATAATAATTTATATTCCTCTAAATAAGGGTGGTCAGGCTTTATTACAGTTCTAACGAGTAAGATAATATCATAAAACTAGAATACAATAGGTAGGTACGCTTATACGTCTGCAGAAAGCGCTAGTCAAATCAAACGACGAAGCAAAGTTATAGAACAAATTTACCTTCACATCAACACATCACAAACTCCGTACGAATCAAACACATGTACTCGTACCTACGCTAGTGAATAAAACTTTGTTATGCAAATTGTTGAAGCCTATCCAATCCAACAAGGGCTGGCCTTGCACCAACTTTATTAAACTTCGTTTGTTTAACTGGTATTTCATAAAATACAGGCCATTTATCGTGGGGGACATGAATAGGTTTCAAATAGGACTCGCTAAGTAATACAATCCCACCCAATAACTACATAACAAACTATAAATATTGTTTTTTGGTTAATAATAAAAAATTAAAAAATCATCATTTAAAAAAACTAAAAATCCCGCTTTTGTATTATCACGGATTACTCTAAGGTAGGTATTATATAACCGAACTAAAGTGTACATTTGTTTAAATTATTGCATTGTCGGTCCTTGATAAGTATGCAAAGTTTCCAAACAAACAATCCGACGTGTTGAAGTGGGCGAAAATCACGTTCAAAGATTCCGTGACATACATACCAAGCTAATAAAAGAGTGTTAAAATAGCTGTCATAAGGTATATTAATATTATAATCATTCACCCCATGCAACATTGAAGTGTATCTGCTCACAAATGATCCAGAGTAGGTATATGTATTTAATGTATCTAATCTGACTGGGCTTTACAGGACAATAAAAACGCGTCTGCATATAAAATCAATAAAACCCCAGAATAAAATAAATAAGTATCACGTATCTAACCGTTCTTAGGCAAGAATAGGTCTATTATTCAGTAAGTACGTTGTCCGATCATGGAAATCCTACCCCGATAAAATTCCGCTTTTGCCAAATTCCTCATGAATTATGTCTTTTGAAATGGAGACTGTAACTCTTTTGCTACCCTTTTTTCCATAATTTACTAAGTAGGAACGATTTTATGTTAAGATCAAAATATTATTATCGTAATATTAACCTATTCGTTCTGTAAACTTTAATTGAGAATAGATTATATCGTTAACCATACAGGTTCAATCAGTATTTTCGTAGATAAATTTGAATTTACTTTGTGTAGCAAATGATAATTATAGTGCATAAGGAAAATAAGTATGTATAAGCTTAACGCGATCGATTGCCTGAACCGTAAAGCACTTCAATCGTAAAGCAAAATCTATAAATGGATTCTTAATACTTGTCAACGCGACTGTTGTGAAATGTTGATCGTATATTATATTTAATTTTATATTTATTATATTTTAAAGTCATATTAATATTAAAAAACGACTAAATTTAAGACCGAAGTCAATCGACGAGGTCGTACTCATGAATATTCAACAAGATAGGTACTACTCGTAGTTTTGTGATAGCGACAGAACTTTCTCAGTGTATTAGAAGGGAGCTACCCTGTAAGTTGGTTCACTTTGAGCGAACAGGGAAACTTTCAAACGTTGTTTCAACATAAAGCACTTTGTAATACAGCGTGTAATAAATGTAGCAAAAATGTAATACAGCAGGTACCTAAGATACCAAAGACCCTTTGAGGCCAATGTATGGATTTTTTAATAAAATTAATGTAATTATTGTTAGCTTCTTCTCTATTCACTATGGTAAACTGCCATGCTAGGTAACTCTTTTTTCATTACCGAGTACCTACTAAGATGGTATAAGGTTCGCCCGGGGCAGTACCGCCGACCGCCACGGTACCTAGTACATGGTATTTCTGCCGTGTAATAATTGTTTTTAAAGCAATTATGGTCCGGTTGGAAAGGTGTGGTTTCCGCGGTTACACTTCTTTATAGGCGACTATAAGAAGTTCCCAGTCCCACTAACGAACTGACCAACCAATGTTCTAATTAACTCTCTCAGCTAACTGGACTAACCATCCCAGTCCCTAATTGAGTCTTGTCCAAAGTCAGTCACAGTTGTCATGGGCGGCAGCGGATGTGTGCAAGCTCAATAAGCAATTACATACAAGTCAATTCCTCTGAAGAAGAAATTAAAATTATTTTTTATATCGTTAAACGTTTTTCTAGCCACAGTTTAAAAAGAACAAAATACAATATCTGCAATAGAAGTTAACTATTCAAACAGCTTGGCCGTTGTTAAGCTCCTTTGTACAGCGTATTCCAGCTTCGGCAAGACTGGCGTCTTACGTAGCCTTAATGGTGCTTCAAGAGCTCGCTTTGCAGCTTAAGCTTGTTTTAAATGTTCTTCTAAATTGTTTTAACAAAACAAAGTGGTTATATGTAAAAACGATTGCATAGAGTCCGCGCCTGTACCTACATTGAATAAAACTTGAAAAAATCGATCAAGTAATCGATACAGATTCCTTTTTTTTTTATTGTCTGTCAGTCTGTCCCTGTCTGTGTGAATGAAACTACAAACATACACTGAATCCCTCAGACGGATCTTTTTTACTATTCATCCCGAAAAGTAATGAGTTCTCCTGGAATACAGAATGAAAGTTTGTATGGATTTTTTCTCAAAAATTTTGAAGCACCCTTTTTGAAGCATTGCATGCAGCTCGAAGTAAAAACCTCAGTTGGAAGCTAATTCTCTCATTCAACGAAGATCTCCACAGGACGCCAGGACACCGTGGCGTGTTTGTAGGCCACACAGGTATATCCATAGATTTATTACTCTATACTAGAGAATCTATGGGTATATCTATCTGGATCTATGTCACTTACAGTCATAGATTACTATATATATCGTTTATTTTAGATGATAATTCCATATTTACTAATTACGTATTCAGTTATAATCATAGAATAAAAATTATTTGTCAAACTAATACAGATTATGTTTTATGTAATCTGTATTAGTTTGACAAACGCGTAGTGAAAAAAATGTCCTTCAATCAGAGCAAGTTCGTGGAGTTCTCAGAAGTAATTAAACAATGATTGTTTGTGCCGCATTTAGGTAACTTTTCAGAAAGGATAAATAATAAGAGTTTTGGAGTAACATTTCAAACTTCTTTTCTTTCTTCTTTTCTTTTCTTTTGTGAATCGTCTTAGAAAACAAAATTAATAATTTCAGATTTTTCATTTGATATCTGAGCAATATTTTGTCAGCAATAGAATAAACAGCTTAGACATTTATAGAACTAAATTTTCCTGAATTTAATTAATATAACATTTTTTTTTCATTCTATTGAATGTACACTGATTTTGTTTGTATTTTGATATCCTGATTACAAAAAGGTCAGGAAAATTTAGTTTTACAAACACAGAAATAATAAATAAAAAAGCCATAAGTTAAGCAAGAGAAGATTTTATTAAATGTTATTAGAAAATAATCCACAGAGCACTTCCGAAGCTCCCGAGTAGGAAACGGCACCGGAGTGACCTACTTCGTTGCTTCGGGTATTCGGAGAAAATACGCGAATTCAGAGACCGGGTAGGTTTCTTTAATTCATATGCATTTCTTTATTACATCTTATACCTGGAATACCTACATAGGTGTTACCAAGTGATGGCAGCACTACCAAATATCAGGCGTTATCTACCTACCTATAATTAATTAATTACTTCTCTTAGTTTTTTATTTGATTGTTTGTTAGTGAACACATAATTATTAATCTTTTTTTTTTTAAGAATCATATTCATGATTTTAATTGTTAAATTACGAGTATTGTTGGTTAATTTTTGATGTGACTTTGTATTGACTCGATTTTCCCAATATAAGCGCGTGTTGATTGATTGTGAAAACTAGACGAGTGGTTACTCTGCCCAGTGTAATACCGTTGTTTCATTCCACCCACCGTCGTCATTTAATATAGGTTAAATTCGTTATTCCATTTATTTATACACGCTCAAGTTTATCGTTAACACATACGGGCAAAGTGAAACTAAATGTACCTATAAGGATCCGGAAGCTGACAAAGACTTCGGGAGCCTAGCAACAACAACGCACAAGGTATGGAATGGACAATATGGACATGGTCCCAAGTGTCCCAACGTGACGTGAGTGATATCTTTATATCGGCTATTTATTTATGTTACGTTATAACAAGAAATTTTGGGTAAGAAGGCAATTTGTACGGCCGTCTCGTAGGCTCAGATTTTGCACAATAACACTTTATCTCTCTAATGGACTATTAGCAAGTGTCTCTGTAATAATTCCGTTTTTGTTCACTGACTTATTGCTGTAGGTACGCAATTTTGGCTCAGATCTTTAGGAAAAGGGAAAATTGTGGAAAATTCACACCGATCCGAGGTTTATTACTTTGAACATACAACAATAGAACAGTTTATGTAGTTTACGGTAGCAAAATGTTTAACATTTTCATAAGATTGAATTCGAATATTCGGCATCACAGTTGTGTGTAGGTACCCACACTTGTCTGGATTTCTAGATATTTCGATTAACTACAAAAAAAATATATTTCAAAACTTCATGCAAGTTGCACTAAAATATCCTACTCTACTTGCACTAAGTGATAGTCAGAATATACGGTGACAGCAAAGGCTATCGAACTCGCCTCTCACTTGAGGTGTGTGAAATAAAAAAACATTTGTCACCAAACGTAACGTAATGGTCTATCAATCCGCACTTGGCCAGCCGAAAGGCGAACCGAACCCAATAAATTATGGATAAAAACATTATTAGGTATGTCCTGCTTTTTTTATTAAGTACGTGTTATTTGTAGTTTTTGTGTAAATTTTATGTAGCAATACCTCAGAGCGTTCTTCTATACAAAGCAACCAGCATTAATGCTCTTTGAAGTTTGACTTTCGCATATCTTACTTCCATTATAGGTAAGGCATAAAAACTGGGAACAAAACGAAAGAAAAATATCCTGGAACGATATTATTCTCACGAGAAAAGGAACTAATGCGTCGTTGTCATTTTCTCTAGAGGCGATGCTACAGTGCGCCTTGCCGCATAAATTGTGAGAAAAACATAAGGGTGCATGCACGCTGGCATGCGATGCGTGGTCACGATTTAATCAAATATGTACATATGTATACGCTGAACATAGCCCGGTTACATTATCTGTACACCTGACGTCGATGAAAGTCATGTCGGCGCTCTTGTTTAGTAATCTGTGGCTCTGGTAAGGTGTGTAAATTAAGCATCACCAGGAATTTTAATTACTACATTTTTTTTGTGTAACGACTGAATTAAAGTTTTCGTGCTAAGTGTATACATGATTACGTGGTGGAAAATGCATTCCAGTGTGGTGCAGAGATATTGTGACTGGGCTTCTGTCATTTGTTTCCATTAGCTATTCAGTTAGCTTGAGCTTGAGCAGTTGAGCTTAATCCATACACATCCATAAATCGAATTCAACCCAAAACCGACGCAACAAGGCGAGAAACAACCCTTATTTAGTATTTTACTTCTCTTACGGGTGAGAAGTGATCAATCAATCAGCTTGCATGATTTGACCTACACCACAGGGTCCTGAGGTTATCAGAAATAAATAGAAGATATATTAAATTTGAGAAGCGTTTAATAATTGAACAGTAGCAATATAATTACATATGTAACGCTTAATTCACAAAAACCCAACACAAGATTGATATCTAAGGGAACGAATCTGAGAATTGTGAATGACACTTGCTTGATTTCGAGGTATTCAGTTGCTGAGCGTATTGTGTCACCAAGACGTTTATCTGTGAACAAAATTGTAATGTGTTCAATCATACAGTACTTAACAGTAACTATCAATTTTTTTATCAATGATATTATTTACATTACAAGAGGTAGATACGCCACCAACGCACCAAACGCGTGCCTTGAATTGGTCCTACTTGTGACCATTGCAGTCAGTCGAGCTGTGACCTGTCATTGTGAGCGCGCGCTCTAACTGTACTGATTACAAATAGATGTCTCTTTCACTCTTACGCTTTGTGTATTTCCTGTCGCACTTATAGCGTGTGTGTAGATATACAATGTTATTAAAAATGTATGTATGTGTCGCGGAACGATTATGTTGTGCGTGCAGTATGAACGTGACGTATATTTCTTAAAATATCATTGTTTTTTTTTAAAACATGATTGACACCTTACAAAAGTAAAATATACAAAGGCGAGCTTAATGCCTGATGACATTCTCCACCAGTTAACCCTGGATGGTGTATAAAAGGAGTGGTAGGTGTGATTTATCATATTGGAGGAACAGCATTAGGTATACACGAATGCTTTTACCGAACTTTTCCCCTTTTTTTCCACGGTTGTTTCTCCATTAAATGTTGTGGCACATATTTTTAATTTATTTATTTGTTTTAAGATAGAATGGCTTGACTATTTTTTGAAGTGAAACCCGTGCTAAATGGACCGTTAATAGGGTGGGGACCGGTGCGGGGTTCAAACGTTCAAATCCAAGTTTAGGATTCTTTATAACCAGTAAGAATTATCACTAAAACGACTGATAGGAATAAAACTTACCCGTGCAATTACATAGAGTATTTCCAAGGATCGCAATCATTTTATCATATTCAGCTTTCACCATCTCCGCAAAGATTGCCGATGAAAAGAAGATTGCGAGACTTATTGCCGTTTCGATTAGGGAGGCCAAATACGAAGTTCCAAACTTGAGAAGGAAACAGAAGAGAGTGTTTAAAGTACATACGCAGGTGTTACAAGTACATACCTACCTAGTAACCTACATCGGGTCAAAAAAAAACGTAATAATAATACTTTGCCCGACCCGGGGATCAAACCCAGGACCTCCACATAGCAATCGCGCTTGCGAGTTGCGACAATAATAGGAATAGTCGATCAATTGATACTTGTATATTATTTTAGCAGTACATAATTATACTTATTACACCTACCTGCTTATTGATTTCATACTTACAGCGTTAGAAGTAATAATAAAATGTACGCAATAATAAATCACAATAACCGTATTTAAAAAGTAACTGGTTAGTCCAAGGAGCATCTGTAAGATAAAAAAAAAATAGGTAGTTAAAAGTATAATTAATATAACTCCATCAAAGGCAAGTCTGCCTAGGCCTTAGTATACCACCCTGGCCAAGTGCGGATCGGCAGACTTCACATGCCACCCAAAACATTATGAAGAACAGGTTTCCTTCTGGTGCCATTTAATTTTAATTTCTTAAATCCCAAATTATTTAGAAAGTCATTGGTGCGGCGTGCCTTTTGGATTTGAACCCAAACCGCTGGAGTGAGAGGCGAGTTCGACAGCCACCGCTATAACGCATACCACCAAATACAGATATTAAAGGCTTTGATTTGAAACTTTCGAAAACACTCATGTATGCAGGTTTACCCACGTTTCTAGTACCCCAACCACACGGTCCGATTCACCTAGCCATTTCACTAGATTGAACTTCTTCTTCTTGAATCGTCTCGTATGGACCCAAAATATTCGATTTACCTAATTCAAGGTCATTGACCTTGAAAAATTCAAATTCCGTGAATCGGTCCGTATGGACGCTAAGTGGCGATTCATGTAGATACTTTTTAATCTGTAAAAAGTATATTTAAACTGTCTCAGTTGTCTTTGGTCTGCTTACATGCAGTATACATAATTATTACAATACAATAAAATACAATTTATTGCACCAGAATAAGAGCAGAAGTGATAACAATTAAGAAAAACAGTTTTTTCTTATTGAATAATACTTTCGTCCTAATTTCTTAGTTCTTATAATTTATTGCATTTATATTTAATATATTACAATATAAATATATAATTTCATTTATTTATTCGTTTATAATTTAATTTAATTTTAGCATATATATTTTTGTTTTGTTTGGTTTAATTTATTTTCTGCCGCCTTTGTACTTATCTGCTTGGTCCAAAGGTCGACTGGTTTTAGTATTAAGTCTGCCTTTTTTACCACAAATTCAACCGTCAATCTAATTAGTAAGTTTAAGATCTAATCACAAGTAAAAATCGGACCGTGTGGATGAGTGAGTTTATAGGAAATTAAAAAGGATTAGAAAAGTAGGTACATACAAGATTAAGAAAGTGATTATTTCTTATAATGTGCTGGCGCCGCCGTTGTCGGGGTCGCCCATTTCCCCTGGTTGCAAGTGTTACAGAGGCTGGTGATCAAATCTACTGCCGAAAGTTTTTAGGTCATGGCTTACCGACTGATACTTGACAAAAAATCTGGGTGTACCCATTAGGATTACCTTGTATTTCTCAATTTTAATTTTATCTCGAAAAATTTTATTCAAAAATCTGTACATTCTTAAAAATTTTCTCACAATGAGCTGTTTATCACATGGGGTTGAACTGTTGATGTCGCCTATCGCTATTGTTGATAAATATTGACGCAAGCATCGCATCCGAACAAAATACATTTCGAACATTACCATATTCGGTAAATTAGTTGTATACATTTTCAATAAAACAAAAATCCAGAGCAACCGGTCGAATCTTAGGCAGTCATAGCCGTGGGCCATTACAATTATAATTTTCAATATAAAAAATATTGTCATAATTGCAAAACAGATACGGGCATCTTGATGTTTTAGTCTCCATCCCATCATTCTGTCTATTATATCAACATCAGAACAGTATCTAGTCAAATAGACTTCGTTGGTACACACATTAAAAATATAATGGAATAATAATCTGAAAACAACTAATAGTGATGCCAGAAGTAAATTTGTATCTACATCCATCCAGTGTACCGCTAAAAACCAGAACATGCTAGACGCCGTTGCTATACTTAAACAATAGGCGTAAATTTTAAAACAGTATACCGATTTGAAACAGTCAAATTTGTAATAAAATCCGAACAGAAACCGTACGAACATGACTATGTTGTAATAGCTAATTTTATTGGAACTTCTCAAATAATATTTCATTGTGCTGTCTTGACAGAACAACATTACGTACACTACTAGAAAAATTGTTGGTTTGGTTTGATCAATATCAATACTTTTGATGGTCATTGTGTGTCCTTGTATCGCGGGACATGTAATTATATATTAATCAGTTTTATTCTAGTCTATGTCGTAATACTAGGTTACATATCTACAATGTTACATCTATTTAGATTTAGTATAGTTTATTGTAGTTTCGCCTTCTTGTATCCAAAAACATCATAAATCTCTACGGATCTAACATGATATATTATTATATAATTCCGTCAAACTGCACTCGGTGAGTTTGTTTGACCAACACATTGTTCGACAAATTACGAGTTACCTACCTATCCTTTATTTAATTCGTTATCTGTGTAACATGTCTTCCATGCCATTGACGGTTTACAATCAAACATTCGCAATAATCTACAATCCATTGAGTGTAGTGGATTGTAGATTATTGGCTAAGTCCTGTTGTCAGAGAATATTTGAGATTATTTCCATGAAAATTCAAAGTTTACTGACGATGTTTCGAGTCGAGCAGGAGTCAGTCAGCAAAACAAGCATCTACCAACACAAACCAAAAAATTACAATAAAGTTTTATTCCAATTACCTACTTACGAACAAAGCAAGCTAACCAACAAGTAGGTATTCAATCTCACACAAAACTATTATTAGCAACTAAACTAACTAAATCGCAGCTGCGATTGTGGCTGCAGCATTGCTACCTTTATTTTATTTTAGAAATAACATAGAAATAATAACAACTTTGTAAAAAGACGACTCCAACGGTTTGCATGCAACATGACCCTAAGGCAAGTAAGTATAGGCTGTGGTATAGGTAGATATGATAGAGATAATTACATAGATAAAATGATTTATTATCTTGGCTACCATTAAAAACAAATGACAGTTTGAATAGCTTAATTATTTTTCCTTTTCACATACCCTGATATTAAATTGGTTCTACCATCGTAACATCTGTTGATGCTTCTCACATTGTTTTTATGTGTAAGTGACAGAAAAAACTCTTAATGAAGAATCTAGAAGTATGTCAGTCAGTCCGTGCAACAGGAAAACGTGGAGAAGAAAAAGAAACATTAGATACCTACGAAGGATGAAAGCGTGATGAACTTTAACCATTAATAGGCGTTAATAAATAGTTCAAACCGTAGTCAACAAGGAAAACCGCCGTTTAAATATTTCCTAGTTTCCTTTACACCGAGAAATCTTTCTGCCGTCTCTATTGAAGAAAATTTTAATAGGTTTCCAGTGTTTCAAGACCCGTCGTCGATTTTAATTATTTAAATTAGATATAGTTAATTGCATAGTTTTATGAAATTCAAATAATATTATGTAATATAATTTAAAAATATAAATAAAAATTAACATAGCCACCACAAATATTAAGGCGGTAGGTAGGTACGCGAATGAATAGGAATGAATTTAATCAAATCCAAAACCTATTGAAGCTTATTGACATAAATTTCAAGTGTGCCAACATGTGGTTTAGCCATCAAAATGAAAAGTTAAAAGTCTGTGGGTTTAGCCAACACTATTACTAATTTTTTATAACCTAAATTAATAAGGGTATTATCTTGAAGAATGAGCCGGTAAAGACTAAATTAATGTAGGTAGAGACACTACATTAGCGCTTGGTTGGGTTCATACATTCGCTGCTGGATTATTTGAGTCTTATTTAGAGTCAGTCATAGTTATCATGGGCGGCAGCGGATGGGTGGTGATACAAAGTCCCATAAAAACACAAAAAAAGCTTTAATGTATCGATGCCGTTACCTATACTTACGTCAGACTGAAACTGTCACATCTAGAACAACATCCGCTTTGAAGAGCATGTCTGATGCTGTCGACAAAGGACGTAATTACATTCGAACAAAGTTCCCTTTGATTTGAGCGAGACGATTATAGTTTCCGTGCACTCGCCTCGTATATGCATTCTCTCGACACCATTCGAAGTAAGTAAACACGTGATGGAGTATCCATTATTTGAATACGAACTCGCTTTCCGGAGCTTCCAAACATTGTAGGTATACCTATATAGTAGGTACATAATAGTACATAAATTACTTGATTATGAAGACTTACGTTCCTACGTAAAAATGTATCTGAACAAAAACATAAATGTGAGAAATAGAAAGCCTTGTTTATTTATTAAATCTTTATTGTACCTTAAAATATTAGGGACAAAAGGCGGACATTAAGTCCGCATTTTGTCGCTTAAAGCATTCTATGCCAGTGAACCTTTGGGCAGTCATTAATAATAATAAAGCCTTAGAAGAAACTTACATAAGTGATGACTTAGATATATGCGGTTTATTACAATATATTTCTCGAAACGAGATCCAGGTTTGATAATTTACTACATAACCAGCGGTGGCATAATAAGCGGTGACAGCCCAGTGGCTATCGAACTCGCCTCTCACTCGAGCGGTCCGGGTTCAAACCCCAGCGGCACGCACCAATGACTTTCTAAGTTATGTGCGATTTAAGAAATTAAATGTCACTTGCTATAACGGTGAAGGACACATCGTGAGGAAGCCTGCATGCCTGAGAGATCTTCATAATGTTCTCGAAGTCATGTGAAGTCTGCCAATACGCACTTGGCCAGCGTGGTGGACTAAGGCCTAATCCCTCCCATTCTGAGAGGAGACCCGTGCCCAACAGTGGGACGTCTATGGGTCGCAGCGACATAACCAGAATCAAGTCTCAAATTAATTTTGTTATTTGATCCTTATCTAAATTACATACTGACGTTACTTAAAAATATTTCACGTTGTATTTCGTTCATCTGTAAGTGGTTTCTGAGATAAATTAAATAACTTTGCGAACGTAAAAAGAATTCGCGTTTAGCTTCAATTGCGCGTAATCAGTACTAACGTCACCTTTTTCATATTTATATCGAGTAGTTTCCTGGCTCATATTGAATTAGGTTAATGGAAATAACAATCAAATATAACCCTTATGTATTACCCTTAAGCATATCACAGTGCACAAGCATAGTGCACAAGGTATTGTCTGTATTTATCTGTTTTTATATATGTGTAGCGTCCATAGCCCAATGACTCGCGTCGATTCAATGTGATCGAAAGAGTTAAGCAACGAGGCCCGCTTTCGGTTTGTGGATGGTGACCGCTAGTGAAATTCAAATTCAAGTACATAAAGGTTTGTGTTCTTTCTAGTCTGGCGTGCTGGCTTAGGTGACTAGAATGTTTTGGATTTCATATCTATATCTAGGTAACCTACCTATCAACGCCACTTCTGCACTACCAACTAGTACCTACTTAACTAATTCATTTCCTTTACTTTAAATTATGTTCAATTCAACTCCATTGAACGCAGTCAGTTCAGTTATAAAAAGGCCTAATTATGATCTCTCATTTGTAAGTACCATATCAACTTAAATTACTGCAATTCTATACAAAAAACTAGTATAGTATTACAAAGTTCAGGTATGGATTACCTACATACAAAGTACTTAATCCAGAATGAAAAACAAGAGCTGAACCACACTGAACTTTAACAAGCTTCTGAAACTCCATATTGCAATGGGCGAAATTACTGCATTTATTCCTGCGCAAATCAAGAATAGAGAGCAAGAAAGCAGAATACGCAGCTGAGAAAGGGGAAATTCAATTAAACATTAAATAATTAAATTAAAATCAGGCAATCTTAATTATACCGGTCCTTTTTAGTAGAGGTATGGGCAAGTGAAACCTTCAAATTTTGCCACTGACCATTTAATTAAGGTACCTATGTCTCAACTGAACTTGTATATTCTAATAATAAAATCTGTTATTTTAGGTTCGCTCGCTTAGTAAAATGTTTTGATAGGTTCGCTGTAAAGGCTAGTTCAAATAACAAGCCGTTAAACACGGCTTTCCCCTGGTTTAATCAGTTGAAAGTGAGGGTAAATATATGTTCCCTTTCGCTTAAAATAACCATTTAAATTGCTTCTTTGAACAATTTAGTCATGGGCAGTAGGTACATCTTGAGAAAACATTCCTGACACGTATCTACTAGTAGTATTACTAGTATTCTGACACCTCTTAACGTTCCTTTGCCTTTTCTCCGAAGCAAGCGCAAATTATTTTGTGCTTAGCCAAAAAATTGTATTTGCAATATTGTAAACAAATTAATCAACAATTTAAGAGCGATAATTCGTCGCCTTGCTGGTAAAACCTGATAAATGCACTTTTTGTCGAAATTGAGTTAAAAATACAGTTATATGTATTTTTTTATGCTCTTTCTACTGTTAAAATCGAATAAATTCTAAGCCCTGCCGTTGCAGAGTTACGAAGGATGAAAACCTTACAAATACACACCTTTAGGATAAATTATACAACTAAAACACCATAAACAATCATATCCCATAAATGCCCAAAGGTATGTACAGGCATATAATCATAAATATGTTTGTGAGTTTTTACATCACGGATTGAAACAGAGGCTCAAATAGGACGTTTGCAGTGAAATACTATTAAATACATTTATACATATTTTTGAGTGACAATTTGACCAGCAAAATATTTTAAAGTAATTTAAATGATTTTACCTGTAGTAAAATTACTTCTAAATTGCTCCATTTATCTACAATGAAAACCTCATAGATGCATTATAACGGTTTTGCTTGTAGGAAATCTTGGGACTGTTCCGTAAATTGTCTTCGCTGTAGACTCTCTGTAAATCTCTGATATTCATTTTGACGGTTTTACTTGTTGGAAATCTTGCGACTGCTATTGGTTATTCGGCTTTGAACGGTGGTGAGTACGCGCACGTCCACAGTTAACGTTACTCTACTGTGACTTGTAATAATTTTGCAGTGAAATTAGATGTTTCTTATTCTGGGTTTTGAGCGAAGTTTCGTACAAAAAAACCGACGTTCTCACGTTTTGTTTATCTCAAGAAATTATAAACTGTATCAAAATCCATCAAGTAGGGTAGTAAATAAAAAAGAAAAATATGTATATAGGTATAGATTATTGTTTAACTGGGTAACTTTATGAAGGAATTTAGCTACATTATCTACGTATATTTATAAACCTGTAGTTTGTCTGTATGATTGGACTGATTTTGATAACAATATTAATTATACATAAAAGCTATATTTTGACAGGCATACGTTGATTTGGTTGTCTACTTATTATGATGTAAGTAACTATAGACCTATAGCCGTGCTGTCCGTGTTTGGTAAGCTGTTTCAATCAAAATTTCGATTGTGAGCTGCTCCAAAGGGATATTTCCAACATTGTGTGGAGTGGAGTGTCCAGAACAAGCTAATGTTCAACAATCACAAGTGCTCTGTATTGACATTTGCTCTTAAAAGGAACCCAATCACCTATCAATACAAGCTGGGCAGTGTGGATCTAACACATCTCTCCTCCGTCAAGGACCTTGGCGTCCTGTTGCGAGGAGATATTCACTTTCGTGAACACATTGAAGCTGTATGCGTGAAGGCATACAGGTCCCTGGTTTTGTTCTGAGACAAGCTAAGCAGATTGACAGTTTTGCTGCTCTAAAAATTTTAACGAGAGTCTACTGATTAAGGCTCTCTCTCTCTTCAGCCCACATAAGTCCACTGTTGGACATAGACCTCTCCCGAGGCACGCCACTGAGTCCTATCTTCGACTCTCCTCATCCACTTGATCCCCGTCTTCTTGCGCAGATCGTCGCGCCACCTAGCAGGAGGTCGTCCCACACTACGTATGCCTATTCGCGGTCTCCACTCAAGCAGTCGTTTGCTCCAACGATTGTCGGTCCTCCGGCAAATGTGGCCCGCCCATTGCCACTTCAGCTTGCTATCTTTCAGAGCTATGTCGGTGACTTTTGTTCTCATACGAATGATTTCGTTCCGGATCTTGTCCCGGAGAGAAACACCGAGCATAGCTCTTTCCATGGCACGCTGAGCGACTTTACGCTTGTGAAGCAACCCTACTGTGAGTGTCCACGATTCAGCTCCGTAGGTCATTACTGGTAGGACGCACTGATTGAAGACTTTGGTCTTGAGGCTTTGCGGTATAGGCGACGAGAAGATGTGACAAAGCTTCCCAAATGCTGCCCAGCCCAACTGAATCGTTACCTTGCTCAATGACTGATTAAGGCTCTGACCTTGCTCAATGGGTTAGTGGCTTGGGACCGAGATATTGATATCATTTTTACACCTATTGCCGTGTTTCGTAGGGTAGCAGGAAAGTATCTGGAATCACTTAGCAATCAAATTGGACAACACTGTTAAGATTGTTAAGTCTTCTTTATACTCCAAGAAGGAAAGAAAGAAGCGCAAAGACTCCGAAAGAGATCAACTGTGAAAAATGTTTTTATAAGTGTAGGTAATAACATTTCACAAGAAGAAAGGGAGTCTTTATGTCGCCATTACTGGAATTTAAATCTTTAGCTATTATCGCAGATTAGATTCTTTAATTTCTTTTCATTTTATTTCATTAATTCTTAGCTTTATATGGATATAAAATTCATTATATTCCAGTAACATCCGTTGTATAGAATTTCGTTGAATAAGGTGAAAAATTCTACAAATTATCTTCAACGAAAACCTGATAAATGGCAAAACAATTACATTTTTAGCTCCATTTATTACTAAACGCAAAGTTTGAATGCTGCATTTAATCACAAATAAAAAAAGCGGCATAGTTATATTCAAATTAGATTACTTAGATGGTAAATCCCGAAGATACAAGACATTTTCAGTTTTCAGGTAAAACCTGATAATAAATAATAATAATAATAAATATCTTGGACATTTTCACACACGGCCATCTGACCCCAAAGTAGGCGTGAGCCTGTGTTATGGGTGTCAGAGACTGATATACATACATAGATATTTTTAAATACATACATAAATAGATAATATTGACATCCAGACACAGAACAAATACAAGTGTTCGTCACACGAATATTTGTCCTGAGTGGGATTCGAACCCACGACCTTTGGCGCAACAGACAGGGTCACTACCGATTGCGCCAACGGGCCTGTCAACATGCCCACCCTTCTTGATTAAAATTAAATTTAGTACAGTTTTTAATATAGCAACACAACTAATAAACATTACATCCTTAAAGAAGAATAATTACTGCAACGTTTTGCATCAAGCATTTATCAGCCATGGAGTTCTATAATGTTACTAAAGGAGCATGTACTTTCAAATGCGTTTTACTCGAAATGACTCAACCGGCACTTATCAGGTTTTACCAGTAAGGCGACGTATGTAGATAGATTATATTGTAGAATTTTTATTCATTTCTGCATTTTCCTTATTGGATTTCAAATCAGGAATTGATAATTTAAAATAAAATGCACTTGGTTCCTTACCGAATGGTGACAAAGGGAAATTGTGTTTGATTTAAAGAAAAACAACAACAATTGGCAATGTCTGTTTATATATTTCTATAGCTGATGGATACATTGATATCATGCAGAACCAAAATTAATGACTAATTATTTATAGAAAATAGATATTAACCCAATAGAACTCTACTACAAGTATATCAACATGATTTAAATATATTTTTCATAATTTGGTGATCTTTACGACGTGTACATATAAATAAATTCTTTGGAATTTTATTAACTAACTGAAAAATGTTAAAAAACTAAAATTTAAATATTATTAAATCATTTCATATCGCATTATAACAGGATATTTCAGTGTTAAAGTCCGAAAAGTCGAAGGACTTAAATTAAGTTTTAGTTATGTACTGTAATCAACGTCTAAGTTTTATTCTTATTGATCGAGTATTACAATTTTTTCAAATATTTCAATGTAAGGGAGCCAATTAAAGGCAATATTATAATAGTAATATTTCAGTATGTATTATAAAAAAAATTACCAACAAATGCTACATAATTAAGTCAAGTTGAAAATTCGTTTCTCTTTTTTTATTCATATTTTTAAATGTGAGTGTGAAGTAGTAACCTTAAATATAATAGGTATGTCGGCACTGCACTTTGTGACGGCATATTATTTTGTGTAGTCGTAATATTTATACTGTAGCATATGCTTTATTTGAATACCTATAATATGGCAATCTTGTTATAGATAGGTCGTCAGAAATTGACCCCATTGTATTAAGCTAGCGATTTAAAGCTTAATTACAAAAAGTTGCGCGCAATAGCAACTTTTGTACGAGTGACATTTTTACTGAGAGCTTCCCACTTTGATCACACACAAAAATCTTTGCCACGCAGACAAAAGTTGTACGTGCACGTGAATATGAGCAATGCAAGTCCATTCAATATTCACATTAATTATTAATGTGAATATTGAATGGACTTGCAGCATTGAAATGGTCAAAATGTTAATTATAATATCCGATGTCTATTTAACGTACCACAAAAGAATATAAGACAAGAAGAATAATCGCAAACACTAGAACATTATTATAGTCACAAAAGTAATTAAATACTTGCACAAGTACCTACATGAAAATTGCAAAATACTCTATAATTTATTTCCTTCTGTCTGTTTATATTGATTTCTAGCTATAGCTTACTTGGTTTTTTAACCGACTTTGAAAAGGAGGAGGTTCTAGATATATTTTTTGTATATTTAGTTCGTACCAAAATGTGTCTACACTTGCGGCATAGTACCTACCATAAAATAAATATTATTAATCATTTTTTAATTCGTCGAAATTCCTATTAAAAACACCACCGTAATCTTACTAGGTAGTAAAATAGTTGGTTCAATTCGTTGGTCCTCTGACCAAACGTAAACATCACAAAAATTCTCACTTCCTATCAATTTTAAATATAATGCAAGTAGGGAAAATAATCAGCCCTTCTATAACATAGAAGAAACATATTTTTCCAAATACATAGTTTAATTAAAACAACACACACGAAGGTTTACAGTGCCAACATCACAACTGAATAAGCAGTTATTCTATTATTCAGTTGAGATATTTTAGAGCACCTAGTTTAAAAGTGTTTATGTCGCAATATATTTTGATAATATATCGTCCATATGATTTATAGAAGCCAGTGAAGCACAAAGAAATAACATTTCGCATTTATTATCTGGTACCTCTAAATCTGTAGATACACAGATAAAAAGGGGGACAATCGACTGAGTAAAATTTACTTTTCATGATGATTCGATAAATCAAGAATCGATTCTGGAACCAACTTGTACTAACATGATTGCCATTCACACGGTTTCCTATATGTATATGTAATTCCATAATCAATATTGAATTCCTAATAAACATAATTTAGCATTATACCAAGTGCAAAACAATAATTCATCGTTTATTATTATTATTCTAATCATGACTGCAATTCACACAAAGTGAATTATCAGTTTTGTATATTTTATACACAGCTAATTGTTAATGGTTTTTAAATAGTTTAATCGAGTTTTATTATTATTTGTATATATAATTCATGATTTCAAACTGATGTAATTCCACTAATAGACGAAATATTCTTGTACACAAATAAGATGAACGTGCGATTATAATCAAATAATATAATTATGGTAAGCAAACGGTTATTGTTTTAAAATAAGAACATAATATAGGTATACATGTACGTTACGGCGTAATCGATTAAAAACAGTTACTTTTCTAACTGTTTTTGGTAGTAACATTCAGTGGTAGGTATTTAAAGCTAAGCAGACCAAACTGCTGACGTAATAGGATAATGTAGGTCTGCAGAACTTTTTATACAAAACATCATATTAAGGTTTCTCACGAACAATATATTCTGAATCATTCTGAAACTTCGAATAAATACATACAGACACACTGTTTTAAATTATTATTGACTATCGATCCTTATTGTACTGTATTTACAGAGTAAAGATCATGGATTCGTACAGTAAATGTAATGTAATCCACGTATTATCAAAAGCTACAAACATTCCTACTCGTTATCACATCGCCTAGCAAGTCTTTCCATCAGATCACTACCCTCATTTACACAAGAACATATTCTACATACTACCATACGGATAAAGGTAATTAATAGTGTTAATGCAGTTTATCCCCAGAAATACTAAGTACTTGACTGAGTTTTACATTGTGCAAGTACTTGTATGCAGGCATGACGTCACACTTACATGCAGGTTACTTGAATTGTCATTATGATTGCGTGACCTCATGCCTCTTCCGCAAGGTTTTATTTCTTTAATTTTACATTTAGGTCGCTATGTACTGAGTTGTTTTTCTGTCTCCAGACAGTGACTTATTATTATATACCTAATAAGTCAATGGCTCCAGACTTAATTTTAACCATTTTTTTTTTCAAAGACAAACAAGCAAAAATCACTTATAATCTTTCTACTAAATCCTAATCCCACCCATTCTGAGAGGAGACCGGGCCTAACAGATCGACAGAGTTAAGCAATGGCTTCGTCTTGGCAGTTTTGTATGCGTATTTCTTATCTGGGCAACTGGTTCGCATACAGTGACTATGTGATAAGTAGCTCGAAAAGTATGGTGTCAACACATAAATAGGGTTCCTTTTAAACTTGTTATAAATCCACCCAGATTCTTTAAAACAATACGAGACATTTTGTATTAAACATTGAGTGGTCTGCAAAACAGACTGAGGGTTAAAATTACAAATAAAAGGTAGCCCTCTTATTCGTAACAAAAGCTATTTACGATTTTGTCAAATTCTGAATTGAGTTTAAATAAAGAAGGCAAACAAAACAACAACTCTATAAACAAATTATTATTAAACCTATGTTAATAATTTGACCCCGGAATTGAATGAAAAAGACCCATCGGGTATCTTACGTTCTTTAAAGTTTCGGTTCGGACAATTTCCTCTGACACAAGCTGCATATCGATAAAGCAAAGTAAGTTACGGCTAAGTATAATCATTTTGATACACTTATGGCTAGACTCGTTCGGACTAACGAATACGGATCTTAAATGGGACTATTTTTATGGTCCTTCGAGCCGGATTCTTCCGGACTAATAAAGACGAAACTAACACAGAGCGATATACTGTCGCATGTGAGAATCTATCCCTGTGTAAATAATTCTTGACCCCTAGCTTTGCAGTATACCCATTAAACTTTATGCTATGGTAGTTATACTACACTTGCTAGCATAACAATTATTTTACGAGGGTACGTAGCACCTCCGACGTTGGAATCTTGTTCCTTGTTTATTCGAAAATTATCGCTAATCTGCAAAATTATCGCTAACTTACTAATCTTGAAAAGCATTCGGTCTTTTTTACGAAATGCCATTAGGAAAGCATAGAATTAATACAGCCTAAGTACTTTTATTGTATGGCTATATTTATAAATATTGTATATCGGTGCAATAATAAATTAATTAATTAAATTCGATATTGGATGTAATCAAAAAGCAGTCGCTTAATTTAAATTCTAATCAATATTTTATTCATCAATAATAATTCACTAACATTATATGTATTTAAAAAAAAATTATTCTTAATAAAATATTCTTCATAATTATTAGACCATAACAAATTTGTGACATGCTGAAAAAAAAAACGTTTCAGACAAAGTACATATTATTATAAGTTCGGCGTTGCCACAAAAAGACCGTACGCCTTTCGAAGCCTTAACATAATGAGCAAAAAAACTAAAAGAAAACGACGTAGGTATAACAGCTTCAATCAATCAACATGGATAAACATAAGATATAAAACAAAAATAAATAACTCGAGTAACATTCCCTGAGACGTGAACTTAGCTATGTACAGTACTAGTTGACTGGTGGCCGGGCGGCCGCGAGCTCCCGGTGCCGGACGCCTACGTGAACTCGTTGAACTGGGCCAGCGCAGTCTTTACTCTGCAACAAAATCATCTTATTAGAAAGTCCGACTAGCTGGCATGGATCTAATCAAACTTTAACTTTCTTTTTTGCGGATTGCAAATGGAGCGGCGACAAGAATTCCAAATTCCATGTGTACAGGCTGGCCTTGCAGGTGCGCGCAAGCTGCTGAGCTTGAGCAGCAGCTTGAGCGCGCGCAGCACGCCCAGCTCGGCCGGCCGCGCCACGCGAGCCCTGAGGACGGTGCCCGCTCACTTCTCGTGCAGGTGCGCGGCGTCCTGGCGGGCGCGCAGCAGCTTGAGCGCGCGCAGCACGCCCAGCTCGGCCAGCCGCGCCTGCCGCGCCGCCGCGCCCGCCTCGCCGCGCCACACCAGGTTCCCCGCCACGAACAGCGCCGCCTCCTGCAGCTTGCTCTCCGGATGCGCCTGTAAGAAGCATCACTTCTCATTTACCACCCTTTTAGGTGCTCGCACACAGCTTAATAGTATGATGAAACAAGATAACATTCTGTCACATTTAACAATTTTCGTTTAATGTTTAAACAGCATGTCAACACAATAGTCAGAATTAGAATAAAAGAACAAATGTTATCTTTTATAGACAGCAATAAACAACAACATTTGCAATACTGAATGCGTACGCCAATATGCGTATGTATACTAGTATTACATTCTGATATACACGAATGTGCCATCATAGCTGTATGTTTGTAACACAAAAGATTACTTACTATGTCCATCAGTTACAT